>OY293414.1:66379658-67016873 GCA_958502065.1 Chrysolina americana | reverse complement strand
TTTAAGAACAATATTAATTTTGATCTTTTTGAAAATTTACTTTGCTTTGTTTCCAAAAGTAATTTTCATTCCGAATTTGCATTTAAACCAACAGACTTATTATATTGTGAGTCATCATCAGAAGACGAATAAGGTAAATTTTCAGTAGAGTTAAAATTTGCTTTTTAAATAGTTCAACATGAGATAGAACTGGTAAATCGAATGAAATTTCATCACAGGTGACAGGTTTGAATGAGATCAGTCTGAAGCGTTGTCTGGTTCAACTGAATTAAAATGAAACTTTGTTACTGATACACCCTCAGTAATATAGTGCTTTTCCTACATTTACATAAATTATGAATATTATAATGATTTTACAAGTTAAGATTATCGGTAAAAGTTTTTCAGGTTATATATTTCGGAATGACGACCTTCCAATACTTACTTTGAGATCCGTGATCAACTTGATAGTTAGTTAATCTATTATATTGTCTTGAATAAACTCTTCCACTTCACTCCAAAATTACTTTTGCGAGGAACAAAATGGGTAAAATTAAATTTGAGTTAATTAAAACAAAATACCACACCCTTCGTCAACAAGACCGATCATCACTGAGATCACATTTGCGCTTGCGCGACCGGTAGATATATTCTCAGTGAACATCTCAAGGATGAACTATGCTATGCCAAGGGAAAACGTCCACACATTCATATTTTGTGCACATAACCGATACATTCATGCATTTAAAAAAAACGCCACAAAAGAACAAAGACAAAACATTGAATATTCTTTGGAGACCTCTTTGGGAAGTACAAAGAAACATCGGCATGCCCACATTTTCGAAACATCTCAAAACCTCCCAGGGATGTTTGTGCTCGCTGGGAAGGTGCATACTTTCAGGGAAGGATACCCCCAATATGTCCTTGTGTATGGGGGCATTATGAGAGGACATTATGACTCAATGCCCGTTGATTTAAGTAAAGGTTTCATAAATTGTCTACACAAGGAATATCAAGTGAAAAGAGCTCATTCAAATATATAATCAACAGAAGTCAAAATATTTACTTATATGTTGAGAAAAAGTAACATCGATGGAACCGTGAAAAAATTTAATTCAGTTGTTCTGAAACAGGTTGCATGAGATACTGTTTAACTCGGATGTTACATTATCAATTGCATTCAATATTACGGAAAAAGGAAAAGTTGCACGTAAATCGTGCGAAGTATTTTGAAATTGTTTATATCCTGTTTCCTGTTTCTTCTTATTTGTGAAAGAATAAAAAAAATTCTAGTGAATGCCATAAAATAAATTAACACTACTTCAATAGCCTACCTTCTTTCGAAAATTATTCTTCATCAATCAAACCTGCATCTAAATTATCTTCCGGTGGAAGTATAAGTGGATTATCACATTTCAAATTGTCCACAGCCCAAATATCGTCGTATATTGCGTGTTCAATGTATTTTCTCCAATGATTGTTGTCTTAATATTATTATTATACTTGGCGTTGGTATGAGAAACCACAAAACGTTTTACTTCATTCCACACCAGTTTGATGTTGGTAGTGGAAAGTCTCCTGATGTGAATGTTAAAATGTTGTTCATGCATACATATCCAGGGGTTTACCAACTGAACAATCTTCAGCAAAATGAATAATCTCCTTCAGTGAACCATTCTTGAATTTGATTTAAAATGAGACCATCCCTTTCTAGGAAATTTCTGAAAAACGTTGGAGATGATAAACTCGTTATCTTGCAATTATTCATTGTTTGATATCTGTTTAATACTAATCATATAAAAACTTTGTACATTTTAAATATTTATTTATCCAAGTGAAGTTTTTTTTACCGTTTTCCCGAAATAACTTGTTGTGGCTCTTTTCACATTAGTTTAACGAAACTGATAGAAATATTTTATATCAATGGGATAGAGCTGAACCGTATTCTGCAGTGAAAAGAGACAGTCTCAGTAAAGTTCTTCGTAATAGGTGGATTGGGAGACCCGGTGAAATTGAGTGGCCCGTCCGTTCTACTGACTTGACCTCGCTTGACTATATTTTTGGGTTACTTTAAAAGACTGAATTATCAACGTTGATAATTTGTAAGACATGAAAGGGTGAAATTACACAAAACTCCCTAGAAATTATACAAAATGTTTTAGAACAATTTTAGCATCGTCTCCACGAATTTTCACGTTTACGTACATCACTTAGTAATAGTTTTCAATAAAAATTTTGGGAATAAAAAATCTGGATTGAGCATTAAAAATCTTCAAATAAGCTGGCATACGCAAGAGGGAGGTATAAAATCAGGCCTAAAATATATGTTTTTTATGGATTAAATTCCATCATAAAAAAAAAATGTTATTTGTTTTTTCATGTGTATATTATGATATCATAATTTCAAATGTATTACAAGAGCTAGAAGCACAAAAACCATCAAATGGTGAATTGCCAGATATCTTCATATGATCCACTACACAGAGAATAAATAGTACAGAATTTTGGTAACTTGGACACTGTCGACAATTGCGACAGCTATATTTCAGCAGTAGAATGACACAGAGGGAAATGGCAGGAATTAACTTATTCCTTTCATCTCCATTCTGTGGTATTTCACAATCATCTTCAACATTGTGGTATATCTCTCTTCGTTAGGACAAACAGTAATTTACTATTTTCGTTCCTTATCGTGTATGTACAGTAGCTAATGTAAGATTGCGTGTATTTGCAAACAAATATAATGAAGTTAAATCTTATGTGTCCTTTTGTCTCTCTCACATGACTGAGTTTCGATGTATAAATTGTACAGTGTATATACAAATACTGACCAAATGGAGAATATACTCGGAAATGAACGAATGCAATACGTTGGTAATATATAAATGTAAGGCACTAAACGGACCTTTCTTTCTTGCTCGTGATTCCTTATTTTACTTCGGTTTGTAACTCTCGAATAGATTTATCACCAAGAAGTCATACTTTCTCAGAAACAATAGGCTAGTTGAAAGATTAGTTTTGGTCGCTAGCCTGGCCACTATTTCGAGTCATTACACCTACTTCTTGAGCTATAAAGAAACAATTCACTGGATTTTCAACTATTCAAAAGAAAGTGAAGGACTGTGTTTGTTTTCTTCAGTCATTTCAATGGAACATCTTTCATACTTTTGACTCCATTTCAAGGAAACAACCATGAAACATTGGCAATACTTCCTTGCGGTGGTATGGCGGCCATCGGAACCGTCGGAAACGTATGGCAAGGTGATTTCGGTGAATGGCTACTCGACGATGATTAGCTGCGCAAAAATAAACCTGGAACAAATGGTTGAATTGTTTTTTTTTTAATAATGTATTCATATCGGTATGGCGGGCTGTAAGTCACACCGGAGAAGTATGGCATTATCGGAAAATACAAGCATTTTTGTGGAACAAATCATTAGGCACTCGTTATTTATCCGACACGTTCGATTAACGCCCACGCGATTGGGCCGCCGGTACCAGCGCTATGACCATCATTTTCTTTTTTCTCATTCCGTAGTTAGACCCCTGAAGAACCGCCATACTGGTACAAATGACATATTATTTTGTGTCACTGCCTCTCGTTCTAAGACTAAACATCCGCTCTTCTGCAGAGTGGTTTGAAAGATCGAAAAGTTTCAACTAATTACACATTCTGCCTTGAGTATATTGGAAGTGATCATCTATACAGGGTGAAGAGTGCGTGGGAGTCAGATTACTCAATTTGTATGAAAGTTTCATTCAACCCACAATGTTATTCAATATCACCCAACAACATCAAAGTTATGATTTTTTTTGTAAAAATGATCCTATTTGTCAAAATAATTTGTGTACAGTGTTCTATTATTCATTATATTTCAATGGATAGTAGATATCAGAATTCACATTCCGATTTTTAGTCAACGATATATAACTAATTGACAAAAAGACATCTACAGGCTGATAAATCTATTCGGATGTGGCAAACCGAAAAAATATAGTTGGTGTTTGAACGACTTACCTTAAGGAAGTTCAATCCAAATTTTTTGTGACATCTGGATAGATTCAGCTTCCCGCCCTCTAGGCGATCGATTTATAGATCTTAAAGTCTGATGGACAAACACTAAAAACTCTTTTTTCAACTTGGGCGTTGTAGCAAAGAACATATGACTATAAGGTGATAAATCTCTTCGGATGTGACGAACCTCGCATAATATGGATTGAACTTCCTCAGAGTAAAGGCTGAAACACAATGGAAGTTTTATGTTTTTAGTTTTAATTTTCATGATTTTGGATATTTCTTTTGACGAAACTGTCATTGTCATTATTATTCTGATCACAATCTTGTTGGTAAAATTCAAGATTCGTTCTTCAATTCTGTTTTGCATCTTGTTTCATTTGTAAAATTGATATCCAAAATCCCAAAACTTAAAACTTATGACATAAAACTTCCATTTTGCTATTGTGGTGTCCGTGATCTTCTTTGGTGGTAATAGAAATAAATGGATAAATGATTTAGTGAGAGTCCCTCTCGTTTTAGAGAAATAAAATGAGGTATTTTTGTTGTATGTTTATTCACCTGTTATCCTGATGTCTTTGTTTCTTGATATATCTTTCCATTTACTGTGTTACTTTTCCTAAGTAGGTTGTATAGTTTATTTACCTCATGTGAATATCAAAATCAATAAAACTACACTGTTTTTATTCAGGTATAAGATAGGTCGATCGATTACATCGATCAGAGAAGTACGCTGTGATCTAGAGCACAACATGCTTTTATACAGGACATAATTATTGATTTGGCTGTATCTTGAATAATAGGTTTTTTTATGTTTGTCAATATTTGGAAACTTATGGTTCATTCTAATAGAAAAACCAACCTTGAACTTTCATTGAAAATTATTAGAATATCATTACAACGTAGATATCCAGAAGGTTCAGAAGAAACATTGATTTTTATTCACAACATTTTAAACTAACTTCAAGAATTCGGTTATATGGAGGTTTATTTGAAATAGCCTTACGATTTCAATTATTTGAGTTCAATGACTCATGATTGTATCATATGTTTAGGCACTAAATTTGGATATTAGAGTTTTCCGATAAGAGCACCTTTGCATGTATATCCATTAGCCTGATCATCAAATATTTGATTCTTTCTTTGATCTTTCTCTTACAAAGATAATGATTATGACCGAAGTAAGATCCTTTTCTTTCAAAGATGAATCGAATGAAATTCTGATGAAAATTCCTAACCTCTAATATTCTATTTGGAAACGCATTACTTCCTGGTTTAATTTATATTTCAATCGTTCCTTATTTCTTACAAATTATTTCAAATTGCACGAAATCAAACCAATGAATTTCTTATAGAATTATATTGAAATAATTTCTTTGAAACGTATGTGATTCGATTTTTCTTCTTTTATATCATTATAGATATTGATATTTTCAACTTAGTTTTGTTCAGAAAACACAATGCTGAATGTAAATCAAAATGTAAATAAATCATTGTCTTCAAAATGTTGTCGTTTTATTGGTACCATTTGTATTATTGAAAACAACTAAGGGCCGAGTTTATAATTATATCAAGAGCTCTTTTTGTTTTGAAAAACATTTGAGTTGTTCATCCATTTCATGATGTCACTCTCTGAAAAAAGGTACTCTTGAACGGTTTAGATTGAGGCCTACTTCATGTAAACGTAAGGTAAGGTAACGCAAGAACGGGAAAAATTTGAACTATTAGAAATGTTGTAGACACGTTAATGAGGCAAACATCTGTCAGAAAACGACTACTTCCCTGGATAACACCACGATGGACATTGAACTACATCTGACGGATTTTTGTGCAAAGTTCTTCCAAGAAGACCCAATTACAAGTGCGTATCTTGTAATTAAAGAGTAAATTACCCTTTATTTCGCTGGGAATATCAACCTGTACACATGCATGTTTCGAGGTTTTGTCTCTCACCAGTGTCAGGGTGGATCGGACAACATTATGATTGTCCTGTCCCTACCAAATGAATATTAATCAACAGATTAACTAATATTTCCTCATGAACGGAGCTGCGACCCACATAACTGAGTTGCTCTTCGGAGAAACATACTCAAAGCTTATTCGTTCTACAAAAGGACTAAGATACATGTGCAAAGTTAAAGTAAGATAATCGAAAAGAATTATTCAGAGAACACAGTATTTCAACAGTTGTAGCCCTGTATATTGTGGAATCAGTCGGCCTCATCCACAAGAACGAAAATCTTCTTAAAACGACCGATTCACAACACAACACAAGGCAGAATAACAGCATTCGATTACCAAGACCTTTCAACACTAAAGTAAAAGACTCAATAGTTTACAATGGAGTGAAAGTTCACAATTACCAGCCTTCTAGCGTGAAGAATATTACGTGTCTCAGTCGATTCAGAAAGGTCATTAGAAAAAAATATATATCGCAACTTCTTTATATCCTCAATGGTTACTTTAACATCACATTTACGCCCTTTTTGACGTTTTTTACATACTTTATTTCATCTTTTATCCTTTGTTCACTAGATTTTAAATAATAGATACTTGTTCTGTTGAATTTACGATTTCATATACTTATAATCAGTTGTGGTGTAATTAAATCAACAAAACGCTTGGATTGTTAGTAATTTTCTATTTTCCATTCCGACTTACATTCAATATTTCCTGTTGTATATATTTTTTTATCTGTTATTTATACATTTATTACCAAACTTTGTCAACGAGACAATAAAGTATATCTTGATCGATTGATTGAATGTTTTCCGACCTACCCTGGCACCGATGAGAGGCAAAACCTGGAAACATGCATGTCTGCAGTCTGCAGGTGGTCATTCCCTGTCAAATGAAGGATAATCCACTGTTTCGTTACAAAATACGCACTTGCAATTGGGTCTTCTTGGGACAAAATTGCACAAATATCTGTTAGACGTAGTTCAATATGCGTCGTTGTATTAGCCAGGAAAGTAGTTGTTTTCCGATAGATGATTGCCTCATTTTTCCACTAAGTGAATACGTGTGGATGGAAAGGGTAATTCGAATCTGTTGAATTTGTTCGTTTCAACACCAACAAGGTAAGCTGATAAGTTACATGAAACATAAAATATATCAATAATCGACTCCTGAATTTGACAATTATGTATTCAGTAGACGGCGGCATATAATTAAATAAAACTCTCAGAGATGAAATTAATAATTTTAGTATGGAAACCTGATTCGAATAATATAGTGTCACGTACCCCATAACCAAGTCAGAATCAAGTAAGAAATAAACTACTCTTTCATAAAATAATTTTCCATTCATTAATTTATTTTCCATTCCTAAGGTTGTTACATACCTACGAACATTCAGGTGATGATCACCCAGTACATAGGAAATCCAGGTTGCTCAATCACTTTGAAATTCATCAAATTGTTGACATATAAGAATTTGCATTTTGATACCGACTCGTGTCTATTCTAATATCAGCACTTCTTCAAAGTCTCAACATACATCGGTGAATGGCAATCCGGTGTAATGTTTTTTTTTTCCACTGGGTGTTTCGTAAAGTGAATTAGATTGTTCCAGTAAAATATGGATCTGACATTTCATTTTCTTCTCAATGTTTCGAATTTTTTTATTTTCTTATGATGCTTTCGACCTCTGCGATTTTTTTAAAAAGTTTTTTTTATAGTTGAAATTTTCATTCATTTCAATTTTTTTTTATTCTTGTGAAATGAAAAAAACCGATGAAATGACCAAGACCGTGATATTCGAAATTTGACATTCACTTCGGCGCATGGCGCAATGCACAAGGCGGACTGCGAACGTCGGACTGCACACGTCGAACTGCGCACGGCGCATGGCGCACGGAAGTTTACGGCACGGCACTTTTTGGCACGGATCGGCCCTAACCGAAAATTATTTTTTTCGACTTATTTGTCGTGAATAAATTTTCATTCAACAATTTTTTTAATTTTTTTTTACCCTAATATATCCTTGGCTTTGACTCGGAACCTGACTGGAATTTTTTTTGTTTTTTTTGTTTCAACGTTAAATTTTTTTTTCTTCATAATTACTGTTTTTATTGTTGAAATTCATTCGAAAATTTATCAAATAGTTTTTTATTTGTGTGAAATGAAAAAAATAATAATAAATGACCAAGACCGTGATATTCAAAATTTAACGTTCGCTTTGGCGCACAGCTCACGGCGCGAGGCGAACTGCGCACGACGGAATGCGCATGTCAGACTGCGCATGATACACTGCGCACGTCGGACTGCGCATGTCGGACTACGCACGTCTGACTTCGCACAGCGTACGTCGAACTTCGCAAGTAAGACTGCGCATGATGCATTGCGCACTACCACCTCATACTGCGCACGTCGGAAAGCGCACGTTGGACTGCGCAGGTCAGATTGCGCACAATGCACTGCGCACGACGCACAGCGAACGTCGAACTGCGCACGGCGCATGGCGCACGGCACGGCACTTTACGGCCCTGACTGATTTTTTTTCTGTTCTATTTTTCGTAGTATGAATTATCATTGTGAAATTTTTTTACCTTGATTTTACTTGACTTTGACTCAGACCCTGACAAAAATTCTTGAATATTTTTTTACTTAGTGGAATGAAATAAATTTGATGAAATGACCTATACTGTAATATTCTCAATTTGACATTCACTTCGGCGCACGATGCACTGGATGTTTTTTAATATGAATATGATTTTTCCAGTTTCCCTGAATCTGACATTTCGTTTGCTTCCCGAAGTTTCGAATCTGGCTTGTTCAGTTTGTTTATTTTTTTTTTGTGTGCTACTTTTCATTTCATTTCCTGGCTCATTTGTTCATATTTTTGTTTACAAAATCAATTCTATACCTTAAAATATCCAGGAACTAAGTTTTTCATCGAACGAGTATTTTCTGTTCTTATACTAGAAAGTTGAGTTCATTTATCATTAAACCTTCCTATTTATTCCATTGAATTAAAAATAATGTGAATTGATGTTTGAAAATAATTGAAATTCCATAAAACTATTTCATATACCAATCATCTATGAACTAATAAGAGATAAAAAAAAAGTTGGTACGTCTATGGATGTTCGGCAATCTTCGGCATTTTGGCTGCTGGAAATTAGCCTCTAACTTCACACCGGTTGTTTCTATAATGTGTCGGTCATCATCACCTAGGTCGAAGTACCTTGCTGCCTTGCAAATGTCAGCATAAACAAACCGATGACTTGGGAATGTTCTTCACTATAAAGTTGAAAGACACTAGAGACTCTGTTCAGTTCAGACGTAGATGAGATAAGCTCAGATCTTGACTTCAGGTCACTTTTTCAAAAATATTATTTTAATGGCGCATCTCGAGGCACTTTCTCCTTGAGGATATTTTCATTGTAAGAAAAATTTTTCTGGGTATAACCGTAACACTCGATTTTTGTCTAAATTATTTTGTAACTTTTTAAACTTGTTTTTGTCTGTCAATTATGCTCGTTTTACTTTATATTTAATAAATATTATTATTTTAAATTTTATTTCGTAATGCAGGGTGATCTCATTTAAACCTCTCGTAGCTAAGCGAAACTAGTCACAGGGAGTCCCAGTGCTTAGATACTCACTTGAGCACTACGGGTACGCATGACGATAGGAATATAATGTACGCTGAGAATTTCAATTCAATTTACTTGGAAGCGAAGTGGTCTTGGTGTTAGCACCCAGGAGGACCGGGTTCGATCCCCACCGCCTGCCACTGAGCTGAAGTGGTTTCCAGTTTTATGTGAGCTGTGGGTCCAAGATATCCCTTGCTCGGAAAAGCTCCGCTTTTGGGGGGTTTTCTCCGGAAGCCTGGGTGATTCGTGATTTTTTTTTATCGCATTTCCTATACAACACTTACAGGTCTGATAATATTTTAACCTGTTTTGGAAGTTGTAATTGTAGTTGCTGAAAATACTACTCGACCGCTCAAATGGGCTCGGCCGTTTTCAGTCATGTTTGCAACATTTCGCAACATTGTATCGCAAAATGAGAATGTACATTTTGTGGTACTATATTTCTATCTTACCCATAGGGTGGCTGTGGCGTTGCAGCCAACGGGAGTAGCGACTCATGGGCCCTAGCTTACCATACACCAACGTCAAAAACACACATGTTCTACCGACACTCGACACATACCCAGTCTCACATTACAGTAGCATGCGAGAACTTGTAAATCTGCAATAGGCAGATTGAAAAAAATAAATTCCTTAACAAGCACCCACATAAACGCACTTAGTTTAAGGATTCATTTTGAGTAGACCACCTAGGTTGATTCAAGATTATATCATGGATGAGGAGACAAGGGAATGGCGAAAAGGACCCATGGGGGCAACTTGCCTGGCTGCAGTAGCAGCCACCTCGCATCTACTATTACTAGTACTTCTATCTTCAAAATCTGTTTGATAAATTGAAATCGTACTATTACTAGATCTGCAAGAAGTGCAAAAAATGCAAATAGCAATTATGTCAAAACAAATAATCCGACAGCGCCAGTTTCGTGCATGAGTAAGTGCACATGGCTGCTCCAGTATCAGGTATCGGCACCTGGTACTGGCCAAGGTTTCTGATTGGATGGGTAGCCCCTACCCAGATCTCTCGAGAACTGGGTGGGGGGGCCCATCTCAATTTGTGAGCTGGCACGACACTGGCTTCCACGTCGCGCGTGGACTTCGGCTCAGAGGCTACCTAGGAAGCAGCTGAGGCGAAGACGAACAGTGTCAAAAGACCGCCTAACCTAAGGTGGGAGGTATCGTGCTGATAGGTGCGTGGCACATAGGGTGATGTGCCAGGAACGATCCCTCTGGGACACCAGGCGACCTCCCAGAGTATCATCGCCTTACCATGGCAAGGCGGGGCTCTACCATGGCGGACTTTATTTCCCCAGCTACTCGTGGGACTATATATGAGTAATATAGGAAAAGAAAGCAATCCCAAGGGGGGGGGCAAAACTTCCGATCCTCTAGAAACCGAGGAAAAAATGGAGATCGGCATTCCGACTCCACAAGAAGGGCTGGGCGATTGTCCAGTCTCTCAACAAGAGGAGAGCGGAATCATACCGCTAGAACTGACTTGACGAGACGTGCGCTTCGGACCAAGATGCCCATGAGGGGGGTCTCGGGAAAGGGTTAATCCATCCCGAATAGACCACCACTCGTAAAGGGTGCCGGCACCTCCAGAGGGAAGGAGAGTAAACCACCCTCTGAGAAAGTCCCCTAAACCTACTGAAGCAGATCAGGATGAGGCAACCAAAGCTATGGATAGCCTCAAACTGAAACGCACTCGAATTCCAGGGTCGAGAAGGAAAGTGCTGAGTCGCTTGCTCAAAAGCGGAATGGCATACGATACCGCCTTAGAGCATGTGCTGAAGTGTCTTGGCCAGTCGAAACAGCAACCGGAAGAGGGAAAATATCACTCCGAAGCTGCTGGAGTAAACAAGCGCCCCAGATCCGACGACAGCACGCCGGAACACACGGCAAAGAAAACCTGTTCGGGGGTACCCACACCCTCGTACGGAGCAGTGGCTGGGGGCAACAAGGTGGGCTTAATCCAACCTGAATATCCTACCACAGCTTCAACAGGCAACCAACTAAAGGCTCTTCAGCGATCCATTATGGAAGCTGTGAGCCTAATACCCGATGAGGGCCCGCAAGTGAGGTTCCAGAGCTGTACTCATCGGCCTGGATGGCTACAAATCACCTGCGCGGACAGCATCAGTGCCAGCTGGCTGGAGGAGGCATCCAAGCAACTCCAACCATAAGAAGACACAAAAATCAAATTCGTCCAAGGGCAGGACCTTCTAAAGCCATTCATCCGTGTGGCATACATCCCGGACGATGAAGCCGACGAACGACTCACGGCTGAGATGGTGCTCACCAGAATGAGAAAAATGAACCACGGTCTGGCCACTCAGGAATGGGTAATACTGAACCGAGAAGATTCGAGCCGTGGCCAAACATGGACATTCGCGATAGACGAAATATCCAAGTCATCATTGGAGGAGCTGGATTTCAAGCCCAACTTCGGTTTCGGTCGGATTCAGTTCCGCCTGAAAGGCGGCCGTGTGGGGAAAGAACCTTCCCGGATGCAGCCGAAGGAGGGGAAGGAAAGCGTTCCTCCACGAATGGTCGCAAGGGGAGCAACGAAAGGAAGAGGTCAATCCTTCCCGAGACGTGCGCTTCGGACCAAGAAGCCCATGAGGGGGGGTCTCGGGAAAGGGTAAATCCATCCCGAATAGACCACCACTCGTGAAGGGTGCCGGCACCTCCAGAGGGAAGGAGAGTAAACCACCCTCTGAGAAAGATGACGGGGGAGGACCGCCTAAAGGCGGCAAAAAGGGAATGGCTGATACAACAGTCAGACTCTTGCAGGCAAACTTGCAACATGCCAAGGCCGCCACCTACGTCCTTGGAAAAAAATTCGTAGAGGAGCGGATAGATCTGACCCTCATCCAGGAAACCTGGACATCGAGCACAGGCCGAGTTACCGGCCTGGGCAACACATCTGGTAAGATAATTGTAGTCTGCTCAGGGGTGAAACCTAGAGCATGCATTCTAGCCAGAAACAGCATTGATTATTTTATTCTTTTAGATTTCTGCACCCAAGAAATGGCAACAATCCATGTGAAGTTTCCAGAGAGGGGGTGTATGACGGAAATTATCGTCTGCTCAGCATACTTTCCTGGAGATGTTGGGGCGGAACAGCCTCCTCCAGCGGCAGTGCGAGAACTAATTGCCTTCAGCAGGAGGAACAACACCCACCTAGTGATAGGATGTGAAGCCAATGCGCACCATGAAGCGTGGGGCAGCACAAACATCAACATGAGGGGTGAGTCTCTTTTCAATTACTTGATAGGGGAGGAGCTTACAATTAACAATGTGGGCTCCGAGCCAACCTTTGTCACTAGTATTGGGGAAGAGGTACTAGATTTAACAATCATCTCAGAATTTCTGAGCAATAAGATATCCAACTGGAGGGTGTCCTCTGAACCATCATGCTCAGATCATAGACATATTCAATTTAACATTGAAATAGGTCCCAGGCCGGTGGTACAATACAAGGATACAAAACCTTCCTGAAGAATCATCTCCAAAACGGACTGACCACAATAAATAGTCGTGATCAAATAGATATTGCTGCGGAGCATCTACAAACTGCACTTATCTCAGCGTATCAAGAAAACTGTCCACTTAGGGAGAAAAAGGATAACCGGAATGCTTCCTGGTGGAACAAAAATCTGGATAAATCACGAAAAGAAGTTCGAAGGTTATTCAACCGAGCTAAGGAGTCAGGTGAATGGGAAAACTATAGGTTCGCTCTAACCACATACAATAAAGATATCCGGAAAGCAAAACGAGAATCATGGGAACGGTTCTATGAAAATGTGTCAAACACATCAAGCGGAGCCCGTATCCACAAGATTCTATCCAGAGAGCAGACACAGGAACTGGGATCGCTTTAACGTCCAGACGGCTCCTTTACTGCCTCCAGGAAAGAAACATTAGAGCTATTAGCTTATAACCACTTCCCAGGCAGCCTGATTCTGGACAATCGACATCCAGTCACAAATATAGGCCGGATAAAACGACCTAGTAGAGATGACTGGGTGGTTGCCAACAGAATAATTAGACCACAGGCGATTAGATGGGCGGTTAACTCGTTCCAACCCTACAAATCGCCAGGAGAGGATGGCATAGCTCCAGCTCTATTACAAATCGAACTGGAACATATTGTACCTATCCTCATAAGACTCTTCAGAGCCAGTTTAGTTTGGAACCATATTCCATCTAACTGGACCGCGACTAGGGTGATTTATATGCCTAAAGTGGGTCGGACTGACCCACACCCAAAATCGCTCAGACCTATTAGTCTGACATCCTTTCTGTTGAAAAGCATGGAGAAAATACTGGAGGGACACATGAGGTGTGGTGTACTAACAAAGCACCCACTCAATGTTCACCAGTATGCATACTAGGCTGGTAAGTCAACAGAACTTACTCTCAACAACCTCATCTCAAGAATGAGCGACGCCCTGGAACACCTTGATATAGAAGGAGCATTTAACAATGCACTACCTCACTCCCTATATGAGGCCACTGTCTCTAGAAGAATTGAACCAATACTATGTGACTTGATAAGAACTATGCTTCATAACAGAACTATAACGACCTCTCTACAGGGGGAAAGTGTCAGCTTCAAGCCAGCAGGGGGCTGCCCTCAAGGGGGGTCCTCTCCCCTCTGCTATGGTCACTGCTGGTGGATGATCTGCTGGCCATTCTCTCGCTGTGGGAGGTCAATCTGCAAGCATATGCTGACGATCTGGTCATAGTAATACGCGATAAATCCGAAGAGACGATCTCCTACGCCCTTCAGGATATATTGGACACCATATATGAATAGTGTGAGAGGGAGGAAATGTCCATTAACCCTCACAAATTGGTCATAGTGCCGTTCACCAGAAAAAGGAAGCTGGAACATTTAATACCTCCTAATGGTGTAACAGTTCCTTTTGCGAGTGAAGCAAAATATCTGGGAATATCCCTAGATAAAAAGCTAAATTGGAACTTGCATCTGGAAAAGACTATCCGGAAGGCTAGCCCATCATTATGGACATGCCGCAGAATATGTGGCAAAACATGGGGCATGTCACCAAAACAAGTGTACTGGCTGTACGTGACCGTCATATGACCAATAATCACGTATGGCTCTGTAGTCTGGTGGAGCAAGGGCCAACAAAAAATGGCCCAGGCCGAACTTAACGGACTACAGGTGTCTGGCGATTACTGGGGCCATTCGCTCCACGCCAACGGCAGCAATGGAAGCCCTTCTCGGATTACCTCCTTTTCACATAGGTTTGGAGAGAGAGGCAAGATGGGCAACAAACAGACTCCACCAAGCGGCCATTAGTCTACCGCAGCCAGTAGTCATGAGAAGCAGCAGCATGCTGGAGGGTATAACAGCTCACAACATTCTGGGAATGCCCTCAGACATAATGCCTAAAACTATCAACCTTCACACGTCCTACACTGTGGTCTTCCCCGAAAGAGAAGACTGGGTTCGGAATGATACTGACCTATGTAGGGCAAATGAACGTTGGTTTACCGATGGTTCCAAAACTTTGGAAGGTGTCGGAGCCGGAATATACGGGATAAACCCAGTAGTGAAGCGCTCATTCAGTATGGGTAAATTAGCTACGGTATTCCAGGTAGAGGTATATGCCATTGAAATGTGTGGAAGGGAGCTGGAAAATCAACTCCACCCACGAAAAACAATAAAAATATTTTCAGACAGTCAAGCAGCACTAAAAGCGCTTGAATCCAGTATGGAACTGCAGAGAAACCTTAAACCGACTGGCACAACGCAACAACGTTAACCTAGTCTGAATACCAGGTCACACGGGCCTAGAAGGAAACGAAATAGCGGACGTCCTAGCAAAAGGGGGACCGAAACAACGTTCACTGGGCCAGAACCGGTAATTGGTATAGCACATAGCACTGCCAAGAATGTCATAACATCCTGTGCTGACAACAAAAGACTCGAGTACTGGCGTAGTCTACCAGGCCTAGCCCATTCCAAAGCATTTATTGCTTGCACAAGGAAGAAACAGGACTCTGGCAAGCTACTAGAACTCAGTAAAGCACATCTCAAAGATATAGTAGGTTTGCTCACTGGCCAGTGCAAACTCAAACACCACATGCATAAAATCGGACTTGCACAAGATGCAGAGTGCCGCCTATGCATGGAGGAGGATGAAACGGCTAATCACATTTTATGTACATGCCCTGCAGCGGCCAGAACCAGATTTTCAACATTTGGTAATACAACAGTAAGGCCAGAGAACCTGGTAAATTGTTCTCCCAACGTACTCCTCAATTTCGTTAAGAGATTGGATATACTGGGAGAAATATAGGGTGAGCCACAATAGGCCATTGACCGCAGTGGATGGCCTGATATGGGCCCACTCACGTTCAAACTTAACCTAAGTGCACATGATTCATTACTTCTATGAGAAGCGCCAATCCAACTACTTGAGAAATGTCGGAGTTACGATTTTTTTTATTTCAAAATTTCTAGGATTATACAGTTTTTATAAGTTACTAATGATCCGATCATTTTTCGGTTTTTGTTGAAAAATCACCAATTCAATGCCCTATTGATTGGTTTAATAACTGTAGAGGTGTGCTGAATTGACAGCACTAACTATATCAAGACCAATTTAGAAACATACGTGCCCACTCTGCATGAGATAAAAGGTACAATGAAAAATACATCGGGATTATTTGAAAAACTCATATAGCATTACTCCAGCATTGATATAGTTTTTATCTAAACAAGTACGGAAATGCGACTGACTTTACCCGAATGACGCAAAGCGAAGTTCGGGTAAGCAGTCGGTTGCGGTGAGTACCTTTCCGTATGAATTAAAATGAATATTTTTTCTACAAGCGAATTAAAATTTTACCCGCACTAGTGCGGGAATAACTTACTTGAAGTGACTCAATGTCCGTCGTGGTATTAGCCAAGAAAGTAGTTGATTTCTGACAGATGTTTGCCTTTATTTTTCCACTTGGTAGATATGCTTAGAGAGAAGTTACCTCGTATTCTTTCACATTGTTAATACCTCTCTGGCACAATAAATTCGAACTTCGTTCGCATTAATACAGTTTTCTCTTCCTGGAGTCTGTGCTACTTGGGAGTGTTTTGTTTCATGTCTTGATTTCCCTTGGGGATGGGGCTGCGATCAACTTTATTGTGGATCGTAGTGTCATCCGCGGGGAAATATTCGTTAAACGGTTGATTATTATTCATTTGACAGGGACAGGACAATTATAATGTCCGACCAACCCTGTCACTGATAAGAGCCAATGTCTGCAGGTGGTCATTCCTAGTCAAATAAAGGATAATCTTCTGTTCATTACAAGACAAGCACTTGCAATTGGGTCTTCTTGGAAGAACGTTGCACAAATATCTGTCAGATGTAGTTCAATGTCCGTCGTGGCATTAGCCAGGAAAGTAGTTGTTTTTTGACAGATGTTTGCATTTATTTCTCCAATTGGTGGAAATACTTAGAGATAAGGGTACCCCGTATTTATCAACATGACATGTTTGTTCGATATTCTATGGAAGCTGTGTTTTTCTTCCGCAAAGTTATACTCATATGTAGCTCTGAGATTCTTATAATTATCAAGATTATCCACTGAGTTATCAACTTCAATATAATTTTTCTTCAAATTGATGTAGTATGATGAAAACTATTCGATGCTGTTCTGACATGCATTTTTCATTTCTAATCAACAGAAGGAAATCTTCCTGAATAATCCAAATGAAATCAATTAATATCTTTATTACAGGTAAATGAGCTGAATTGACTGGAGGGTTTCATCATTGTGTGCAGAGTAACAGAGTGAGATAATCATATAAGATACCGATTAGAACTGATGGGAGACGACATGTAGATGGCATTTGTACTCTTGTCTCCCAGTCAGTGTTTGAGGATAATATAATGAAACTACCAACTAATAGGTGGCGATTTAATTATGATACTGAAAAGGGGAAACAAAATATCTATTCGAAATCTGTTCTTTGGACTGGTGCAAAAAAGCACATACAAATTGAATTCAGTGATGAAATTAGAGAATCAAGATTAATCACTTTGTGAAATATGTTGAAATTGCAAAGAACTATTTTGTATCAAGTAGAAACGTTCTGCAGTTTTTCGTAGTTTCTCTTAATTTCAACTATAAATGCTAGATAGCACTCGTGTTTTACTCCAATGCCGATTCCACGGGCATTGACTAACTATCTTTGACTCTTTAAACATGGATATATCATGTTTTATACTTGATCGGTAAATATTGCTGCTATTATAGTTATGTGTACGTATATTTGGTAAGAGTTGTTCATATCAACCATAAATATGGAGACTGCCAGCTTTAAATGTATCAGATGTTGACAGATGTCACCCAAGTATTCATCGATGTGAAGTGATGATGAATATTTTAGCGCACTGAAGTTCCTGGTGTTCAGTTTCGATAGTCTATTATTTATTCAATCGATTCCACGTTAATGTCAGGATTATTGACTTCAAACATTGGCGATACTCGTATTCCTCTTGGTAGAGGTTTTGTAACGTCGCGCTCTGCTTGGTTATAATTTAAAATAATTTTATCGTGAAAATACCCATAATTTCAGCTGAACAGAATGAAATCACAATCCGGTTTCTTATAGACCATGTATTTGAGTATATGATTGATTATTCCATCAATATAATTCTATAACTTTAAGAACGTTGGATGATGAGGAAGGTAATGTCTCTGCTAGCAGTAGGAGAGTCGAGCAGTGACATATTATTGCCTGACTTTGACACTGGAGATCCTGGTTTAATCCCCAATGGAATTTCAACGATTCAATTTCATGAAGAAAACATTTGAAACTTTTGATACTTGTATAATTGTCCTTATAACGACTGCCAGTGAAAATATTTCAAATCATAGCCTACCGTACGCTTCGCACTCACCGATGAAGTGAGATGAAGTTTCTTCGTCTTCTACGCATTTACGCAAGTGGTGTTGTCTTCTATTCTTATCTGTTATGCCCTGTTAGTATTCCTGCAAGGAGCCGTAGTGCTTGTCGGTTTCTATCTAGGAACCATGCCATCCTTGACTTGCTGTAGCCAACCATAGAGTCTTAGAGTCAAAGTTAGTTTAGCTCTTCTTCCGCCCATTAATCAAGGACTGAAGAGGTTTGGCTTCTTGCGATGCCTAGTACAGGCTCCAGCCTACAGAACTGCATCGCGGAACCGGTTCGAGCAAGTTTATCTACCACCTCGTTTCCGATCACCCCTCTGTGACCCGGAACCCATACCAGCTGGACTTCTTTCGTTTCAGCTATTGTCTCGAGAGCATATCCGCATTCCTGTACAAGTGCTGAACTTGGTTTGAGATGACATATAGGTCATATAGGAAAAGATGTAGATTCTCTTCGGGCTCTTCTTTCACCTCTTGTTTCGAAGCTGCAGTTGAAATGTCGAACACTTCAGCTTGAAAAAATTGTTGTGTGTCTGCAAGCATGTAGCTTTTTCATACATATCTTTCTTCCAGGTAAATGCCTGCACCCGAAGCCTGTTTGTCAGTCAGACGCAAACCATATTAACCTTCCCTTGCGAAACTTTACTGTGCTTCCTTCCCATTGTTCTCTGCTCGGAATCGTGAAAGCAACTCCCTGTTCTTTCGCAGTCGATCTTGTGCGCTCTTGATTCTGAGGGAGGAAATAAGCATGTCCTATCGTCGCTCCTTCGTTTACCCAGACTCATGAGTTTCGCATCCACAAGTGAGCTGCCATTGCCTCCTACTCAATACAGATCGGAAGTAGCGGCAGCCTCGGCAGTACCTCCAACACTTCGGTTGGAGTCATTCTCATTGCACCCGGTATTACCGAATAGCCAACCCCCGGACCTTGCCAAATTTTTAGCTCATTATGATGTTTTGTGCGCCTGGTTACTACACGAATTACCCATATTGGATCCTTGGTCTTACGATAGCCGTGTACAGCCAGTGCATGGGTTAGTGTCCCAATTACTTCCAACAATTCTCGTTAGTTACCATAGGATTGCTACCAACTTTTGGAGTCCAGGAATCCATTCGACCTGCTGGACTAGCTCCAGCCCTTTGCCAAACACGGTAAGTGGTCTGAACCCATCTTTTTTCATCGTCTGGTGAACAGGATCATCTCTGTTCGAATGATATTAATTCAAATTGTAATGAAAATACAAAAATTAATTTGTTGTTCAATTTATCAATATAGTAACTAATACTTGAAAATGACGAAAGGAACCAATTATTTTCTATATTATTGAGAAAACATTTCTTGGTTTTAATTTCCTGATTGCGTCAATATACACAGTTTCTAATCCACACATTTCAAAAAGTCAGTATCTCATTTCCATGAAGTCATAAGAACACTGCTCTTTTTTTCCTTCATAAACCTTTACATAGTACTGTACTGAAATATACAATCATATATACATATTATATTCTCTGCGTTTCTACTTAGACTTAATAGACGTTCACACTCCCGAAAATCACTAGAAAACGCAGATTAGATGAGGCATTAGCTAGCATCAAAGAGTTATTATTGTAATCGGTCGATGCAAGAGACATGCAATGTTATCAAAGTGAGAAAAATACAGAAACGTTCAGAAAAAGGCATTCCCTGCATTCAGCTGAAGAAGAAGAAGAATATGAAAAATAAGTTTTTCTAAAACCTTGCGAATTTATTCCTTTTTCCCGCACTAGTGCGGGAAAATCGCTGAAGACGTAAGTAATGGAACCTTTTCGAAGCTCTATACCAAGTACGCAAATTTACGGCCTCCTACCACCACGCACCGTCCATAACGCCATAACGATTGCAGCATATGGAAAAAAAATTATTACAAGAGTTAAAATATGATATAGGGGATCGTATCTGCATTTTGGAAAACCTAACAGAAGTATTTGTAAAGACAGGAAAAAAGTTATTGGACAAAGTTGTTTATAATTTAATTTCAGGCCCACAAACGGAATTTGAAATGCCCATTCAAAAAAATTAAAAATCGCAATCATTTCCAAATTTAATGTTATCATTGATTTAAAAAACGCTCCTGTTTTTGGTATCAACAAACTTTTAGGGTTCATTTTCAACTTCGGTTATCAATGAAATAGTAATTTTTAGGTTTGTTCTCAAATTGTAGTGCAAAATTTCGAAAACCAGTTTTTACAATGACTCTGCTTTTTCAATGGTTCATATCTTCCAATATGTTTTTGGGATACATTTTGGTTGATATATACAAAAACTTATACAATGAAAAATATGAAAATAGAATCTGAAGAAAATTATACACTATGGGGATATCATTTTATTTCCTATTTATTAACATTAGAGTAGAACGTACAGTTATTACAATTAACTTCAGTTTTCTTGTTTGTGACAGTAAATCACTGCTGAATATGGTTTATGTGTTTGGAATTATTACAGTAATGAAAGTTTCCTGATCTTCAATATCCGAAATATGTATATTGTATAACTTTTTCCATCTACATGCTCCTGTCACTACCAGTATTATTAAAACCTGAAAATAGATACAAATAAAAGGTTAAATTTTCATTTTCAAAATATTTATCAATTTACTCTGTGAACCAAAATAGTTTCATTTGACGCTTCTGTTGAAAATTTCATAATTTCTTCTTTAGTACAAGCGGAAGCTGTTAAGATATGTGTCCAACTTTCTTTTATTTGAGATAGACAACCAACGCAACGTGGGAAATTTTGAAATATCAATAGAATCGTACAGAACAATTGCATACTTCACCACAGAATATTCCATAAAGAACTAGGCGCGATAAGTTGTACAAAATATGGTTGAAAGTAAGTTTAGTAGAATTTTTAAATTTAAACAAAGTTGAAACTTTTTTAATAGTTTCACTTCCTAAACACGGTATTTCGAGGAGGATCTCAAACATTTTTCGAGAATTGCCCTCACCCTTGAAAATCGACCAGTTTGAAACACGATTTATTCAATAGAAAATCGCACAAAATGCTTCCTTCTTTATGTCAACACTTTTTTCACATACTAAACGGCAGACATTTCACGATTGCAAGCACCAATATCAAAGGTTCTACACAAAAAATCGACCTTTATTCACAATTGAATATAAGAAACATTTTTAGTAATATAGTAATAGTTATAGGATATGCGCCGGTAACAATTCAAATTCTAATATGAACAAATAAGTTTCCCTTAATTTTTATGTTCAATTGTTTGATTTGCTACTAAAACTATATTAAAAATTTGAAAATGGATCAAAGAAACTGATTTCAATTCTTCAAAGGACCCCGCACGGAATATATGGGATTTTGGTTAATTGCGGAATTCAATGAAACTCGGGTATGTTGTAGATCACGATCTGTCAGTAACACTTTAAATGGACCATAATCAAATTGTATGATTAGTTTCGGATTACAGGATGATTTTAAAAGATGTTACGACAACACAAAATGAAAGTAATTTACACAAATTGGGATTATTTCTGATTTACTCACGTGATTTGGCTAAAATATGTCATGCCTTTGAAAACGCCATGCTATTATAATTCAAAACAGTATAGTTAGCTTACCGGGAAAACTCAAAACATCCAATTTCGACGTTGTTTACTCCACTTAGCAATGTTTACAATTTGAAAAAGCAATACTATTATGATACAAACACAGTATTTTACTATATCGTGGTAATCAGAAAAGTAATTGAAAATATCCTATTAGGAAGTTATGAGAAGAGTGATAAGATACATATTTATTCATGTTACGCTACGCCTCACGATGATGTTTTAGTATCATCAATACCCTAGATTGTTTTGTTTTTTTCCGTTAACCAGCTGTCATCCCCCTACGAACGACAGCCCTCAAAAGTCGAAACTTGTGCGAGCCAAGGATTAACGAGGTCTTACCTTTTAACGTGCGTTTCCTAGCAATTGATTGATGAGGAGAGTGGTGTGATGACTGGTACCTGATAGCTACCTGAGTATTTTTTAGATTTCATTATAATATCTGCATCTTCATTATGATTCTTAACAATAAAATTGTAGATCCCTTGTATTTTTCAAATATAAGTGTGGCTTGTAGTTTTTCAATTATCATGGATTGAGTGTTTTCACATATTAATTAATATTGAAAGTCGAAAACGTAGGGTTCTGTATGGATTCTATTGAATGAATGACGGACATAACTTCCTAATAGGATATTCTCGAGTACTTTTCTGATTACCCCGATATAGTAAAATACTGTATTTGTATCATAATAGTAATTGCTTTTTTAAATTCTAAAAATTACACAGCCATATCTCTAAATTAAATCAGAAAATATCTCAATCATACTAGGTGGAGTAAACAACGTCGAAATTGGATGTTTTGAGTTTCCCCGGTAAGCTAATAGTCTAGTCAACAAGTGCCATTTAGACCAACTTTTTTCAGCAGTCTCCGAAAATTATGATTGAGGTGTCATTCGATTCGGAATGACATCCAGATGATTTTTGAAAAAAATGAAGTTCCGCATGAAAAAATTGTAAAAGTTATTAACAATTAACTAAAAAAAAAAAGATGGCTTTAGTATTTTGTAAATATCTCAAAAACTAATTAAAATTTTTTAAATCTAAAAAAAGATTCAAAAAGAGGAGGAAATTTCCTAAAAAGAACCTCAATTCCCGGAATTGTAGCATCAATATTTATAATTTTCCCAGAGGGATGAAAATACGGCCGAAAACGGGTACTCTGGCTCGGGCAAGCCACACCCACTTTGGACACTTTAACAATAAAAATTATTTTAAAATACTAAATATGAAAATAAAAAATTGGAAAAATTCAGGCACTAACTGAATAGATTAATGAACAATAATCCGCTTGAAAAAAATTTTTATCACAATTTTTCAATTAGTTAATCAATAGTTAATTAATAATTTTTTTCTGCTTGAACATGAACATTGCAAGTGTGATAATTGTTAAACTATAAATTTAAGATTTTTTTTCTCTTTTGGAGCAATTCTTGAAAGGCTTCAGAATAGAACCCCGTTGGAAAAATTAAAAAGTTTTTATTTTTCAGTTTTTTATTAACAATTTTCGTTGTTGCAAAATTAAATACTTAAATTAATCATTGAAAAAAAAATTTTTTGTTAAATATTATCAATAATCCGTTTTTATGTTATCAGGAACTACATAGAAATAATTTTTTAAAATTTTTATCTCTAATTGTTTAAAAAATTGTTATAAACAAATGCGTTGTTTATAAGATAATTGAAATTTTTTTTATGGAATTTCAATCTTTGATACAAATAATGATTTTTAAAAGAAAAATTGTTCCTTAAAAATATTTTTTTATTGCTTGAAAACGCATTTGTTAATTAACAATTATTTTCTCCCGCTTCTAATTAATATTAAGGAACCATTTTTTTTTTAAATCATTATTTGTCTTTCTTTCTGATATAAAAAAAAATTCCATTTTATTTAATTTTTCATTGTTTATGCAATAAACAATTTGTTATAAACAAATAAATTTTTACCTTATATTTTTTTTTCTATTCTAATTTCTGTCACAAAAACAGACATGTTTTTTTTTCTTTTTTAATTTTTTTTTTTATTATTTTTTATTTAATTTTTAAATATAAGTTCTCTCTAACTCTCTAAATGTCATGTCTGTTTTTGTGACAGAAATTAGGATAGAAAAAAAAAAATAAGGTAAAAATGTATTTGTTTATAACAAATTGTTTATTGCATAAACAAATAAAAATTAAATAAAATGGATTTTTTTTTATATCAGAAAGAAAGACAAATAATGATTTAAAAAAAAAATGGTTCCTTAATATTAATTAGAAGCGGGAGAAAATAATTGTTAATTAACAAATGCGTTTTCAAGCAATAAATAATTTTTTTTAAGGAACAATTTTTCTTTTAAAAATCATTATTTGTATCAAAGATTGAAATTCCATAAAAAAATTTTCAATTATCTTATAAACAACGCATTTGTTTATAACAATTTTTTAAACAATTAGAGATAAAAATTTAAAAAAATTATTTCTATGTAGTTCCTGATAACATAAAAACGGATTATTGATAATATTTAAAAAAAAATTTTTTTTCAATGATTAATTTAAGTATTTAATTTTGCAACAACGAAAATTGTTAATAAAAAACTGAAAAATAAAAACTTTTTAATTTTTCCAACGGGGTTCTATTCTGAAGCCTTTCAAGAATTGCTCCAAAAGAGGAAAAAAATCTTAAATTTATAGTTTAACAATTATCACACTTGCAATGTTCATGTTCAAGCAGAAAAAAATTATTAATTAACTATTGATTAACTAATTGAAAAATTGTGATAAAAATTTTTTTCAAGCGGATTATTGTTCATGAATCTATTCAGTTAGTGCCTGAATTTTTCCAATTTTTTATTTTCATATTTAGTATTTTAAAATAATTTTTATTGTTAAAGTGTCCAAAGTGGGTGTGGCTTGCCCGAGCCAGAGTACCCGTTTTCGGCCGTATTTTCATCCCTCTGGGAAAATTATAAATATTGATGCTACAATTCCGGGAATTGAGCTTTTTTTTAGGAAATTTCCTCCTATTTTTGAATCTTTTTTTAGATTTAAAAAAATTTAATTAGTTTTTGAGATATTTACAAAATACTAAAGCCATCTTTTTTTTTTTAGTTAATTGGTAATAACTTTTACAATTTTTTCATGCTGAACTTCATTTTTTTCAAAAATCATCTGGATGTCATTCCGAATCGAATGACACCTCAATCATAATTTTCGGAGACTGCTGAAAAAAGTTTGTCTAAATGGCACTTGTTGACTAGACTATAAGTACTGTTTTGGATCATAATAGTATGGCGTTTTGAAATGTATGACAAATTTTAGCCGAATCACGCTCGAAATAATCTCAATTTGTGTGAATTACTTTTATTTTGTGTTTTCGTAACATCTTTTAAAATCACCCTGATTCTCCGAAACTAATCATACGATTTGATTATTTATTTATTTATTAACAACATATAGGACAACAACAGGCATAACCCAAAGTGTTATCCACAGACACAGTAGAGCGTACAGAAAGTATTCCTATGTTAGATTTTATTGCTTAACCTAGTTTTATTCCAGAATACATCTAATTTGATGTTGATTACAATATTAAATATTTTTCTTCTATTTGATATTTAATAATTACTAGCAGTGTATGATTAAATAAATCAATATCATCGAATTTATTATTGTATAATGACACCGTTCTATGTAGAGGTGAGTTTTTTCCTGAGTTTGTATGACAGAACTTTGAGATATATATTTGAAAATATTTCAGGGCAGTCGATTAGTTTATTCACAATATTGAATAAAAAGATTATGTCGGATTGCTCTCGACGAGCCTCTAGTGTGAGCATTTCAAATTTGTTTCTTAGGAAGGTTTAACAATTTGTAGAATTGTATTCGCCACTATTTCTATATTCGAGATATGTCAAAAATTTATATTGTACGATTTCCAATCTAGTATTGTATATAGCGTATTGTGGACGCCAGATGATATTTGCAAAATTCAGTTTACTGTATACAAAGGAGTAGAATAATGTCTTCATAACCTGAATGGAAGTGAAGTTCCTGCATTGTATGAGGATGAATCCTAATGTTCTATTACAATTTGATACTACGTAATCAATGTGTGTTGAGAACGTAAGTTTCTTATCCAGTATCACACCTATAGGTCTTTTATTTTGTTGACTTCTTTAAGGTTGATATTATTAAAATGATTATCGTGTGAAAAAGTGTTGCAGTTTCGAGTGGAACAAATGAAACAGAATTTATCTAAATTCAAATGTAGTTTGTTGATTAGACAAAAGTTAAAAAACTTGGATAAGGGAACAGTCAGTTACACTAATAACTTGAGGAAATATTTTGAGATCGTCCGCGTATAGTACTGTTACGAGATTGATAAAATTCCCCTATCTACGCCGCTGAATGAACCATAAAAACAGATCGCATACAAATGAGTTGACGCCGTAGGTATTTATTCAATGGAGCGCTTCTAAAAAGAGATTGAGGAAGGCCAACCTTGAACGGAATCCTCAGAAATGCTCATTGTTCCAGAAAGAAGTGGATTTTCTAGTCCACACAATGTCATCAGACGGCATCCGAACAGACGAAAGGGTTATACAGACGATCCGAGACTGGCCGAGACCTAAAGACAAACATGAAGTGAGGAGCTTCCTAGGTCTTTGCATCTGCTACCGTCGGTTTGTAGCAGGATTTGCTGATATTGCGGCACCCCTACATAGGTTGACAGAAGACCAGAAGACCGAGTCAAATTCGTCTGGTCCAACGGAAGTGAATGGGTATTTGGAAAACTAGAAGTTGCTCTATGTTCCAGTCCGATTTTGAGTATTCCACGCCAAATAGGCCTGTTCGATTTGGACACAGATGCCAGTAATAATGGGATTGGAGCTGTACTATCACAAGAGCAAGATGGCCTGGAAAAAGTAATTGAGTTTTACAGCAAGGCACTGACCAAACCAGAAATAAATTATTGCGCAACAAGGAAGGAACTACTGGCAATAATCAAGGCTGTAGACCACTTTAACAAATATCTATATGGAAAAGAGTTCTACATTAGAACAGACCATGCAGCTTTGAAGTGGTTTCTCGAGATGAAGACCCCTTAAGGACAAGTAGCAAGGTGGATTGAGAAGTTGAACCAGTATCACTTCAAGATAAAACATGGACCAGGACGAATACACAACAATGCAGATGCCTTGTTCAGAAGACCTTTTTCGGATACCTATGAGCATTGTGAGCGAATTGAACGTCGTGAAGGAATCAACCAAGTGAGATTATTGGTTGACGACATTTGGACCACAACGAAAATGAGGCAGGACCAAGAAAGTGATCCAAACATTGCAGATTTTCTACGATGGAAGGAAATAGGAGCTGAAAGACCCGGAAGGGAATCTCCTTACGAACACCAGGTTTCAAGGCATTGTGGGCACAATGGGATTCCCTGATTGTTGAGAATGGTCTATTGAAAAGAGTTCGGGAATCGACCGATGGAGAAAAGTGATTTCTCAATTGGTTGTGCCTAGGTCGAGAATAAGTGATGTCTTGGAGGAGATTCTTGGCAGCAAATTTTGTAGTGACTAAGACCTTGGATAAAATACGGCAGAGATTTTACTGGGTAAAATGTCGTGAAAATGTAGAAAAATGGTGCCGAAGATGTCCCATGTGTGAAGCAAGCAAAGATCCCAAGACAAGTTCGAGAGGAGAGATGAAACAATACAATGAAGGCGCTCCCTTCGAACGAATCGCCATCGATGTAGCAGGACCGATTCCAATGACGAATGATGGCAACAAATACATCCTCGTTGCCATGGATTACTTTAGCAAATGGGTTGAAGCTTATTCCTTGCCTCAAGGTTTGGAGTCCCAATGGAGCTACATTCCGATCAAGGAAGAAATTTTGAATCAAATTTATTCAAGGAAGTTTGTAAATTGATGGGAATTAGCAAGACCAGAACAACGGCCCCCCACCCACAGTCTGATGGCATGGTTGAAAGGTCCAACAGGACTATGGAAGAACATCTTTCCAAAGTAGCAGAGGAACACCAAAAGACCTGGGATCGACATCTTCCACTATTCTTGATAGCTTGTAGGGCCTCTGTGCATGATTCCACAAAGTGTTGAAGAAAAAGAGATACAGGATTATGCAGACGAATTGCGTATCTGATTTCTGAATATTTTACAGGAGAGATAAAAAACGGAAATGGGTGACAGTTAGGCGACCTATATAGTTCTCCATATATAATATTTCAAAGTAATATTCTACCAATATAACATAAACAATATGTATTTTACGTTGATGTTACATGAAAAATGTACAAAATCATTAAATCCGCAAATCTCAATTTGGCACTTTCCTGTTAGTTACGTCCATACGTGATAAGGGGGACGATATTTTACGTGTTGCCACATATTTCCTTATACTCAACAAAAATACTTCATTTGACTTATGCCTGTTCTTAAGGCCTTTCTTCATTAGTTGGTACTCCAGCAACATATTATTCCAAAAAAAAAAATATAGATTTAATTTTTGTAAAATTTGTTATGACGAATCACCCAGGTTTTCGGAGAATGGGAAAACAAGGGATGTTTTTTTAGATTTCATTCGGTGTCGAGTGGTCTTTAGTGGTAATTTAGGTAGGGTCGAATGTCTAACAATAATAATAATTATAATAGTTTTGTTTTCAACTTGGAGCGTGTTTGGTCTGTTGGCGATGATTTGGATGGGAATATAAGGTGTTATACGGTATAAATATAAGCTTCAGGCATTCAAATCAGTTTCATGTAAATAAAATTGGGTGTTTTGTTATTTTCAAATCCATTATAATTTTGAGAGTGTTACATGAGGGAATATTAATGATAGTTTGAAAACTAAGCCTTAATTTCAGCTGTGATAATAATAGCAGTGAGTTCATTGAAAAAATATGGCTACTGATTTATTATCGGGTTCGTTTTGAGAGTAAGTGTGAGTCTAATAAAAATGATACGTTATTTGTTGGCTTCTAGTGAAGCGATCTTTCATATTTATGAGAGAGCGATAATTTTATTTTTCTCACTCGATATTATCTTCGCTTATTTGCTTATACGGAGTATATGAATTCCTTCACTTGGTTTACAAATTCTTACATTTTTAATTTCATAGGTATTTTTATTATTATTTTCCACCATTGTGCTTTGGTAAATAAAGCTGCTTCGTGGAACTTAGCTGGCTATTATTTATCCCTCGAACCCCTCATAAAAAGTCCACGATATGGAAAGACGTGGCGGAACCAACAAATCTACATGTCTGCCTTCGAGATGATGGTGTGAATACGAATATCATCAGAGCTGTGAAGTATAAGGTCAAGCATTCTGGCTTTTCGGGAGGCTATTCCCTAGCCTAAATCCGGGTGATTTAGAGCGGATTCAAAACTACTCTGGCTCTGGTGTCAGCAAAATTATGACTGACATCATATACTTCAATTCAATCTCAATATAAAAATATGCATCCTACGGTGTGCGACTGAGGAGTGGTTGTTTCCTTTGGTGTAAGGTCAGAATTGAACCAAAGATATTGTCGCTTCATACCCTAGCGATTTATTACACGTATAATAGTATCAATATAGGTGAATGTGATCAATAATCAAAATTGAATATGTTATACAGATTGAATAAATAACGCTCAAACTTAAAATACGTTTCAGCATAGCTACAGAAAGGAACACGGGTTCTTTCAGTAGCTATACTCAGAAAACACATCCATTCGTCTCTTATAGCGTGGGATCACCCATCAAAAAAAAAAATAATATAAAGCAGCTATCGTAAACCTGCCGTGCTCAGGTGAAATTCCCTTACTACAAAAATATTAATATTGAGATATTGGATTCTTAAGGTTTGAAAATCTGAAATTTTTGCGTTTTACCAAGCAAAAATGATGTATACTCCAAGTTTAAAACCAAAATTAATAAATAATTTTATCCTATGTACAAAAGTTTGAGAATTTCTTTCGTATGAAGGTCGGATTCACATAATTGTGAGCAAGATAGCGGATTCAGCTAGGATATTTTTGCTAAGGACGGCAGAGTTGATAACTACTATACTCATTGCTGTATTCTTAAAAAAAGGGAATTATTGTATGCTACCTAATTTATTTTCTTGCTATTATTTCATTAATGGGTAGACAATGAAAATTTTTAGTACCAGGCAGTATCCAGAAATACAAAGCTTCATATTTTATCATCTACAAACATGACATCAGTTTACTAAAATTTGTTTTCGCCATCTAATATCACCTTGTGCATTTTCATTACCACTGACCTTCACTTGATTAGATAAAATTCAGTTATCTCGTTTTACATGTTTATAGTTCAAATATGACGTGAAATACCAAAACTTTAGATTTGTAGGTATACTGAATTCTTAAGTACAGACCGATGTTATTTCGGCCTCCCGAAATTCAAATTTCAGATTAGTACATTGTTAGTTATAGTGGTAAGGAATAATTTTGAGAGTATCTACCTTTATTATGATGAGAACAAAATAATTGATATTTCAATTCCGGCGGGAGCAGTTAGTTTCTTCGGTAACAAAATAGTGGCGTATTAATCCGTAGGGAAATGATGTTGACATATTTTTTCTAGGGAGTTTGTATTATCATTTGACAATTATAAAAGTGATAGTATGAATGCAAACTCAGGAACTTATTTATTCACTATGTAGTAGAGTAGTACATATCGTCGTTGTTGAACTGGTTGCAGTTGTATTAATTATACATTTCGTCATTGAAGTATTACCCAAAATTCGATTAAGTTATTTACTTCACTCTGCAAGTATCCATATAGATTTCCAGCCACCCCCCGTGTCGTTTTACGATGGTGATGTCACCTCCAGAGTCTGTTAGTAAAATCGAAGATCTACGTAGAGAATGACCAGGGTACCTCAGCGGATCTAATAATTATGCTTGGTATCTTTCCAATTGTGTTTTTGCCTACTGGTTGAGAAGTGCATTTAACTTTTTTATAAAATATAAACAAAAAGAATGGTTGAAATTAGAAAGACGAAGTTTTACATACTTCAGATATAGTCCAATTTTTTGTGTTCATATTCGGCACTTTGACAATCGTCTTCATTATCTTCAAGTGTGACTTTTGTCAATTCATCTAAACGTAATGCACCCGCAATTCCTAAGACAAGAGCAACCTAGAAAATGTCGAAAATTTCAGTTATTATTGCAAATTAGTACCTAGCTATTGTTATATTACTTTAATCATTGAATACTTTTTATCTTCTGCTGTTGACAAGAAAGTTTCAATTTGGTTCTTGTTAGGATTTTTCTCCTGGTATCTTTGCAAATACCTTTTCAATTGTTCAATTGAAAAGCAAAATAGAAACGTAAAAATACTGTGAGATTTGAAAACAATTTTTTTCTACTTGCTTCCATGGTTTCTTTAGTTTGACGTTTCTCAAGTGATTTAGATTTTCGAAATATACCACCAGATATAGAAAGTTGTGATACTCCTAAATTTTGGATAATTGCTCGAATTTTGCAATATTGTTGGCATTGGCATAATGATTTTGAAATACCTCATTGTTTCGATGTAATTTTTTTCAGTGCTACCACAAAGTATGTTCGTACTGAAAACATGTCGTTTCTGTGCCATAAGTAGAAAAAAACAATCTACCAGTAATTGAAACTTTATTAGGATGTTATCGTCAAAACAGCATATTTAGGCTTCAGTTTCATCCTCTTTAGATCCTGTAAGGTCATTTCTGCACTATAAGTATTTTCTGTTCTTCTCAATAACAAGGGTTGTTTGAGTTTTCCTTCTTTGAATTTCAACTCGCAGAAAAATCTTCTTTCTTTGGGGCCACAGAACTTGGCTTGCCACGAAACACTCTCATTGAAGTACTGAACATGACAGTAAAATATACCCTTTTCTTCGTTTACCAAAAACGCTTCAGGTATATTTTGAAACACAACTATGAACGATTCCAGCATCCGCGTACTACCATGGATTAGTTTCAAATGCTTGCACATATGTTTGAATTGACCTTCAAAACCACATTCTTCCATTGGGCATTTATATTCACAGAAGACACAATTATTTTCATGGTTATTTAGTTCAGTATAGACGAGTTTATCTGGGCAGCCGGATGTGCTATATTTACAGGGAAGAAGATATTTTGTGAAATTCTCTTCAAGTTCCGTGTTACGTTCAAATGTAACGTTCTCATTGCAGAGCCTGCATTTTTCTGTTTGACACTTTAAACAGAAACTTTGACCACATGGGCACAGATATATAGGTGGACTTAGAATTAAGCCGCAGTTACTACAGTTCTCAGAAAATTGGATTTCATGTATAGCACCCAAACTGACAGTACTCTTACACCTTTTTATAATCCTTCTCCTATAATCTTCACTGTTTATTGTTTTTGATCGAGATAGTTGAACTCCTGTATTTGTTGTAGGTTGAATATTTTCACTGTTGTCAGAACCAATTTCGTCTTCTTCATCAATTTTTTGTTGTCGGGGAAGAGGCATATGAGGTAACTTTCCATCAATTTCAGCATATTCTAAGCTCTCCTGCAAAAATACTTCATCCTCTGAATAGGTGTCATTATCTATTCGGATGACATTCAGTGTACATTGCAAACAGCGTATTCCTTCTAAATCCCCTAGCCCACCAAGATCGATATTTATGCATCCTTGATCCAAAACAACGATACAATTGGAAGGGCACATTTCATAGTTTACCTTCAAAATTATATTATATGATATTTGGCCGGCGATTCTAGATGGTCCCAAGTATCTTAAAAAAACATTCACATGAGTATCGGAGATTCTGATTTGTGCAAGATATATCTCTTCATCAATAAAAAACAATCGGTTTTCAGACTCCACATCAAGATCAATTTCGAATGAATCATTGAAATGTAATAAGTCATCATGTTCTTGTTCGAAGTGTGGTAGAATGTCTTCTGCATGTCCTTCCCAGGAACAGGCATATTTCTTATCAGTGGGGCACAGATAGATGATCATAGCTGGAAAAAAAATTTTAAAGTTAAAAAGTTTAATTGTCACGGTCTGTTCGAAATGATATAAGATGCCGATGTAAGGGTGTTGAATTCTATTCATGATACAGTAATAGCATAGTAATATTCTGAATTTTGGAGTATTTCTGCATTCGTTCTGTTTGCTGTATCTTCATATACAGTTTAATACTCATTTATTGCAATTTTTATCTCATATTCTTGCAAATTACTAGAGAACTTCTTATTCTAAGTCTTTTAATTGAATATAAACATTCTGTTTTATGAACATGAACATTACATACAATATTCAAGATTTTCAAAACGAATTTGAATGCTAATTTTGAAAAGCTTTCGCAGCCATCTTTACTTACATTATGACTCTTTGGGTTGTAAGGCCAACCTTGATTGGAATTTTGACTCAACGTTTCGCCAACACGAGTGGTTTTCGCAATATCAAGGAAGATTTTTGTAATTGATCCAATTCAGTATCGCAACAGGCATCTATGAATTTTTAGCCCTGATTGGTCCATAGCGTTAGGTAACAATATCGAATCGTTCATAACGTTTTCATGTGGGTAAGGAGGTAATGTGGTATGTTTGAAAACTGGTAGCTAAGATTTGTTTAGTTGAAGTCCTTGTTTGGTTCTGTTGAAGTTATTGTGGTGTTTTTGGATTTCAATTTCTTTCCGAAAGCAGATGTTGTGGAGATGACTTGGGTTTTCTATGATTATCGTTGTCGTTGTCGTTATTCTGATATAAACAGGAAGATGGAATGTCTTGTTTGTCCTTTTCGTTTCAGGTGGTCTTTCAGGATTTTAGAAGGTTTAAAACAGTTTTAATCTTGTATATCCATAGAATGAGCCTTTTCTGTTCTGTAACTCTAGGAACAAGCGGTAGGAATGCTTTCCTTCTGTTGGTGTTAGTTTGAATGCTACTTAGTTCACTGTCTTGGTAGTCATACGGTCTACTATCGATTCTTCCGTATTCATTCTCTCTTCTATGTTTCATAGTTCTATTAATATCCCTCGCTTTGTTGGGAAAAGAAGAAACTGGCCTTCTTAGATGATCTCATTTTTTGAAAAGAAGAACATCTGGGGCATACGGTGTATAGAAAACCAACTGATCGATACCTCTACATAATATAAAACCATCATCCATTCTAAATATAAAGTGAACTTAAGGCAGTAATAGATCAAGCCAGAAAAATCTGAAAACACGGACACCTGGAAGCAAAACTGGAACACCTAAGAAACGCTGTTCTTCCTAAGAGATATTGATAGATGTATGAAACACAGAAAAGAGAATGAAAATTAAAAAATCGATAGTAGACCAGACCAGACAGTGAACCGAGTAGAAGTCAAACTAACACCGACAGAAAAAAAAAACATTCCTACCGTATATCCCCAGAGTTACAAATTAGATTCGACGTATTCTACAGAAATACGATATTGAAACTATACAGGGTAGTCCATATAAAACTCCGCGTGCTAATATATGGAAAATTAAAGAGGATATCCATATTTCGTGAAAGCAGATGATTTTGATGTCCAAAAGTTCCTTTTCTTTACGTAAAATCATCAGTAAAGCGTATTTTATCAAAAACAAATTCCATCCCTAAAAAATTCATCTGGTTCAAGGACTACAGCCATCAGGCATTAATATTTATGTATTACTTTTCATAACTGAAATCTATTGCAATATTTAGGAGATGCTGATAAGAGATTGATATGGAAGCCGTTTCCATAATAACAGTGTAATGAACAAAAAACATAATTTTCAATATTGGAGGATATAAGGGCTGAAGTCAGAATTTGATGCAGAATCTAAAATAGCATTGAAAAATCTGGGTTGCTATATAAAAAAATTGGCGCTGATGTCCCGACGCCCTAACGGATGACGGCTAGTGATGGATCTCTACGTAAATAAGAGGACCCTTTGAAATTAAAATCATTTCCTTACATGAGATATGGATATACTCTTTCATTTTCCAGATATTTTCTCGTGGAGTTTCATATGGAATACCCTGTACCTAATCCGAAAGATCACCTGAAATTAGCGAAGGACAGACTAGACGTACTAAGCGCTTCCAAGAAATACCGCATTCTATGTTCCTGTGGCAGCGTTTATATTGAAACCACGAAACGCTCCGTTGAAACAAAAAGCAAATAACACAAAGCTTATTGTTGGTTAGGACACACAGATGAATTTGCTGTAGCAGAACATACTCTCAACGATGATGATCACAGACCAAAATTTGAAGAAACCCAAATTATTCCTACAACATCTGCTTATTACCCAGTACTCTCCCGGGAAGAAATTGAATTTCAGAAACATCACAATAACTGCAACAGAACTGAAGAAGTACTAGAACTGAACAAATCTTGGCTACCAGTTCTCAAAAATTGCATTCGCTCCTTACCAACATAAAAACGTATGAACGATTCGATAATATTACCGAACGCTATGGACCAATCAGAGGTGAGAACGTCAACACACAAATAACTATGGCGACAACGAAAGTGAAATGTCAAGAAATCGAAAGTGAACTGAGTAGCCGTCAAATACAAAAACTCTATTGAGAAAGCCGATCACTCGTGTTGGCGAAACGTCGATTCAAACTCGTAATCAACGTTGGCCTCACAACCCAAAAAGTAAAGTTAATATGGAAATATTTTACAAAATAGCATTATGTGCAGTTACGTAATAGTATAAACATCAACTTAGAAGTTAAAACTTACACTGAGAGAAATGTATGGTGGTTTTTACCGGAAATATGGTAATTTTAACAAAAATTTCTGGTACTATATTTGACAGCAATACAATATGGTAAAGTTTAAAAAAAATATATTTTAACCATTTATGGTTATGACTACTATTATAGTGTTCTTACCACCATTAAAATATTTGTGTTATAGTCCTAACAATATATCTTATTATGAATTTTACAATAATCAGACAGTTAGTTGATCGGAATGTTATTTTAACAATAAATATATGTTGTTTATAAATATGAAGATAATTGAATGTTACATTGAGATATTTGTTTTGTAATTATAAAACTATATTATGACAAAATCTATTACACATAAATTGTGGAATCAAGTATAATGGTATGTTTTCTAAAAGGACCTCCATCGATGTATATTTATGTAGGTATTCAAAAAACAGAAGACGTGCTCACAATGAAGGAGCGGGACAGGATCAGTTGCACCACAAACCACATTCATTAAAAACTTATTTTAACAATACAAGACAATTTACACTGCAACAAAATATTTTTGTGGTTAACTGAACTCTGAACTGATTAAAAGCTGAGAGCTGTTGTTGCCTGTTGTGTACTGACTACGATTACTGCTACTGCTGCGTAATTTCTCGGTTTCGCCATCATCCTCAAACGCTTCGACGGACAGTCAATGTGTAGGTAACAAGTAGCAACCAACAACTAGTCACAATGCAGGCGACTAAATGTGAAGCTCAAAATAACATCCACGTGATTTATATCATTCATCCTGTTTTTTATGCATTACAATATGATGCTTATTTGTATTCCATGTATCAAGAAGTTTAGGAAAATTGTATAATATTAAGTAGTATATTTTATACCTAATCATGTTACGATAAAATATGGTAGTTCTATATAGTGCAATCTGCTAATATATGTGTGTCTAAGCACTATAATATAGGTAGTATCCTAGGAACAACAATAGTGTCATTACTATAAAAATATTTTACTGTTTACAGTTCAAATTGTTAACAATCATAATTTGAAATAGTGAACCATAAAATATTTTTTGTAATATACTAGTATATTCTCTAGATTTCTCTCAGTATAAAATTATATTTTATTATAAAAAAGGCAAGGGAGTTTTAGTAGCTTCATTTCATCATTTCATTCATTTGAAAATGTCAAGCCCTGGATCGTGTCATATTTATCTGGAAGAACCCAACACGTATCTCTTCAAGGCTATACCTCTGAACTCACAAAAATTACATCAGGGGTGCCACAAGGATCGCACTTGGGACCCCTCATGTTTTTAATTTACATTAATAAAATATCAGAACTCATTGATACTATTTCTTTTTTGTGGACTGATGCAGTTCAACAGTGTCACGAACGCTAATAACAGAATTTTAGACCTCATATTATGTAACGATTCTATTATAGAAAACATTACTCGACAAAATAGTGTTGTTGAAAAGGAGGACTTACATCACCCACGCTATCATTTTGATGTAGAATTAAGAAATGTCACACTTTGCATGAATCCGATACCTTTTATTTGAATTACTACAAAGCAAATTACGGAAATAATAATAAATTCTTCAACTCCATATCCTGGATAGATCTCTTTCGTAGTAACGATATTAATAAAAATATTTAGTATTTTTATAATAAAATCCAACATGCAGTCGAAGAGTTTGTTCCTTCTAAATTTTCCCCAATATTTCTCAAACTCTACCATCAAAGTAATTAGAGAAAAGATTAAATTCCATAAACAATGGAAAACTTATAAAAATCCTTTAGACTTTCTCGCTTCTCAGAAATCATTCAAAGAATCTCATCAGAGTATTGACTATCAGAAAAAACCTGATAAATAACTATAGGCCTATTAGTAAATTGTGCATCTTTGCCAAATTGTTCGAAACACTTTACCAGTTAGTGTTGCGGCAGATAATGCCAGAACAGCACGGTTTTTTTCAAAAATAGATCCATCGAATCTAATCTCATATGCTACTCTGACTATAATTAAATGCAACTGACAAGCAGATACAAGTGGATGCTATTTACACCGACTCCAGCAAGGCTTTCGATAAAATAGATCATGGTATCTTAATCGGAAGACTTGCCGAGGTGGGTGTGGACGGTGTCCTGTTAACCTGGATCGTGTTATATTTTTCTGGAAGAACCCAACACGTATCTCTTCAAGGCTATACCTCTGAAGTCACAAAAATTACATCAGGGGTGCCACAAGGATCGCACTTGGGACCCCTCATGTTTTTAATTCACATTACTAAAATATCTGTTAGCTTTGAGTACTGCAAATATCTAGCATATGCGGATGATTTTAAAATATTCCTAAAAATTAGAAACATTTCGGATTGCGCCAAATTGCAAAGTGATCTGAATAGGTTTGAGACTTACTGTAAGGAAAACAACTTATTCTTGAATTCTGACAAATGCCATTACATTACATTTACAAGAAACAAGAACGTATTTGATGGTCAATATACTTTGAATGGAATTGTCTTGAGACGATGCAGCCAGATAAGAGACTTAGGAGTCACGTATGATAGCAAACTTATATTCGATATTCATATCAATAATGTAATAAAAATTAGGATGTTAGGTTATATCATGAGACAAACTAAATTTATATCTAACCCTCAGGCTATATTACCTCTATATTATGCATACGTATTTAGTAAGCTCAATTTTGCTTCTTCTATTTGGAATCCTCAGTATAATGTTTACGATGATGGACTTGAGAATGTTCAGAATAAGTTCCTGAAATACTTGTCTTTCAAAACACACAGTCCTGCCACTTCCCTCACCACTATTTGTAGCAAGTATGATATTATCGTTAGAAAATCGTAGAATTGTGAACGTATTGAATCTGCATAAAATTCCAAATGAAAAAATGCATAGCACCGAAATTTTGAATAATATAAACTTGTCTGTGCCATTACGATCATTGAGAAATCAAAATTTGTTAAATATCCCTTTCAAATACACGAACTCTACCAATAACTCACCAATCTGCAGAATGACTAAAAATTTCAATATATATTTCAATGAATATGATATATTCAGTACATCGTTCACAATATTCAAAGAATGTATTAAACGTTTTTTTCTGCATATTGATCCTAATGTTACATAAAACTTGTGAACTCTGTTATGCTAATTGTTAATTGTTTAATTGTAATTTAACTAGCTTTGCGGTATATTTCTGATTTGAATGTGATTTGTATATTGCTATTATGTCCAAATTAATGTTTATTTAGAATGTGAAATCTGTAAATAAATATTAAGTGGGTACTATTTTGGGCTTCTGCCTGTTGTACCCCAAATTCATTTTCACTATTCAGACGTCATTATTAGAGCTCCTGCAAGTATTTCGATGTTTGTTGTCTGAAGATGAATGTCATTAGTAACATCTACGGTAATTTCTTCAAGTCCTAAGACCTTCTTGACGCGCTTCTCTGGCAGTGTCCTCAATTTCCTGATTATTGATCTAATTTCCCTAGGAAGTTGTGTAAGAGGCCGCCTTAGATGGGGTTTTATCAGTGATAGATCTAACTGAGCATCAAAACCAGATTTATAGAAGACGAAAAAATTTGCAGATACTATATTTATAATGGCATTCCATCTTCTTGTTCTGCAGCCAGGGTACAAGTTAGCAGATTTCTGGTCGGATTTAGTGGAGTTATGATATAGAACCATATCAGGTTTTTTAGAAACTGCATTAATTTTGTTGTATTGGAACATAGAATATAGTAATGGAACATATTTATTTGGTGGTGTTACATAGAAAACCAATGTTTCATTGATAAATTTAGACGTCCTAAGTTCAGTTTTCTTATCTGGGACAAAGCGTTTAGGTATTTCACGTTTATTTTCTGGCATATTACCAACGAAGGTGAGTAAATGTTTTCGTAATTCAACAACCAGTTCGATGGATGTAAACCAATTGTCTACAGTGATATTTATTCCGGTGTTCATTACCGAATCAATCAGAACGTGGATTAGGTTGTTCTGATTTGCCAGTACATATAAATGCTCTCATGAGATAATAGGTCATTGCATCACAGATACATACAATTTCCCGCCCGTACTTATTTGGTTTTCATGTACACCCGAAATGCGCATTGCCGTCTAAAGCCAACAAGCATTTCATCGATTGTGTGACATTATCCAAGAACAAAACATTTTTTGCAATTTTCTATAAATAATTCAAAAACCTGACGTATTGGACATAAATCTATCATCTCTGTTACTGAGACGATCGAATCGTAATGCAACCAAAATCTACTGCCTTTCTTTCATCACTGGTACTGATACAACCAAATCGTAAGGCAACCAATGAAAACAAAACCTTATCAGTGACATTGTACCTTTGCGTTCTCATGATTGGATTTGAAAACCGATGACAAATGAAGTAATGCAAAAAACGCTTTCATTTCAGTTTTATCTGTTTGATTTACAAATGTTGCTGCTTTCCCATAAGTTTTCAGTTATAAGAAGTGACCAATAATTTATCGGTTTATTTTGAACCATATTCCTTGCTTTGCCCTTCGAATCTGGCAAAAGCAGGATTATATTATGCCTCCTAGTTGTCTGAGGCTGTGTTGATCTCTTGTACCTATTTTTCCTATAGAAATACTTTAATGATCTAGCAATGTTGGCATCATCTAATCTAATGTTGATATCATTGGATTATCCATTCCTAAGTCATAATCGCTATAATCATCGCTATGAAGCATTTTTTTTGCACAAGCATCATTTTGAATATCATATTTATCTTCCGATAGATGGTAGGTGTATTTCTGATGTCACTATCATCTTCGTTCATAAAAAACTCTTATACTTCTTCTGATGTATACCCTTTACAATAAATTACAATATCATATTATTTGCACTAGCATCTAACATAACGACCAAAAACAGCGTAACCTAATCTGCACTACAAGCTCACCTAACTGGTACCGTTCGGGTCTGAGTTGACCCGAAAATGCGATGTAATGCAGACACAATGCTTCTATGAACTAACACTTAGTGTGTTAATTGATACCCGCTGAGAAGTCACAAAACCCTCTCTCCGTAAACGTCAAAATACAAATTCTGTGTTGAAGAATTTATGGACAGTACTGAAACTTGTGAGAGTATAAAACAACTTTATCGAAACAACAGTAACGGAGCACTTTTTGAATTGCCTGAATCGCCCATCCTTACTAACGAATGTTTAACATAATAGGACTGATTTGTTTTCCTTTTCAGAGATGTAAAGATGCGATATGATCGCATACATGTTAATCCTGATGTCTAATTCTTGCTTGGATTGAACATTGACCATCAAGGTTGGGCGGTGAGTCTCGTAAGTATAGGATTTTCCTATAGCTGAAAATTTATGTTATTCCTTTTGGTAGACTCTATAAGTGTTCGTGGGGGAATATATTATGAACACATTTTTTTTCGGCGATTTCCCAATCATGCCCTGACACAACCGGAGTGCGCAATGGTATCATTTACCTAAACTACCCATTTGCACGTCTGTGGAGATGCGGTACTTATTAATCTCCACAACGGACTCAATATTTGTATCAGATGGAAACAGAATCTCGTGTATGCCGTAGAAATGTCGTAGATTCAGCACAATACTCGTAAAGCTGTGCTATGTCTGTGGATATAGGCTGGAACCGCAAAAGCTTGACAAACTGATAGCAAATATATTTCATGGTCTGCGGTCCTGGCAGGCCACTATGAATCACTTGTTCGCCTACTTCAGCACATGTGGCCAGAAGAGTGAGAAAGCAAAATTTTTGGTTCAGCAACCCTTTTTATTTGACGAATAACCAGGTTTTTGAATGAAATTTCCCAAAAGTAGAGCTTGTGCGAACAAAGGAGATTCAGGACCTACAGCTTGCATAAACGTGGATTCCGATCCACTTTCGCTCAGTAGTAGTGATGGGAATCGAAACCGGGCCTGGGTGAGAACCAAACACTATGACCACTTCGCTTCACACCCTATTCATTAGTTTATCCTTATGTAGCTGCAGGAGTACCTCAGTCCCCGCATGTCTGATGCATGATCTTCGCTGAATGGGTTTCAACTTGGAGAAATAATTTGAGTAAACTCGTTCATTGTCGAACAGGGAATCAAATTCATGGACCGTGGATCTCAACTCCTGACGACTCTACATGCTCCATCCAGTACCATTTTACATAGATACTTCAAACTCAAAAGTCCACGGCTTTCCCGTTTTTTGGGAAAGTATAACTTTGCAAAATTCTATGAAAATGCACCATTTTGCAATTTTTCACTTAGAGTTGTCGCAGTATCTCTTGAATCAATTTCACCACTCCAAAGGAATACGGGAAAATCAGAACGGCAAGCTTATTGGTAAAAGCAACTTTGTTCTTTCTCGACAGTTCATTTGTCGGTTCCGAACTCCATTTCGATAGCATTCCACCACCCTTAAGAAATGATGTTGATCCTTTTCTCCCAAAGCATGAACGGCTTGAGGTTACCCTTGTGATATAGATGGCGGCCACATGCCTCTCGTTGCTGGGATACAGAAGAGCATTCCACAGAATCCGACATTTTCTCCAACAAATTCTGAAAAACAATAACTTTTTGCAACATTGCGAAATTTTGATGTACTTGGGAGAGATAAAAAAAATAACAGTGAACGACACATGTGTACACAAAGATGACACATCCGTGCGCAAACTATTTTGCACACCTGGTGTAATGACTAACGTTTTCAGAGCGAGTTTTCTGTGCGCAGAACCACATTTTTTGAAGAATTCGTACAAAAATGTTATTATCAACCGATTTCGTATTCTTGTGCTTTGTCAAATGATAAACTAGCAACAGTCGAAACAGTCGAAACAATTCTCATTGTGCAAACAGAATGAAAATATCACAGAATGACATGTAATAAGTAAAAGGTAACCTGTTCAAAAATTAGTCATATTTATTTTGTTCACCTTATCAATGTTATGAATGAACTTTTCTTTATCATCTATGAAATTTGCAGATAATTTTGCCAAATAGTGAATAAGAAACAAAATCCTTCAGTTCTGAATCCCCATCCATATTTAATTTTTGAATCAAAGCGCTTGAGATGGTTAGTTTTAAAAACAAATGGTCCGGACTCAGAAGCCTACGTGCAGGGGCTTCAGAATCCACCCATCCGTACCGGAAGGAAATCGTTGAGTCAGCTTTATTATTTTCGTGAATACAGCTGGTTCTGTTTTCAGATACTATAGAATAGTGAATTATAGCAGTTTATTCACCAATAATAATTCATCGAAGGCTGTCTTCACTACATGAGAGGAAAACTATCTATGACAACTAATTCGGAGTCTTTCTTCCAGGAGACATGTCCAGTGATTTTCGTTATCACCGTGTGGCAGTTGTTATGTAGGCAGTTATTTTGCGGCCTTATCCAGATAAGCTGACGTCCTTATCTCGTGATAGTGCCACTAAATGTCCATCCAGATCCGTTCGCTGAGCGACAGAGCGTCAGTTTGTTTCTCTAGGCTATTAATAAGGGGATTAAATTGTGACCGAAACAATTATCCTGTTCTTTCTCAACAGTGAAAACCGTGATGTCCAGTACTTCCTTTATTCGCGACGTCACAAATCCAGAATGTCCAGACTACGTGCATTCAAAAATAATATATCTCGGCCGTTGTGTATGGTATTATTGTCAATACCACTAGTAGCATGAAATCATGAGAGGTAGGATGTTCAAAGCAGGTTTTCCAATATAGATGCCAGACCCTAAAGGATTTAATGAATTTGCTGTGATTCAAATACTCAATCAGACCCTGTTTTTTTTTATTCATGAATGGGTACGACTTCTTTCAATAATAAAATCTTTTGGATTTCACATAGGTACCCAGAAACCCATATGACCTGGAATGCCTCTATCAAGGGTTTGACAATACCCTTCGTCGAAGAAGTACGCTAATTCTATAACCAGTAACTTTTTAGTCTTGAGAAATTAATTCCGGCAAGTAATGAATAATTTTCAATTTAGTTACGAGTGTCCACTTGTAACCATCCGGGCTCTTACGATATCAGTTGTTACAATCAATATCCTACTATTTTACCAAATACAGATAACGTGGAATTGTTTGTCACTAGTTGTCTATCTCAATTTATTAAACATGCCTGAAATATTCGAAAATATTTTATGTACTTACTAGAGCATCTGCAAAATGTGAAAATTTCACTCACACTGGTTTCAGTTGACTATTTTTTATGAACAGCGTACACAAGCGATAAATTTAATTCCACCTGTCAGATTATTTTTATCACCTGCGATAAAGATAATTGGGTGTCTATTTGGTGAGTGAGGCACACTGCAAAAATTGTTTTGCAACAGAACATCAACTGATAACGTTCAATTATGCGAGTTCACGATAATGAACCACCAATACGAGCTGGTCCTATGGATTATATTGACCAAATATTAATCAAACGTTTCTCATCGATGAAACCACGTTCCACTAAACATGATATTAATAATAGTCATTCATAAAATAATTGGTGTATCAGATCACATATATATCACATAGGAATCGCACGTTGAAAGGTAAGACCTCGTTAATCCTTAGCTCGCACAAGTCATTTTTGGCGCTGTTGTATTGTGTGTAAATATTCTAGCCGCCAACGTCGCCAGAAATCTGTGTGTAACCGTTTCAACAATTGCCATCGTGATAACCGATTCATAGGAATAGTTGAAAAATCAGGGGTCGCTATCGCGGAAAGCGGCTCTAATGTAAGAAAATGTCCAGGCGTCAACACTTTCAATATCAGAGAACTTAGAAGTAAGTGGGCGAGAATTCAAAGTAGCTTCAATTAATGTTGAAATAGTGGTAAATTCTTCGAACGACAAAATTTGATCTCCAATTACTTTAGTTAAATAAGTCTTCACCAATTTGATACCAGCTTCAGCAAAACCGTTAAAGTGAGAATCGGTTGGCAGTGAAAATGCAAAGTTGATTTCATGAGTGGCAGATTTTTGCATCAATTTTACTAGTTTACTATCTCCGACGAAATGAGTTGCATTGACACAAAAAAGTTTAGACACTCTACCTCGACGAGCAACAAACCGTTGCAGGACAGCCAAAAAAGTTTCTGAAAAGACATCACTAGCTAACTCCAAGTGAACAGCTTCCGTTGCTTAACAAACAAAGACACATAAGTAAGCCTTACAGGATGGGGTGTTACGCCCTTGAATGACTCAAGGGTTGATAACTTGTGATGAGCTATAATAATACTCCCTCATAAACACTCGTTGAGTGTACCCAAAGGCATAGCCTGTGCGGGTAGAGGACGGCTATCATTATTATTTGCCGTGGCGCTCCGGGGAGACTTACTGATGTTTTAGGTAATGTATTCACTTTTCAGCTGTAGGAAAACCCGGAAAACCTACAGCACCACCTCGGGTGGTCGGTGTGCACTCCAAGCTAGCACTAGACGAGATTGGCATCTAGACAACTCACAATACACTTGCTCTTCAACAAGGCATGCCTATCGATCCGATATAAAGTAGTTGAGAAAAATTCTCGTACCTACATCGGATTCGAACCGACTATCGGTATGCTGGAGTTTCGAACGGCCTGTGCATTACCCCGCTGATCCACCGACCACCACTATAGAGAGAGAAATGCACTGTATAAGGAATGAATGAAATTATGATCACTAAAATGAACCGAGCCCAGATCTTACCTCATGTCTAGCAGTCCTGTCCGTCTTCGGGGAGTCCTTAGTCGTTCGACTGTTGTAGATTGTAGGTAGAAGAGCTGATTTTCAATTCACTTTTTTTTAATGTTCACAGTGTTCACACGCAAAAATGGTTTCGCCATGATAACACGACTTGTATGGCTTGTGTCGATGATCTCGTCGTTGTTCTGTTCGACGGATTGGCTCGATCTGGCAATGGTTTTTTTTTGGTTGAAAATAAAAGAATATGGTAATGGGTGTACCGGAGAAAATGAGCGGTTGTTAATAATTAATAAATGAAAAATGAAATATACGGGTACTCAGTCTGATCGTGAATAAATAATAGTTTATAAAAAAATCAATAAAAACATAACAATAATAGCGGGACGCGACATGCCCCCCAACAAAAAAAATGAGCAACATTTTTTTTAAGCTTCTTGTTCAAGTGGAAGCGGACACAATTTCACAACTGGACGCTTAACGACTCCAGTCGCCATTGCAACAGATGTCACACGAACCTGACCGTCAGCTTTTGGGAAAACTTGAGTTACCCGACCCATAGGCCAATGTAGTGGAGGAGAGTTGTCATGTTTGATGAGAACCAAGGTAACAGGATTGATTGATGCAGATTCATTAGTCCATTTAGTTCGCTGATGCAGAGTATGTAGATACTCCTTTGACCACCGCCGCCAAAATTGTTGTTGCAGTTGCTGCAACAGTTGCCACCGGGTTAGTCTATTGAGAGGGACGTCGGTCAGCTCTGGTTCTGGGATAGCAGAAAGCGGTGCCAACGTGAGGAAATATCAGGGTGTCAAGAGACTCAAATCTGTAGGATCGCTACTGAGAGGAGTTAAGGGACGAGAATTGAGAATTGCTTCTATCTATGTTAGAACAGTAAGAAGTTCCTCGTAGGTTAGGACTTGTTCGCCAACCACGCGAAGGAGATGGGTTTTCACCGATTTAACCCCACTTTCCCATAAACCACCAAAGTGAGGAGAAGCGGGGGGATCGAAATGCCATTGGATAGTTTCCTTGGAAGCAGATTCTTGCATGAATATTAAAAGTTGGTTATGAGCACCAACATAGTTTGTTCCGCAGTCACTATACAAATGTTGACATCGACCTCGATGGGCAATGAATCGACGAAGAGCGGCTATAAATGCTTCGCTAGAAAGATCTGAAGCAAGTTCATGGTAAACTGCTTTGGAGACGAAGCACACGAATAAACAAAGGTAAGCTTTACTGGTTTTTGCACCTCTAGTTCTGCTCATCGTTATGCGTAAGGGGCCAGCATAATCGGTGCCAGCATGAAAAAAAGGTTTGCATTGGCTGATGCGAGGACGGGGAAGATCACCCATAACTGGCTGGAGAGAAGTTGGATGTGTTTTCCAACTTCGGATGCATTTACATAGAATGCGCCTAATAGAACGCTTGGCAGAAACTATCCAAAATTGTTTAGCAATCAGGAAGTTGACTGTTAGTATTCCAGCATGTAAATATTTAAGATGAAAATTTTCGATAATGAGATCCGTCAAACGACTGCGGCTGGAAAGAAGAGCACGGAAGCGACTATCATATGGCAAAAGAGCATGAGTCAGTCGGCCACCTACTCTTAAGGAATGGAGATGACTTTCGCAGAGGTTTTGGAACCTGACGACCCTTCTGAAGCATAAGGATCTCGTCCGAAAAAGCGGTAGATTGAGTTCTCTTGACTAAAACTAATAAAGCTTTGTGCAGTTCGAGGGACGTGAGTCAACCTTTTCTACGGTCTAACTGTTGGCGAGTATTGACCGTGAATCGTAAAACAAAACCAAGAATGCGTGTAATAGTGGACAAAGAGGAACGTTGTTCCAATAGAGTATCAAGAAGATGCGGAGAATGAATATTACTGAGTACAATAATGCGTTCTTCAGCAGGAGCTTCAGGTGATGCCGGAGGAGGATCAGCGAAAGTTTTTCAATCACAAGAGGCGTCTTGCAGACTGCTCGAAGACTGAACAAGGAGCCAGAACCGGTATATATACGGACAAAAACCAATACCACAGTATTTCAAGCAGAAGTAGCATCAATACACTTCTGTATGGACAAGATAGCATAGGTCAGTCCGTTGTCATATTTTCCGACAGCCAGGAAACACTGAAGGCACTGAACGCCACCCAAAGGAACTCAAAATTTGTGTGCGACTGTGCATGTGCCCTGAATGAATTTGAAAACCGCAAGAAAGTGACTCTGGCATGGGTTCCAGGACTGAAGGGATACGAAGGGAATGCAAAAGGCGATGAAATGGCCAGACAAGGCTCGCCAATGGCAATCTGAAATTTTAACATTATCTACCTTCAATATTAATCTTCAAATGTATTTTATATGGTAAAAAACATTTATGTGAATTTTCTAAAAACCAACCAGTTGAATAAGATTTGGCCAACAATTTTGTGTTTCTAAGCATTCAACAACTCTTTATGAATCTAGTTGACAAAATACGAAAACAAATGTTGCTACTAAGAAGCTGCTCCGAAACATCAGCATTATAAAGAGCATTATACAGGCCATTTCTTTTATCATGTGGCAACATTGCTATATTCTAAACCTTAATAGATACAAAGATGATTAAATGGAAAAAATGTAACTATTGTGGTGAGCAGTACATTGGTCAGAGAAAATCTACGAGGACTCTCGCCCTCCCCGACTTATACAGAGAAAACTAAACGAACGAATAGAATGGTTATTTCAGAAAATATAAAAAAATTAAAGAGGGAAGTACTATCAATATTTTTGATGAAATATACAGGTCCGTATTTGAAAAAAATTGTTGGTGATGGCGGTGTTGACACGAAACGTTTGATTGAGAATTTATTGTTACGTAGTTCTAGTACATTTTGAATACAATAAAACTTTCCTGTTTAATTTTTAAATATTTTCTGAAATAACAATTCAATTCGTAAAAAAACGAAAACAGCATTTTCAGTTTTCCCTGTATAAGTTGAGAAGGGCGAGAATCCCCGTAAATTTTCTATGACCAATTTACTGCTCACCACAATAGTTACCTTTTTTCCCATTTAATCCTCTTTGTATCTATTACGGTTTGGAATATAGCAATGTTACCACATGATAAAAGAAACGGCCTGTATATTTCACTGGTTATACTCAAAAAAGTTAGAGATCGTCTTCAAGTAGAATTGCCGTCTTGGATGTTGGCCAGAGAGATAACGGTAACAACCGCGCACGCAACGCTATAGCCGGTGTTGTAGGGGTCCTTTACTTGGTCTACACGAATTTATTTAAAAAAAATATAAACGAAATATCGTTTTTGCAGTACTTAAGCAGAAAAATTGATGTAACCTCAGTTTGGTGCGCTCTTATCATTCACTTGTTTACAATAGTTTTTATCGACGATTTCAGTTTTTAATTATGCTTTTCGATGTATATTGTATTTTAATATTTTATACAACTTTTTTCACATTTTGATGATTCCAGTTATTTTAATTAATTCTCGATTTTTTTCAATGCAGTTGAGGCCGAAATGACAATATTCAAACAAGTTTTGCGGCCGGCGATAAACGTTTGTCCAGCGTTCTGCAGCCTGTCCAAAACTCATTTTATGAGGTTGGACAGGATGCATAACAAGAACTGCATATCATTACCAAAAGTAATAGGTTCATTTGTCTGGATATGCTGTGTGACCCTGCTGGCGTCGATTCGATCCCAACACTTGTGAAAAACTTGTCATATCAATTTAATAAGTTCTACGTCCCGATCAGTTCGTTAACCAGAGACCTTGCCAGGCTTTGAATTCATGATAATGGGTACCACAAACACGGTAGGCGCATGTATCAAGCGTTGGACATCTTTCAGGAAAGATGGGAGGAACCGGTTTCGTAGGGAACCTTAGCCGTGTGAAGTAAGAAACACCCAGTAACTGGACCAGATTTTCTGCCTCAACCTCTTCCAGGAACTGCTCGCCATAACGAGTCTTAGACAAACTCAGACAATGGCAGTATCTTCACTGAATGCAAAAGAACGACACGCAAAAGCTTTGCGGAAGGCGTATATTTAGCTATCCACTACCCACATGAGTTGTATAGCTCGACCATCCGTCAACATCAGCAGGGGCAGAACTATCAGCTCCCTCTAACCAGAACCCTATACACCCCTTGGCACAAGCACTCGCCCCCCCTGGACATCCAAGCCTAAAGCCCACGTGGGGCGAAGATAGAAGAGGGAATATAATGTATCGAGCTAGACAACTCTGCGGCATTTTTAGACAATTTTCACAATGAAGACATTGTCATTTTCATCTATTTTTTGTTAGATTTCAATTTTGTTTGTCGATTTTTTTTTGTTCCTGTTCAAACATCATTAATATTTTGTAATTTGTTATTTTACAGTAGTTGATACTGCTTATTATTGAAAATGACGCTTGTTCATAAAAAAGTAGAGTTGCCGCATAGGCTAGCTATCTGGGTGTCAAGCTTCTTCCTTGAGAGTTAGCTATTATTGGAAGTTGGTTCGAATCCCGGTACGGAAAACCATTTCCTCAGTTGTCGTTATCGGGGCTTTCTACAGCTATAGATGTAGAGCACCTCTATAATCGGTGAGTTGTCATGAAAAATAATAATCCGTATTCAGTATTCATTGGGCCAGTCAGTATACAATTTAAAAAAAAAATACATGAGCAACAAGGGGGTCCATGATACTTAATGAAAAAAGTAGTTTTTCGTTTCAAGAACAATTACAGAATACTAAAGTATGATGTGCTAGAGATAAGCATTAGTGAGCGGTAGTGTAATTTCCATAACTCATATGATAACTTTTATGTTAGCTAATTTCGATATATTGAACTTGATATGACTGGAAAGATATAGAAAATTTTCCCCGGTGACATGTCCATGTTATTCCATTGAAAGAGTTTTTTTTTTCGCAAGACAGTAGTGTGGAGAACCGGGTTTCTCTATAACTTCTCAAATGAACAGTGTATCGGCAATGCTATTAATGAAAACATGGGATCGAATTTTCTATATCATATTCGTAATAACTTCCTGTATAATAATAATATTTACTAAACAAAATGAAATTATCATATTTTTCAACAGTAGATTAAAATACTGTTTTTTTTTGGAAGGTGAGAGTTTGTTCACGAGTGACCGAACGAAAAAAAAACTTTTTCATCTCAAGTACAAAATGCTATTTTTTCTTCGATAGATGCTATCAGAGTCCATATTAATTATAGTTATTGAGAGAAGTTCAAATATAATCGTGAAAATGTTTATAAACTGTCAAAAATGTGACGTTCGTTAGCTGATTCAAGTGCCAAATAGTGAGATTAACTATCGTTATTGTCGAGAATACATCAAAATGTTTCTAGTATATTCCCATCGAGTCGCATGATAATGTTCAATTGCTTAAATTCCATCTCTGATAAACTATCACTTTCATGTATGGTATCTGGTTGAAAAATTATCATTTCCATATATATGAGTAGAAAAACGATATTTATGCCATCTTCTGTAAGTTAGGATAGGTAATTTCTTTACTATGAATATGTAATTTATATCATAACGACTCTGATATGAGTTTCTTAGTGAGGATCATTTCGACACTAGAACTTCATCACGACACTGAAACTCAAACATGATCAGAGAGTTCATTTCCAAAATCGAATAAAGAATTAAATATTTTTTCACATCTCTGGCAGGGCTTGGAAGGTATTATGTTTGTATTGCAGCGTTTGCTAATTGTTCTATATCTGAATCGATACTTTCAGGATCTGAACTGATGTCGATATCATTCACCATGAAGTAACTAACTGATATTGACGCGTTTTATTTTGACAGTGGTAACAAAAGCCTTACAAATTGATTGTTGCATTTTTCTAATAGACGAAGATTGTTTAGTATCTTTGATTAGATATTCAGAATCAATGATGGTAGGTAAAATATTGTAAATTCATACTAGGATAATAGATAATCAAACACGGCCTAGAGGCCTCGTTTGACAAATGTTCCATCTCATATCGTAAAATGAATCTTTACGACACATATATCATAAATGTAGATTATGAATAAAAGTTGTTAAATGAGTATTTCTTTATTGAACTGAATTCATTGTTTCGTGGTAGGTCTTCCGTGAAATGATGTGCATAAGTATATATGACAATTTTAGTATATTGTCTACTTTACCGCCCGCGGGCCATGATGCGCCCACGGGCGGTAAAGTGCCACTTTACGCCCGGCGAACCGGGCGGTAAAGTGTACTTTACCGCCCGCTAGTGATTAATAGATATTTTTGCTCCATAACCCTGAAAATTAGAAATTTTATATTGACTATGCAATTGTTATAATTTTGAATATTGAGGGTGGGATATTCAGTTTTCTCTTGAAAATAATTATTCCCTTTTGAAACATCCTCACCACTCATTTTAGATGTCCATCACCATCGCCGGCAATTTTTTTGACAATATTCAATTTATTTGAAATCGATTGTTCAATGTAGCTCTCTGCTACTGTAGTTGATTTCCAACCAGCGTGTCTTTTGGTATTGGTGATACTTTCCCCAGCATCAGTCAATAAAGTAACTTAAAAACGCCTGAAACAATGATCCGTATATTCTTCTGGGCCTGGTAGCTTCAAAAATGCTGCAATTTTTCTTGGAATTTGACCGAGGATATTCTTCCCAACAACTCGTTTTGTACATTTGTTGTTCTTATAGAATATAAAAAAACACCATGTTCATTATATGCGGGACGTAGACTAGCATTTCTTCTATAAATATCCAAATAATTAACTAACTGGTTTTCAGTACTGCAGATGGTAAATGTTCGTTGTATTTTAGTTTTTGACTCTCGAATTGTAATCAATAAAGCATAAGTTAGGTCTTGAATGTCATCAAGCTTGAGATTTGTTAATTCTTCTCTACGACACTACGATAAATATAGGTAGGTATTACATACCTTTATCATCAGATATACATTATCTGGAGCTTCTTTTAGAAAAAGTTCGATTTCATCCCTATTCAATATTTTGGATTTCTTCGGCTTATATCCATCATTCTTCCGTTTCAAAAATGCTATCAATTTTGGAAATTTGCTTATGTTTATATTATTATACAAATTCAAAGTAGACTTTATCATCGAATAGTATGACCACAAAGAAGATGGTTTTCGATTCTTGGACTTCTCAAAAAAATATCCCAGTAATATATCTTCTGTAATCACCATCACCTTATTTTCATTGCGCCATTTTGTGAACTCATTATACGTCTTTTCGTAACTTTTCTTTGACTTTGTTGGTAGCAGTTCGAGTTTGGCACTCTCAGCCGATTCCAAAATTTCCATTGGTATGTATATATTATGTTCTTCATCTGTTGATTCCATAATTTTCATGTTGAGTTCACTCACACACTTTTTCAGATAAACATGAAGATGACCGTTTACCTTGTTTATTGAATTTGTTGCTAGACAACAACCAGCTTGCTTAACGACGTCATAATTAGGTGGGTATATACTGGGTATTCTGTGTACAATTTGAATAAATGAATTTCAGTATACAGAGATTATTGACACGATAATTGCGATATAAATATATATACAGTGTCCGCCAAAATCTTGGAACCATATGGAAAACTTTTTTATTAATAGTTTCTCAGAAAATGCCATTCTTCATAAAAGTTAGTTTCCCATGCTGTTCCAAGATTTTGGTGGACACTCTATAAAGCGCTAGTGCATAAAATTTTGTATGTATCACGTGCGTAAAATGCGTTTATGGCCTTCGGCGTGTAATGGCCCTCGGTTAACGCCTTTGGGCCATTATCCACGCCGCAGGCTTTACAGGCTTTACGCCCTTGATACATAAATAACTTTTAAATCATAATAATGTTTCTTGCATTGAAACACATTAAATCAAGTAGTTGAAATATGTTGTCACGTATTGTTGACATGTAAATAAAGGACCACGCACACACCTTATGGAAAAAAGTCTTTCGGAGAAAATTACTGAATTGATGTGTTGTAGCTGGAGCCATTCTGATAAAAGTCTCCATTGGCCCAACTTGATCGTATGGCTAGATTCGGCGCTAGAGGGCGCCAAATCATCACTTTTGTGATTTTTGGAGAAATTCAGTTGAAAGAAAAAATATCAATATCTCATGTATATTCAATATTGTGTGCGACTGGGTATTCCTAATGTTCGCGAGAAATATTTTTCCATAATACAGAGAAATTTTACGCCATTATTTTTATACAGGGTAGTCAACAATATACTCAATTCTTCAGTGATGGAATTCGCCTACGAGGTTATAAGTTGATAGAATTTATCATCAAGGATCAATCAGAATGGTTTGTTGATCGACCAAAATATAATGAAGCTGTGAATAGAGAGTGTTTGAAATAAGAGAGGGTTCATGTTATATGTACATAACCTCGTAGGCGAATTCCATCACTGAAGAATTGAGTATATTGATGACTACCCTGTATAAAAATTACGGCGTACTTTTTCTCTCTATTATGGAAAAATATTTCTCGCGAACATTAGGTATACCCAGTCGCACACAATATTTAATATAAATGAGATATTGATATTTTTTCATTCAGCTAAATTTATCAAAAAATCACAAAATTTATGATTTGGCGACCTCTAGCGCCGAATCTAGTCATACGATCAAGTTGGGTCAATGGAGACTCTTACTTAGAATGGCTCCAGCTACAACATATCGAAAATTCAGCCATTTTCTCCAAAAGACTTTTTCCCACAAGGTGTGTGTGTGGTCCTTTGACAGTTTATATCATATTCTATCAAATTTATTGTAAAGACTCGTTAAAAATAAAGCAGAGCTGTCACCCGAACTAAAAAGTTTGTCGCTGAGGCTGAAATCCAGAGATTCATATAATGGCGAAAATGAAATGGTACTTCTTTAATGGAGTTGTTACCCAGAAACCTTTAAAACACGTCTAGTTTCAATCCTGATATTTCCAACGCTTGTTAGCATATTCGACAGATGAATTGAAAAATGAATTCATGTAATTTGTGTCATGAGATCCTGATTGACATTGTTTGGCTTCCAGTGCCTAAAAAATAGAATAATAATAAACCCCGTCGGGGCATGGCTCTAGTGGCATGGTGCCCGGGTTTGGGACTAAAAGTCCCGGATTCCAGCCGCAGTCAGAACTGGGATTTTTTCAATTTAATTTCACTGATTAAATTGTTAAAATCTCGTGGATTGACTGGATACGAAGACGTAGAAGAGCCAACAACAAAATATTTTTCAAAATAGTTGGAATTGCCACTGTGAAGTGACAATTGCCACTTTGATCTGACAATTGTCACTTTGAAGTGGCAATTGTCACTTTGAAGTTGCAATTGTCACTTTTAAGTGGTAATTGTCACTTTGAACTGACAATTGCAGAAAATATTGTTTTTCAGTCAAATTCAAAGTGACAATTGCCAGTTCGAAGTGGCAATTGTCAGATCAAAGTGACAATTGTCAGAGCAAAGTGACAATTGCCATTTCAAAGTGACAATTGCCAGTTCAAAGTGACAATTGCCAGTTCAAAGTGACAATTGCCTGTTCAAAGTGACAATTGCCATTTCAAAGTCAAAATTGCCAGATCAAAGTGCAATTGTCAGATCTGTGTCAATTCAAACCAATTTAAAAAATATTTTGTTGTTGGCCCTTCTACGCCTTCGTAACTGGATGATTCACTGTCGCGTTCAAATTAACAGTGCTGCTCCTAAGATGGCGTATGGAGTTAGTAACACAGCCTACCCAGAACACATAGTGGCTGATGATCCTAGTAATCGATGCCACTATAAACAACAGAAAGTAAGTGAGTAAGAAACCATATCTCCACGGTTTCAAGTCACGACGTTTCAATTATTTAGTATCTACAATATTACAGGCGAAAATTTAAGTGAATATCTCTAGACATCTTTCAATGAATATTTAAATAAATCTGATGTTTATTCAAATGCCTCTTTATTGCCTGATCTGGCAATAGTCATGGAGATATGATTTCTTATTCTTGATTTTTTTAGGCAATGGAAGTCCAAAAATTTCAATTATCCTGAAACATTGACTGCAAATCAAAAATAAAAAACGTCCGGTGGTATGGAACCAGCTTAAGCGGCTTTATCAGAAAACTATAAATTCTCGTAAATCTAAGATCAGTGTCATTACCACATCGAGGAATGAAGAGGCATTAGAATAGACATCAGATTTAATTAAAGGTTCGTATGGGGAAGTAGTTGTTGTCTGAGAGATATTTGGCTCAATTTTTCCCTGGTGGGAATCACTTGGAAACAATTGTAGATACCCAACAATCGGAACGTCGTGACTTCAAACCATGGAGATATGTTTTTTTTTCTTTTTTTACACAATGGAATTGAAAACAACAATATCAATCATTCTGAAATATTGTCTTCAAATCCAAAACAGATACAATAAAATCATAAATTTTGAGGGATCCCTGTTGAACTCAAATACACTTCCGGCAAATAACCTAATGGTTTCTCTTTCTACTCCTTAAAAACTCGTTAACGAGCTCGTCTAAACGAAACTTCCATGACGCCACTGTTTCTCCTACCGGAGTCCTTTCAATATTTAATCAAATCTATAATCGAATCATTTCCAGACATTAATAGCTCAGTTTTCCCTCGACGATAATACAATTCAAATACATCGCAAGATGTCTAGTAATATAATACCATTTTACAAGAATAAGAATATTTTGTTGACGGGTGGTACTGGGTTTTTTGGGAAAATGATAATTGAAAAGCTCTTGAGGACTTGCGATGTGAACATGATTTATGTGATAGTGCGACCGAAGAAAGGACTCACTCCGAAAGAAAGACTTCAGGATTTATTTGAAGAACCGGTGAGTGTTTCTGTACATACATTTCCATATATGCCAATTACTGACATTTTCAAATAAGAGGAGAAATCAGTTAACCAACATGACATTGAAAATTAATATCCGGCTGATGAATGTTAGAGAAAATTTGTCTAATATGATGCAATCTCAAAATTGATAGGTAAAATATATAAATCGGAGAATGACAGTAAACCAACGGTATATTCCTAGATCTAGCTGCATTCGACACTGTGAGTCATTCGCAGTTGTTAGATGCTTTGAGTGAAACAGGAATTCGAGGAATACCGCACAAACTGATGACAAATTATCTCAGTGATAGAAAACAAGTAGTGAGAATGGGAGATACTTCAAGTACCGAAAAAAATATTGATGACGTAGTACCTCAGGGCACAGTCTTGGGACCGCTACTATTCTCGCTATACATTAACAATTTACTCACCACTTACCAAACTGATGGACAAATCCTAAGTTTCAGTGATTTGAACTTCTGCAAATTGTGAAGACATGAAATTGAAAATGAAAAATGATATGGAAAACATAACTGGTTCAATCACAAACTACTGACCATATATTTCGAAAAAACCTTTTTCCAACCTTTTGCCAGTTACAAACACAGTTTACCAGAGTACACAGAACTCCATATCAGAAATAACCAGAATACAATCACCATCAGCTCGATTAACCAAACTGAATATTCAGGTGTAATAATCGATTTTCCTTCACGATGGGATGCGCATGTCGATAGAGTGACAAAAAGTCTCAGATATATATTGTATAAATTCAAATATCTAAGAACAATACGTAATGAAAAATATCTGAAAATCATTTATTTTGCACTGGTAGAGTCTCGCCTTCAATATGAATTACTTAGTTGGGGGTGTAGCTTACAGTCATCTGAAAAAGAAATATATATTACAGAAAGGATACTTAAAATAATGTTCAGCAAAAAATTATCTTACTCATCGAACGAACTATTTATACTTAATACTTAACTAATTAATAATAATAATAACTAACTTAATTTATACTTAATATATATATATATTAATATAAATATATATATATATATATATATATATATATATATATATATATATATATATATTATATACTTGTTTCAAGGAGCAAATAATGTTCCAGTGACTGTAAAACAGTCGATAACAATCCTTTAAATACATAATACAAGTGACTATAACTTTGTATAGTATGTATGGCATATGTCCAACAGAAAACAACTACTTCTCTGGCTGATACCTCAACAGATATTGAATTATATCTATCAGACATATGTGAAAAGATCCTTACTTTGAAGAAACAACTTTGCAAGAGCTCTCTGATCAAACAGCAGTACTTCACCCGATTCAAACGGAGAACCAACTACAGACCGGTTTCGGAATGTTGTCCCTCATCAGTGCAGTCCAGGTTATCACAATTGTATACACGCAAGGTCTCGCTGCCCGTCACCGTCCGCCGAGATACATACTGCAATTGCTTACTTACAGGATCCACCTTGACGACAGATTAGAGAGCACCCCAGAAAGACATTTCGGGTACGAAATGGTATATGTGATATACTTGTTTCAAGGAGCAAATAATGTTCCAGTGACTGTAAAACAGTCGATAACAATCCTTTAAAAAGTGACTATAACTTTGTGTAGTATGTACACAAAAACAAAAATTGTTTTACAAAGCTCAATCAATCATACTCCAGCAGTAACCTAAATAAATCATTTGCACAAGTCAACAATTCAAGGAAAATCATTGGTCAGCGTTGTTTCAACTTTCTTATAGGTCGAATTTATAATATTATACTTGATGAAAGCTATAAAATGTATTCAATAACTATAAACTCAGTTACTATGGTGAAAAAAATATTCAAATATCATATAAAAATTTAAATTGGAAAGATGTGAAAAATATGGTATTATTGTAATTTTGAGGAATTTATCAAGATAGTTTTATTATGTATGTATCAATGTTTATTTGGAATGGGTTTGATTGATTTACTATTAACACTTTATTCACTACTAGCAATAAATAATAAAGTGTGCCCATGCTCAACCCCAGGGTGTCCTTCAATTTATTAGTTCTCACATAAATGTGATTATAGTTTCTGTTTGGTTATTTTTCGGCTGATTCGAATCAAATTAGTGATACAGAAAAATCTGCTACATGAAAATGCAAAAGTTGGTCAAAAATTGAAAAAGGGATAGCGGACCAATTTTATTCGCCTACAACTCTATGGTATAAGAAAATGGGCGAAAGGCTAGATTGTTTATAATAAATTTCTATTTTAGGAATGTATTGCATTTCGTCAAGTAAACCCAGTCCCACATGAAAATTATAGAAATAAATTTTATTCTTTATGGTCCCATCCGCTTTGATGTCGGTATGTGTATTAAGAGACCTATCGAAAGCATTACGCAGTCGGGCATACCTTGCTTGTGGAATACTTTGAACCGTACTTGTACTGCACCGTTTTGGAATTTATGTGTATTAATGAATGTTCTGGTGTTTCATACCCAAAAAACCGATATTTTCTGATTTTGTAACGTAGTTTTGTAACAAAAATTAACTAGGTTCGCAAAGTTAGCACTCATTCTGGTTATTCAACTCTGTTAACTGATATTCCCATTCTCAACTTGATAAGGCTATAAGATCCGGTATAATATGAATTATGAACTTATATGAATGAAAGACATAAATTAAAACATTGAAGTATTTGTAATATATCAATGAGAAGATAATCACAACTACCAAAAAATCAAATAGGGACATTCAGCAATTAATTATAATTGAAACTATTATTCAATTATGACAGGACTGATCCAGAATTAATTCAAATGAGACAAGATAAATCTACTCACATCTGAACAAGAAGCAAAACTGCGATACAGTTGAATTGAAATACAATAAGTGCACTAAAAGTTGAATAGAATAATCATAATGTCATAGTAAGTCTACACAGACTATGGGTGTTTATGAGGGAGTATTATTATTATTATTTATTAATATGATCACTATCATATTATTCATAAAACTAAATAATGGATAATGTAAATTATCTGAATCCCCTTCCAAAATCAGAGTTGAAGCCGCAGAAACCTAATGAGAGGTTACCCGAATGTACACAAACAATACAAAACGAACTGAACATCTTCTATATCTGGACTGTAAGGAGAAGAAACGAAGAATATTTTTTCGAGATGATATTATCATAGTTCGAATTTATGCAATATGCACTTCAACAATGACCCTTTCTGGGAGGTCCTTCCGAAGTACCTTGGCTGGTGCAGAATTATCATCCTATGAAAATCATAAAACTATTGCTCTGTTCTACTGAAATAGCCCCATTTGAAAAGATGTATCAATCATTTACTTGAAATAATCTCGGAAAATGGTTTATCATCAGAAGATCCTTCGTAACATATCGTTCCGTTGACAGAAAAGTCAAACCTCAAACGGCATTCTGAACACAGTATTTCTATGTGGAAAAGTGGCACATGTATCTGCCACTTTACACCATACATTTTTCACTTTAATACATAGAAATACTGGGTTTAAAATGCTGTTTGAGTCGATAACTGAATTTTGTCGAATTTTGAGATGTGTCACTTTTCTATCAACGGAGCGATATATCTTGGAGGGTCTTGCAAAGATTAAGTTATAAACTGAAATAACATTTCAATACATTACAAGTGGCATATGGACGATTGCTTTTACGAACGTATAGGATTTTTTCTACAAGCGTGCGTGTTCCGCCCTATTCCCGCACGCAATTTAGTTTGAGAGGTGTCATATTCCCGCACTAGTGCGGGAAAAATTTTCCCGCACGCTGATGTCCCGCTATCCCGCACTCGACTGTTTACCCGAACTCCGCTTTGCATCGTTCGGGTAACGGCAGTCTCATGCGGGAATAGTACTCTTTCCGTACTTGTTAGGATAATAACTATTTCCTACAAGCGCGCGTGTTCTGCCCTATTCCCACACTCAATTTGATTTGAGAGGTGTCATATTCCCGCACGCTAATGTCACTTCAAGTGAGTTTTTCCCGCACTAGTGCGGTAATAATTTTTCCCGCACGTGAAAGTTTGTTCAAGAGCATCATATAAGATGTTTCAATCCTCTTGTAGAGAAAATCTTGATCCCTACTCATACGGAAAGGTACTATCCCGCACACGACTGCTTAATTGAACGGTCTTCAATTCAAAATGTAAATGGATGATTTATTCAGAGGTCGAATTATCACTCATGCACTGGCAGCTATTGAAAATTCTTGCAGAAAATTATTTCCGTAATATTGAAATATTCTTGGAGAATAAACCACCAATGATGAATTTTGGTCACACTATTTTTACCTACACAGGTATTCCTGTATAAGATATGATTTACCTCCTGAAAACCATCAATTTTCATTGAAAATAATGTTATTGATCAAAATATTCCATTCAATTAATTTGTATCAAACAAATGATTTCCGGAAATGGATTTTTCAGCGGGGGCACTAAATACTCCAAAATAATTCTTGAATCAAATATCATCTTCAGCTGAGGCCGACCCTCCTACCGATCCATCTTTTCGGAAAATGTTCATTCAAAAAATTGGTTACTGGCCTGAAATAATGAGGAGGTGCTCCGTCTTGTTGAAAATGAATAGTTGCTATGTTATTTTCAGCCACCTGAAGTATTTCCGGAAAAATGTCCTTTTGTAGCATTCTCAAATATCGAACTCCGTTTGAATGATCTCTCAAGAAATATGGACCTATATGGTACGGTTGCCCTATATGCCAACCCCAACATTAACTTTTTGGATGTACTGAGTATATGTTTTCCTGAACTGAGTGCTCCAATAGCGGTGAATTATGTCTATATTCACATGTCCATTCAAGAAAAACATGTTTTCATCACTAAAACAAATTTTGCTCATACGAATCCTATTCTGACGAAGTTTCTCACTCATCAGGCCACAGACATGAATTCTACGATCAGATTAAAAACTTCTTGAAATTGTAGTCTACAAGTAGTTTATGAACTGCCATTCCAAAAAATCTCATCCGAAAATTCCAATCCGTTCAAATGTTAACAGGGGGGTTACATTATGGACACACTGTATATTGAATAAAATTGGGACTCATAGATTACCATCCATTTAATATATTGATGAAATTTACACGCTCTTTTCTGTCACGTTGGTAAATTTCTAAAAGTTTCTATGCGACTCCACGGATTCCTACATTTTCTGGTGATCAGGTGAAGCGAAGACTTCCAGAATACCATTATTTGATTGAAAATGATTGAAAATGATCACCAATTTCAATGTTTTTGCAGCTCATTAGGAAGACAATTTACTACTTTGAGCGCAAAATTCGACCATTTTGAATAACGTGAGTTAATATGAAAGGACCTGTTGAGCTCGAGGACCAGTTAACCTAGACCTCCCCTATATATTCCTCAATTTGACAATTTTTTCTTTCCTACAAATGGAATAGCAACACTCTCCACTTCCTCTTCCGTGGAGTAAAAGTATATTTGAAGTGTGCACTTGAACATGTTGTGTCGTTGTATCTTTTAATTCATTGATAAAACTATATGTTATTTTTATTAAAATACCTAATGGTTTCTTACACTTGCTCTACATAAACTATTTCTTCAAGATATTCGAGAGAGTCAGAGCAGCTTCTTCTAAGAATATTAAAAAAATTCAAACCATGGAAGGCAATTTGACGAAAAAGAATCTGGGTCTTAGTGAGGAAGATAAAGAGCTAATAAAAAACGAAGTAAGTATGCTAACTTCTTAGGATTTTATTGTGATCGTTCCCTAAATGATTATTTTTTTTTCTGGAAAATATTGTATGTATATAAATTTCTTTCAACGTTTTTCAATCGAAATTTGGTATCTACGTTGAAAATATTTTCTTTCTACCATCCAACTGCATTCCCACTAACAACCGTTGAACGTATTATCATTAACAGCGTACACCATTTGTCTCACATATCGTAAGCATATCAATCAATTCAAATTCCAGAGGGTTAGAGTAGAATTCATTATGCTCATTAATCATGTCTCAGAGCGGTGAATAGATTTTATTTTCATTGCAATGACAATCGTTTTTTTGTTTTCTCTTGACCTGATCATTTATCATAAGCTCAAAACTCATTCAGAAGCGAGGCACCACTGTAACTTTTTTATTTATTGTCTGATTCGAACAATTTTTTTTAGAGAAAAAGAACTTCAATAGGTCTCTCACACCGCCATAAATTTGAGACTCTCAAGGTCTTCTTCTTATTCATCTGTTGCAATATATGTTTGGAACTCTGCTCTTGAAAATTAGTTTTCAGCTATAATATCCCAAGGACATTGATAACTAACGAAATAATTTTATCACAGTTTTCGAAAGCACGTTATTTGGTAACATCCCGACCCGGAAGGTGTAGGGATGTTACCTAAAATAACGTGTTTGAGGAAGTTGTGATAAAGTTATGAGTTATTTATCAATTTTCGACGGATATTCGGTGAGAATTTTTTTTTCAATTCGAACAAAATTATTTATTGAACTCACAGTTGTTATCAAAAGAACAATTCGTATAATGATATTCCGTTGATCTTACTGTATTCGCCTCAGTTGTCAATTGCCGCATCATTTTGAACACCAAAGCGAGGAAGTGACATTTTCGAAATAAATTGAATTACAGAAATGTCAAATAAGTTTATTGTGTTGGTTGCTTAGCAAGTTCATGACATAAGTAATAACTACCCGTGAAAACTATCCATTGGTAGTTATCAGTGTAATGATGGTTTCATTGGTTATTTCGACACACATGACTAGAAATAGACAAATTTGATAGGATATTTTTTTGAGCAAAAAATTTTCAGTAGTGATATCCCAAGGATGTTGATAGCAGACGAGATAATTTTATGACAATCGAAAGCTCGTTTTTTGGTTACAACACAAAGCCGAAGGCTGAGTGCTGTTACCAAGAAACGAGCTTGAGGAATTTGTAAAAAAATTATGAGGAATTTCTCAATATCCGAAGGATGTGTAGCGAAAAATTTTTGGACAAAAACGTATTAACTCAACAAAACGGAACATTTATTTATTGAATGTACAGTTAGAGAAAGTGCATTTATTGAAATTTGACTTTACATTAGATTCGTTGCTGTTCTGTACTATGGAATACGCATAATATTTATTTTCTTGATCGAGATTTAATTATGATTTTATAGAATCTTGATTGCTATGACCAGTAGTTTTTAGCAGTTGTTGTTCTTTTACACCACTTTTTGCCAATTCGCTAACAGCAGTTGATCTATTCGAGTGTTATTTTTTATCCTTTACATTCAAGCCAATTGCCTAAGCAGCAGATTCAATCCATCCATTTATTGTATTCCTTTCAACAGGTACATTATCGTACCATTCGTCATTTTTATTTTTCCAATGTCGTTTTGGTTTCAAGAACAGTCGTGATGAGGTAATATTGCCAACTCGTTTTGATATCAGTATATTAAAAAGACGTACATTCACTATTGGAAATCAACCAGTTACTACTTGGATAGCTTTTAGAACCACCTTGGCAGGTTTTATTGAACATCGGATTTAACGAAACTGTATTGGATATAGTTTACATGGATCTGCTTGTAGTATCTTCCTGATTGCATCGCAGGCATCTCGGGCGGGTTTATATACTATATTGTTAAACTGGCCAATCATAATATTATAGTCATCATAGTACTTTCTTGCAAATTTTAGCATGAAACTTTCCACATTGTCTTCGCCGTTGCTTCTTAATCCGGTACCGTATTTCTTTCTCATATTGACCGCTCAATATTTCAGTATTGACTCTAATTCTTCTAAGCTTCTATGTTCATTTAATTCATTTTCACGTTCGCAGCAAAATTCCATGAATATTCCTCAAATATATTTGTGACTGTTGTATTTCTGGGAATTTTTTTGTTGAACATTCGCATTGCCAAAAACGAAGTTGTCAAACTCAATCGTGTTGTCATAGTGATTGATAATTGCACTGGATGCAAATGTTGACATGATTGGGTGAAACTGTTTCATATGACACTGAATGACAAAATTTTAATGGTTGTTAGAACTGTCAAAAAAATTTCTTCGAAATGAATCTATACCTGAGACGTGTTTAGATGAAACAATGATTGACAATATTATGAATTCATGAATAACTGTTGGTTGGGAATTTTCCTTTTCAAACTGGCAGCGATCTAATGGAAATTGCAATATTTCACAATACGGACAATTATCCAAATCATGTATTTCAGTAAAGTTATATATATTTTTATTTTACTATATTTCTGTTAGGTTGATATTTTCTTGAAGTTCCACTAACTCACATTTAATAGCACTGCAAGTCTAGTGGAATGGTCAAGTTTCTTAAAAAAATTGCTAACCCAATTTTTGATTTTGAGGTGATGAAATAAATTCGAAGTAAGCCCTGAAATTCTAAATTCCTTATGGAATATCTTTATGCCCCTGAGCAAGAGCTATTATTGCTCATTCCAAAAATACTTTTGATAGGATAAATAGCAATTTATGTCACAAGTAAAACTGCAAATCACTACAAATCATTCATGACTTCTCATAGGAATATAACAGACATTCTCAATACAATATTGAAATACTGTGCAAAACTGAAACTCTATCATTCATTAAAACAGTTTTTCATGAAAAATATGTTCTACCTCTGTCATTGGATTACAAGTGTTTCACAATTATTTCCTAACAATTACGCAATGCCCATTGTCTCATTTTGATTCCATATATACAAGTACCCAGTCCCTCTGTTTTCATTTTCAAAATATCAAGTGACACAAGTATAATCAAAACAATCGAGGCACTTTCACAGCGAGAACACGTTTGAAATGAAACACTGAAAAGTTTCACCTGGGTGTATGAAAAATCAAAATAATGCTTTTAATCAATAGGTTATTTATGTTTTTCCAAGAGTAGAAATGAAATATGTTTTTTTGTTATTGGATATAAAGTTTATTGAGTAAATTACGCATAGAAAAATGTCTGGAGATGGGATTTTTTATGGGTACTTCTACATCACCGTTTTTGTTCCTATCAGTATGTGATTACAGTAATGAGTCGTTTTTATAATTTCATTCTACTCAATTATTTCTATGGATTTATAAACATCTAACTACCTGTTATTGACTCACATCATGAGCAACTTTTGGTTTTTCGTTCTTCCATATTCAAAAATCTTCGTACTAACTTACTTCCTGGAATAGATAAGGAGGGGTTTCAAACCCCTGTATGCAGGTCTCTCACCTTAGTCCCTTAGTGTACCCACAGCTTCTTTTCTTCTTGTACTGAATTTTTTCAACATCTTCTAGGTTTGGTATATGGTATCCAAAAGCAATCTCCTTCTGATGCACCGATCACATCTAGAAGTTGTGCCAAGTCCTATTGTAACGAGTTTCTGGTCAAATTATGTATCACTCTTTCAAACGATATATCAAAAATCGACCTGTGATATACAGTGTACGAAAAATAGCTTGCCAAACGATTCTTTTCTTAAAAGGAATGGAAGATTATGCACATTTTTATTTACAATGTTTGGCAACCTATTTTTCTCACCCTGTATATCACAGATCGATTTTTGATATATCGTTTGAGCGAGTCATCAACGTACATGATTTGACCAAAAACTCATTTTAATAGGACTTGGCACAACTTGAAAATTTCAAATAGTATGAGTAACAAATTTTTCGAAAAAAATATCCATATAAAGTAATTCTATATGTAGAAACCGAAAATCCGATAAAAAATACTGGTTGCCATTTAAAAAACAAAGTCAGGACCCGCCCAGAAAAAACTGAACACTCTGTGTGAGTGCCATCATTTTCAGTTTGTAGAGCTCAGGAAATAGTATCATTCTGCTCACTGAATGATTCATCTCTCTAATGCCATAAGCTAGATATGGAAGACCGCGCCCTTGCTGCAGGACCCTGTATAGTAGTGATATTGATGGAGTTGGTGGTGGTGATGGATCTGACAGTGATGTCCTTTGGTGCGGCGATATTCTCGGTGATGATGTAGGCTGGTTTGAGGCAACATATGGAAACCCGGACGTTTCTGCCAAGCACTGCAAGCGTAAAGTGTCTCTTAGCCCGAGATATAACCATGTAGGGACCATAAGGTAACTAGAGCGGTCATTTCGGTGCGTCTTCTGACAGAGACGTGGGTGATAGTAACAAGATCTTTGAAGACAAGTTCTTGCAGTCGCTCTCTGACTTGTTCATCTTTTTGAGGTGATACCCCAGAGGGCAGTGCCCAGTGAGTAGTCCCGTTACCAATTTCAAGTATTTTTTGTCGAACTCAAGAAGTTACTGAGCTTTCCTTGGCGATAGGCTCACTAGTCTTTTCGCTTGTCTTTGTCTTTGTCCGTCCGTCCGTCCATATTTCCAGTGACTAATTTTATGATACAAAATTTCCCTTCCAAAATTATATATTTCTACTGAAACACCTAAATTTGAATAAATTTTTTGAACCAAAAACTTTAGGAACACTCTTTATTATTCGCCGGACCTGTAAACGACGTATTGGCGTGAAATGTTCCGTTTGAAAATAAATGCGTTGGTTTATGTCACGTTAACTGACTTCTCAATGTGGATCAGACTATAGTGAGTGTGGCTTAGGTTAATGGGATTTCAGGGAAGTGGTCGTGATGTTAGAGCGTTTGCCTCTTGCAGAACTGACATGGCTGTAAGTAAGCTGAAGGACCCGGACTTTCTTGCTTGTACAAGCTTTCGTTTGAAAGAGAGTTCTCTTAAAACATGAGAGATTCGTAAAAACAAATTTAACGGTTTTGTTACCCATATGTTTCATTAACCTAACTGACATGTCAAAACGAGTTCGCTGACTACATGAGAAAGTCTCAAAGATATCAGAGTCTAACCTTGTTATCGAAACAATCTCAAAAGAGGAGAGCTGAATAATTCTTATTGGTCAGTAAGGGTTTCAAAACTGGAAATTTTATTCAATTTATTAATTCCCAATGAATTCAGCAACTTCTATCTCTCTCTTAACTGCACGTACTAAAGTTTTTCATGTTTTTTTATTCATTGTATCGTTCGCTTCCTGTATATGTCTATGCATAGCTCATTTTTTATCTGTTATCATATGCTCATGGTACCTTATTCCAAAATGTCGGCCCAATTAGCATGCTTGGGTTGTTGGTTATAAATATAATATGGAAGATTTAATTTTCAACACCTGTACTTTGATGTTAAAAAATAATTGGATATTTTTAGTTTATCACCAAAACAATATCTGAATTTATATTTGTGTGTGGCTCAAGGACTGATCGCAAGAAATGTCCCCAATAGTTATTTTATACTAGCCTCTTTCTGGAATGGTCGGATTTTGCTTCTATAAATATATCATGTGTTATGCAATATATGATAGCAGCGCATTTATCTCTTTCGAAGTGGCATTTTGATGTTTCAGGTAAATATAGTTTTTCATTGTGGGGCATCGCTGAATATGGATTCCAAACTCAGTGAAGCAGTAATTACTAACGTCAGAGGGACTTCAGCCATACTAGATTTGATTAGTAAAGCCAGAAACATTAAAGCTTTCATTCTCGTATCTACTGCTTATTCCAACTGCTATGAATCACATATCGAAGAGAAGTTTTATGAACCACCAATAAATCCTGACCTACTCATCAAAATGGTGGAAGAACTGCAACCGAATATTTTGAATGGCATAAGTTCAGGGTAAGTTAAAAACATCATTTATATCGCTTCTTTTTGCAAGTTTAAAGAATTTGACACTTTATAGAAGAACTGAAAAAAAATAAAAAAAAATTATGTGTTGAGTCCATTAATTGAGTGTTTATAATGGATTTTGAATTTACTCCTCCAATGGAGTCATTTTAAAATTTCCCTATTGATGAATTCTTTTTGAGACAAGTTTATTTTCGAATCTTACTCAAACATGTTATTGAAATTGATGACTACTCCATAATTGACTTTCAGTCAAATTGCACTGAGTACAATTTTTCCGATATTCATGTCATCCATAAGAGGTGCATGCACCATTCAATCACCATTTTGGTTCCGATAAGAGGAACGTGAAAACTTATATCTTTAAATTGTGCACTACTTTTTTTGTTCTTGTAATTCCTTTGATATTTTTATGCTTCCTTTCAATAATATAGCATTCTCGTGTTTCATAAAAATTAGGATTGTTTAAATATTCTCAATTAATCGTTTCATAGGTTGATTGGAAAGTGGCCGAACTCATACGTTTACACAAAAGCTGTGGCAGAAAATTTGATCATTTCTAAGGGATATAACATTCCTGCAGCTCTATTCAGACCAACCATTGGTGAGTATCATTTGAATGAATATATACCCAGAAAATATTTAACTTTTGATCACAGTCATTTAAGAAACATTTCATACAAACTTAAATAGTCGAATGCTGGAAAAATGACCTCATTAAAAATCTGACTTTCATTGAGTTTCTGATATAAACATAATAATATTGTTACGAACGATAGAAAAATCATGAATCCTTCTGTTTTCCTTCTAGAAACCCATTAGAATGTACTAGAATCATTAAAGTTTATTCGAGAACTTAGTATGGAATGTTCTGTTGAAAGTTCTATAGCTTCTAGAGTAATGTTATCCTATAAATACGATCAGATTTGCCAAGTTTGGGAAGTTTTTGAGTTTTGTTTACTATTTAACATTTGACTGTTGTAACGTTACCAAGTGAAGTTTGAAGTATTTATTTGAACTGCAAAGTGTCAAACAGTGTTGTCAGTTGTATTATTTGTTCTGTGACAATAAAGGCGAGTTTATAAGTAAGTGTACCACTTATTGAACCTGAAAAACGCAACAATATCTACTGGCAATCGCCTTGTTGATAGAATATGCATCCATACTAGTTTATCCTATAAACAACATTCTCCTTTTCAAATGATTATTTTGTGAACATATAAAAGATATCAAACACCAAATTTTGTTCTGTTCTATCCGCAACCCACAGAAGTATTCGAGTGACTTGTGCATGCTTGGGACGACAAAGCTCTTACCTTTTCACGTGTGATGCTATGCATCGACAAGAATTCAAAATGTTTAAGATCGTCGGTCACCCATACAAACCGACATTCACTGTCACCGATGCTTGACTTCAGTTATATACAGTACCTTCACTAAAAACTAAAACTATTATAAAATTTGCCTCAATAAACAGGTGAGTTGACTAGATTATTATATTACATTCCTCTTTGAATCTTCAACCCACGCGGTGAATCTTCAGGGGATGAAATGAACGCACAAAGAGCCGCTTCTATTCAAGCAAGGTTGTAGATAGTTTATACGCGCCTCCTGCAGAGCTTATGCGTGTCGTTTTATCGAATTCAGTGTCGATATCGCTTTGGTCTGAGTTAGTCTGAAGCTGGGGTTATTATAAGCTAATCCCGGAAAAGATTGGGGCAAAAAACCAGGTCGAGGTACTGGCCGTTTATTAATTCATTCGCCTAAGCACCCTATGGAAACGGTTCTTTCCTTCCATCTTTCCTGGAAGCTATCCAATGCTTGATAGATGAGCCAACCGTGTTTGCTGGGCTCATTTTCATGTATTCGGAGCATGGTAAGGTCTCTGATTAACAAACTCTTGGTGGTACTTGTAAAATTTGTTTGTCAAGATTATAAATGTGTCGGGATGAAATCGACACCCGCAAGGTCGCGCAGCGCATCTAGACGAATGTTCCTATTACTTTTATATATGATACGAAGTACTTTGTTCTGCATCTTCAACAACTTCATAAAAAGAGTCTGATATGCTTATTAATCGAGATTTTGGCACCAAGCTGCATGTGTGAGCCTTTCGCTATTATAGGGTACGTGCATTTTAATGCTGCCGCAGCCCTCTGAATAGCTAGCTATATATGCTTAGACTAGACCATGTTATACACTTTGGATTCGGGGAAAAGAATAGTTCCCCGGTACGGTCTGCCTGTCGTACAAGGCGACTGAAAGACCCCCAATCCAAAGTGTCAAGCGACCCGTGCTGATGGATGCATGGCAGTGGGGATGCACCGTCGATAACGGAGCCTTCTGGAAACCGGGCAAAATCCTGAAGTAAACAGCCTTAGTCCCGTGCAGGAGGCACCACAGAGCCGGAATACTCCTTCCCCCATACTCGTGGGAACATATGACCGAGAAAATGGACACAAAATGTCAGCCCCGGGGATAAAGATAACTCAGATCAACTTTCTTCATTGTAAGGCGGCTTCAGCAGTCGTTACAGTGGCTGGGGTAGGGTTTGACGTTGCCCTTATACAGGAACCATGGGTTAGACATAAGAGGACTGGGGGGAGAGTGCGGAGAGCTTATATACAGCAGATCAGCAGAGGTCCCTCGGACCTGCATAACCATAAAAAAACATATAAAAATACTGCCACTAACAAATTTCTCTTCGAGAGATCTTACAGCAGTAATGATCAGGACGAAGGTGGGGAACGGGACCAAGGAGCTAGTACACTCACAAAGGATGTAGAAGACCTGGTGAGAGATTATCATCGGTTGTGACGCTAATGCGCACCACATCACATGGGGCAGCAGCGACACTAACGAAAGAGGTGAAAATCTACTACAATTCATAATGGCCAACAACCTGGACACGCTGAATGTAGGAAATAAACCCACCTTCTGTAACCTTGTTACAGAATGTCATATATCTGATGATGTAAGTTGCTCGGATCACAGATATATTAAATTCATAATAAAGAGTGACATCTACAAAGAGACTTATTGGAACCCACGGAAAATGAATTGGGAAGCGTACAGAGCAGAACTAAGTCGCAAACTCCAAGGAATGCATCGAACGATAAGAACAAACAGAGACATAGAGCTGGCTGTGGAAGAAATCAGTGACGCAGCCATCTCTACTTTTGACAAGCACTGCCCACTCATCACAAGGAACACCACCAAGAAGGTGCCATAGTGGCACAAAGAACTAACGAAGCAAGCCAGAAAAGAATTCATCAGAGCCAAAAAAAAATGAGAGGTGGGACGAATGCAAGAACTTGTCCATTTTCAAAAAGGCCCTGAACAAATCCAAGAAAGACTCCTGAAGGAGACCCTGTAAGGAGATAGAAGGCTCTCGAGAGTGTGCTAGACTCCAGAAAGTACTCTTGAAGGATACACAACACGTAATATACTCCTTGAAAAATGAACAAGGGGAGCACACCTGTGCAGGAGAAGAAACAATAAAAGACCTACCTGGAGCACAGATAGATCAAATACGAGCTATGGGAAACCCGGAAGTAGTGTAGACTTCGAAAAGAGGCGCCAGGCTGGGCTGGAACATAGCAAACAAGATCGTGACCTATGACCGGGATCTACCCAGCAATGCTGCAGAAAGGACCCGAAGAACTGCAGACTCTGTAATATACTCAGAGGCAGTCTGGCTCTCGGGTATATATCAAAACCATGGAGACAAGTTAGGGTTACCTTTATACCGAAACCTGGAAAAACTGGACAGGTTAATAGGAGAAAACGCGCATATCAACATCCTATCAGACAGTCAAGCGGCACTGAAGGCCTTGTGTAGCAAAGAAGTGACGTCCAAACTGGTATGGGACTACAAAGAAGAACTGTCAGACCGGAATCAAGTCAAATTGATATGGGTCCCAGGTCATCAGGGAATCGCAGGAAATGAGAAAGCAGACGAACTCGCACGAAGAGGAACGGAAATGCTCCCAAACCAAGGGCAGATGCTAGGGGTACCGAAATGTACAATAAGAGCGTCTGTGAAAGACTAGATTAGAGACAAGCACAAAAACTACTCGGACAATGTCCCAAGAAATAAACACGGGAAAGAATATACCCCCAATTTCTGCAGGAACAACTTTATATAATTTCAATTTCTTCGAGAAATTGATGGCCCTGGACTTAGCCGGGTTTACCACTATTTAGTATTTCTCTAAATATGGTATGATGTCCCTGTCCTGACGAGTCTGGACCTGCATTGCAGATGCGAGGTTGAAAACCAAATGGGCATATACAGCGATATTATCCACGTACATAGCCATTTTCGTCCTCTCGCACATAGGGTATACAAGTGTAGGGATAGACTCGACCCCTGTAGAACACATGCTTCTATCAGATACTCTGCGGATTTTGGGTTGCTCACCCTCACCGCAGAAATTCTATCAACCAGGTAAGAGTTCATAAGCCTTACCATGTATGGAGACATGCCTACTCGGAGTAACTTGCAGATAAGACCTCCTGCCCATACCAAGTTAAAGTTTTTTTTGCATATCAAGCAAGACCATGACTGTGTTCACTGTCTTTGCGACAACGCTCAGGAGTTAAATCTGGCGGTAACCATCAAGTTGATGTTGATGGCCATCCTTGCACGGCTTTAAGATAGGTATTACCAACGCCTTTTTAAGGTAATCCAGTTACCACTGCTATCTGATACTGCATTTACTAGTTGCAAAAACTGCATGAGGAACGCGGCAAGTTCATTCATCCGGTAGTCGTTTTCTACCATCAGTTCCTCATAGGTTGCCATTACTTCGACGAACTTATCAGGAACGATATGGGCGGCCATAGTTTGTATAAAGTCATCTGTTATATTATATTTTTCTCTATCGCCGTCATTAACGTCAGGCGTCATTTTGTGGACACTTGCAAAATATTCTCCGAACAATTCCACCTTAACTGTACGATTGACACCCACCACTAGGGCCGAGACGGGTACGAAAGCTATTGACATACGCTCCGTCATCCTCCATAGTGAGTTGTGGAATTATTTTTTTTTCTTTTGGAGAGAGTTATTCTGGGTTAACTATTGCCTAACTTCGGGCGGGTTCCTCGTTACCTCAATCTTTTTGATAGTCTGGTCGCGTGCGGCATAAATGTCATGAATGAAAGAAAGAGTTACCCTCTCAACTCCATTCCGAGCAATGCTGGATGTCGTCCTAGCATCCATAATCCTCCGGAACTCGACTCAGTCACCGTTTCTTCAGTCATAGCGAAATTTATAAGGAATATTGTTACGAGATTGATAAAATCCCTAATCTACACCGCTGGGTCGACTCACAAGCGTATCGTCGATAATTGTTTCGTAGTAAAAGGCAGATAATTGTCGGTATTGAATATTCGGGATAACGGAATTGTCGCGAATAATCTGGTTACGGCTTGACTATATGAAGCGATGGACATCTCACTCGAGGAAGTTTAAGGGAAGTTTTAAGATAAAGAAGTTTTATGAAGAGAAGTTATTATTAAGAAGATTTAGCTAGTTGTATTGTTGTATAGATCTGAGTGTTTTATTAGTCAGTGAAGTAGTTATATGTTTTTTGAGTGAAGTTGAAAATAAACAGTTTCAGTTGTGTGCTCGGCCTATTATTTAGTAAAATCGTAACAATATCCTCGCCGCTGTACTACAGACTAAACAGTACTGGATCGTGATCCGAAGTCATCTTGTGGGCTAATATGTGGACTCTTCCGAGTGCACAATCACCACGACGCTGCTGAGCGAATACTCAAGGTTTTGCCATTATTGTTCGGCTGAGAGACTCCGCTCCACTCAGGACGCCTAGCGTTTCGGTCGAAAAACAAGTAACACCTCATGGTCCGTGTTGATTATCTTAGTCGTCCTGTATAAACCTTTTTCTGGGTTGGTTGTAGACTGCGAATACACAAGTCCCATTCGCCAATTTGATGCCGACATGCTCGATCGAGCTTAGCTGGTCTGGGAGCCGCATATACGCAATACCATACATGACTAGGATGGCCACCCTTTACCCCCTAACTGCCTGATGGCGGTAAGCATGACAGTGGCGAAGCTCTTCAATCGGAATTGATGGTCTGGCCTTAGCCATGTTTTTGATAAGAACTTAAGATCTCTCCTAAACCTGTCAATGAAGCTTATATTATTGACTCAAATGGCGTTAAAGGAACTGCTCTAAAAAATTAGAGCGTTGGCCATTCCCCAAGTTTTCAAGGGCAGCCATCGCCTGTTGCAATGGAGCTTTGGCCGGTGCAATCAGATCGTCCATGGCTTTGCACAGTTCTGAAATATTCAGCATAACACTTACTAACCTGGTATATTTCACTACCCAGGCCCATCCTTTTTTGTGAAGTATCCGATTGTTTGAAGGTTGTAGACTTGAACCTCCTCTGATTCAGATAGAAAGGTCTTATTCCAAATTCGACTTTTTATTCAGTTGCTAACATAAATTCAATAATCGACCATCCACTGACTTATGCCATGCTGGTAAAATATTCATTTGTACTAAATTATCATACTTATGTAACGAAAATTTTATTTGTTAAGTTAAACAGCACATCGGTAATGTTTCACCAACATTCGACAAATCATTAACATGTCATGCAATATTAAAATAATTATATCGATACAATATTGCAAAGGGAATCTATCACCATTACTGGAATTTATGATTATAATTAATGAAAACCCACTTAGTAGGGAAGAACTATAGCTCAGTGGTTATAACTAACCGAATGCAGACTCTGGTGACACCTTATCCTATAAAAGCTCCAAAATATTCAAATATTTTACCCATATATACCACAATGATATTATACCAACGCCGCTAAATATTATGAGACCAATATTGCTTCGAGTATTCGCCAATGTTATTCTTATTGTTGGGCAAGTATCGCGGAATATTGACATTTCTTCCTCTTTCCAATACTAATATTTCATAATATTGTACCAATATTAACGCGATAAGAGTGTGCTACTTGGGATGTGCTCACTGTGATCAACTAGCAGAATTTTGTTTTAATTCACAAAGGGGATTACCTATCGACTAGTTTCAAGGTTTTATTTCTCATCATTGCAAAGGGTAAGGCAGTACAGACAGATTTGAGGTCATGAGTTTCTTGTCCAAATCTTCCCATTATTCTGGCCATTTGATCACTCTGGTCTCGCATTGCTGAAACATGGTCAGAACCGTTGCGAGAAAAGCAATAAGCATTCCCTGTCTCCAAGTTCAGAGATTCAGTCGTACATGGATATAAATCTCATAGTTCCTTCAAGTGATCGTTAAGTGATTTTAGTCGTTTGCCGACAGATGTTTTACTTTCTCTACTCCCATCTAATTATAGTGTGGGTTATTATATTATATATAGCTTCCATGAAACAACCACTTCCCTGTAACAACTGATATTTCTAATGTGTAATATCCCGCAGAATCTGTCCCAGTACCTATGTGACCGAACTCGCTGATTTATAATCTTTCCGCCCGTTCTTGTTGTTCTCCTTTGTTATTAGCCATTCCGGGCGCTTTTTTAAAAAATGTTATTGGCTTGATCCGTCAAACCTGGCCATCTGTGATCATTTTTAAAAGTTATGCTCCTTCAACAGCCTCGATTAGTCAGTTTATTGATTTTTCTACTTCCTTTACGTGGAAACTGCAACACGCGTCGATGTTTTGAAAATAACAGTTTGGTATTGGAATAAAACTCCAGTTTATTCTTTACCTTCCTATAACTTGAATAGACGCATCATTATTGTTTTTTTTTTCAATAATTCCCACTTTGGAGGCAAGTGTGCATCGTTGTATGGTAAATGCATCCTTTATATTCAGTTCTTGTTATCCTGACTTCTAGACGGCTACTGTGGCATCCTTGGTCTTCAACTAAGGAACAATTCGAGATAGTGATTATCCTATCTCGATGCCATAATCGACATCATCGGTATTTACATCCTCTTTCCGCCTGAATTTATTCTTTTTTTTTCAATAAACAGACTTCAGGCTCTCAAAACTCCTTGGCAAGACCCCAACCATCTTCCATGCTATAGTGATCTGTGCCCAGGAATGCTTTGAAAGGGGCACCCGAAGGGCAGAAATCTTTATACTATCAATTAGACAAGCAGCAATGAAAGCTTTGAAGTCACACACCTGTGAATCTAACCTGACTTGGGACTGTAAAAAAAACCCTGAGGCAACTGGCAGTATATAATCAGTTAACCCTGATGTGGGTGCCAAATCCAGGGGCATCAAAGGCAACGAGGAAGTAGACTGCCTTACCAAAGAAGAGATAAACACACCATTTCCGGCCCAGAACCCTTCTGTGAACTCTCCAAAGCCCAACCAAAGGAAGAGTCCCGACGCTGGGCACCCGATGAAATGAAATCTCATTGGAATGAAGTGCCAGGACAAAGACGAGAGAAAAAGCTAGTTAGCCTGTTGCAAAGGAAAGCTAAACAGCTTCTTGAGTTGGACAAAAAAGACTTGAAATTGATGACGGGACTACTCACTGAGCACTGCCCTCTGAGGTATCATCTCAAAAAGATGGGCATGTCAGAGAGTGATACACTGACTGGCAGAAAAAGTAGGACAACAACATAATTGGTTATGATTTGAAAAAATATGTTTAGTGGATTGCAACTATATCAAATCGTCTATGGTGTTGTTACCAATCGATTTTGCGTTGAAATATTGTAACTTGACGAGAACAAATTTGATTTTTAGAATAGCAAGTTAAGGAACGTAATTCGGGTACAAGACATCAGCAAAGAATTGGCTATAATAACAGAAATTCTTTATTCAATATCGAGAATTGCCTCCCCAAGCTCTTACACATTCAAGTCGACGATGCATGCCTTCGATCAAATATTGGATTGCCTCTTGTGGAATGAGATTCCACTCTTCATGTAATGCATCTCGAAGTTGCTGCAATGTCAACAACTGCCCACGACGATGTCTGGTCCGTCTTTCCAGCATATCCCATACGGGATATGCATACTGCGTGCTGGCCAAAAGGACGTGAATCAGAACCCCAATAAACCCCAATAAACCCCGCAAATACCACCACATGCTCCTCCAGGATATCATGTATGTACCTTATAACCGACATAGTACCTCCATCTATAAACACAAGTTCTGTGCCAAACTCGTAAGAAATGCCAGCCAAGGCCCTTACAGACATACCACCAAAGCTCACCCTCTCGCTAAAGTTGCATTGCGTGTATCTTTCTCCTGGCCGTCTCTACACTCTCTCTCGTCCATCTAGAGATCTCAGCGATCTCAGGAGAGCATATTGCTCCACTGGCCCATGTTCCAATTGAGGTGTTCGCGGCAAAAGGCCAGTCTGGCGATATGATGATTCAGGAAAAGTTCAGGGCCTGTTGCAAGTCTTCGAGTAGACAAATTAGCTCTAACAAACATTCTCCTTACAGTTCTCTTACTGAAGTTGACCTGCCTCACGTCTTGCAGGTGATTTCTCACTTGCACCGCAGTCATATGTCGATCTCGCAGGACGGCAAGCACAACATAGTGCTCATCGCGAGGAGTTGTACTTCGAAGTCGTCCAGATCCCGGCCTTCTACCGTATTCACCTCGTTCGCGAAATCACACAACTGCTCTGTGGACACTGGATCGAGAGAAACCTGATCGTAGGGCGACTTCACGAATGCTGAAACCAGCATCAACCAAAGCAACAGATCTAGCAGAATCTTCCGAAGATAAAGACATCTCCATAAATTATCACCACTTTATCATCAGCGGACTGTGAATCAATACTACAGGATGATTTCTTCTAGTTATTGACCATCATGGCATACTGAGGTTATTCTATTCATACCAACAAACAATAAAAATTCAAGAAAAACGCCTACAGAATGCCAGAATAATCATGCTACATATTTAATATATACTGAGAAAACTGTAAATCGAAAATTTGCCAATTTTTTTGTTGTCCTACTTTTTATGCCCCTCAGTGTAGTTGCCGCTACTGCGAGAACTTCGCAGATACTGCAGAACATCTGCTTTGCGATTGCCCAGCGATCTTCTGCAAGAGGCTTACATTTCTGGAAGGGGCATTCTTAACGCCCTCCGATATCATGAACTTAGCTCCCAGGAAACTGATAAACTTCGCACGAAGTCTCAGATTCCCGGGCCTCGATTAGACAAAGGGTCACGCACAAAAGACCTCATAGGACGAGGAGCTTATGAGGCTGCAGAGCCTGCACGAACCCTCTACAATCTACACAATGTACAATCTACTACACCCCAGGAGCTTGCGTGGTTTTTGGATCTACCATGAAGGTGAGGAACAATCCTTCTGACTTTAGTGTCGTTTTTGGGATCTTCCACATCTCCATGTTCAAATGCAAGTTTTGGAAGCACAGCATCCGTTTTAGTGTTGTTGAGTTGGTGGGAATGCGGTCGGTATGGCCGCATTTCCACCAACTCAACAATTCTGATATTAGTGAACGGTTGCTATCTCTTTCAACTATCTGTTTTAGTCTTGGGAGTTCCACTTCTTGATTCCTGAACCAGAATACAAACCTTACCGATCTTTCTGCTGAGGACACTACTTTGATGAAGTACAGTATCTGCACCTCATGTTCCTCACTAAAGCTATACTGTAAAAGGGTATTGCCAAGATAAGGAATTTGCCATCTGGCAACCTCCAGTTCTTGCTTCCAACCCATTTTTGTCCCGTTTGGTCGGTCGATCTGGGAGAGTCATTTTCTCTGAAGTTTCCCTTTTTTTGTGACAGTGGCGACACCGGGATTGCAGCTATTACACATGTTACACTGCTAATAATAAATCAACGTAATCATTTTCTTTTGTGTGATATCAAATCACAAGTACCAAATCAATACTTCTTGAGGAAATTTTCCACTCAATTATTGATATTATTCAGACACTTATAATCATTATATTCCATACAATGATTATTGAACCTTGATGTGTACAAAAACTTAGTCTGAATCTCAGATTATTCATGTCAGTGCCGTGTTGAGATACATCTAGCTTCCATTTAGATTCACTTGATCCTCATTATGCTTTCTGCATTCCACAACATGCATACATTTACTTTTGAACGTGTCTAAAGAACGTTTGATCAATTCTAATATTATTCTTTTTATTATTTCAGTTACTTCCACAGCATTTGAGCCGGTCTCAGGATGGTCTGATAATCTGTACGGACCTGTAGGAATACTACTTTCTTCTTATTGCGGAATTTTGAGGGTTATTCAAGCTGATGGAAATATCAAGTCCCATACGGTACCCGGAGATATGTGCATCAATGCTTTGTTATGTTTGGCATGGCACGTAGATCAAAAATGGTAACCATTTTGAATAACTTTTGATTTAATATTGCCAGATGTATACAGTCTTTCCATAAAGTAACCCCCCCTTGTTGAGTTTTGAACGAATTGATATTTTACTCTGGATATTTTTCTGTAAGTAAATTTATGGTTATAACCTTGACTACCATAAAAAATTTCTCGAAATGGCGTTGTGCCTCCATTTTGAAAGATTTTTTAAACGGCATGGGGGGTAAAGTGATATTTCACTCGGAACGTCTTTCAATTCTGAATATAACGGCAATATTTCACATAAAACTATCCATACAAAACATGGCGGTTCATAATGTTAGAACTTTCATTAGAGGATAAATGGATTTTGCTTTCGCGGTCAAAGTTTTCACTATCGCGATTTTTATTCCAGTTCACCTTCGTTCTTCGGAATTATTTCCTAACGTTTCGTTAGCATGAGTTGTTGACATCTTCAGAGGATTCATCTTGATAATTCACCAATAAGTCATCAGTGTAAATTCGAATATAAGTAGTGCTAGTTCTATAAGAGGATTCGTTGGTATCTACTGAGTTCTCTGAGTTCTATGTTCATCTGAACGATGCCGACTTATGGAAGATGATTTCCTCAATTTTGCTGCGATTCAATAAAACAATGTATCACTGTATGCTGTATTTGTACTCCAAAAAAGAGCTGTCCGATATACCTACAGAGCGAAACCTAGAGACTCTTGTAGAACGCTATTTATCGAACACAGAATCATGACTTCGATCTATATTTCCATTTCAGAAAGTGTTTTCTACGAAAAATTCCGAAATGAAATAAATTCCAACTCCCATTATAATACAAGGCATGAAAACTGCATTACTTATTCCATTACTGATTCCTAGAAGTTCAATGATGAAGCAATTAATATTTAATAATATTATCATTATTATTTACTATTAAATATGAAACAGTTCCGCCGGGGGATAACCAGAAAACTACGTGAGGCGGAACGCCTTCTCGGCGATGTCGTCTATCCAAGTCTGTTAACCAGCCACACCGTGGCGGTGGTTGCACTCGTGCCCCTCAGCTAGCACTACGCGTCGATGGAAGTCTTCTTCGTAGGGGACCCAATTGGTCCGTGCCGCAAGGGACTCCCCCGTGGAACATTCCACCATCCCTTCCGGTGAGTCGTCAGGTTCGTACCACGAAGACCTCGGTGCTGCTTCCTCCGCTACATAGTGGTCGAAGATATTTCCACCTTCAACGGCGAAAACACCCTCACGATGAACTGCACAGCCGCTGCTCATGAAATCTCTTCGTCTCTGGGCCCGGAGCTGCACACTATTTCTTTCTTCTACGAGTTCCGCCAGGACAGCCGTCTACTCCTGGTGACGAGGTAGCTGTTCCTCCAGCCTGTCCTGCACAGTTGGTTGCCTCGGAGTACACCATCGTAACCTGGTGCACTTCTGTTCAACCTTGCATTGGCCTGAAGGGCCACTACGTGGCTTATGAACGGTGTTCATCTGTCGAATTGTCTAAAATAGATGGGTCTTCCATACGCACGGAAGGAGCACCTGTAGGCACACCAGGTCCCCATTCCATGTCATAGAGAAGTTCCCCACGTACTCTCGGCACGTCCTCATACACATAACTAGGTAAAGATCCGCGCACTTATTGAAGCTACTCACAGGGAACTAACAGACAGTGAGCTCGATATAGCACAGCTATATTCAATGATGTTTTGACACGTCAGGACTTAATCGCTAACGAGCTCGCTTCGTCGAAATCCACGTAGATCCGCCCAGAGAACAAGTCTTCTTTATAACTCAATACGCGCCTGTTTCTTATCACCTGACCCCTCTTCTACGCCAGGGATTTGGGTTTATACGCGGCAGATCTTCGGCGAAGATGAACCTCCAGGTCCACTCCGCGGGAATGAGGTCCAAGTGCCTCCGTCTCCTCTTCACGCTCTTTCTGCGTCTTTACCCTCTGGAACAATCTTCTCGTCCGAAGATTGTTAGTCTCTTCTTGCTTCCGTGTTGCACCCGAGTGTGAAAACTTTCGATTTAAAATCGCTTGAAATTTTATTCCCTAACTCAGTGGTTTATTAAATTTCCACGTTGGATACTAGAATCCGTCTATTGCCCCTAGCACCCACTATTAATCACAACATTCGCAGACTGCACTGCCCTGGCATTCTACCAGTACCTTCTCTTGGAAAATGTATACCCCTGGTATACCGAAAAAGACCAAATGTTGGTCTTCCTCGAAGATCCACAAGTTGAATTTTCACACAACAGAAAACCGTATTGAAAAATACGCAGCATTCCGTTAATTCACCTGGACCACTTCTTCAGCAGTCACCGATGAAAACTCTTTGTTTTTCCGAGACCCCTGACCTAACCAAATCAGCCCAAACGAACTGCCTTTGATTATTTCGCAAAAAGTTAGTTGAGATTTGACTGTACAAATCTCCCTAATCGCACTGTTTGTTCCCTCAGAAACCGCGTTCTAAGACCTAGCTGACACACCCGGTGCAGTTAGCTTCACAGTAGGTTTCTCCCCCCCCCCCTAAAGTTCGGTTACTTCACTAAGCAAGCTGTTTAGATTTAAGTGTGATTTACCCTATATACGAAATGTTTAGTGAATATCTCTGTATTGTATCATATATTTCACTGACATGTAAAAAAGAGTTGAATGTTAAGTTTTTTATAAAAAAAATGAAAAAGAAGGATCATATTGTGTTTAATTTCAAAAAAGAATAAAAACCAAAAAAAAGGATAATTCGCTGATTCTTCTCTACCGGATTACTAAGTTTTGAACCTATTTTAGGTAAGTTGACGCACTTTCAAATACAATATTTCTGAACATTGATTTCTGGTAGCTTTCTCATAATTATATGCGATTTTTTCCGCGTTTTCCAGTAACGGTCAAAATCAATTTCTCGGAGTATAAAAGCCTATAGAAGGGAATGTCTGGGTCCGCTACTTATACTCGAACGACTACCCGTTCTTGCTCGTGATTGGCCGGCAACTGAGTCTCGATTGGTCAATCAGTCTCGTATAAATATAGCTCGCATATAAATATTTTTCTTCGCATTTTTTTGCTCAGTAATGCACAGGACCCGACAGGAGCAACGACGCTAATTACCGAATCCTGAAAATAACTGGAAATTCTCATGAAATTAATCATATATAATGCATGCATATGCCTCCTACGACTAATAGAAGTTGGTCTTATTAAAAATTTTCCTTTTTCTAATAAAAGCAGAAATTTCTTTGAACATTTCTCGACTCAAAATTCTATTAATCGTCAGGTAACTTATGGTCTCAGGTTGGGAAGGTCGAACGTATCCTGCACCCCGGCCAAATTAGCGTATCATTATACCGGGCGATACAGGAACGAGTGCCATCGCCTTTTTGAGAGCCACATGTTCCCTCTCGCGTTCCGAATAAGGCCAATTTCTTGCAGTGCTCTCCTTGTGCCAACTCTAACACTAAATTAACCTGCACATAACGGTACCCTGACCCCTAAGCAACGTGAGGCACTGCTTCCCTATCCGTAACCTAGGCATATTTACTAACTAGAAGTGGATAAATCCCGTACACCTATGCGAGAAAAGCATCCCCATGACAACTAAAGCATTTTAATGATTTGAGTAATTCTATGATGAAATATTTTAGTTTATCAGTGTTTGTTGCTCTTGTTTATTACTTGTACATATATCAAGATGTTTTTGTGACTATTTATGTTTTTTGGTATTTTTAAGTACTTTTGTCTGTCCATAGTGATCAAGATTTAAATTTTGTTATATTGCTTCTTTTAATTGTATATAACGCTTTGTCCGTGAGACATCATATCTTCGACAATGAAGTTTTTTAATTGATCGATTTGTACTCTACCTGCCATGTTATTTAAATTTCTATCGAATATGGCAATCATCTGTCCTTTTGTACCAAACACTTTTTCAAAGAAGCTTCATATAAGAGCTCTCCTCTTATAGACCGCAATTTTGTTTCGAGTGAATATTTTCACCTGAAAATTTGCTGTTGTATAAAGAATTGATAGACGTTTCGAATGAGGTATCACTCGAACCTCAGTGAAATGCGAACCATCTCTACATGTTGATTGTGATAACCTCATTGAAATTGGTAAGATATCTGTAGGAAGTGAAACAGGAGAGGAGCTATTTATTTCAATCGAGACACTACAACGAAATCTGCTGTCCTGTGAAGGAAGTTAATTTAATATGTGACTTCTGACAGCTTTATTATAGGTAGACTATACAACTAATTCTGAGCTTATGATAATGGCCGAAACTGGTAAAAAAAATTATCGTGACCAAATTTTTCTTGGACGATACTAGACAAATAATCCACTAAAAATCTAATGAAAAACAAATAATAAACACAGGAAAACCGAATCATAATCTAATATTACTGAAAGAAAACATTGTTTCGCAAAACCAGAAATGGCAGATTCGAAGTGAAGATTGTCATCAGTTTTGTTTGTACTGCGGTTATAACTGGAAAGAGTTTCTAATCGGAATCGAACCTGCACCTCAGATGGGACTTCGTCATTTTCCTTAATAACCATAGGTTGTGAATGGTATCCACTATCAACTAGTAAAATTCCACCATATCCACTGTGAAATGGCTTATTCCGTGTTTCAGCGTGTGGTCAATAACTTCCGTTCACTTTTTTTCCTTCTCCCCTTCTTTATATTTGTAGGTCTTATTTAAACAGTAATGTTGACGTTGTCTCCTCGAGTAAAGTACTCTGGAAGCAAAACGATAAGTACCCAGGGTGACACACCATGCAACAAGTCAAAGATTCACTTTACAAACGCGTACTCAACAAGAACATCATTCCCGAAGATGAAAATACCTGATAATTTGACTTTAACAGAATCACAAGAGAACTCCTTCACCAACAATGTTCACACATACTCTTGTTACAAACTTCATTCTTGATTCAAATTCAAATGTTGGCCCTTCACGCCACGCGAAGATACTCTAGAAACGAAAGTGATGTGGTTTAAACTGACTGATACCATACAAACCAGACTCTTCCGCTGCCCTTACTAATCACCTAATGAACCAACTTATAGCGTACTTTTCCAGTTATCATCACTTAAATTGGAAATTACCTAATACCATCCAACAGCTCATTTTAATGGGAGATTTCGATGTACATAACTCTACCTGATGGCTCATATTTTATAACAAAGCAGACAAGGTGGACAGGCCATCGTGCTGGATCCTTCGCTATCACGTACGGTCTACATCAGCAGGTCGATCTAATAATAATAATAATAATACTCCCTCATAATCAAAAGCATAACCTGTGCGGGTAGAGGACGGATATTATTATTATTTGCCGTGGCGCTCCGGGGCGACTTACCGATATCTTAGGTAATGTATTCACTTTTCAGCTGTAGAAAAACCCGAAAAACCAGCACCACCTCGGGTGGTCGGTGTGCACCCCACGCTAGCACTAGACGAGATTGGCATCTAGACAACTAAAAATACACTTGCTCTTCAACCAGGCATGCGGTCCCCTATCGATCCGATATAAAGTAGTTGAGAAAAATTCTCTTATACTACATCGGGCTCGAACCGACTATCGCTATGCTGGAGCTTCGAACGGCCTGTGCATTAGACCGCTAAGCCGCCGACCACCATAAGCATTCCTTGTTCCAAAAACCAATGCACTAATACTTTTTTTCTCCACCCTCATTTTCTAGACCATCCAGCAGCCCAACACTGTTATGGTAATATAAGTCAATTACGATGGTATTCGCATAGTTTCCTCAGCATTTCCGTGAAACTGAGTGCAATTTTTTTCTGGGAGATCCAACACAATATGCGCCGAGACAATTTCTGAGATCATAACACTAGGGATGGAAACATGTATCAAACACGTCAAAGAAAATATCAGCTGCTAAACCATCAATGGTACAAATATCGGGGGCCCGAGACCAGATCAAAATATGATGAAGGGGACAATCAAATCCTTGAAGATGCCATTATGGGATCAAATCTTGTTGAGTGCTCTAATGGGTTTTGCCTTTTCAGGTCTCTTACTAATGCTGTGGAAAGAAAGTTAATTTCAAGCCCCTTTCCTCCCTGAACCAAGCTCGATAAACACTCGCGACAAACTTCTAGGAAATAATCAAAGTGTCGCCTACCTGGTTTCTGGAAATTGTAATAGATGACGCATTTCACTGATGGGTGTCAAAATGAAAGAAAGCTTGTGGATCTGGTAAAATTCTGCCGATCGTTCCCAAAAATGTGCTTTTTGTGAGTTATTCAACCTCTCTTATGATTCGGAGGGTTTTCTTTCAGGTGGAAAATTTCTACAATTCGACCAACTCTCAGAAATTGTGAAAAGAGACCCTACATAACAACTTCAGACCTATCGCACTGCTGTTTTCTTGAAGGTCATGAGAAAAGCTATCGACTCGAACTAATGAAATATTTAGTACGGTCAGGAGTTGTGAATCATTGACAATATCGATTCTGTCCTCAGAGATTAACTAGTAACCTGCTTGCTTACGTTTTATATACAGTTTGTCCATGAAGTAACACCCATTGATATTTTCACAAAAGTTGTACAGTTCGATTATTTTAACTTTACCCGTGTCATCAAGTTATGCATATGTAATAAGTAATCCAAATGACGTCTAAATGTAGAATGCCGTGGCTAATATCTCGATAAAATTACAACGTGTAGGTAATGAATTACTGAATTCATGGAAATGGCGAACCACCGACAATGAGAGTGTTTTTTTAGTTCCAATAGAATACCGTGTGACACACTCATGGGTACACCTTCCTTTTCTCCTTTCCTTTTTTCCTTTATTTTCCAAATATGTCAAAAAGTGTTGTTCAGTGAGAAAATTCAATGTTCCAAATTTAAAAAATATTGCTGGAGATACAAAGGCGAAAAATCAATCTTTAAAATTGTTTTTTCCGTTAACCAGCTGTCATCCCCTTACGAACGGCAGCCCGCAGTAGTCGAAACTTGTGCGAGCCAGGGATTGACGAGGTCTTACCTTTTAACGTGCGATTCCTAGCACACGGTGTTTTCCAATTATTACAAATCCAGTGACACCAGATTTGATAGGATAATAAAACATGGAGGCAATGAGTTTACTAGAAACCTTTGACCTCCCTACTGTATTCTAATTTTAGTCACACTCATATAAGGAAGTTGTTTTATCCATACCTCCGCAGCCGTTTGACACAAATCCATCACATCCTAATTTTATCCACATTAATGCAAGTTCTCTAGGTAATAGTTAACGAAACGAGTAGTTCAAAAACCTAGGTTGGAGTGCAATATTTTCAAAACCTTTGCATACGGGGATATCAAAAAATGAGTTTCCATTCAATCATGGCAGAGTTTTATGACGACACATTCTAATGTTTCACTAAATATTTGATAACATGTCTTTTTTTAGCCATGGTTCTTCATTATGTATGCACCTACACGCCTGCACAGCTTTTAGTCGGCTATATTTTCGTATTTTAGTACTTTAGAATTTTGAATATTTTGTAGCTGTGATATTACATGTTATTAATTTATTATTATATTTCATAATGCACTGTATAACGATAAATAAATGAATATCTAAGAAATGAAAAACACCAGTTGTAATATAATTGGAAATGAAATACTCAACACATGATTAACAAAAAATGTATTCATACATTTATTTATGTAATGCGAGCATGTAGAACTATGTACCATTTATGAAAATAAAAACAAAATTAATATATTTAATCACTTTCTGATTCAGAACTGTCACCAATGTTTATAATAATGGGTCCAATAACCATATCTCACAGGATCTTTTCTCGTTCATACCATTTTTCAATAAGCGATTCGGTGTTTTTTACACATTTTGCCCAGGATTCAGTATTGCACTTCTCTGATGCTTCATTCCACATACCCAATACTTTTTCATCACTGCATCCATCTCTCAATTAGCCCAAATTAATTCAATGGCATTAAAGTTTGGGTGATAAGGAGGTAATCTAAATACTTCATGCCCATGTTCTCGTACCAGTTCATATATAATATATATGTTTTCCTTTCGGTTCATCTTAGCCAATTGCAATAACTCTGGTTTTGTTCATTTCTCATCAAAATCAATATTATTTTACTGTAGCCAACAAACAATTTCCAATTTCCTTGAAGAAGTGGTAGGCTGTTTATTCATGGTATGGTGCATTGTGCATTATTATCAAAGATGGCTCTTCCAAACTGGGAATTAACTGTGAAGATCCACTTGGTGAACATTGTACTATTCATTTCTCCATGATAATCTAGAATCAAAGATTTCGAACAGAACAATAAACTGGCTTCTGGAACAATCCCTTTTGCAGAACCGGCATGCACAACAATAAATCCTTCGGGTTTGCGTACACTTTTGACATTATCTTCCTGCCAAGACTTGGTGTTATTTCCTCTAGAATAAATCCATGTTTCATCTAAAATAAAATACTTCTCGTGAATATGAACTTTTTCCGTTTCATTGGTATTTACATAAAAAATATGGTCTTTGTGAAACAATATGAGTCTTTTCATTCAAAGCTCTTCGATTATCATCTTTTTTAAATTTGAATCCCAGCTCTTTCAGTAAAACATTCAAAGATGATTTGCACATCGAAACAATCTCCTTATTTTTCAGTTCATCGTTCAAGGATTGAAGGGTAACATGTTTTTCTGGAAGAAAAAAATTCAAATAAATATAGGTACATGTCAAAATTCATACGAAGTGAAGTTTCAAATTAAAAAGAAAATTGGATGTGACAATAAAGTACTTTTCAACTAATATACATAAATCCAATGACTTTCCTGATGAAGTTGTGATTGATGAAAATGGGGCGATTACATTTGTTCAGAAATTTTTCTCACCAGACAGTGTCACGTCCTTCGAATGAACAATCAATATTATCTTCATTTCCCTCACCAGGTAATAAGGTATACTCACTTTTTTCATAAATATCGTACAAAGTATTTCGTACTGCCATCTTCTGTCCTTCAGGTAAATCAGCAGTTTTCTTTTTGAGACGACGTCTTCTGTTTCCTGGAGTTGATGGAATGGGTTTATTTTCGTTTCTTATTTTCAACTCTCAAAATACAGTGAAGAAAAGTTATGACATTTCTTTTGTGGTTTTAATTGTTACCTCTTGAACAGATGAAAGTGGTAAAAAAGGTCCACCATTCGCTCTTTCCCTTTCAAAATACTCGCACAAGTTCAACACAAATTGGGTGTGCTTGTGAGTGTAGAATAGTTCCAGGCATAATCTAAAAAAGAATTCAAATATATTATGATTGTTTTTGAACTGTATTTACAGATTTAGGTAATGTTTTTTTTCTCTCAATAGGATTTCCACACTATGAATAATAGTTGTGATGATATGCCGGTAGTACGGAATTATAGTCACAAATGTCAATTGTGAGGTTAAACATTTTGAAGATTATTTGTGAATAAAACACATTCTATTGTACTTACTTTGAAAGTAATGATTCCAAGAGACGTTTAGCTTTGAAAAAAACTGTTTTATAATGTATTCGACTGCAAAACAAAGTAAAACGAGCGACATATGATACCCCAAAGATAGAAAACAATGACGCAATTGATGGTACACGCTAGCCAATACAATGTTTGGCAAGTTTAGTTAAAATGTAAAAGACTGTCGGTTTTATGGCTATCTCTTTCCACTGTTTTGAGTTATAATCGATCATCACAATACCATAATTCTTAGTTTAGAAGACAACGAACTTTGATTGGCTCATAGTGGTTGTTAGAAAGAGATGTTCGATAGAGGGTGTGTGATTTCTTCCATCATAAATTGATGACGCATGGGTAAAGTTATAATAATCGAACCGTGTATTATAGTGCTCAATGAAACTACAAAAATTTGCGCCTTTGTACGAGGCCGGTAACATTTCTGAAAATATAAATTAAAAACGATTATAGTTATAATGTTAAATTTGTTTTATCGTGATTTAAACTACTTTTATATTTCATGATTTGTTGTTTGGATATAGAACTGAAGTCAAGTACCAAGTATTGAACAAAACTCTTAATCGATCTGATTCAACAATTTTATTATCATTCTGCCTGACAAAACTATCCATAACATTGTTAACAATTTTTTTTTGTTCGTATAAGGACACCATGCTTTGAATAAATGTACCATAGAGTATCTATCAGATCAAACATTCGTCACAGTCGAAATACCTCTTCCTCAATGTGGAAAAAATGGGACGAATATATATTTATTTTCAATTGTTTTTTCCGTCAACCAGCTGCCATCCTACTACGAACGATAGCCCTCAGAAGTCGAAACTTGTGCGAGTCAAGGATTAACGAGGTCTTACCTTTTAACGTGCGATTCCTAGCACGATACCATGATGGGAATCGAACCCACGTCCCTTTGATTGAAAGGCAAACGCTCCACGATCACGGCCACTACGGCCCATTGTATAAAGCCTCTTTACGAACGAAATATGGAAATGACGAACTTTTTTTATACCAGCTGTATAAAGGAGACCAATAAGAGTACCCAGTTCTTAAAAATCAGTGACAGTACAATCTCTTTCACGGCAATTATTTTTACGCTTTATCCGAAGGCAAAATGATAATAATAGCACAGGCTATGCCTTTCGGTATACTCAACGAGTGTAGTATTATTATTTTTTTTCCATCGGGAATGTACCAGTGGTGTATCATTAACCCCAGCAAACACTCCCCACTTGCGTGGGGTGAGTGATTACTGGGTCCGAGAATTATGTGCCCTGAGTAAACGGAGTGAACCAAGAATACCGGCCTTCTGCATTCTTCCGGCTAGGTTTTCTGCCGAATCACGGCATGCAGGTATGATTTTTAGATTCGAGAGCAGCTTGTCCATCATTCCACCAAGGACCCCTATTATCAGAACCACCATCTTGATAGAATGGTTCGGATAAAGCCTGCGGTGTTCAAAGAGTAGTTCTCGATATTTAGTCCGTTTTTCCTCCTCTTTTCGGACGATATTCGTTTCGCCAGGAGCTGAAAACTCAATGACGAAAATCGTCCTACTTTGGTCGTCGAGAAGGACTACATCAGGCTTATTAGCTTGTATTTGCCTAAGGGTGGGGAATAAGTAGTTTCAATAAATTCGGCACTTCTCATTCTCCACAACGGACTCAATATCGCCCGGAGCATAAGGCAACACCGGTGTCTCGTCTACACCGTACCAGTGTCGTAGATGGTAGTTCAACACTCGTAGGGCCGCGTTATGCCTGTGGATATAGGCTGAGACCGCATAAGCTGGACAAGCTGACAGCAAATGCATTGTGGTCTCAGCTGCCCCACGACACGCTCTGCATCTACTACGGTAGACGAGGGTGTTGAAGACACCATCCTGGCAGGCTATTATGAATCCCTCGGTTATTATTATTATTATTATTCATTAGTACAATGGACCACTTCTTGAATCGATGCGTCAGGAAAGAAAAGTTTCAACATTCGTACTTCGGTTTTGCATTACGTGCTAAGCCTTTTACACCAGGTCTTAACAAATTATGCCTTCGTGCTCGAAGGGACTTGCTTCAACCATTTCGTTTGTTTAAATTTACCAATGTAAGTTTTTTGGAAAAGAGTGTCATCAGTGTTTTCTTCAATAATTGGTTCACCACTTTCATCAAAACTTCTTGGTCCTTGTTCTTGAACGCCTTCATTGCTCTCATTCTCTTTGCTATCGGTTTGACCGGTATCAGTAGTGTGCATGATTTCCTGGTTAGTCATATATTTCTTTGTCATTTTCAAAACATCGAATATTCATGTTTGTTCTGAAACAAAAATTTATTCTTCAGTTTTCAGATCAATAATAAAAGATCAAACACGAATTGAAACTTGATTCATTCGATGTCATTGATTTTTTCTTTATTTTCAGTCTTACAGAAATACAGAGTTCTAATACTATTTTTTTGCTCCAACTTCAATAGTTCAAGGTCTACAGGCCTTTTTTCAACTATACTTAACTCTGCTTGATACTATGCGATGCGATAGGGTTACAACCGTTATGCTAGTGAATAGAGTGAGAGTAGCCAGTAGAGTTTGTAACAGTTAAAATCAAAATATAAGAAAATATCTCATCTAGCGACTAATGTCGGGTTAAAAGGGGACACTATCAATGTTGTACTTTTTGTTATAGTTCATTTTACTGGGTGATGATCACTTGCAGATATTTTTTGAGTTCATTGCCTCTGTAGCAAAACTGATTCGATTATTTACTACTATTCGTTAATACTAAAATGTTCGTGCTATATCCTGTAACTTGTTCTTGTATCTACATTAATTGAATCAAATATCTGAGAATGCACTGCTTGGCCATCTAGTGGATCTCGGACTAGGTATGCGTTGAGTGTGATCGTTGCTATTAAGTATGTGGTGAAGTGTGTAGGAAACCTTCGATCTCCGCGAAGAGTTTTATCATTCACTGGTAGATGGCGCACCTCTTTCTAAAATATATATAACTATATTTTGATTTTTTCAACTATTAACTTAGCTTATATTTCTATAGTGAATTAAATCTATGAATTGTAACAATATTTTCATATATTTGTTTTTACCTTTGAACAAGCCAAAATTGTCATGTACATACCTTCATTAATTAGTATGAGTGTTTTTGAGCAAACGTCAAGACAGCAGAAGAAGATTACAAAAGTAATGGTATGGAAATCATCTCGAATTCATCAACTGGCCAATATCATTTTACCGATATCCTTTCCAATGCATTTTTTAATCTGTGCCACCCAAGTCAAAATATATACCAATAAAAGTATTGTACAAAATTCAGTAAGGTAATATAGTAGTAAACCACCACAGGAGATCGTTTTGCCAGTGAAGACGTTTTGTGCTGAAATCGCATATCGAGCTGAGTGGAGATCATGTCGGAACTGATTGTTATGCTTGTTTTTCTGTGACTGAATGTTAATATTGTGATATTGTCATAATCTATTATTGTGACAGAAAATTGTATTAGCGTACATCGGCGTACATACACGAATAGCATGTTACTTTGACATATTTTGGTGTGCATCTGCAGTTACTTTTTCTACTACTTCCAATGGCGAATTTGTTTTTGTTGTGAACGTATCGATACCTCTTGAAGGTATTTTAAAATATCTTTTCTATGACTTTCAGCGAATTAAATTATTATACTTTTTACCACTCTCATGAAAAATGGAAAATCAGATTAACTTCAATGGATTTTATAGATTTCATTGTTGGTTTCCTTGGAAAGAAAGATATACAAATTCTATAAAAAAAAATTCATATTTTAGTTTTTGCATCAAACTCTACACGTTTTTGAATTATCTCAATGGATATAATATGTCATTTTCATGGGTTGGTACTTTCCTTCTTATCTATGATTTACAAAAGTTCCTCGAGATAGACAAAATGGACATTGAGATAGTTCAGATGAATATTTGTGACAATGTAAAAAGTTGTCTGATAAACCATATTTCGTTACTTTGTTTTCCTTCCACTGATGTGTTTGTGAGAATTTGAAAGATTTATGCGAGCTAATGATGACAAGGGCCTCACCTTTCAACTCAATCACATTGTCGAATGTAAAATAATTACTTCTGTCAAGTAAATAAGTCACCAAAAACCAGCACAGTTTTACGCGAATTAGCTATCGACAGTTTGTATTCGTCTTATCCACTGGCATTATCCCCATCTGCATTTAACTTTCGTGATACGATGTATGATATACTGTGAAGAAATGTATTTTTCTGTTCATTTTAGGAATTCGTCCATAAACTTTATTCCACCTGTCTTGAACTTCTCCGCAAAAAATACAAAACTATTGATACCAATGAAGCAATACGTCGAATTAGGCAGAATTGATCATGCACCCTTCAAAAGAGCAATTTGGTGTCAAATGCTCTTCATGACTGAAAACAGACTTTGCTATATCATCATGAAGTTTTTGCTACATACCGTACCTGCATATATAATAGATTCATTATTGATTATGTCTCTGAAGAAGCCAAAGTAAGTATGATTCTGTTTGATTGAACGATATACCTCTAGTTTGTGAATTTTGGAAGCAGTAAAAATCTTTTTCTATGCGTATACATTGAGTTGAATATTGCATAAGAATTATTACAAATTAGGTTTTCCTAAAATTTCATTATTTATAACAATATACACTTTCTATACTATTCTTATTCTTTGACCATAGCAACTCTGGGTGATTCACTGCTTCTATTATTCTTTTTACTAGCTGAAGGAGAACCCATCAAAACTTTCATCACCATAACGTACTCCTGATTTATTCCAATCACGCAATCGCACTTGCTTTGCTTTGCTTTGAACAAAGTTTGTGGGCAATCAACAATCGCCTGTACCTTTGATGTTATTCTATATTGATGATACAAATTCAGTAAATCGATTTTATATGAGAAATGTACAATTCACCAAGAACAGAAGCGCATCGAACTTTTTTGAGTTTGATTATATGGCATTAATTTTTTTCGAGTCTTACCTTTCGTTATGAAATTATCTTCCCAACGATATAGAAATATCATGATTCCAGTTCGTAAACTACTGATATAGAAAAAAAAATTACATTCTTCTGGTACCGATTCATTTTCACTAAACTGTTTTAAGGAATACTGAATAATAGTAGCAGGTATGTAACAGTTATTCGATGTTGAAGTTTTGACAGAAAAATTTGGCTGCAAAGTAACTATTTTCCCATTTTTATTATTCTTCATGTTCCAGTGTCAATGAACTACTTTATTGTATCCAAATTTGCGGTTTATATAATAATGCCTGTTAATGTATACTTCAAAGAAATATCAATACAGTTAATAAGGGTTAAATTGATTTCGGTATAATCCAGAACAGAAACGATAAGCTTCAAGTCAAATCCTCAGTGATAGCTCAAGAACTATAGACAAACACAATAATCATCAGCGTTCTTAGACATCAATTATACATTGAAAGCCACGGAAATTCAAGTCGATATGATCAGAATAATAGTACTTATCAATATACACTATTTTCAACAAAAATACTAGTAGGAAACCGATTATGCCATCACATGAAAGACGGTCTGTAGTTATATTCTGTTATATTTCGGACCTGCAACTGTCATTTGATTTTGTTAGGAAAAAATTCTGTATTAATTGTCCTTCTCACGCTATAACTATATTCAAGTTTCCATCACTATACCAGAAAATTTACTCTGCATTTACTCTTATCTAAAAAGTTGCTGGTTATCACTAGTGAAAATGAAATTATGGAATTATATTTGATATTCGGCTAATGATGTCAATACCTCATTCTTCCATTTAACCAACCCTTCACCGCATTCGTCAACAAAGAAGTTATTGGTTCTCACAAACATTTCTCTTGATAAGTAAATAAATTGATGTCGGCCTCTTGCATGTGTTTTTCTCAAATCTGTAGTATTAGGTTCAAGTAGAAGGCGGCGGTAACTTCGTAATGAGATCAAAATATGCAAAGAAACAAATAACGATAATAATAGGGAGTCCGACCAACCTCCGAGGTATTTGTCAATAAGGACACCAACTACCCGAGCAGGTTGCAAATCACCGGTAGCTCATGTGCATATGAAAGGGAAAAGGCAACTTTCACTTCCTTTTACTTAGTTCCTAGAATTGAAGAATTAGGCTACCACAACCGAATACCCCAAAATATGGGTCTTAGGCAAAGGTGATGTAGTCCTAAACGAGGTATTACCGATCAAAGAAGAACGGACGCTTTGAGAGGATGGTTGAATAAAGTACGTACTCTTATATTGCCACGAGAGCAGTGAGCCTACCGTGAAGGAAAACATAGCAAAAGTACATGCTCTATGATGTGATATATACCCAGAGTATGAAGTTTTTTTCGCACAAACTCTCGGGGACTGTATCTCATTTTGTGGTTGAATCTATATCAAAGCTCCTCCTCATCCGGTTAACGGCAGAAATGCATCGTGTTGGTCTGGCTGAGGAGAAGGCTTACTTACTTCTTGGTACTAGTGGGCGGGTTTTCAAACCCCTGCACGTAATCCTCTTCGCTTGGATCCTTTGTGCATCCACGTGTCTGGGTTCAGCTGGGCATGCCAGCTACTCAGGCCCAATTCAGCAGTTTCCTTAGATGAATATTTTTGACGTCCTCTGAGTTCAGTATGCTTTCCTTAAGAGCTTTCTTCCTATGGTGCATAAATGGAGGGCATTCCAGATACCACCTACAGAGTGGATCATCATCAGGTGATTGTTTCCCGTCAGTAGCCCTGTCACCAGCTTGAGATCTCGCCTTCCAAAGGAGAGGAATTCCTTTTTGAGTTTCTTCGAAGGCCCGGGTATGTGGAAATTTGATTGCCTCAAACCTGGCATGTCCTGTAATGAGTTCATGAACTGTTTTTGCAACAGTTCTTCCATTGCAGTAAAAGCAAGGCTCTCGGGAATTTCCAGGGTGGGTTCTGGCCCAATCAGTGGTTTGCCTGGTCCCTCCTTGGCTAGCCTGTATGCTTCCTCGTTTCCGTGGAAATCCGACTGTCCTGGGACCCATACGATGCTGACTCTTTTGATTTGTAACGAGTTTTCTTGTAAAGGCACCGTCCCAATATTTTGTCTAGGGCGCTGGGAGTTCTCGTACAAGCACCAGCGCTGAAATAAATTCATAGAAATATTACACTGAGCACCAAACAATGTTTACTGTACGGAAGTAAACCAAAATCCACCGAACATAAACTGATATCTTGGTGGTAAACAAAGATATTCAGTTAGTTATCCTCGAAGTTAAATAAAAATTCTCCAAACTTTAGTTTGCTTGGAAAAAAAGTGGTTGGTTCATATATAAACTATGGCTATTGGGTTCACAGGCAGAATAAATCTCATGTATCTATACAGTAATATAATTATTTTCATTATAATAAGAATGAAACTAATTATATTCTTTCCCATACACACGAAGAGTATATCCTCAGGCATAGCCTGTGCGAATATTATATGCTGAAGTGCGTGACTAATTGATTTTCGATGGCACAGTATCTTTGCAGGTTCCAAGCAAGCATTACATTATTATAGCTCAGTAGTTGCTCACTATAATTTTTTCTAACAATGTCCATCTTTTAGGATGAGAAGGATTTATTCCAAACTGGAAAAAACCTCTGATGTATTGCGATATTTCCTCTTAAGGGAATGGGTAATTAGTAATGAGCAAGTAAAGGAATTGTGGAACAAACTCAGTGACGAGGACAAAAAAATATTTAATTTTGATATCGATTCCATTGATCTTGATAGTTATTTCAAGAACATGATCAGTGGCATGAAGAAATTTATTCTTAAAGAAGATATGACCAAGCTGAAACTACACAAAGAGCGATATAACAGGTAAAGAACACCGGTCTGAATCAACACCCTGTGAGATAATTATTTTTGTAACTACGTTTACCCATAAAAACAAAAAACAATCAGCGCTCAAGTACAAATATTATTGAAACATCATTCAATTATAATAGGTATTGTTTAAATATTATTTTGTACACTAGTGTCAAAAAGGATATTTCATACATAATTGAAATATGTTGCACTATTGCTGAATACGTTTATTACATTTCACACGATTGGGAAATATTGTAGCACAAGACGCACAAGTGATATACTTTATTTTTTCTTGGGCATTTCTTTTGCCACATAATATGTCTTTTGGCATTGTAGAACATTGATCGTGGATTTTTCTGCTTGATAAGCAAATTGTTTCTTGTGAATCGGACTTAACTTGAGGAGCTTTCAATCAGTAGTACACTTGAAAGATTTCCATTGGGCTATTTTTTCGTAAATAAAAAGTGCAGTTTTCGAATTGATAATTTTTTGTGCTTTAGATAGAAATATAACGTAGTAAAATCTTAACAGAAATCATATATTTGACAGTTGAGGCGGTAACTCCTAACAGAAATGATGCATTAGGCAGCTTTTCCGCAAGAGTGTCGATATAAGCAATTTTATGTGGGACTGTACAAATACACGTTAGTTTTCTATGTGGCCGTAATTTTCTCTGCTAGTTCACAGTACAAGTAGGTCGTCGAGACTGTCATGATAAACAGTTCCACAAATTTCAGATATTATAAGCAAACTGAAATTACTGCGCTTCGGTTTAATCATTTGTTTGAATCATTATTGTACAGAATGGGTTTTGCTAATGAATGTTTCATTTGTTGATAATTGGAATAGGTTTCATTCGATTAATGAAGTCATTCATGATTGTGATATATTATTCGAATTGAATTTGTGAATTTCAACTCGTGGAAAGCATCCAAATGAGTGAATGAATGATTGTATAGATGACGGTAATATGTCAAGCATTTGCTAGAAGCTAGTGTTGCAAAAAATGATTGTGTTTTTCTTCCGTATGATCAAGAATAATTTTGTGTTTCAGGTTGACTATCCTGCACTACACCTTGAAGTATTCTGTAATGGGTTTTGGTTTATATTCGGTATACAAATATTTGTACATTATTTTGAACCGACGAAAGAGATGAAGTGTTGTTGAACTAGTCACTTTAAAGTTTAAAAACTACAGGACCACTTTGATATATTATGGAGAAATGGATTTTTGTAAATTAATGCTCAAATCATCGAAATGGCAAAGGACCCTAATTTTGGACGAACTTTTCCGACTGTGCCTTAAATGCTACGATTCCGTATTTGTTTCAAGAAAAGCTACATTATACTCTCTAATATTTCGATTCTAGATGGAGCTTCACTTTTCACGACTTTGTAACGGAACTCTCGTACCTGACAATAAATCATATTTCATTACTCATTCATTTCACTCACACCAGAAGATATTTCTGATTCACGTGCACGAGTCACTAATAAATATTTCAAAGAAACTGAATCTATTTTTCATTTTATTCTTAATTTGAAGGACTGGAACAGAGCCAAGAAGCTAAGTAAAGGGTAACAATTTGATCTACCTACTTTGAAAATGTGTTTGAAAACTCAAATCTACTTCTTAGTCCAAGATCAAGCGAAACTTGGATCGAGATGATTTCATCTCGGAGAAAGTACAGTAAATAGCCCTATTGATGTACAATATGAAATCATGTGCATGCCTGCTCATATCAGTTGGGTCTGTTTATAAATGAATTATGTATTTTCATACGATTTCTGTGCTCATCTCGATATGGATGAAATTTCGCACCTAGATACTAAATACATTAGGCAATTTGAATTCTAGTTCCTGCCACCCGAAATCAATTTCGGGATATCACTTGTCTATTAGAAACATTCATATTGGGTAGAACTAAGAATAGCCCCAGGGTGAATTCTGCCTGTCCTAAGGGGCCTAATGGGAGAGAATAATGGTAGGTGGTAGATGACTTCCACTATCACCCCGTGAAATGACACAATGTCGACTATATGTGCTGCGAAATGGGTTATTCCATGTTTGTGTGTACTGATAATCAGGAATTCCTTATCCTTCCATTGTTGGATAATTTGAAAACAATAATGATGAAGTGTCCTCGAGTGAAATACTTTGGAAAAAAAATACCATTTTGGGCGAGAGTTACTCGAAATGACACACCATTGAGCAAATTGAGCAATGTGAAGATTCAGTTTTGTTACATCCGTGGAGTCATTGACGTCCATCATCACCTACAGATGAAAAAATCTGATATTCTGGACGTAACAGAAATAAACCCAAGAAATCTCCTCCACCAACAAGATCCACATGCTCCGTTATGGATCATTTTCGATTCCGATTCAAAGTTGGTGTTTATCTCTACCCCAAGACTATATAATATTTCACACCCAGTGAAAAAAGTTTGCTTATGATTTTATCGATAATTTTTTATTTTCCACGAAAACTCTTTGCCAATCTCAAAAGATTATGAACATTGATAATAAGGTATTTTCATTCATTTCGATAATATAACAATGCATTATAACGTCTCCCTTAGCCATATCTTCGAATATTTTTTTTTTCATTCCTGCCTTCCCAGCCAATGGCGGATAGCCTGTGTCCCTCCTATTTATAAAAAAGGGGACAAACTCCGTCGATCCTGGAAACTATAGACCAATTAGCCTGGTGTCCGTATGTGCCAAAATTATGGATAGAATAATTGTCGATAACCTTTTACCCTTCTTGCTTGGGAACAATGTGATCCCCCTACACAACAAGGTTTTATGCCTGGAAGATCAACAACAACGAACTTACTCTATTGCCTGGATACATAGACCAGATTCCTTAGACCACGTTGACATTATATATCTCGATATTTCCAAGGCGTTTGACAAAGTTCCACGAATTAAGCTACTTCACAAACTTGAACACTTCGGAATAAGAGGTCAACTACTCAACTGGATCGAAGCATTTCTTTCTGACAGGGTATTCAAAGTGAGAGTTGGTTCCAGTCATTCTCAGGAGTTCCACAAGGTTCTGTTTTGGGACACACTCTTTTCTTGGCATATGTCTCAGATTTGCCCACTGTACTCCATTCAGACCATGCTTTTTTCGCAGACGACAGTAAGTTCTTTGGAAATCCCATAACTAGCAATGCTGATCTCCAGTCTAACCTCATTTCTGTGCGAAGGTATGGTGTGAAACTTGGAACATACCTCTAAGTGTCGACAAGTGTTGTGTGTTACACATCGGTTATAATAACCCAACATTCGATTACCATTTTGGCAACCAATCGATTCCCGAAACAGACAACCATAGTGACCTGGGAGTTATATTCAACAAAAAACTCACTACTGCTTACCAAGTGACAGCCGTTGTTAAAAGAGCTAACAGTCGTACTTTTCTACTGAACAAATGTTTCTCCCATCCTGATAACAGACTCTTCAGTAAGCTTTATAGAACATATATTCGTCCACACCTGGAATATGCTGTCCAAATCTGGTCCCCTTACTTGGTAAAAGACATCCAACTCCTTGAGAGGTTCCAACGCAACGCTACCAGGATGGTAAGAGGATTCAACCAACTCTCCTATGATCAGCGACTGTCTCAGCTCAATCTACCTTATCTGAGTGGCAGACGTACCAGAGGCGATGCGATTTTAACCCACCGAATACTGCACGATGACTTCTCTGTAGATCTCAAGAGCTTATTTTTACTTCAAGACAAAAATAGGTGGCGTGGACATCCTTTGAAATTGAGACAGGAACACTTTCGAACAACTGTACGCCAAAATTTCTATCCAAACAGAATTTTCACGAAGTGAAACACTTTTCCTTCCTCCACAGGTCATGACAGCCCCAAGTACAACCACTTTCAAGAACCTATATGACTCTTTTCAACAATCAGCGAACATGTGATATAGTCGGTCGGTCGGTGGCTCAGTGGCTAAAGTCTCTAGCAGTGGAACTTCTAGCTTGCATCAGACAGACGTTCGAGGCTCCGGTACGAATTCTTTGTTCTAAAGTACACGAGTCTCTTTTGGTGGCCACATGCCTTGTTGTGAATCAAGTGTGATGTGAGTTGCCTAGATGCCAATCCCGACGTCTGCTGCTAGCTTGAAGTGCGCACCCACCAACCGGGGTGGTGCTGTAGGTTTTCCGGGTTTTCCTACAGCTGAAAAGTGAATACGCCACCGAAAACATCAGTAAGTCGCCCCGGAGCGCCGCGGCAAATAATAATAATAGCCGTCCTCTACCCGCACAGGCTATGCCTTTGGATACACTCTACGAATGTTTATGAGGGAGTATTATTATTATTATTAGTTTATTAACTCTTACTCATAATTTTGAATTTTGTTTTCATCATGTTGTATTTAAATAAATAAATAATGAATATGACTCGGTCAATAAAATCGACGCAGATAACCCTATTTAGTTTTGACAGTTCAAAGGTTAACAACATTTAATCGAGGACTAGGCAGTTTCATCGGTACAAAACCGAATGATTGGCCAGAATAATCCGCTGCTATTAATTGAAATACCATAAACGTCAAAATTTGACATGTGAAAAAAATAATCTCTAATTGGATGTTTGAAGATTAAAGATGATGTAGTAACTTGATTATTCAGGTTTCGGACTTCCATTGTTTCAATGGGTTGGAAAATATTTGACTTCTTTAATTTTTCCACTGTTCAGTATGTGAATTCACGGATGAACGAGGTATAGGAAACATATAACTTTATGAAGAGGATGCAGAAGGAAGGTGAATCGTTCAAAAGTATCCTCACCGACATGGACATGGACACTCTCTGTCCCATTTTTATCAATCCTTAATTTCAATTTTCTTATTGCCTAATTTGACTATTCTACCTGAGGTACTTATACCCTTCTATAATTACTATTTTTCGATTTCTTCTTGGAATTAATGAATAATAGAGTCATGTTGAAAGAATAAAATGAAAAGTGATCTAATATGACCTCAAAAATCGAAAACAAATAGGAATAGGTAGCTCATCGTTTGCATTCCGCAGTTCAACAGGAGCAGTGTTCTAACATCTATTGTTTTCCAGCTTTTTACTGCTGTAGCTGATCACACACTCCCCTCGACCCGACACTCTCTTGTCCTTGGGAGGAACTACTTGACACCTGGTGGGCAAGCTTGGGTAGGGTATTATAATAGCAACTACATTTCATCATAATTCTTGTATAACAAAAGAAATAGGGTGGAATTCTGCATTTTGTGGCGAAATTTGAAAAATTACCTATTCTTCGAAGCGCTATATCTTGGTAACAAATTGACACACAAACATGTTTGGGGGAATTTGACGATCTACAAAATAGTAAAATGATATTTTTGCTGTAGAACGTAAGGCTAAAAAGTTATTGAGGAAAAACCACACCAAGGTCGAAAAATTTGCAGTTTCCCCCCCCCCTACTTTTTTAGCACAGGGTCCTCGAGGTCCAAAACTTGAGAAAATGTTAATCAACCATCCCTGAACAACATCTTAAAGTTTCATTAACTTCCGATCTTTTTCTATCTGAAACTACCTGTCGACTGAACTAACTAGGATATTCCGACTCGGATTGGTCAGGAGATCAAGATGATCGAAAATCTACTACTGGATTTTATTTCATTCTCAGCAATGCAGCTATCAGCTGGTCATCACGGAAACAGGCAATGGTAGCACTTTCGACAACCGAGGCAGAGTACATGGCGTTGAGTGCAGCAACTCAACAAGCAATTTTTTTGAAGTAACTTTGAAGAATATAATTCCAGAGAGTTGTCACAAAACTGTGATAACAAAGGAGCAGTTGATATTAGCAATAGTGGAAGTTTCAGACCGAGAACCAAACACATTTATATGTTATTATTTTGTGAGAGAAGAGCAGAGTGTTAATGATATTAAACTCAACTCCATCAGTACAAGCAATATGATAACTGATTCTTCAACGTTAGGTCTTGCTGGAGATAAACTCATACAAAATACAAGAAACATTGGATTGATTGAAGTTGCCAGAAATATCACATAAAGTGTGGGTGTTGAAATTAGTTGATCCATATTTTGTATTATGTGATATCCATTTATATACTCTGTATATGTTGCTAGGATATAAGAATATTTATTTATGTGTAGTAGTTGCTTTATAATAAAAAATCTCAAACGATACTCTCCGAGTTGCGTATCAGTATATCAGTTCCACTGCAGACATATATACCCTGCTAACATCCACACACATTTCTGATGTCAACAACTATGCCAGTACACTTGATCTCATACCAACCATCCCGTCTCTTTGAAATTCGGAGATTGCTTTGAGCCTTGAAATAATGGTCAGTCGTAGTTTCAACTCGAAATCCTCCAGATGTGATCTCTCAGTTTGTTCTGTATTGTCTGCGTGAATTCAGGCAACTATCTATAAGTCTTCTTGTTTCATCACTGTTCTCAATATGACGAATAACTTATTTTTATTACAAATTGTTTAGTTTCATGAACAACTCTTTCTGATGGTTCTGGAAAGTTGATTCTTCCAAACAACTACCATATCAGCCATTTTTATTCTTTTATTCAAGCTTGAGTGCCTTCAATGTATTTTGACTGAACTAGATTATTGTTTTACATATCCTTAAGATGTTAGTTACTCATCTTGCCTCATTTATATTCATTCGTGATCAGTTCTTGATATAATTTCATATCAGTTTCAATATTAATTAATTGCAGAATGTCCCTTATCAAATCTTTCATTATTTTTGATTATTTTGTTAATTAATTTAACATTAATAATTAAGTGTTGTTGAATCCTGTTTTTTAATTATGAAAGTTCTCATACGGGCTCTTTTAGCATTGACACCAGATGAGAATATTTAGAAATAAGAAACAGTGTAAAGAACCAATGGAATCATCGAAAGAGACTTACAAGGCCAAAATACGATCAAAGCTCGTTGAGAGTTCCAACGGGTCTGTCTCGTTTTGTTCTTCTGCAAAAGCTGTGGAATGGAATTTCTCCAAGGAAGATGGCATACTAGCGGAAAAGGCCCGAGAAAAATCCCAATATTTTGGCAACATGTTCGCTGCAAATTCTACTCCGGATTCATTGGGAACACAAACCCAGAATATCAATCCAACTAACCCTCCAGTACACGCATCCGGTCTACTAGACCATTGTAGTATGAAGTGTTGCATAAATTTCTCTTGCATGTATATAGGGACTTCCCCGGATCAGTAGCAACGATAGAATAATAAGGGTGCCATAGACCGAAGCGGGTATTCACGATACGAATATATTATCATAAGTGGGAGTATTTATTTTAATCAAGGTAAGTTTTTTCAGGACATATACGAGCTGAAATTAAATCAATACTTTTCAGTCATGGCAGAATTCGAGAGAGAACTGGAAATGCTTGCACAGGAAATGTTCAATGAGTCGGAGGAAGATGTAAATGACCATGCTTCAGATGATGAAGATTTTTTGGAAGAAAGATGTGAAAATAGTGACATTGAAGAGGATCTGACATCAGACGAAGATAATACGGGTGATGATATTATGATTACGGAACAAAATGTTGTGACAATGTTTTGCCAGATATTCTAAACGAACCTCCGGATGTATCAAACAAGTGCATATTTGTGGCAAAATATGGAAAAAATGAATATATTTTATGGAACAAACATTCAATGAAAAAGCCGTAGCTGTACGAAGAAGTGCAAAAAGTATTATTCGACTGCCAGTTTCAAAAATGTCTACCAAAAGTTTGAAAGAAAGAACCTCTGGAGATTAGGAAATATTTTATTGGTGATGATCTATTGGAGATCATTGTTACCTACACCAACACATAGCATCAATAGTATTATTCAAAAAACAGTGACTGTCGGAAGACAGATAAAACAGAAATCCAGTCCCTCATTGGCCTATTGTATCTTGCAGGAGTTCTCGAGAGCAATCATCAAAATTCTGTGGATTTATGGCAAACTGATGGAACAGGAGTAGAACTATTTAGGCTGACCATGTCTCTAAATCGATTCCGATTCCTTATGAATGTCCTTCGATTTGATGATAAAGATAACCGGCTGCAGAGGAGAGCAGTGGATAAACTTGCTCCCGTAAGTGAATTCTGGGATATTTTTGTAGAAAAATGTAAGACTGGATATAGCCCTTCTGCTTATTTGACTGTTGATGAAATGCTGGAATGTTTTCGAGGACGCTGTCAATTTCGTCAATTCATTTCATCAAAGCCCAATAAGTATGGGATAAAAATATTTGCACTCGCTGATGCAGAAACTTTTTACACCGTAAATCTTGAAGTGTACCTGGGTGTACAACCACCAGGACCATATAAAAAGAGTAATTCATCTGAAGCTGTAGTCGAACGACTTTGTGAACCAATATATATTACCAATCGAAACATAACACTCGACAATCGGTTTACGATAATACCACTTGTTACAAGTTTATATAGGAAAAAATTGACAATAATTGGTACAGTCATTGGATTACCATCTGAACTTACACATCCTGAGAGAAGACAGGAAAAAACCAGCATGTTTGCTTTCGAGAAAATTGTACTTTGGTTTCATATGCTCCAAATAAAAAGAAAAATGTTTTAGTGATTTCAAGTATGCACGATGCGGACACTATAGATCCAGAATCAAAAGATTTCAAACCGCTGATGATCACTGATTATAACAAAACGAAAATAGGAGTGGATACTGTTGATCAATTGTGCGCTAATTATAACTGTGCCAGAGCAACCAGACGATGGCCAATGGTAGTCTTCTACTCTTGCCTCAACGTTACTGGAATTAATTCCTTCGTATTGTATAATGAAAATAATGACATAGAATCTACAAAACGTATAAGGCGTGATTTCCTAAAAAAATTATCTTTTGAAATGATACGCCCTCATTTACTACTGAGAGCACAAATAAGAGCTTGCCCGCAAATTATAAAGACCCGCATCTCTGAAATTTGTGGCAGTTTTAATCATTACGAACTTGCACAATTGAATAATGATGGACACATATGAACCGGAATATGCAACTTCTGTACTTCAAAAGCCAATCGCAAAACAACATTATTTTGTAAAAATTGTCGTAAGTGGATATGTATGGAACATGTATGGAAAAATTTTGTAATCCCTGTTACAACTCATTTACATGACTTTTATTTGAAAATATGTGAGCTTGTGACCATACTCTTTATAATTACAGTAGTTTTCATTCAGCTTTTGATTTTTTAATAATATAATTAATTTTGAAACAATTGTATTATTAAAATACCCACATCTTAATGAAAGGAAATTCTTTTCTCGAAAACATTATTTTTATTGATATACATTCCGAAAAAAATTCCAAATGTAATACGGATTGGCAGACCGAAGCGGGTATTGGTGTCATAAATCTGATGCTGGTAGTGGAGGGTTTAGTCGTATGCCTTAGATTACATTACTCTAACGAACTGTCTGAACTGAACTGGATCTGATGGAATTCTTCCGATTATTCTTAAAGGATGTGCTCCCGAACGAACATCAATTCTGTGTAAGTTATTTTTTTCATCGAGTCTGACCCGTCGTCACTTTGGAGACCTGCCGAACATTCCATTCCCAGATATCGTTTATGCAACGAACGGTAAATCTATGCTAATCCTTTCCTCGAGTGGTGTTCCCTCCGACATACAGCCTGCAGGAATTCAAAAAGAACACCAATTCTTATCTACTTTTTCCAGAACATCAAAAAACGGTGAAAAAAGTGCATAACTTGTCTCATCGTAATCAGAACAATAAAAATTGTTTTTTTATTCATCTACGAGTTTCTGCTTGTTTGCGATAAGTGCCTGTCAGCTATGTGAAAGTTACCAGCTCTGCGCCAATATTTGAAATAAAGTAGAAAAAATTATTCCCAACCAATTTTATCAGCAGTGTTATACGATTTCATATTGTACATCAACAGGGTTATTTTCTGTAATTTTTCCAGCCGGAATGAATCGAAGAAGTTCCGGAACGAAATGGACCTATATCTTCGAAAGAAGTCGTGACCACCAGAAATTTCAATGGAATTTTTTGTACAGTAAACCGAAATACGTAAAAAAGGTGTTTTGAAAATTCTTCTAACCAAAGATTTGCCGAAAATATAGCATTGCATCTGAAAAGTAATGTACCAGCTGTTAGGTACTGATAAATATCTTCAGACAGATGGAAGCTGTTATGTATACTTTTCCATAGGGCTAGTAGTAGTAGTAGTAGTAGTTGGAGGGAAGGCTGTTATCACAACCCGGCGAGTAGGCCCGCATGGGCCCTTTTTGCCATCCCCTGTTTTCCTCATGTATGACCTGCTCTTGTTTCGCCCTCTTGTGATGTTTCCTCGAAATGTAGCGCCTTGAATTGTGTGTGTGTAGTGTGTGGGTGCTTATAGGAGCGAGTTCCTTCAATCCGCTTCTTCGTGAAAGATCTGATAGGGCTGGTTCTCGGCCGGGCGGTGCGGCGGCGGCGGGTGATTCAATCACCGGCTACCAGTCCCACAGTATCCGACCTGGGGCCCTTCCTTGGGCCCCTTTTGGGACAGATTTTCCAATTCTCGCAGTGAGTTCCTTCAAACTGCCTTCTCGTGGAAATCCTGGTAGGGCTGGTTCTCAGCTGGACGCTACAGCGGCTGCGGGTGATTCGTTCACTGGCTACCAGTCCCGCAGCGTCTGATCCGAGGCCCCTCCTTGGTTCCCATCGAAGACAGGTTTTTCAGTTCTCGCTGCAAGTCCCTTCAATCCACCACCTCAAGGAAGTCCTGGTAGGGCTGGTTCCAAGCCGGGCGGTGCAGCGGCCGCGGGCGATTCGTACACCGAATGCCAGCCCCGCAGCTCCCGATCCGAGGCCCATCCTTGGCTTCCAGTGGAGACAGGTTTGTCGGTTCTCGCTTCCCTCTGTGATGTATGAATGTGTATGTTTCGAGTGTCGAAGGATCGTGTATGTTTTTGGCGTCGCACAGTGGGGCCGGAATAAACAATTTCTGGCGAAAATTCCGAAACTCACGGAATTGAAAGAAAAATGGGTCGTTATCACAAGAAAAATAATAAAAAATTATTATTGATAAGTTGGGGTGGTTTTTAGGAGGTGAAAATGGAAAATATTGAGTGAAATTCAAATATTTGAATTCGTGTAGATTTCAACTACAGAAACACTGGAAAAATATTCGAGTTCAACTCGTATTTTAGTCTCTTCATCAACAGATAAATTGTGGGCAAAATCTCTTTGATGAGGTATAGGGGTGGAATTAAAAAAAAAAAACACCAAATATAACTTCTATTGAGTTTCTATAAAGATTACTATGAAATATATTACATTTCTCCGATGGAATCATTTTCATTTGAATATTCATTGTCTTCTCCATCTTGGACACAAGTGGCATTTGGCGCTTTCAGTAAAGCCACAACGTCTTTTTCGAATGGTATTGACTTTCTATTTGGCACTTTCCTAATGCTTGTAATATAAGGATCAGATGTAATAAGCAACAAATTTAGGACATCTTCGTTGGTTTTAACTCGTGATATTTTACGGGAATAACATTCTCTATATCTCTCAAATTCTTTATTTCGTGCCTCCTGAGCTTCCACACTCAGTTGTCCTATTGGTAGCATGGCATACTTTATGATTCTATAGAGCCGTGTATCAAGACTTTGTGGGTACTTGGTGGCATCGGGTACCATGGATACTTTTCTGTAAAAAGTTTTACCGTCTCTAGAGCATAAATATTATACATGTCGACATCAATTTCATAACCACTTGATATGGCTTGCAAAATGATTTTGAATCGTTTTATAATATCAATATCAACACCAGTAATATTTGCCGAGATTTCCGAATTATAAAAAATCGTCTTGCTGTGTTGCCGTCATTAGTGTTTCCAAAACCCGGCTTTGGTTTATTTACTAACAATCCCAACTCTGTTCGGAATCTAGCCTGAATAGTTTTTTTTGTATTCGCTGCAACTGTCTTGTTTTCATTTCCACAAGCTTGCCACATTTTCAACGGTAATTTATAGGCAAGGTGCAATAAACATTCGAAAAATCTAATTCATGCATGGAGCACAGAGGGTCCGAATTGCAATCTAGAAGTATCTATTATGCGTGCACTGGAAACTTTTTCAATGCCATTGAATTGTTTCGATGTGAGACCACAAATAAAACATCTTTGCGCTGAGGTAGTTCCCGTGAGTGCATTACACACTTTCCCGTCAACCATTGTCATCAGCATTTTATAATTTACTTCTATAAATGTGTTTTGAAATTTGTACATTAATGGCCGTAATTGTTGTATTTGTATTCTACATGTCCTCTTTCATGTATGGATAGATCCTTCGTTTCATGTTTGAATTGAAATCTAATCGGTCTGCAATACCTGGTAGAAGAACATCTTTCGTTCTGCCAAACAATTATTTCCTGCAGATTTTGACGCTCTTCTGCTACGAGCCTTATAGGTACAAGAGATGAACTAAAAATATTTGCATCACTGCCTAGTGTATCACTATCCCATTTCTGTTTATATTCTGCTTGTCCAGATCCGTCAAAACCCCACTTGCAAATCAAAGTTTAATTTTGAAAGCACTCGGGTCTCTTACTGGTCAAAACTTCTTGCTGGACATCCAAAAGGCATGACGCTGTATGATCAAGAAGAGCTTGTAATTTGACTTCTGCAAGAACATCAGTTACCATAAAGCTCTCTTTTTGAGGATAACATTTCTTCTTTTCTGCCTGAATTATCTTATAACAAGGAAATCTGTCTTTTATCATGATCCCTTATACTGTTCCTAGTCAACTTAGCTTCCACAAACATAGCCAGAGCTTCCGCGCCTGTTAGTTGTTTTTTTTTTTGGGAGCACCATATTTTCTAAAAGCCGTTCTATACTTGGCTGCACGCGAGGAGGTTGTCGCAGTGACTTCTCTCACCACTTTTGCTGCTTCAAATTGACCTGCAGCTCGTAAACTCATCTGCGTGGCGAAAGATAATTCATCAGGTGAGTACTTTGTCCTCAATGGTTCAGTTTTTTGACGCTTTGTCCTGTCTGAAGACTTCTCGAAAGCAATTTTCGTTCTACCGACTTTTTTAGAATAATTTGAATAATCTGGAAAACTTATTGAAACGTCTAACCATTGTTTGTTTTTTGTCAAAAAATCTATCATATTTTCTATTAGATTCTTGAAAAAACAATGAAATTTTCTGATTTAGCTCAGGAGTACGGTCTTCTGGACACTTGGTACGTAATTTTACGAACTCTTTTATAACATTTAGTTTATCTTTCATTTGATGCAACCAGAATCTTTCATTTTATCGAACAAGAATCTTCTCAAAAATATATCCGTGGAACCCGATGCTACAAGTAAAAGAAAAATATATGACTAAAATTGCCAACTATTATGCATATTTTCAAATGATAATCCCATCAAGTGGCGCAAATATGCGCAACTTTTTTTTCTTTACGCTACGAAAGCAAGTTACGAAGGATATTTGGGAATGAAAAATGACAACATGATATGCCCTATGGTCAACTAAAATCGTAATTATATTTCCAAGTTGAAATGTTCAATTCCAATCTAATTTTTCTGAAGATTACACTGTAATATTGAACTTGAAACACCGAATATAATTATTGAATGATGAACTTACCTGTGGGTAAACACTCCATGCTGAAAGCAATTGAATATTCAAGTAGCACTGTAGAGCAGTAGCAGCACAAAATAAAAGTATTATTGCAGTAGGCACCTGTCACCATGAAAACAGACAAGTTTAAACCTGTGTGGTAGTTGAACTGCCTCAAATATATTCGTCAAACTTTGACACTGTATCAGGAAACAATTGAACGTTTGTTTCTACGTATTCATAGCCGTCTATTGCAGAAATTTGTATTTGAAGTTTTTGCCAAGAATTGGGGTATTTGGCCCCACTGTGCTTCGGTGTACGGTGAGCTACGAGCCCACTGGTCGCTACTCCAGTTAGCTGCGGCGCCTCAGCCACCCCTAGAGTCCGATTCACTCTCGTTAGCCGTCATGACAACTCATGCCGTTGCCCAGGATTCACCACGTGGAGGTGAGAGTAGCGTTGGGATGCCCGGAATCCAGGCACCTCCTTGAACCCCTCCATAGGGCTAGGAAACTCTTTATTCAGATAAACATGCTCCTCACTTTGATGATAAAAATAATATAACTTTTGATTGAAAACTTGTGCGAGCCAAGGATGAACGAGGTCCTGCAGTTAAACGTGCGATTCCTAGCACGAGACCAGTGACCATGCTGGGAATCGAACCCACGCCCCTGTGATTGATATCTGCAAATAAAATTGAGTTTCCGAACAGATATATCTCAAAAGCTGTGAAGAAGTATCCATTCCGATCGATCTAGGTCAGACAATCTTTTCGTTATGTATCCAGCAAGAAATCTAGATCTGGATGTACTTGCACTTATGTAGGTAGAATAAAAATAAAAGCACTCCAACTGACCTCATCTGTGCATATTAATCATTACATCACAGTATAATTGATACACAGTGATAGTAAATGAAAAATAGTACATTAAAAGTTAGGTTAAAATCTTAGAGATAAAAAATATGAATCTTTACAAAGTGACGTTGCGGTCACATCATAATGCATATCTTCAAGCCTTTTATTTGTTGTGTATGCAGTGGTGAAAATATTTCATACAAGTAGCATTTTTATTACCTCATTTAGTTGTACATGCTCGTGTTTATTTATAAAGTTGCTTCGCTCCGAAATAGGTGACCTACCTGATATATTCGTTACTCTACCAACTCTATGCAGTTCCATCACAAAAATGGAAAATTATATATCAAGTTGATTCACTAAAGACATAATGGTGTGAATATTATGTTATTCTGAAAAAAGAAACAAAACATTCACGGGTATCTGATAAATCAGTTATTTTGTTTGTTCTGCTGCATTAAAATTAGAGACAATTCTGGAATGAATTCGACATTAACAGTTATTGAAATGTGTGGGCGAATGGCGCCAATTATTCATTGTGTAGTTACTTGAAATATATAAATTGACCTGCATTTCCTGAATGTGGCAATATTGAACATTACTGACATGCAATAATTCATTGAACAAAGTTCGAGAAATTATGCCGAAGACTATCAAACAAATTAAACGAACAAATTCGACAGCGTTGAAATACAATTCTCTACACATTCTGACGAAGTGGAAAATTGAGGCGAATGGCTGATACAGAAAAATTTTATACCTGGGTGATACCACGAATGATATTGAAATATATTTGACAGATATTTGTTCATCGATCAAGAATGACCCTATTCTAAGTGTAGGTATTCTGTAACAAGTAACCCATATTAACCATCATTTCGATGGAGAAAACAAATCACATATGTATACCAGTATTTCAAGGTTCTTTAATCTCATAGGGCAGCAATTGTCATAAATTCTAAGAGTGGATTGGAGTTGTAATGAATGTTGTGTTTCCTATGAAATTATTAGTGCTTATCATTCACAAAAAGTGCGGTGGAAATGTGTCAAGATATTGAATTATTCTAGCAAAGAACAAGAGTGCTGCATGTCAAGTGCATATATCACAACTTTCTATCTCCCAAAGAAGTGAACTTTATTTACATTTGTTATGTGGAAGGTTTTCCAAAAGGGATTATTTGAGTTGATAACTAAGTCACAAGAATATCTCTTCTTTTTGAAGTAAAATTAATGGAATCTTATACATTATTATGCACTTATCTTTTCTGGAGAAAACGCAAGTACATTCTGTGTGCGAACAAATCTGTTTTCAGGATACTGAAATTTTTACAGAATTTAGAGTACGTACATAAATTATAAGGTTTTTTCCATTCCAGGGCAATGATTTGAAGAAATACGTTTTCAAAATATTTTTATAAATAATAAAATATAATTTCATTGAGAACTTTTTGCCGTTTGAATAAGAGTTTACAATAGGTGTAGATTCAAAGGGTTGATTTTTAAAGTAAACGTTTGTTTGTAGGATGTCACATAAGGAAGGAATCTGTATTATTTGCAATAGAGTTATATTATATATTAGGTGATAAGACTAATGTCGAAGTAAACATAATTAATACAAGGTAACAAGAGCAAATTAATTATTAAAATAAAAAAATTATTTGAAAAAAAAAATAATATCAATTAGGAAGTGAGTTGAGAATATCACGTTTGAATTGTGAAAATGACAAAAAGAAAATATCAACATTAGGCATATTATTTATGCTCCTAGGCGAGTTGTTATAGGCGAGTTGAAGTTATGCAGAGTGTTTGGAACGGGTATGTAAAATGTGTTACATGAGCGTGATGAGATTCGAGGTATATTGAAAGTCAGTTGTGACAGTATGGTTATATTATTATATCCTTCAGTTACAGTTTCTGTTGGTTACTAGCTTTTTTTAATAATTTATTGGGACAGTTGCAACACAATTACATCACATTTGATACCATACTTGTACTGGCCATGCTAATGGTAGTAGTAGTAGTAATCTTAGGGAGGCCGCTGCCTTGCCACTCCTAGTCTTCCTTTCCGAATCTTTTTGACCTTCTGATGAAGGTCAGTATGTCCGTCCACTTTAATTCGAAGAGTTCCTCTTGTTGGAGTTTTTCAACTCCGAAGATTTCGAATCTTAGCCTCCCGTACGCCTCACACTCGCCAAGGAAGCGAGACGAAGTTTCTTCATTTTCTTCACACATATTATGGCAAGTGGGGCTGTTCTTTATACCCAGGTGTCTTCCTAGTTTGTTATGGCCTGTTAGTATTCCTACAAGGAGGCGTACTGTTTGGCGATCTCTGCCTAAGAGCCACGCCATCCTTGACTTGCTAGAGCCGGCCACAAAGTCTTTTAGCAGGGGAGCCCAAGCGGGGATTTTGGGATTTACTGAAGCGCGGCAGATTGATATATAGGGGGATACCTTGTACCCGGTTAAGTAACTCCACCAAATATGAACCTCATAAATAAGGCCGCGCGTCCAAGATAACGGATCAGATTAGTAAAAAAAATTGATCATCAGAAATTCTCGAGCGCGTCAGATTAAGTTAGGGTGAGTTAATTACATGCTAAAAACTGTATATTCTACTAATCTGACAATTTGAGAGTGACGTAAAGAAAGGGGAGGGCTAAAAAGTTGTAAAAAAGGTCATCTCGACTTTCTCGAGCGTGGCTGATTTTTTTTTTTATTTTGAAGAAAATAATTCAAGGATAATGAAAAATATATAATCTGGCGATTTCCACAAGCCGAAATAACAAAAATACGTCGATAAAGTCTAATGCGTGCAGCTGCGTAATGCCTATATTTCCCTCTCTGGTTTCAAATTTTCTCTCACTTTTTCTCTATCCATTTGGCTTGGCCAAACTTACATTTTGAATATAATTTGAATCGATTCGTACCGGTAGATTTTGAGAAATCTCAAAAAAATGCGATTTTTTTTTTGGAATATGTTTTTTGGAATAACTTTAAAACGGCTTTATCGATCGATTTCAAAAACTAATCAGTTCTTATTTTCGCCTCCAGTCCGGTTAGAATCGATTGATTCGTTCGTGATTTATCGTTGTCGAAAGAAAAACAAAAAAAGTGTTTTTTCGGAATCACTCTGAAATTTCTAGTTCGATCAATTCTAACTTATAGATTCTTCATGGAGCTTGAAAAACTGCATCAAATGGCACGTGAAAGTCGAGTGAAAATCGGTTCATTCATTCAAATGTTATTGCGGTTTGAAAATTCAATAAATTGTATAAACTTCTATCAGACTTTTGAGCTCGGAGAGCTCATAATGACACAAAAATAATATTTTTGAGCTCGAAGACCTCAAAAACAATATGAGTGAAATGTTGAGCGCTTAGGTATGGAGTTAGCAGGAAGTTGCAGGGATAGCCTTTAGTGTCAACCGTTTTCGTATTTTTTTTTTGTCAGATTGGGCGAATCCCTCTAGATAATCGTCAGCTTAGGAGACAGCACATCTAGGACATAAAGATGAACTTTATATATCTCAATCTGATGCGCTTGATTATTTCAAAATGGCATTTTTTTTTCATTTTATAATAATGGCCCCGAGTTTGCGTCACATCGACATCGTCAGATTATTGCATGGGAGCTTTTTTTAGGTTCACTCAACATCCCCTAAGAAAACCTGACACGCTCGATTAAATTTTATTTTTCATTTTCAACCCTTACTTACGACCACCCCCATCATGTAAACGATCAGATTAACATACATACATTATTAAAAATACGTAGGACATTGATGCTATCAATGAGCCCTATGCTGTATCACTTCCGTCAAAAATAACTTCACCGTTATTCGCCATTTTCGTTATTTTGCTATTACCAAGCAATAGCAAAATAACGCAAATGGCGAATAACGGTGACGATATTTTTGACAGAAGTGATACAGCATAGGGCTGAATATCTGACACGCTCGAGTATGTCCATGCAACAGTTTTTTTTACAAATTTGAAAATTTATAGCCGCTATCCCCACCGATGAAAAGGTATACATTACATAACATTGTTTTCTTCTTATCATCTATGCTTTGCAACCCAATGACGCTCGAGTAAATCCACATTTAGCATCGTGGGCTCCCCTACTATTTTGAATGTCTGCTGCCGGCAGTGTTCCTCCATAGTTCGTTTAGCTCCCTTTCCGCCAAATCATCTAGGGCAGTACTGGCTCCGACCCACAGAACGGCGCCGCGGAACCGGTTCTGGCAAGTTCGTCAGCCACCTCGTTTCCCAGCACCCCTCTGTGACTAGGAACCCATACCAACTCAACTTCCTTTGTTTCAGCTAATTTCTCCAGAGCGTCTCCGCATTCCTGTACCAGGACTGAACTTGGCTCTTGGCTTAGGATGGTAGATGGCTCTGAGCGCTGTCTGGCTATCTAAGCAGATATAAACTCTGCTCAGGTCCTTCTTTCACCTCTTGCCTCATGGCTACGGTTAGAATGGCGAACACTTCAGCTTGGAAAACTATTCTCCCCAGAGCGTAGCTTTCTCGAATACCTCTTCCTTCCAGGAAGATGCCTGCGCCCGAAGTCTGTTTGTCGGTCAGACGCGAACCGTCCATGTAACAGAAAAGGCCATCCTAACAATTCTTATGGTATTCATAAATGAGATGTGGAGCCTATTCATAACCTCAAAAAGTATTATCTCCCCTCTTCCACAATGTCCGATATACCTCATCGCAACTTTAGAACGATTAACATCGATTCCAGTACTCAAAAAGACCCATTTATTCTATTGAAGCCGTTTTCCGATAGCCTTCCTACTTTCCGAGAAAGCTTTCTTTTTATTATTTAAGTCAACATTTTTTTGTGTCACACCCCTGAATTTTTGGTATACAATTTTTTTTCCTCTACTAAACTCAACTAAACATGATGATGATGATTTCGTTGAGCGTAGGGCAGCCAGCACACTGAGCAACCATGACCGACCGTCCAAATACGACCAAAATTTCGAACACGTGTATTCTTATCGGACATCTCACACTGAATGATCGTCCTGGGCCGGTTTTCAGAGACCATGATTGAAATTTCAATTTGCTGAAAATTTTGGTAAATTAGTGTGAGCCTGAAAATTTTAATTGATCTCTTTCAATTTTTGGTCGTTGCAGACGGTCGGTCATGATCGGTGTTTGTGTTTTATAACTTATAGTGCTACCATTCATCCTTCAGTTTTGGCACACTGTCTGTGGTTACTGGACTATGTGTAGCAGTATTGAATTTGTCCGTAGTGTGAACTACGAATAGTCGGTTCAAGCCCGATGTAGGTACAAGAGATTTTTTCTCAACCACTTTATATCGGATCGATAGGCGACCACATGCCTTGTTGAAAAGCAAGTGTATTGTGAGTTGTCTAGATGCCAATCTCGTCTAGTGCCACCTTAGAGTGCACATCGACCACCCGAAGTGGTGCTGTAGGTTTTCTTGGTTTACCTACAGCTAAAAAGTGAATACGCCACCAAAAATCAGTAAGTCGCCCGGAGCGCCTTAGCAAATATTAATAATAGCCGTCCTCTATCCGCACAGGCTATGCCATTGGGTTCACTCAACGAGTGTTTATGAGGGAGTATTATTATTCATATTTTAGTAAGTACTGACTTGACACCATATTTCTAACATTTGACATGCCCTTCAATTTCCTCAATCGGTGAGTACTTACTCTCAGTGAGGAAAAAAACTTGGGTCAATTTTGCGAGGAAGAATTTTGAAGAATGCTTCAAAACAATAATCATTCGAATATTAAGCAGTAAACATAAGTTCATATTATATTCAATTTATAACAAAAATGTATCGGTCAGATTTCTATTCAGTGTGTCTTACTTTTTATTGAAGCACCACCGTAACTTCCGTAACTACAGGGTGAAATAAAGAAACTCTTAGTGCTGAAGGAAATTATTAGAATTCCTCTTATGGTTCGATGGTATAGGCCTAAGTGATACACAGCCTGACAGGTGCGATGGAACAACCCACTTTCACGTAATACATATGTAAATACTTCAGAAATTAATTACTATGAGATCAGTGGAAGGTATGGATAACAGATTTCTCCCAAATCATACTCTTTACATTTTTTAACGTTCTCAGGAAGTTTCAAAGCATTCGAATGCAACATTATTGGAGGAAAATTCGTCAACCAACAACTGAATATCACTTAATCTCCCATTTATAGTTCATTTCAATTCCTGACTCAAAGATATATTAGTAGCGCATTGGTCATTTATATAACAAGTGGTGTGAGTGCTCGGAATAATTCATACTATTAATTATTGTGTGGTGGAACATGTGGGTACTTATATGAAGTGTATTGAAGCTATTCATAGAAATACATTTTCTGGAATGAGTTACAAATGGGCTGTAAGGTAACAATAAATCAATTTTGTATATCTTTTTATGAAGATAAATGACTGAAAATTGAAGAAATGTCAATTCAAGGAGACTTTGGAAGGTTGAACACCCAAAAAGTATGTCAACAAGCGAATTTCCTCCATAAAAACAAACTTCGAAATGCATTGATTGCAGTTTGACAATAGTAATTGAAACGCAGTTATAATAAAAAAAGTGTTTGTTCTTAGAAGCTTGTCTGGATATTACCTTTTGCCATCCCTAGGGTAGAAATCAACAGAATTGCAAATAAGTATAATATACCTACTTTCGAAAAAGTTATTAATAAAAACATTAGTGTTGTCACTTATATTTGCACGAGAGGTTTGTATTTTATCGGGTGAATTTGGGCTGTTTAATGAAAAACTGTTGCTTAGCAGTTATATGAGAAAAACTGTTAACTAATGAAAACGCAACATCGAAGGTGGGACGTTTTTAGGTTGGAAGTTTTTCGAGTAAAATTGCTAAGGAATGTAGTTTACAATTTGAACAATACAAATTTACCCGATATCAATAAAAACATCCAGTTTAATTCCGCAGAACAATTTAATAAGAAATTTAGAAACATATCGATGCAAACTTAATTCATAAAACATTAGAAATTAACCCATTTTTTATTTAAATGTACAATTATTAAAAACACATTTACTGTAATTCATACTAGGAGCTGAAGGTACCACAGCTAATTGCTTCTGTAGTAGATGTTGAAGTTTTTTTTTTTTCCAAACGAATTGATTAAATAAGGCTCGAATGATACATAATGAGTATGGTTTTATTGATGATGAATTCTGTCCTGTTAATTTTTTAAAGATTGTTCTTCAGTTCCGCTTTCACTGAATTCGCTAACTGCTGCCGCTCGATTTGGGTGATTTGTAATTTTGACACATTTGACAGCTATTATACCAATGCGTTCTGCTGAGCATTTAGTTCATTTAAAGATTTCATTAATTCCAATTGGCACATTCTTATACCAATCTTTGAAATCGTTCTTCTTCCAAATAGGATTTGGTGTAAGAAATACTATGTCCAATGTTAAAAGTGTCTCGTATTTTTTTAAAGTAAACATTTTGGGCAAATATCTACCTATGAAATAATAGGCGTAATTAATTTGCTGTCACATAATTTATTGCTAACGCATTATTTCGTTTTCGACAATAGTCGATACGTCCAGTTTCTTTTCCATTTTTTCCAATTTTAGATATGAAATAAGTGGTTTTGCAGTAAGCTACTTTACCTCCGCTTCAAGCTAATTCAAATGCCAAAATTTGATATAATTTATTTGAAGTCCATCCAGTTCATTTTCGTTATATACTCTGGCCATTGCAGATACTTCAGATTTATTATGAGCTGATGCACTAGATTTTCTCTTTTCGGGTTGTGCATGTAAGATTTTACGTTTAGCATTAAGGGCACCTCGTGATGAATTAAACTGAACGTCGCGTCGCTGAAAGGGTTAAATACAATACTGAATTCGTTATAATATTTACTTTGTACCATTTCAGCGGTGGTTTTTCAAATCACTTCAAATCATTTTAACTACCGATTCTTTTTAGTCTTCTTCGTTACTTTTCCGCATATTAAATGGACAATCTTGCAATATTACATTAAGTTTCTTGATGGAAGTATCTGGCTCAAATCTATATCTCTTCGCATCAAAAAACGTAGAAATTTGTCGCCATATTGATGATTGCGTCGCAACTACTGTATTAGAAGGCACACAGGTAATTCTGTCAATTTGACTAATTTCGTTCGGCGTTCGTAGACTTACCGAATCGACTCATTTTTAGTGTTCAGAAATCCAATAAGTTGTTGACATACATGCCAAACTATTCATTACGGCGACCAACACCGCGATAATTGATAAACAAATGAATAATTTAAAAAAACCTCCAGTGCATTTGACGCTGATGTTATAGTTACAGATAACTCTTGCCGCTGCCAAAGTGACAATTGCACTGTGGCATATGCGATTTTTTATATAAGTACATGACTTGAGTTGTCAAGAAAAACATTTTGAGAATTTGTTCACCTCCTCATTCTGTGTATTAACGACGCATGTTGTGGAAGTAATCACAGTAGAAATAATAAAGAACCCTAGAACGCCAAATCACCTGCTACTAAATTTTTGTGATATACAGAGGAATAAGTCTTGGCCTGTTTCAGAGAAGTGATGTCGGTAAAACATGTTTGAATATAACACACAATTTGAATAGTTCAGATTGATACTTCTGGTGTATCAGCAATCCACTTCAGATCACAATGATTTTTGCAGTACCCACGCATTTTGTACCATTGGACAAGAACACGGATTGAAATCAATTTTCTCGTACATCCTTCCGGAATTATGGCCCTTAAAATATAAAAGAGGGTATTTTACTTATTAATTTTTAATAAAAATGTCTTAGTATATTTGTTCAATATTCTTTAAAAAGAACTCATTTCAAAAACTAAATAAATATTTATTGATGTGAAGAACAATAGAGAAGTAACAAGTCGGTCACAAAAACGGCAATTGAATATCTTAATATTGAAAATCAAAAAGTGTAACTGACAATTAAAAAAATATATACAAAAAATATGCAAAAACTTACATTATTCTGATAGTCAGCAGAGCCATAGATGGGAAGATGCCAAACATGATCTCAGTCTAAATGTAAAATGTTGACTGATCAATTGACGAGCAATAACTATTCCCCTGATCTTGACCGCACGCATTATTTTTAAAGACGCATTTTGCGAGGCTTGCATTTCTTAAGGTCGCTGCTCGGCGAGAAGATGATTGCTTATGAATTCAATGCAACTTTGCGGTTTTTTGATCTGTTTTATGTTTCTATATCCTGTAATTGTATAAATTTTGATGTCTATGAACTTGAAAATCAAACTATTGAATTATGAATACTAAGTGTTTGTAATTTGGAATATGAAAGCTGAGGTTCACAGATCTTTATGCTTTGCATATACTTGAATGAATTTGAATGATTTGATGATGATTTCATATGTTTGGCACTATTTCTACCATCTAATAACAATAATAATAATAATATATGATTTTATTGAAAGTCTTATAAGCTCAGTACATTAGTATTGGTCATAACACTGATAAAAGGCAGAGTTAGCGCTTTGCCTGTTGACATAGCTAGCAGGTGTACACTCTCTTACACTCAAACCTTTAAAAAAAAATGAAAAAGTCATATAATTATCACCCAGAAACAATGCTTCTAAATAACTAGTAAATAATTGAAGAAATTGAATGTTGTATCTGCATTTATTTCCATATCATGATGCCTATATTATATATAGATTAATATAGATTTTCTTACGACGATACTATTTTCGCTTATTGGACAGTGCCTGTGTTCGCTGGTTGTGAGCCAAACTCGTCGTTGAGTAACTCAAACATTTTGGAGGATATGAAAAATGAGAATCTGTCCATTATGAGTGAACACTATAGAGTTTTCTTTCTATTTATCAACATCAATGAAGATATCAAAAATGATACATATTATTTGATGGGACTGAGATTGTGGTTCTGGTATTGTCAGCACTAACCATAATAATTAAAAATGTGGTACATGACGCTGAACCAGGATCAGAAACATTGCAGACTTCATTACCACCATATAATATGTAATCAATTTTATGCTACTGGGAGTTCTCAAAATCACTTTCAGCTACTGCTGGAGATTTCCACCAATTACATAAAATCCATAAGAACAGTAAAATGTAGAAATGAAATAGTCTATAAAATAGTCTATGAAATTAAAGTTTCTTAGTAGTAAAGTTTAATATCGATATTATAGAGAAACGAACTAGATGAGATATAATTTCAAAGAGATGAAAAAAAATCGAAAAATAAAACACAAACATTACAATAACCAACTTTTATCAAAAACAAATTATCCCAGAATGTGAAATGATCACATCCGATTTTTCAAGAACTGAAATTCGATGAACTGAACATTACAAGTTAACTCTGTTATACCATAAAATGAGAATTAACTAAATTGACGGTTATTGAATCAAACCAGCAAGTAACAAAAACAATATGTTTTGAAAATGATGAAATATTGTAAAAAATACCGAAAGCATACATCACAAGACATCATATTTTCTTTACGAAAGTAATCAGAAGAATAAATGGTCAAACCGAAAAAAAAAAAAAAAGCGAAAGTTATCAGAAATTGAAAAAGGGATAGCAAATCGCGTGTTGCTCTATTTTCTCAGAGATGGCGCACCGTGTGATCAATCTAAATTCTCATGTCGAGATTGAATTCCTTTTTATATCTTTCTGACCAGTAATATTACAGAGGCCAATGTCTTCAAAGACTTCATTTGTCCCAAAATGTCAGAGGTAACGCAACTTGGATTTCTGACAAAATCGAAGACATTATTATATAGAAAATTTTAGGATTCCATTTGGTTTTTGATATAAACTATATAAACAGATGACTGAAAGTAATTTGGGATGGACGATTACAATAGTTTATGACATCTTGTCAAATTTCCAAGTTCATATGCAGATCCCCTGTGTATAATAATCTACACAACAGAATAGAAATACAGTAAACATAAATGCAATTGGATTTGCTAATTATTCGTGAAAGGAACTAAAATGATGAACGATCGCTATAAATCCATGAGAAGTGATTAAATTTGTCCAACGAACATGTCCGCAATCTAGGAGATAATACAGTAAGTTTTGTAACGAGTTCGTCGTTCTGTGTGAGGCTAGTTTATTATTAACTCATCCCCTTCACACTTTCTTCTGGATTTTGATTCTGATCATTTTATATATAAAACATTTTGGTTCCATGGATTTTACGGTGGGCCAAAGAATACTAGAATTTTTTTCGTAATAACAATAAATGAGAAAACTGTTAATACGTAAAACCAATAAAGTCATTAATCAGAAAAACTTTATATAAAACTTAAATATAGCAGAATGAAATGTATAGAACTGATTTCTGATCCGGAAAGAAATTCATCTAATGTGTATGTATGAGAACTGATAAAGCATCATAGGCGAAAACAGTAAGAACTTATTATTCATAGATTTGAATTAGTTAATAAACGAAAGTGACTGAAATGATAAAACTTAGTAATCGCAAATCTCAGTTATTGATATCATAAAACCGTTAAGTTGAAAAACTAACGAAACATAATTTCATCGGAAAATTATTTAATAGTAAGAATCTAAAAACGTAAAACCAACAAATTATCCGAAAAAAAATGTAGTATAGAAAAATCCAAGAAATCGAAATGTGTAAGATATGAAACGATCAGAATCAAAATCCAGCAGAATTTTTAGCGACTTGCTCTATTAGCTCTCAGATGGCGCTAACTTCAAGTTGGACAAATCAAATGGTCTGGTTCGGACTCATATTAATCGGTCACTTGTTTGTTCCTTCCTCGATTTATTCGAGAATTCAATTGTTGGGTGGTGATTTTCAAGAATTTCGAAGAAAACAACCACAATTTCACTGAACTTATAATTCCATCGTGCTACGATCAACCTCAGCAATATGTCAGATCTCAAATATTACCTATATATCGGCAAAATACTACCTATTACCTACCTACCATAAGGACATTTTCGGAGGATGTAGCACAAAACATTTGTAGGCGGAATCATATTATTTTCGTGATACCTAATACTGGTGATAAAATATAATGTGAGCCTTAGCATTTTAGTAATATCAGATGGTGAGACAGAAATGACAAGGAATTTAATGGGGACATGAGAATTTATTTATTTATAGTAACCGCACGCTACACCATCTTTGAGAGAATAGATCAACCGGCGTTTCACTACGCTATATCCTCACTAATTTCTGAAAATTTTCGGTTCTTTACTTTTTGGTATTAGCATTAGTTCGTCTGATGATTTCTGATATGCCAAATTTAGGTCTTGTGGTATACTGATTCGACGATTATAATCCCTTTTACTTTCGAATATTACGTTTTGCAGACTTACAATATTCTATTATTATATTTTATCATTTTAATGAGATATTGTTCCTGTAATTTGACGGTTTGATCGAATATCCGTCTTCGCATTTTTTTTGTTTATTCTCGTTTTATTACAGATATACTGTCTTGTGATTTTTCAGTTCATCAGATTTTGGTTCTTCAAAAGTTTGATGTGATCATTTCTGATTCTGGGATAATTTATTTTTGACGAAAATTGGTTATTGCAATGTTTTGGTTTTACAAAGTAATTTTTCAGATCTTTTCCATTTCTGTGAAATTATTTCCTATCTAGTTCGATTCTCCATAAAATCGTTACTGAACTTTGTTGGTTCGATAGTTTTAAATCGTAGTCTATTTCAGATCTATATTTTACCGTTTTTATGGATTATATGTAATTGATTTTACGTTACTAAAGATCAATTTTCGGATATTTAGATAGAATTAAATGATGTTTTGGTGAAATTCTGTTTCATTTAGCGGTTTCATGTTATAAACAGCCTAGGTTCTTGAGGTTTGCGATTACTTAGTTTTCTCAGATCTATGAAAATTTTTGTTTTTCGCGTATATATGATGCTTAATCGTTTCTAATAAATACTCATTAGATGAATTTTCATTCGGATTATGAATAAGTTCTATACATTTCATTTCGATGGACTTTAGTCTAATAAGAAGTTATTCTAATAAATTACTGATTCTTCATTTCATCGGTTTTTCATATTCACGATTTTCTCATTCATCGTTATTAGGAAATTATTTTTACTATTTTATGGCCTACCTTTCCACCCACCATACCTTTTCATTTCGAAATCGTCTACTTCTTCATTGATCAGAAGTGTAACATTAGATAATTCAGCAGCCCCATAAGACTGCCGAAGGACTCCTATCCAACGGCTGACAAAGTTTTTCTTCAAGATTATACTTTGCAATACTTCACCCAATCATCAGTGCAGACCCGGTCACAACATACAAACGATTTTCAATTGGATTTTTCAGTACCCACTAAAAAAGTGAAAGGAAGTGAGCATCAGAGTCGCCTTTAGGAACCACAGGAAGCACTCCGACTGGTACACTGACTTCGTTTGAGGCCACATAAACTCATTTCATCATGATACAGTATTTTTGTTAGGAAATTGTGTACTTGCCACAAAATGAAAATTGAAAAAAAATTATCGTGACTTTCGCTCATTTCCTATACAGATTGTCGGCAAAAGACGAACAGAAAATAATTCTATAAAAAAAATTTTTGCCATACTCCTGTAACAACTACCAGGAATATTTAACAGATGTTTGACAAACTTGCATTTTCTGTCTTCACCTTGAGACCGCAATTCTGCAACCATACATATGTTGCATATGCCCCTTATCAGTTTTATTGGTTATTGAAATGTGGTCTGAAATACCATTCACGTTATGACGAACATTCGTTACATAATATTCTGGAGTATTGAAGATGCACACATTACGTCATATTATTAACGGCTATTGGGAATTCAACTCAACAAGGTTTCTCTAGTGTCGAGTATTGAAACTTTTCATAAGTAAGTAGGTACTTCGTATTTATTGTAAATGTTAATTTTGTTAAATCTATGTGATGAAAATTGTGGTACAACACATGGTGGATGTTCTCTTCCTCAATTGACACAATGTACATGAAAAGGGTTCGGCTTTTGCAACTTTGGCACCTTCATCTGATTTCGAATCTCCAATAGGAAAATTAACCCATTTAAGTGGTTAATGCTACACATTTCCTGGAATCACGATGGTAAAATTAGTCGGTAGACTTCCGACAAATGAATTTTAGAAAACCGCAAACCTATATTCTATAAATCGATACTTTGTTATTCACCGATATTTTCAGGTTTGAAAAATTTTTAAACAGGCCAAATTTCAACTTTCAAAAAACCTTTGAACCTATTGAGATTACCCAGCTCATTACCAAAAACTTCAGGGTTGTTTGGTTGGTTCATGGATGACGAGCATAAAACCGGGTTTACCCTTGGTGTGTCCATTAACACTAACACCTGCGGGAGTATATCCTTTCGGTCTGTCGTCAGTGGTTCCTAACTGAGAAAGCATTGATTATTCACTAGGTGTTTCGGGTTCAAGCCTGTTTCTTGGGGTTTCTTTCATCACTCTATTTATTATTAATTGATTTTAATATTAGCTTTCTTCCTATCAAATAGCTTTGAACGAGAAAAAACTACTGTTTATGACTCTTGACTCTTGAAGGCTTTAGCAAGGTCAACAAGGACAAATGAATATAGTTTATTTTGTCCAGGGCATCTTACATTTTATAAGTAACAGCAGATATGGCACCTTCGTTGGATCTACCTGACAAACCTGAACTGATATTTTCACTACAGATTATATTTTTTGATGAAATATGCTATTATTTTTTTCAAAATTTTCATCCAGATTATTTATCAGTGATATTGGCCTATAATCAATCCAATTTTTTTTGTCGCCGGTTTTGTGTAATGGTTTGATAATAGCGACTGCATTCTGATGGATTTACTTCAGGTCGAAAATTATGATTATGGGTGTTGGTATTGATGTAGAACTGTGTTAGGTGACATACCATCAATACTCGGTTCTCTATAATGTTTCAACGTATTGATTAAATTGATTATGTAATTGTTGCCAGGTTTGAGAAATAATAATTTTGGGGTATGATGAGTTTACCATTTCTTTGGCAAGACTTGTACCAATATCTGAGAGTAAATCGACGAAGCTGTTTTGATATCGAGATAAATTATTTGATAAATTTTTTCACGAGTTTCTTTTCGTCCAGTAATATTATTAATTATTCTCTATGAAGTCTTTGCATTTTCTTTCATTTTTCAATTACTTTTTCATTGTAGTCTTGTCTTATCATAAAATTTAAATACTTTCTGCAAAATCATGATACTTTGTTCCAATACACTGATTTAATTTTCCATTAAGCAATGTTAAAACATTATCTAATGCCGACTTTATTTTACCAGGTCTTCAGAGTTTCTTTTATGAAAATTCACGTTCATGTTTTGAAAGTTTGATATTATTGTTGATTTGATCTAACAAAATGCTTGAAATCATCAATATTTCAAATTTAATTTATCGAATTTTTTGTACTGGCAATTCATTTATGCTCATTTCCAAATTCATGTTTAGGTTCATAAAAGTTGTTTCATGGTATGTTGAAAAAGTTTTCAATACGAAAGTTTTGCAGAATTTCGCGATTCTTCTGTAATCAAAGATGTGCTTTATACAAGATTTCATCCATTCAATAGAACAAGTAATAGTGGAAACATAACTGAATTCACTGAGGTTTTATATCAATATCACCTAGAATAAAATATCCTTCGTGATGATTTTTGATCCTACTGATATAGTTGTATATTTTAGTAATAATTCAAGTATATCATTGGTAGATAGTGGTCTTTAATAGGTGGTTATTAGTGTTCTTAGTTCCTACAGTGAATCGTATTTTTATGCAATTACTTTTTATTATTATAGTCGGTACTATAATCTATCACCGTCGTAGTAATATCGGTATTATTGAAATTTCTGATGAATGGGTCCATACTTGGAGACTTTAGAGAAGAAACAACTTATATTGCGTGGAATTCGCCACACTTTCTGTATTGTTTTACAAATAACCAGAAAATGAAACTAATTGAACTATGCAATTCAGTTCTGATTTTTGGTTATTCCTCATCTTGGTTTCTTAGAGAATTATCAGAAGTTTTTCCTTTGAATGCAGTAAGGGTGGCTTCATGATTTCAGTTTGAACAATTCTTGAAATTGGTTTCGAGTTGTTGGGTCACATAAGGAAAGACATCCTGCTCCACGGACGTATCGAATACTGAGAAAGTACTTGCTTCACTTTTTGCTTTTCTCTCATGTAGCGGTAACGTTGGTATCTTCTTGTGTGTTGTCTTTTAGGTTCCCAGTGGTATATTCGTTTCCTTCCATTATGAGATTTCTTCCTTTTATGGTGGCTAATTGATTTCTTCTGCTATCCTCTTTCAAATTACCTACCAGTATTCTCCTTTCCGCAGTTCCTTCTCTATTAGGTCTTTGGCGATATGAATTCTAGACTCCTTGAGCCTTGAAGTGGTTCTTATAATTTCTTGTCTTTTAGTTTGTGAAACAAAGGACACTGAAATTGGACTCGAGTGAATTTTATTTTTTTCCCCTAAGTCTATATACTGCCGTCCTAAGAAAGAACGCAGTAAGTGCAAAAAATTCGAAAATCATTTTTTTATCTACACGTATTTAAATATTAACGCGCTGAATTCAAATATGCAAGAAAAAATTAAGTATATACAAAGACTGATGAGATATCGACGTGGAAATAATCACAGTAAGTGCAGAAATTGTTCCTTTTGTACCTTAACATATAGTATCTCCACTTCAGTAAGAAAGAAAGCAGTATCTGAGAGTAGACACTGTATTTTAACTTACAATTCGGGGATACTACGTTTTAACTCACGTGACTTGCGTGTACGGACAAGAATCCACACGTAAATCATTTCAACCCACTGAGATATAACTGCTCAGTTGTTTCCATCGATTCAAGGAAGTAGTTTCATTTATAATCCGCCGAAATGTTTGGAAGTAGATCAGCAAAAGTAATGTCAATGGTGCGACAAAAAGACAAACAAAAAGTGGAAGTAATGCAGCAGCAAGCAGAAGCATCAACAGAAGTAGAAATGATTCATCAGAAAATAGATGGTTTGCAAAAAACTGAAAATATCGAAAGTGGTAATGTTCTTATTCCTGAAATTAGTGCTGGCCGAAGTGAACTGGTAGAAATGCAAGATGTCATTCAAGAACTTGTTCAATTAGATGTACGTGAAAGTATTCTGATTATGCCACGAGTAGCAATTGAAAGTCACAAAGAAATAGACATACCAATTATATTTCAAGAAGACCTTCAAAACGAGAATAATACTAATATAGACTTTGTCAGACTAGCGAAAAGTTGGTGATTTGAAGATTGGTAATTTTCTTCACATATAATAACCAATTGGGAATTAATTAATGAAAAATGACTATTTGTAGACCCAAGCCAAGAAGTGGAAGAAGTATTGCTTGAAGACGAATCAAGCTAAGAACAAATCCAAAGAGAAATATCACAAGCAGGAATACAAAAAGAAATTGTCCAATCAAACGAAAGAGGTTGGTATAATTTGCGATATTAGGAGTATTAATTAGCTCATATTATGTTTCAGAGTATACAAAGAAACGAACAGTGAGAAAAAAAAAATTAAAATGCCCACAATTGAACAATCACAGGAAAAACGATTAAAGTTGCAAGAAAATCATAGAGTTTTACAAGGATGTATTGTTGCTAAGTGTAAATTGAAAGGTAGTGACAGGTTTGATGATGAGCAAAGTTTAACTAGGAACAACAGAAATCCCTCATTCCACATCAGTGTTCGAGAAATAATGTTAAAAGGAAATACGCTCAAAACAGAATCATCCCAACGAAATGTAACTATACAATATCATCTCCATAGTAACGAAGGTACAAAGCTGCAGGTTGGTGAACTATTTTTTTTGACGACTCTCGGTTACAAACCTAAGAACGACGGCATTGTTTTTCGTGCTTTATCATCAGTTGCAAGGTCTTCAAGCACCCCTGCACCCGATCGGCGTGGGAATCATCCCAATAAAACTAAAATTGACAGAGATCAAATACATTTGCACAATGAGTCCCAACGTGAGATACCTACCAGATGACGTCACAATTAACCAGAATACAAAAATATCACATGAACTGTACCGAAAAGTAGTGGGCGAAATGAACATTCATTTCACGAAACTTGGTCACGAACAGTGTGAACAATGTGAGATGTTTCGTATACACTGCAGACCATACCAGGACAATTTAGATACATGTGAAATATGCAGTAAATTGTCCGCACATAATTCCAAAGTTGTAGAAAGTAGAAAAGGCCACAGAAAACATACCGATATGATATTTGATGAAAACACCATGATTTCACACTGATTTCAGTTCTGAAACAGAACATGAATTGAATGTCATCAAATACGCTTCAATGAAAACGATTGTCACTGAACCCATTGCTCTGAATGTGGAAGACGGTATCGAGGAAACCAAAAAGGAAGCTTAATTGGAAGTAGTGACCACTGATGGACAAAACTCGCTTACAGTTCTGATCAAACCTCCCTGTCAAAAAAGAAAATTAATTCTACTTTGGAAAATTCATTTTTGTGTTCTTACTGTTGATATTTTCTCACTATCATATTTTAATGTGATAGGTACCTAAACTATATTTACGTACCAAAGCGGCATGAGAGTCATAATCTCAGTTTATCAATTAATTGTTAAGGTTGTAAAGCTCTTTGAGCTTTACGGGTCACTTTGGCGCCGAGTCCAAGGTTACGGATTGCCTCTGGCGCCACCTCTGTTTAACGTGTGTAGGTCCACTTGCTCCGGGCAGCTCCAATGAAGACATAATACTCCAGGGGTCACTTATGGTATGGACCAAATCTCTGGTAGACAGAAAGGCAGATTTTACTTGCCTCCCTGGGTTCGAAAATCCTGGGTACCGGCTGCTAGACGGAATAATACTCAAAAGCAGTTATTATATGAACAATTAGTCAAGTGATAAATAAAACGCTAATTATGTCAAACACATTTATTATCGAAAATCTAGTGAACCACCTATACTTTACTATCTAAGCCTAGTAAACACAACAGGGGTTTATGCACTATTAGGTAAGCAACGGGTAGGCGGTAAAAGCGGCAAAAGCGGGATGCAAACGGAAACTCAAAGTTCAGCCAAAGCTTTACGGTTATCAGGCAAAAGTACTCAAACGGGCAACTAACTATAAAAGTGGTCTATCGAACGTGCCCTAGCAACTGTTCAATAGCCATATTTTCGGCCGGAAGTGCAACTAGCTAAGCTGAAAATCTGCTCAGTCAAGCGTGCCATAGCAACGACCCAACTTTCAGACGGTCCAGCCAACTGTCTAAGCTACAGAACTATTACTGAAGTGTGCCAAAGCAACGACCCCAATAAATAGTTAAAAGTGATTAACTGAACGTGCCCTAGCAACTGTTCAAATCATGCTCACCAATAATCCTTGGTATCGCTATGTAAAACGTCCTGGATACTTCTTCCATACTACAATTATCAGGCGGAGCGGTTTGGAGTGAACTCCTTTATGAATTATTTCAGTCGACTCTAGTTAGGATTGGATGTCGAGAATTCGGTAGTGCGCTGGGCGCGCTTCCTGGCGGCGTTATCGGAAACTCATAGATACGGTGTGACTTTAATAATTTAATTAAATCGGACTTGGATTTCGAGAATCCTACCGGGATGGGATCGCGCGCGTACCAAGCTTGGCAAGTATGCCGATAGGAAATGCCTGAATAATTAAAGTGTACCTATACTGGGTAATATCGACAATGGGGCCAATCACGGATTTACTAGAAATAAAAAAAATAGAGGGTGATGCTATTTATAACTAATTGAAAATTATTAGGTACTATTGCTTTTACCTGCCATACCACGGAGATATAGTAACTTCGTTACACACCCTCCCTACTTCGAGAAAAAAATTGATTTCATATACATTTTATTTATATGCGTTATAGCTTATTTATTTATATAGCGTTATAAATAAACAAATCTATTATCTCTAAATATTATAAAAAATAAGAACTATAGGTATTCCGGTAAGGTGCCTACCCTCTTAGATGGCCTAACCCTGTATTGAGGGTAGTTACGCCTGTTACAAAACAAAGTCGTAAGAAAAGAAACAAAACACAAAAAAAAGTAATCATCAGGTGGCTCCTTCTTCCGGGTGATTTCCTTTATTTCTTATGCCGTCGTCCATCGAAGGGATGTTGGCATCCGCAATCGAGGCATGCCACATGCTTGTCGAGATACGGGCATTCACAGCGGGAGCAAGGTCCTTTTCTTCCTACCGTAATGGGGCGTCCACGTTTAGTAGGGGGAACTCGTTGGGGTTCGCACGGGCAGTCTTGGGACAAGGTTCCTTCCAACCCGCAGCGGGAGCAGAACAATACGGGGAACTTCGTATTACATTTCTGGTGGTGGTGTCCGGGCCTGCCGCATTGTCAGCATAGGTCCTTTTGAACAGGTAGATAGTCAGGAGACGAGATCCTACTGTTTTCTTCCTGGACTCGCCTAAAATGGGAAATAGTCCAGAATTCATCGTTCCATGGATCTTCCTCGGGATGTTCTAAGAAATACGGGTTTTTAGGGCTCCGGGTGGGATCTTCGGCGGAGTTGAGGGCCGGTGTCGACGTTCCGGGTTGATGTGGGTCTCCCTGACTCTTGGTACCGGTTTCGGGTCGTTCGGGGTCCTGAGCGGGTATTGGTGGAGGAGAGATTTGCACTTCCGGTACCTCTGATGCGTCTCGCATAGCATCTAAGAGCTCGGCGGCGAGGGTGTCGGTGTTGGCCTCGAGCGGATCTATTGATAAAACCAGGGTGTACATGGAGGCTGCAATAGATCAAGTCGTGATTAATACTGGGAGCGGTTAATGGTCGGGAGAGGTAAAGAATAAATTGCGCGGAATTCAGCAACTATTCAATGTCGTAAAATAAAACAAGTACTCTAATATCACAGCAAACAAAACAAAAAAAAAATGTTTCTTAATTAAGGGTAACCCACAAAAAAAAAAGAAAAAGGACGGGATTTATCGGTGGCTTTGATCCTGCCTAGTCTTAGTCCTCCCTTGGGGTAACCACACATTTAGGGTGTTTCCATCAGTGGCCACCAGGCGGCGTCGATATCGGCCAGTGGGTCGGTCCGGAGGCCGAAGGGCGCCCAGCGCCCTTTTTATCTCGGGACTCCACTCTTCGTTTGTGGGGTTCGTCCGGATGGCATAAAGGAGGGCGTCTACATCCAAACCGGGTTTCTGGGGACCTTTTGCCTTTTTAGGTGACGCAGGGCGGTTAGATATTCCCGTGAGGGGGAGCGGTGGTGGTGTCGGGAGTAGAGGGATCTCCCAAACTTCTATGGCCATGAGTGGGGCCGGCTGAATGTGCGGTTGACGTGCCTGTTGTGTCATGGGTGCGGGTCTCGTGGGGATGCGATCAGGTGGAACCGTAGGGTTTAAGGCTCGGCGGATTCGCCCCGTTAGATCCCTGGCCAGTATCTTACAGGCTCTTCCCCCAACCTCAGATCGCTGCCGTTTTCGATCGGCGTCCTCACGGGGCTTAGCGAGGTTGTGAGGAGGACGGGTTCCCAATGTTGGCTCCCCTGGACAACGTTTCGGCATTTCGGTCGGCTGGAAGGGAGAGACAAGAATTATGCGGGCTGTTGATCGGAAATATGGGCCGGACTTGGGTCCTTGACATGGACTCTTAAGAACCGTTTGCCAGTTTTACTTTTAGGTTATACACGACCGGTGACAGGACTTGAGTCACAGTGTAAGGGCCGGAATATTTCGGGGCGAGTTTCGCGGCAAAACCCTTTTCTGCGGAGGAAAGGTGGTGTTCGCGTTTCATGACCTGATCGCCTACGTGACAACGCTATTCCCGTCGGCGAAGGTTGTAGTGACGGCTCTGGGTGGTGGAAGCTTTGGCGAGGTTTACTCACACCAACTCGAACGTGTCCTGCAGATGTTTCAAACGGTCGGTGTGGTGAGTAGCTTCGGGTCGGCTCGGTTCTCTCAAATCCTCTAGTTCTGGCGCAGACGGTGTACGGTATACATACAGCCTTCGGAACTTCCAATTCTCGTCCGAAATTCAGGAATGCAGGGGAGAATCCGGTGGAGTCCTGGCGGGCGGTGTTGATGGCAAACATTAGATCGGATATATGCAAATCCCATTTGCGGTGATATTGTTCGCAAAACTGGGCGATCATCGTCTTAAGGGTTTTATTGGCCCTTTCCACGGAGTTGGCCTGCGAGGTGTACGGCGGTGTACGATGGTGAGTGATTCCTAGTTCTTCCAACGTATCTTCAAACAAATATCCGGTAAACTGTGTTCCATTGTCGTTTAGGACAATCTTGGGACATCCGAAACGGGTGACCATAGATTGCATGAGTGACGGCTTTGGCGGTTGCTTTACGGATTGGTCGAAACTGTACCCACTTCGTAAATTGGTCTTGGAATACCACTTAGAAGGTATTTCCTTTGGTGGAGCGGGGCAGAGGGCCTACTAAATCGGTGCTGACGCACTCCCAGGGCTGATGATTACATGATGGTTGCATCTTGCCTGCAGGTTTCATCTGCGATGACTTGAACCGTAGGTAGGAGTCACAGCTACGGACATATTTGGTAATGTCTCGGAACATTCCCGGCCAATAGTAATGGGTTGCGATTCTAGTGATGGTTTTGGCGATACCCATGTGTCCAGCGGTAGGTGCATCGTGCATCTCTTTGAGTACGTCTAGTCGGCTCGCCTTGGGTATGCAAACTTTCCACGGGTCGGCCATTTCCGGTTCGGTTAGATCATGGGAGTCCCAGAAGTGCCGGTACAGACGGTCTTCTCGGATGCTGTAGTCTGGGAATGCTTCTGAGTTGTGTTGTACATCTTCCTTCTTCTTATCGTACCAAGTACATCCGGTACTCAGCCCTACAGCGGTTATTTCCTCGATATGGTCTCATGGTTCCTGCTACCTTATTCATGCCCCTACGGTGGTATTTAATGTCGAAGTCGTACTGCTGCAGAAACATACTCCATCGGGCAAGGCGTCCGGCCGGGCTCTTGATGGAATGGAGCCAACGGAGGGACTGGTGATCGGTGAGAACGATTAAGTGATAACCTTCCAGGTACGGCCGATTCTTCTCGATGCCCTAGACGATACCAAGGCACTCTTTTTCGGTTACGGAATAGACTTTGTCAGACTAGCGAAAAGCTGGTGATTTGAAGATTGGTAATTTTCTTCACATATAATAACCAATTGGGAATTAATTAACGAAAAATTACTATTTGTAGACCTAAGCCAAGAAGTGGAAGAAGTCTTGCTTGAAGACGAATCAAACTAAGGACAAATCCAAAGAGAAATATCACAAGCAGGAATACAAGAAGAAATTGTCCAATCAAACGAAAGAGGTTGGTATAATTTGCGATATTAAGAGTATTAATTAGCTCATAATATGTTTCAGAGTATACAAAGAAAGGAACAGTGAGAAAAAAAAATTAAAAGGCCCACAATTGAACAATCACAGGAAGAACGATTGAAGTTGCAAGAAAATCATAGAGTTTTACAAGGATGTATTGTTGCTAAGTGTAAATTGAAAGGTAGTGACAGGTTTGATGATGAGCAAAGAAATGAAATCAATAGCGAGTACTGGAAGTTTAACTAGGAACAACAGAAATCCTTCATTCTACATCAGTGTTCGAGAAATAATGTTAAAAGGAGAACGCTCAAAACAGAATCATCCCAACGAAATGTAACTATACAATATCATCTCCATAGTAACGAAGGTACAAAGCTGCAGGTTGGTGAACTATTATTTTTGACGACTCTCGGTTACAAACCTAAGAACGACGGCATTGTTTTTCGTGCTTTATCATCAGTTGCAAGGTCTTCAAGCACCCCTGCACCCGATCGGCGTGGGAATCATCCCAATAAAACTAAAATTGACAGAGATCAAATACATTTGCACAATGAGTCCCAACGTGAGATACCTACCAGATGACGTCACAATTAACCAGAATACAAAATTATCACATGAACTGTACCGAAAAGTAGTGGGCGAAATGAACATTCATTTCACAAAAATTGGTCACGAACAGTGTGAACAATGTGAGATGTTTCGTATACACTCTAGAATATACCAGGACAATTTAGATACATGTGAAATATGCAGTAAATTGTCCGCACATAATTCCAAAGTTGTAGAAAGTATAAAAGGCCACAGAAAACATACCGATATGATATTTGATGAAAACACCATGTGCATATCAGCTGACTTGCAGAAGATAATTATGTTATCTCGTATGGATATGTTCAAGGCAGTTATTTTCGTTAGACGCCTCACAGCTTACAACGAAAGTTTTGTACCGGTGGGAAGAGTGCAGAAATCATGACGACCATTTGCAGTTCTGTGGCACGAAGCAATAACTTCTTGAAAAAATAACATATTATAAGCACCTATTACCAATTCTTCTTGCATAATAGAGATACCAAGAATATAATAATTTGGTTGGATAACTGTTTCACCACCAGGTTGAATTAAGTGTGAAGAGAAAACAAAGCATATGATTTCCTGGACTATGTAGATTCAGTTTCAAAATCAAATTCAGGAAAAGATGATGTAAAATCCATGCAGATCAATGATTTTCTCCAATGGAAAGACCATCATTCCGTGGCAAAGACTAATAATATAAAACTCTTTAATCCCAAGCCATATTTGAGTGATATTGTGCAAATCCGAGCAGAGCGGGGAAAGTTCACATTGAAGTTCAAAACTGATTTCAGTTCTGAAACAGAACATGAATTGAATGTCATCAAAAACGCTTCAATGAAAACGATTGTCACTGAACCCATTGCTCTGAATGTGGAAGACGGTATCAAGGAAACCAAAAAGGAAGCTTAATTGGAAGTAGTGACCACTGATAGACAAACCTCGCTTACAGTTCTGATAAAACCTCCCTGTCAAAAAAGAAAATTAATTCTACTTTTGAAAATTCATTTTTGTGTTCTTACTGTTGATATTTTCTCACTATCATTTTATAATGTGATAGGTACCTAAACTATATTTACTTACCAAAGCGGCATGAGAGTCATAATCTCAGTTTATCAATTAATTGTTAAGGTTGTAAAGCTCTTTGAGCTTTACGGGTCACTTTGGCGCCGAATCCAAGGTTACGGATTGCCTCTGGCGCCACCCCTGTTTAACGTGTGTAGGTCCACTTGCTCCGGGCAGCTCCAGTGAAGACATAATACTCCAGGGGTCACTTATGGTATGGACCAAATCTCTGGTAGACAGAAAGGCAGATTTTACTTGCCTCCCTGGGTTCGAAAATCCTGGGTACCGGCTGCTAGACGGAATAATACTCAGAAGCAATTATTATATGAACAATTAGTCAAGTGATAAATAAAACGCTAATTATGGCAAACACATTTATTATCGAAAATCTAGTGAATCACCTATACTTTACTATCTAAGCCTAGTAAACACAACAGGGGTTTATGCACTATTAGGTAAGCAACGGATAGGCGGTAAAAGCGGCAAAAGCGGGATGCAAACGGAAACTCAAAGTTCAGCCAAAGCTCTACGGTTATCAGGCAAAAGTACTCAAACGGGCAACTAACTATAAAAGTGGTCTATCGAACGTGCCCTAGCAACTGTTCAATAGCCATATTTTCGGACGGATGTGCAACTAAGCTAAGGTGGAAATCTGCTCAGTCAAGCGTGCCATAGCAACGACCCAACTTTCAGACGGTCCAGCCAACTGTCTAAGCTACAGAACTATTACTGAAGTGATCAGTTAAAAGTGATTAACTGAACGTGCCCTAGCAACTGTTCAAATTATGCTCACCAATAATCCTCGGTATCGCTATGTAAAACGTCCTGGATACTTCTTCCATACTACACTTATCAGGCGGTGCGGTTTGGAGTGAACTCCTTTATGAATTATTTCAGTCGACTCTAGTTAGGATTGGATGTCGAGAATTCGGTAGTGCGCTGGGCGCGCTTCCTAGCGGCGTTATCGGAAACTCATAGATGCGGTGTGACTTTAATAATTTATTTAAATCGGACTTGGATTTCGAGAATCCTACCGGGATGGGATCGCGCGCGTACCAAGCTTGGCAAGTATGCCGATAGGAAATGCCTGAATAAGTAAAGTGTACCTATACTGGGTATTATCGACAATGGGGCCAATCACGGATTTACTAGAAATAAAAAAAAATAGAGGGTGATGCTATTTATAACTAATTGAAAATTATTAGGAACCACGAACTATTGCTTTTACCTGCCATACCACGGAGATATAGTAACTTTGTTACACACCCTCCCTACTTCGAGAAAAAAATGTTTTCATATACATTTTTTTTATATGCGTTTTAGCTTACCGTAATAAATAAACAAATCTATTATCTTTAAATAATATAAAAAATAAGAACTATAGGTATTCCGGTCAGGTGCCTACTCTCTTAGATGGCCTAACCGTATTTTGAAGGTAGGTACGCCTGTTACAAAACAAAGTCGTAAGAAAAGAAACAGAACACAAAAAAAAAGTAATCATCAGGTGGCTCCTTCTTCCGAGTGATTTCCTTTATTTCTTATGCCGTCGTCCATCGAAGGGATGTTGTCATCCGCAATCGGGGCATGCCACATGCTTGTCGGGATACGGGCAAGGTCCTTTTCTTCCTACCGTAATGGGGCGTCCACGCTTAGTAGGAGGAACTCGTTGGGGTTCGCACGGCAGTCTCGGGACAAGCTTCCTTCCAGCCCGCAGCGGGAGCAGAACAATACGGGGAACTTCGTATTACATTTCTGGCGGTGGTGTCCGGGCCTGCCGCATTGCCAGCATAGGTCCTTTTGAACAGGTAGATAGTCAGGAGACGAGATCCTACTGTTTTCTTCCTGGACTCGCCTGAAATGGGAGATAGTCCAGAACTCATTGTTCCATGGATCTTTCTCGGGATGTTCTAAGAAATACGGGTGTTTGGGGCTCCGGGTGGGATCTCCGGCGGAGTTGAGGGCCGGTGTCGACGTTCCGGGTTGATGTGGGTCTCCCTGACTCTTGGCACCGGTTTCGGGTCGTTCGGGGTCCTGAGCGGGTATTGGTGGAGGAGAGATTTGCACTTCCGGTACCTCTGATGCGTCTCGCATAGCATCTAAGAGCTCGGCGGCGAGGGTGTTGGTGTTGGCCTCGAGCAGATCTATTGATAAAACCAGGGTGTCCATGGAGGCTGCAATAGATCAAGTCGTGATTAATACTGGGAGCGGTTAATGGTCGGGAGAGGTAAAGGATAAATTGCGAGGAATTCGGCAACTATTTAATGTCGTAAAATAAAACAAGTACTCTAATATCACAACAAACAAAACAAAAAAAATTGTTTCTTAATTATGGATAACCCAAAAAATAAAAGAAAAAGGACGGGATTTATCGGTGGCTTTGATCCTGCCTAGTCTTAGTCCTCCCTTGGGGTAACCACACATTTAGGGTGGTCCCGTTCAGCGAAAGTTAGTGACCTACTGGCATAGGCTATCACGTGCTCTTCTCCATCGATATCCTGGGTTAACACGGCCCCAAGGCCTTGATCGGAAGCGTCAGTCTGCAAGGTAAAGGGCTTATCGAAGTCAAGACAAGCCAAGACAGGTGCTTCTGTCAGACTCTGTTTTAGTTGCTGGAAGGCTTCTTCTTGCTCAGGTCCCCATCTCCAGAGTTGGTGCTTCTTAAGCAGTCGGAAAAGTGGAGCGGCTACATCGGAAAATGCTGGCACAAATCTTCGGTACCATGACGCCATCCCCAGAAAGCGCCTTAAACTTCATACAGTAGTCGGAGCGGTCAATTCCACGATTGAGACTACTTTCTCTGGGTCGGTACAGATTCCGTTGGATGTCACCATGTGCCGAGTGACCTCTTCCCAAATTGACACTTCTCGGAGTTCACTCTAAGGTTGGCGGCACGAAGGCGGCGGAAAACTTCTCGCAAATTGAATAAGTACTCTTCAAATGTACTTCCTAGCACGATGATGTCGTCCAGGTATGCGATGCAGTATGGGTCCATCTCAGGTCCGATTATCTCATCCATTAGGCGTTGAAAGGTGGCAGGGGCGGCATGCAGACCGAAGGGCATAACTCGGAACTGGAACAATCCTCTTCCTGGGACAGTGAACGCGGTGACAGGTTTACTGTCCGCTGACAGCGCTACTTGCCAGTAGCCATGACGGAGATCGATACTGGAGATGTACCTTGCTCTTAGGAGTTTATCCAAGACGGCGTTGATGAAGGGGAGGGGATAAGCATCTTTCTCGGAAATGGAGTTGACTTTCTGAAAGTCGATGCAGAACCTTGGTTTGCTATCCTTTTTCCGCACGATGACAACAGGCGAGCTCCATGGACTCGCTCACGGTTCTATGATATTCTCCTGCAACATCCGGTCTACTTCGGTATTTATTACTTCCTGCATCCTTGGATTCTGCGGCCGGTAATGTTGCTTTATCGGCTCCGGGTTCAGGAGACGGATCCTGTGTTCAACCAACGGTGTGACTCCATGAATTTCTTCGAATGACGGTAACTCCTCCTGCAGGAAGGCATGAAGTCGGGTCTCTTCCTCATCGGTAAGTGTCAGTGGTGGTTTTATATCAGTGATACCAATGGGGAAACAAGGGACGGGCCAAGATTCCATGGCTACGGGGCGGTGATTCAACGAGATCAGACCATTTCCCAAATCCTAGCTGAACTGCATTTTTCGGAGGATGTCCATTCCTATGACCATATGCGAGGAGAGTCCACATAAGTGCTTAAATGTCTCTTCGAAATGGTGGCCATCGAATTGTATCACTACTTGGTATGTTGCCGGTATGATGACGGATTCTCCGTTAGCCAGACGGGCTGAGCTTGCAACGCTTGGAGTTTTCAGCACTCCTAGCAGGTCCCATTGTCTAGCTATCCTGTTTCCAACGTAGGAGATCACAGCACCGGTGTAAATCAAGGCTTCGATGGTGCCACCCGGGACATTGATCTGGATATGGGGGCGGTAGTCTTCATGGCGGTGGGGGTCGTGTGGTACGGAGTGACGGAGGCGGTTGTCTTCATAGATCGGGATAACGGTGCTGGAGGCACCAGAAGGGCTTGGCTGCACAGGCCTCAGGTTGCTGCAGCGCCCTAGCGGTTTTCCGGCCGTGGGCATGGGCAGTCCCTAGACATTACTCCGTCCCGTTTGCATCTTGAGCAGAAGATCCGAGGGGCGGCTTGGCATTGGCTTCGGAAATGTCCTTCCTGCCCGCAACACCAGCATTCTGGCACCCTCTCAACTGGTCGGTTCACTGCTTGGGTGGCGATATTGTTCCCAGTTGTATTGGGGCGTCCTCTCGTGTTTTCAGCGGCCGACGTATTCCTCTGGTCGCCAAGTCCGGGGGCGGCAGGTGGTTGGTATGATGAAGAGCGAGGAGGCAGCCTTACGGGATTTTGTTCTACTGGTCCCGTGTGGGGGAATGGTGCGGACCTTTGAGCCATCTCTACCTCCATTCGCAGTAGTTCATATGCTCTGGTGACATCTGCAAATTCCTGGACATCCTTGAAGTCTGTCCTGTGGATTTGGCAACGGAATTCAGGATGCAGGTTGCGGTAGAGCCAACTTAACTCCTGTTCGGGGGTGATATTTCCATGGCGGCGGATGAGGGTCTGCAGGTCGGTGATGTACTGTGAGGTGCTCTTCTGTAGTTGGTGCACCATTCTGCTGATGGCTACTTCCAGGTCGATGCGATAATTGACTGGGAAGAAGAACTGCTGGAAGGCGATGGAGAAAGCTGTCCAGTCAGCCCATCGCGTCCGGTTGTTTCTGAACCACAAGGAGGGCATTCCTTGCAGCAGTTCTGGCATCGCTTGCAGGAGCCGGTCTAGAGGGATGTACTGGTAAGCACGGATCTCTTCTAGCCGCTCCAGGAAGGTGGCGGGGTCCTGGCTTCCATCGAAGTAGATGTTCCAGTCCTTGGTCCTTAGGGGCGGCATCATAGGGTTCGTTGGTGGTCCAAGTTGAAGCGGTGCGGATTGGATGCCCACTAGCGTTCCTGTGAGTATACCAGGAATTGTCTGTCCGCCTGTGTTCGTTACAGTGATGGTCGGTTGTGTGGCGGCTATGGTTGTGAAGACGGACGTAGTCGGGAACACAAATGGCGTGGTCGTCGTCGGAACAGGTGAAGCTCGGCCCTCTCGAATGAATTTGACCAGACGTCGACGCTTCTCGTCTACGGTGCCTGTGGTCTCCAGTCGGAATTTGGTCAATTCGGCATCAAGCTCGTCAACTGATATATCCACCCCACTTGGGTATCTGGCGGAACGGCTCCCGCAGGCGGGTTCTGGTTGATATTTAAGAACTCTAGTTCATTGGGTTCGTCGTCCGACATCATTTCTGAGCAAATGGGAAACTTACGTTTTGTTTGTTTCACGGTATGGCACTTACTCCCTTACTTACTTTCGGGATCCCAGCTCGGCTACGGAGCTTCCAATCGAAGAATGGGTGGCGGAAATCGCTTCTGCGCACTCGAAAACCTAGTAGATGATGTATCGCAAGCCAAATTGAAAATCTGTCACAGGTCGGTGATTTTTACTATTTCGAGGTAATTCCACCTCCGGAAGTGTTTTCAGGCAGTTTCGGCGGTCTATCTTCGCATTCTACATAATCCTATTCCAAATCAGTTCTTCCTCAACTTTCGGTAATCAGCGGCCTCGGTATACCATAAAAAAAGGGTCCCTGCTCGGGCGCCAAATTTGTAAAGCTCTTTGAGCTTCACGGGTCACTTTGGCGCCGAGTCCAAGGTTACGGATTGCCTCGGGCGCCACCTCTGTTTAACGTGTGTAGGTCCACTTGCTCCAGGCAGCTCCAGTGAAGACAAAATACTCCAGGGGTCACTTATGGTATGGACCAAATCTCTGGTAGACAGAAAGGCAGATTTTATTTGCCTCCCTGGGTTCGAATCCTGGGTACCGGCTGCTAGATGGAATAATACTCAAAAGCAATTATTATATGAACAATTAGTCAACGCTATTATGTCGAACACATTTATTATCGAAAATCTAGTGAATCACCTATACCTTACTATCTAAGCCTAGGAAACACAACAAGGGTTTATGCACTATTAGGTAAGCAACGGGTAGGCGGTAAAAGCGGCATAAGCGGGATGCAAACGGAAACTCAAAGTTCAGCCAAAGCTCTACGGTTATCAGGCAAAAGTACTCAAACGGGCAACTAACTATAAAAGTGGTATATCGAACGTGCCCTAGCAACTGTTCAATAGCCATCTTTTCGGACGGATGTGCAACTAAGCGAAGCTGGAAATCTGCTCAGTCAGGCGTGCCATAGTAACGACCCGACTAGACAACTTTCAGACGGTCCAACCAACTGTCTAAGCTACAGAACTAATACTGAAGTGTGTGCCAAAGCAACGACCCCAATAAATAGTTGAAAAAAGTGATTAACTGAACGTGCCCTAGCAACTGTTCAAATTAAGCTCACCAATAATCCTCGGTATCGCTATGTAAAACGTCCTGGATACTTCTTCCTTACTACACTTATCACACGGTGCGGTTCGGAGCGAACTCCTCTATGAAAAATTTCAGTGGACTCTAGTTAGGATTGGATGTCGAGAATTCGGTAGTGCGCTGGGCGCGCTTCCTAGCGGCGTTATCGAAAACTCATAGATGCGGTGTGACTTGAATAATTTAATTCAATCGGACTTGGATTTCGAGAATCTTACCGGGATGAGATCGCGCGCGTACCAAGCTTGGCAAGTATGCCGATAGGAAATGCCTGAATAATTAAAGTATACCTATACTGGGTAATATCGACAAAGGGGCCAATCACGGATTTACTGGAAATAAAAAAAAATATATGGTGATGCTATTTATAACTGATTGAAAATTATTAGGTACCACGAACTATTGCTTTTACCTGCCTTACCACGGAGATTTAGTAACTTCGTTACAAGGTTGATTTAAATATTATGAAAAACACATACTGTTTCATGATTTTTAAGATATGAATTGTTTTCATAAATTAAAACACAGTAAGTGGTTCACGGAATTCACTTAATACGTTTTTTTTGTATCAAAAAGGATTAACCTTATTATCATAATCACAGTATGATGTATTCTTTGAAATATTCTTCTAATTATTTTGATATAGAAAAATTAATTTGGATCTATAATGTAAAATTTCAAACGAGTTCGAAGTGGAAAATAAAAGGCAAACATCTGTCAAAAAACAACTACTTCCATGACGGACATTGAACTACATCTGACAAATATTTGTGCAGAAAATTATCCTTCATTTGGCTGGGAGAATGCTACCACCTACAGACATGCATTTTTCGAAGTTTATTGCCTCTCATCAGTGACAGGGTAGGTCGGAAAACATTATAATTGTCCTGTCCCTGCCAAATGAATAATAATCAACCGTTTAACGAATATTTCCCCGCGGATGACACTACGAACTATAACAAAGTTGATCGCAGCGCCATCCGCACGGAACAAGACAAAAAACTCCCGAGTAGCACAGTCTCCGGGAAGAGAAATCTGTAAAAATTCGAACGAGTTCGAATATATTGTGCCAGAGAGGTATCAACAATGTGAAAGAATACGGGGTACCCTTCTATCTAAGCGTTTCCACCAAGTGGAAAATAAATGGCAAAAATCTGTCAGAAAACAACTACCTCCCTGGTTAATAACACGACGGAAATTGAATTATATCTGACCAATATTTGTTGTGCTACTCGGGAGTGTTTTGTCTTGTTCCGTGCGGATGGCGCTGCGATCAACTTTGTTGTAGTTCGTAGTATCATCCTTAGGGAATAATTAGTTAAACAGTTGATTATTATTCATTTGGCAGGGACAGGACAATTATAATGTTGTTCGACCTACCCTGTCACTGATGAGAGGCAATAAACTTCGAAAAATGCATGTCTGCAGGTGGTCGCATTCCCAGCCAAATGAAGGATAATTTTTTGCACAAATATTTGTCAGATGTAGTTCAATGTCCATCGTGGTATTAGCCAAGGAAGTAGTTGTTTTCTGACAGATGTTTGCCTTTTATTTTCCACTTGGTGGAAACGCTTAGAGAGAAGTGTACCCCGTATTCTTTCACATTGGATCTATAATACTTAGTTGCACCAAATTTCATGAATCCATCTTGACTGAATCGACTTTTATTGGTCTAATAACTTATTTATGTGCTTACGGCCATTTTACTTTTTTGCACTGACTGCGTTTTCCCTCGGCACGGCAGTATATATTGTTTATCTCTCTTTATCTAATTTTGTTTTTCAATTTTTTCGTTATAATATTTCCCAAAGAACTCATGAAATAAAAGTAGATTCTTTGAAAAGCATTAAAAAATTCTGGTTACTTCCATCTGAATAGTTTCGATTGTATATGGAAATTTCAAACAGGCTGGAATGTATTACTTATGAAACGCTTATATAAACGCTTATCTTTCTATGAACAATTCTGATTATCTGTGACTATCTTGGCATCAAACAATTACTAGATATTTTTTGTGCACCAGAAAGTTTGAATGTTTGTTTTGTTATTGTTGCTGTAATCAATTGCAGATTCCAGATGTAACCGGTGAAGAAACTAATCTTGTCACCAAATCTCGGACCATATCAGCTGGAAATGATATTGATAGAAGTGGAATAATGAATTCGGCAGTAAACGTTGTTTCCATTTGTTTGAGTAACATTCCGCTGCCATTGTTATTTATATTTCTTGTGGTGATGAGTGATGGAAAATATGCAAAAGAAATTGTTCAGAACCAAGACGGATACTATCTTGATGCGCTTGATGATGTTGCGTTTGGGAACAAGTGAGTATGGGGGTTTTGTCAAAAATATTAAAAATGAGATTACAAATCCGATATAATCAGAATTCGATAGAATAACATAAAGTACACCCTCCCGAGTTCTTCCTATGGTTAATTCCGTGAAATTCTTAAAATAAAATAAAATATTTTCGTCTATTTCTTCAGATAAGCTTATACTTGAATTTGTGACTAGATTTCATAATTTGACCATCTTCATTTGTGAAATATTCACATAAGATTTGAACTGAGTCTACTTAGCAGATCTTCTGGAGGGTAACAAGCCGAATCTATCGTCACTGTCAAGCTCTTCAGGGGTCTAATTACGGAATGACAAAAAAGAAAATAATGGTCATAGCGCTGGTACCAGCGGCCCAATCGCGTGGGCGTCAATCAAACATGTCAGATAAATAACGAGTGTTGAACGATTTGTTCCACAAAAATGCATGTATTTTCCGATAGTCGACAAAAAAAGAAGTAGGCGGTAGCGTAATGGCATACTCCTCTGGTGTAACTTACAGCCTGCCATACCAACACGAATACATTAATTTCATAAAAAAAATTCAACCATTTGTACCAGGCTAATTTTTGCGCAGCCAATCATCGTCGAGTAGCCATTCACGGAAATCACCTTGCAATACATTTCCGACCGTTCCCAAAGGCCTACAGTTCTTTCCCAATATCTCTGAAACTGCCTTGCCTTTTCTATTCAATTTTGGTACATGCCAAGTATGCATAAAAATAATTTTTTTTCCATGATCAAGGATTTCTTAATTTTCATCTGTGGCGTACCTGTTAACATACCTTGTCATATTTTTCATCAAAATAATGATACGCCACCGTCTTTTTTCCAAATAAATATTGTTTTTGTAATTGTCCTCTATCTTCTAATAAAAATGGCATCTTGCCTTTATTTCGTCCGGCAAATGGTTTTTGAGTAAGAAAATAAAATGCTTTCATTTGCTTGTCACTATGCGAAATCAGCCGTTGAAGAGTAGTACGATTCTTGTGGGCTAGAAACATCTAATATACTAAAAAAACATTTCGTTGTTTTCAACAAAAACAATTTTGACACTCCTTTTGCTAGATACGTGATATTAAAATTGTTGTTGAAATTGTTATATCCGTCAACCCCCAAAAGTCAGAGACTTGTGCGAGCTAGGGGAAGACGCCCTTACCTTTTAATACGTGTGATGCCATGCACGAGACCGGTGGCAATGCTGAGATTCGAACTCACGCTCTCTGGCTTATGAGGCGAGGACTCAACCCGCACACCACCTCGGCCCATATTATTTACATTATAAAAACTTGTTTATTAAAATAAAAAAATGGTAAATTTTACAAATACCGAATTAGCAGACATGCATTACCTGTATGGGCTTGCTGACGGGAACGCATATGAAGCCAGGCGACTGTATCAAGAGCGCTTCCCAAACAGAATGGTTCCTGATGCTCGAACGATTTCAAGCACTCACAGAAAATTATGTGAAACAGGAAGTTTTGAGCCAAATCATCACTTGAAAGGAGCACATCGGACTGCAAGAACTCCAGCAATTGAGGTAGATGTTTCAAATTCAGTTGAAGTAAATCCTGAAATGAGTACAAGGCAAGTTGCCAATAATTTGAATATCGCCCATAGTCTAGTATGGATAATTCTTCATTATTATTTATTATACCCCCATCACATTCAACGGGTTCAGGCTCTACTTCCTCGAGACTTTCCATTAAGAGTGAATTTCTGCCAATGGTTTCTCCAAAAAGTTACTGAAAACCCTTTATTCGACAGAGAAATTTTATTCACGGACGAAGCTAGTTTTACCAAAAACAGGATCAGAAATGTTTATAATATTCATTTTTGGGACGATGAAAATCCGCATGCAATCGTGGAATCTTATCACCAGCAGCAGCTCTCATTAAATGTCTGGGCTGGAATTATTGGAGATTACCTAATTGGACCTTTTTTTTACCACGGAAATCAAATGGACCTAATTATCATCGCCGATTTCTTGAAGATAATTTGCCGATTCTGTTGGAAGATGTTCCTATTTTAATGCGAAATCGCATGTGGTTTATGCACGATGGTGCACCTGCACATTTTAGTGCTCTGACACGAGAATATTTGAACTAAAACTTCCATATTCGCTGGATAGGTCATGGGGGAACATAGTCATGGTGTACAGTCAACCAATTCAAACTGAGGAAGAATTGCGAAACCGTGTAATAATTTCCTGCGAAGCCAAAAGGAATACTCCAGGAATTATTCAGAGAGTACGCGAGTCCATGAGAAGGAGGGCTGAAGCGTGCATACTTGCAGGAGGCTGACATTTTGAACACTTAATTTGATTTTGGTATTTTTTGTTCATAATAGATATGTTTTTAAAAATAAAAATGTATTTTTATGCGTACTCATTACAAAAACTAAATAATAGTTACCAAAAAATTATAGCTTATCATTATGCTTAGATCCTTTGGTTAATACAATTATGAAATTAAGACTAAGAGAAAAAATCGAATAGGATACCATTTTTATAAGAAGATGGAAAAAAAAATAGATTTTTATGCATGAACCAAAATTGAAGAAAAAAAACAAAGGGGTTACAGAGATACTGGGGAAGAACTGATTTTTTTGTTAAATTTCAACATCCTGTATCTCAAAAATGAAGCTGTTACGGACCTATGTTCATATAAAGAATTTTTCTTAAAATTATCCATGGATAATCGTTCTCCAGGATCATCATTTAATTATGAAATACCCTGTAGAATACTATTATTGAAACTCACAACTAATTCTTTACATTCACAATAAAATTGCCTCATTAATCTTATTAGTACTATAATATTTCAGCATAGAAACCCTCGAGTGTCCTTCTAGCAACGTCATAACATCGAAGTACAAATGTAACGTAAATGGAAAATGGGTGGATTGTACAAGGAATCACTGTTGTAGGGATTACACCTTTGTAGGAGGACAGTGAGTATTAGCCTTAAAAATGCTATTTTCCCAGCAATAACATTTTATTCTGAAATATTAAAGAACAATATCATCAATTCATACTGATGTAGTTAGAGAATGATAAAGTCAATTTCCAGTTGCTGGTTCATTAGGATAATTTGAAATTACACTCTAGTAAGAGTTATAACAATTGAGTACCATTGAAAAAACTGAAGATGTAGCATAGCATTTATCGCGTTACCCATTCTTGAATATCTCATTTAATTATATATGTCAAAACTCTTATTTTCCATCCAAGATTACTGATATCGTCTCAGCTCATGTAGCTTGAAAATAATAATTCGGAGGAAGAATTAGAAAAAAACAATATCGAATTTTGAATCTTGTAAATGATGACGGAGTCAACATATCTGTACCATTGGAAAGGAAATCTTGGAGATAATCAATAAAAGCTCCACCCAAATCAACAAAGGTGAAGATTGCCAACAGAAGAAAATCCATCACTCTACCAAGCACACCACCGTTTTCAACGGCATTTTCTGCCTCGTTCCGATGGTAAAGGACAAACTGGAACCGCACCACCCAACAGGACTAGCACACTCTCAAATTACAGGGAAACTGAAGCGACTCGATGATGAAGTCTGGAAGGAGTTAACGAATATGTGTGAATTTTCTGTAGGGTTAACATTGGAGACCCAGAAGAGCTAAAATAATTCACCTGATTGCATCAAGGAAAGAAAAGAAGTGGAAATCCAACGATACTATCGGAAAAATTAAAAAACAACAAGAAAAAGAAGAGAACCACTCACCAATGTACTCAGTATCTTGCAATCGCACGTAAAAAGCAATAACACAGAAAACTAGCAAGAAGATTTTAAAAAGGCTATGGAAAGGAGGTGGAAAACCATTAATTCCGAGGAAAACGCTGTGGAGTTGAGAAACTTCTTCGAGGAGATTTCGGAGAAAGATGATAACGAGAAAGAACCCAAAACACCTTAACCAAAACCTGAAACCTCTCAACCCAATTTCGGAAAGAATGCACCAGCAACAGCTTGAGAGTAATATTTCGTGTAAGTGAATTTATTACAATCGCAAAGCGCTTTCGGCTGGTAAGCCATCATCGGTGCTATCAATGACATATTACGGCTAGACCCCGATATAAACATTTCGAGCTGCGGTCACATTCTAAGCACAATGTTTATTACAGCTTGTTTCGCGGTCAGTCAACCCAAAAGTCAGCAAATCTGAGTTTCTGCTCGATTATCTACTTACATACAAGCTCCATGATGGTTAATATCACAACTATGTTCCGCGAAACAAACTGCAATAAACATTGTGCTTAGAATGTGACTTGGAATTGACCGCAGCTCAAAATGTAAATAACGGGGTCTAGCCGTAATATGTCAAGTATTTATATAGGAGCAATGTAAAAAGTCAACAAAACGATGGTTAACCTTGGTTTGATCAGACATACATACATGTTAAAATTAAGTACTTAATAATATATACCCATTAAGGGATTTTTGTTTAATATTTTGTTCCGAACAGCATATTTTAGCAAAACAAAAATAATATAATAAGTCGAAAATGTAATGAAACTGCTTATGGCAGTGATTCCGTTAATTTGAGTGAGTCAAGAAAACCGATTGGATATTGAGAAGGCAGAACTCGATATCATTTGTTTACTCGTAATCAAGTGGCGAGTCTCATGTTTATTTCCACAGTTTCGCTGATATAAGTTGGTACATCATTGTTTTTGGATATCTTAGGTTCATTTTATGAAATATGATATGTCTCTATGTCAAGAATACACCTACTTGATTAAATTATAGATATGTCGTGCCCTCAAACTTCTTTGCGATGGCTTCAAGGTTCAGTTGTACACTAGTGTCATAACATTTTCATATTACATTATTTCATGTCTTTTGAAGTCATTCTCACGGATTTGTCAATTTCCTGATATATTTTTACAACTATTGTTTGTGCACCAGTAAACACAAAATTGTTTAACTATTTTTTCAGATGCATTCACAAATCTGAGGATCCCTGTTCAATGAATCTTTGTGAACAACGATGCACTGTTTATTTACAGCGAGTAATATGTACCTGTTACCATGGGTTCAAGTTCAATCCAGAAAACCAAAGATTAGGGAAGAAACCAGTGTGTGTTGGTAAGTATGTGTATGAAGGTATTATATGGGTAATAATTCAACTAACTTGCCTATTTTCTTATTTTTTTTCACAGTCGGCTTTCTACTGGTATTTTTGTAATTAAAAATGCTATATTGATTGTCCTAGATGTGAAAACTCGCAAAATGATGGATACGTATAAATTAGCATCTTGAAACTAATCATTATTTTGTCAAGTTCATCTGCAAACCCAACCGTCAACATCATATTTGAGCATTTTTTTTTATGACGTGACAAGTGAAACATCAAGATATTTCTATACTACCATGTGATAATGATAATACTTACTATATTGAGAATATATATTGTGAATTGTGATATAATTTTTCCATCTCTTTTATTGAATGTGAATTAAATTGATATGTTTCGTTCCTAATTATTGTATATTGTATGCTTATAACAATCATATGTACTCTGTATGTTTAACTTTACTTTCAGTATTATCTTATATACGTACAAATCTGTTCCTAATTATTGTATATTGTATGCTTATAACAATCATATGTACTCTGTATGTTTAACTTTACTTTCAGTATTATCTTATATACGTACAAATCTGACTCATCCTATAACTCATGTTCCACAGGATCAATAATGTGATTTGATTTGATTTAATTCTGTTTACAGATATTGATGAATGCCTTGATGGAAACGGAGGATGCCAACAAAAGTGCATCAATGAAATTGGTAGCTATAAATGCGGATGCAATCCAGAATATAAATTAAGGAAAGATAACAAAACCTGCGAATCAACAAAATATAATGAAAATCCAAATTTTCAGGCTGCCTTCATTGACCGCTGCTACGCTAATTGTGAGAGCATGGTTATTTTACAGAATCAACTCAGATTATTAGAAGAAAAGGTGAGAAAGCATAAATAATTTATTTCAACCGTTCTGAGATTTGTTTTAAATCTCGTTAATTTGAAGTTTTGAATTTCAAAGTAATCCTACTGCTTTCACGAAATACTTCAGGGCTCGTTCACCGTTCTCTCGTAATCGGATAGCTTCAGGTCATGAACTTAGTTATTATAATAGGGATGCCTTTTATGTTCCGCTAATATTCTCTGATTCTGTCACAAATCTCTTGTTGCATTTCTCAAATACCCTTCCAGTTTGATTTGATTATCTGCGTTGTCCACAACTACTTTAGATTCAACGATTTTTCTCATGGTGATTCAAACTAAATATAATTGAATATTAGTGTTCTACTAATATCTGGAGATGAGTTTTACTTTTCTGGAAACCTTATTGGAAAAGTATATGATGAACAGAATCTGACAATAAACGTATTCATTTCATAAAACTCTCCTTTTGTTCATGGATTCACACGACTTACTGAAAAAATCAACAATTTTGAACAAATATGCAGAATTGCATGAAGGCATAATAGCTCTATAAATTATATGGGTCTGGATGGCCATGATAATAAAGCTTTTCAACAGAATGAAGCAGGTTCAAAACCCAGTATAGGAGCTTCTCAATAATTTATTTCTGAAGACCTGGATGATCAGCAACGAAAAAAAATATAGTAATATCTTCAAATGGATATGAATCTTGGGTAAAGGAAAGGTTTGTTGTTATAACAGATAACTATGAAAAAATAGGGATCTTCATTTAGAAAGTTATGATTTCCAATCCATTCAGACTCCATCACTTCTGTGCACCCTATGAATAATTCAATGATACAGGTGGCCAGTAGCTCAGCGGTTTAGGTCTCCGACCGTTGGAACTTCTCTCGCCTGGGACCGAGGTTAGAGGCAGCAGTCCACCAAAATATTTCTGAAGTGAATTCATTTCGTTAGGCCGCTACATGCCTTGTTGTGAACCTAGTGTGCCATTAAATGCCTAGATGCCTATACCAATGTCTGGTGTTTGCTTGAAGTGCACACCGACCACCAGACATGGTGCTGTAAGTTTCCCGGTGTTTTTTACAGCTAAACAGTGATAGACCACCAGAAATCCCTGGAGCGCCACGTCAAACAATAATAATGGCCGTCCTCTACCCGTACAGGCTATGTCTTCGGGTAGGAGTGTTATTATTTTAATAATAAATAATATTAATCAGTTTGACCTTCAATATTTATGATCAAGTTTCAAGTAAATCAGAAAATGAATTAAAATATAGCGGTTCTATAGAAAATAACACAGACGAAGAAATAACAAATACCACAGTTGATGATTTTTTTTTGGCGAAAACAACACATTCTCGTAAAATTATTAACACAAAAATTAAAGCTAAAGTGAGATAAACGTTTAACTAAGTATATAATAGTCTTCAATACTGAGATAAAACCTCACAAATAAATAACTGTTCATTTGTTTAATACTTGAAGAGTAACATTCTTATTATTTTTATAAAATCGTTTCTGACTCCCTCAGAGATGAAGATCGTTAATGTCGCTGAAATAAGATTCAATGACATGTTTTGTGGATTATATTTCATTATGACTAATTTCAGATGTTTGCTCTGAGTACGGCAATTAGACTCTCAAGTTTTGCCTCTGGGCCACCAGGACCTATGGGACCACAAGGACCTCCCGGACCACAAGGACCTCGAGGATTTCCGGGTAAGGTATTACTGCTGTCATCAGTGGTTCATTGTTATATCATTTAAACTATGTATACGTGCAGTAAAAATTGGAGGTGTTTTTGTAGCTATTTATGTCTAAGATAAATAGGTGATCATTATATAATTATTGTTTTCCGCTAACTAATGTCAATATGCCACAAAGCAATTCGGGAATACATACAAGTGGGTTCTGAATCACTTAGCTCAGTGCAAAGCGGATTGGAACCGAGCTGCCTGGTAAGATAGTACGCGAGCACTCGTACAAAATGTGAAGTAATAACCAGCAAGTTGTAACTTTGTATACTGTTTAAGTGTGACGAGTCTGACAAGATGTTGCAGAGAGAGAACCTTGAAAGTGGTAAGTTTTCCTTCGTCGCCAAATCGACATATTTGGAGCGTCAGACTGCTGAAGATCCTCATTAATTTCGTCGGACAATGATGCCATTGAAAATCTCATAAAATTTACGTATCCTCCTAGAAAAATCAGACAAAAATGTTCCGTACATCTAGGTTGTTCCCCACTCTAAACGTGTCGATATCACTACTTAGGTTGGCGACAGACAGAAACCTGATTTTTCTAGGAAATACAAAAATTAAATGAGAATCTCAATGGCACCATCGTCCGACAAAATTAATAAACATCTTCAACTGTTCGACGCTCCATAGATGTCGATTTGACGAAAAAGGAAAACTTACCACTTTCAAAGTTTTCTTTCTGCGACATCTTGTCAGACTCGTCACACTTAAACAGTGAACAAAGTTACAACATGCTGGTTATCACTTCACATTTTGTACGAGGCTCTCGTACTAAGAGACAAATACCACAAACACTTCGTTTCAACATATATAAATTATCTGGAATCTATGAGAAAGATAACTTCAACTACAACACTATGAAATCATTCTTCACCTACGTCGACGCCATTTTAAAACAGTTGGATTACAAAAAATTCTTAACGGATATTCGTTATAAATTAATTTCGAAAAAGTGTCTCGTTACATGAAGAAAACTGTATGAGGCTGTGTAAAAGCTGTATGAAAACATGCTCAGAGATAGAATTTTTAATTACATTTACAGAAAATCCGTTCATGCACTATGCTGTATTTTATTCCACTGCTTTCACGGTAACAATACAGGAGTTCAATTATAATTCCTGTTGGTTGCTACACAATTTTCGATAAGCTTTTTCTCAAAATATTTTTCAAAATATCAATGGTTGGATGCGTTCTACTTTTATCACGAATATTTGAAGAAATGCGCTTACTATGCGAGGCATATTCATAACCTCAAAATGTATTCTCACTTCTTGTCTACAATCGCAGATATTCCTAGTCGTAATTTCAGGACGGATAACTATGAGGTGCCGTTAGGGTAAAAAGTGTTTTTGCCATATAAATAACTTTGTGACAATATATTCATTAGTTGTAGCAATATATTTCATTTTGCCGTCTAATAAATTCATTTTCTATCCAACACGATATATTTACATTTCAAGAGCTATAAATATAGAAAAACGTGCATTCCCATATATTTATTAATTCGATCAATTTCATGTTTGCCAAGAGATGGCGCTAACGACGCGATTTAGTACCCACTCGAGCATGTGGCAACATGACATAGCAGTGACACAAATAGCTGTCATTGTGTTAGAGCAAAGTTATTCTATATAATTTGTCCAATAATAGATGATGCCAAATCATATTGCAGTCGTCAGAATGTATTCTCAGATCACGGAATATATTCATATCAGAATAGTCTCTGAATAGTTGATATTTCAGTAGATTTTTGAATAATTACAATGAATAGAAGGTATTGATTGACACATGAAGACGGATTTCCACTGAGCGGATTTTCTATATCGAACTTCTATTCACCCAATTGTAGATGTTGATATAGAAAATCCGTTCGCTAATTTTCCGCTCAGTTGAAATCCGTTTTGAGTCACAACAAGACAGAAGACAGACAGTTATGACTAAACTAACCCTATTTTTCAAAATATTTGATTTCATTACAGAGAAAAAGATGGTTTTATTGTAATTTTCAGAGGTTAGTTTTGAATATTTATTTCAAGGGTTAGTTGAATAATTATATTACAATAGCTATATGATCATTCATTGCCCCATCCATTGCCTATTCATTGCATAAGTGAAACTGGAGGTGGCGGCAGGTAAATAGATTGTGATAAAACTTCTGTATTATTCATTTCCATGACAGCTGCTATCGTCACTGCTATCTGTTAGCCTCTTTACGTACTGATGACTTCGCCCTTATACCATGTTACCACATGCTCGAGTGTGTACTAAACCGCGTCGTTTGCGCCATCTGTTGGCTACTTGAAATAGATAGAATTAAAAAATAAATGGAAAAACACGTTTTTCTATATTTGTATCTCTTGAAATGTTAATATATCGTGTAGGATCGAAAATAATAAATATTGTTACGAGATTGATAAAATCCCCCTAGCTGCGCCGCTGGGTCGATTCGCTAGCGGTTCGTCGGTAATTACTTCCTGGAAAATCGTAAACGATTTTTGGTATGGACTTTTCGCGATATCCGAACCGTCGCGTTGCGAAGGTTCTGGTTACACTTGAGTACCTATATAAACGCGAGACATTTGACTGGGAGAAGAATTTTTAAGAAGAGAAGTTGGATTAAGAAGATTATGAAGAAGTAATTATAAGCAGTTTTCGAAGAAGTATATAAGTGTTTGGAATATTCAGCTAGTTATATTGTGGTATAGATCTAAGTGTTTTATTAGTCAGTGAAGTGTTGTATATTTGTTAATAGTGAATTTTGAAAATAATGAGTTTAGTAGTGTGCTCGGCCTATTATTTACCAAAAACGTAACAATATATAGGACAGCAAAATGAAATATATTGCTACAACTAATAAATATATTTTCACAAAATAATATATATTGCAAAAACACTCTTAGCCCTAACAGCGCCTCATAGATAACACCGTTTCCAGAGCTGAAAACGACTGACTTGCTTCGAATATTTAGCATTAACCTCACCGAACCTTACCTAATGTAGATTACTTTGTAATGATATTTGTTCTATCGAAGCCATTTTCCGATAGTCTTCCCGCTTTCCGAGAAACCTCCAAACTTTTTTTCTTCAAAGAGTCAAATTTTTTTTGTGTTCTACCACTGATTATTCGTTAATTTTTTTTTCCAACTAAACATGATGTCACGAAGACATCTCAAATTTCATGGTGCTACAATTCATCCTTTAGTTTTGGCACAAATTTGTCTGTGGTTACTGGACTATTCCTTCATTCAACTAACTTGAAACAGAGTTCAAAGATTATTCAAATGAAATATTTTCAGGATCAGAAACAATGCCTTCGAAATCAAGCTCCAGTTTAGATTACACATATTCTGTTGTGGATTCCTTCGTTCCCTTAGCAGGAGATGATGATACCCAATGTTCCTGTAAAAGAGGCGCACAAGTACGTATTGATATTGAAGATTGAGTTCGAGAAGAATTCAAGTTGAATATTCGATATGTATTATCAGGGAGAAATCGGTGCAACTGGACCTCAAGGACCGAAGGGCGAACAAGGCGAGAAGGGTTCAAAAGGACCAAAGGGAGACAAATGGTCTATCGATTTTCTTTTACTATTGTTAGCTGACCTACGCCATGATATAGTTCATTTGCAGAACAGGGTTTATTTAAATGGTGAAAAGTGAGTAAAATACACAGAACATCAATTTATCATCATATTATATTCGGTACAGAATAACCAGGTTTATAACTCCTCTTTAATGATTATACAGTGCATTCCATTTGAAGCAAGCTTTCCTGAGTAACTATTGGGTACAATAATTTTCAGGGAAAATGAAAAACACGTCAACTATAGTATACAGGGGGGCACATTTTGGTATATTCACATTTAATGTTACTTCCCCTATCGCATCCCCAGAGCATGTCACCATTATTTTTCAAATGAATCACCCTTAATTATTTTACATTATCGGATGCTCCATGATGTGCTGATTTTAACAAAGTATGCTACATAATATGGTCTGACCCTTATAGTTCGGGAGCTACAAATTATTTGAGTAGAAAATGCGCCAACCTGAATAACTTTTGGAACAATTATTATCAGTAAAAATTAAAAAAACACCTCAACAATAGTATACAGGGGGACACATTTTGACATACTCAGATTTGATGTTACTTCCTCTATCGCACCCCCAGATCATGTCACCATTTTTTTTAATAGATCACTCTATATTATTTCGCATCATCAGATGATGAACAGATTTCAACAATGTAGAATTCATTATGGTCTGAAGCTCATAGTTTGGAAGCTAAAAATTATTTGAGTTGAAAACGAGCTGCCCTGAATGAACTTCTATACAATCTGTTACTTACCTTGGTTTCATGAGGGTTTTTTTAGAAGTATACTTCAAAAATGTCTTATTTTGTCTAGTTGAATTCGAATTCGATATTCTCTTCATTTTGTATTTGTCTCATTCTACAATAACGATTACCTACCAGGTGAAGTTACAATTGGTGTTACTGTTTTTGTGAATTCTTGAGAAGCAATGGTTTTTACTCTTCAATTGATTGAAATAGTGAGTTTGTCCGTACAGAATAGAAATAGTGCTAGAGCTGCTGCCCGTGTGTTCAATGATAATCATCTAGGAAGAAATGTACGAGACAAATACGTTTTGGAATTAATAAACAAATTTATGGAAACTATATCTGTTTACAATAAAAAGTATAACCGTTCAGAAGTTGTCAACGATGAAGCTATTTCTATTGTAGTTTTAGGGCACGTTGGACTAATCGAAAATACGCATTCTCTTACTAAGTTATCTCGAAAATCAGGAATCAGTCGTATAAATGCTTTCAGGATCCTTCATAAGTACAAATTTCATCCCTAACATGCAGGGTGGTGCACATCCTTATCATGCAGCTCCAGTGTGACAATTTTTGGATGATCATTTTTCTGGTCGCTGTATTGTCAGATTGTCAGAAGAGGTCCTACAGAATGGCCATCAAGGTCTCCGGATCTCACTCCTTTAGATTTCTTTCTATGTGGTCATTTGAAGTCTAAAGTGTATGAGATAGAATCAACAACATTAGAAGATTTGAGAGAAAATATCATGAGGCATTTCAGAGAAATAACTCTTCTCAACCATATGAGTGCGGCAATGGAAGCTTGTTTGTACCATTGTTTGGAAGTTGGTGGAAACGTTTTTGAACATTAACTATAGAAAACTTGTTTCTTCTCATTGTCAAGTCACCAGATTTTGATTCAAGAATTTAATAAAAATATCTTTTTCTGATTTATTGCTTCTATATTTGTCTCTAGAATGAATATTTTCCATTGCAAATCATTGTTCCAAAAGTTATTCAGGGTGGCTCGTTTTCAACTCAAATAATTTGTAGCTCCCGAACCATAAACTTCAGACCATATGTTATATACTTTGTTGAAATCTGCTCATCATGGAGCATCTGATAATACAAAACAATATAGTGTGATCCATTCAAAAAAATTGGTGATGTGCTCTTGGGGTTCGATAGGGAAAGTTAGATCTAATGTGAATATGTCACAATGTGTCCCCCTGTATACTATTGTTAATGTGTTTTTTATTTTTCCTGAAAATCATTGTACCAACAGTTATTCAGGGTGACACGTTTTAAAGGAATGCATTGTATATGTTTGCGTAATATTTTATTGGATTTGTTGATCATTTTCTATTTGATAGTTTTCCAAATTTGAAACACGAAATGACTTCCTTCAATATTACGAAAAAAAATTCTTACATTCTGAAATGATGTGATAGTATAAATTCGAATTGAGTCCGAAAAGTGTAACGGAGAGTCACTATTGAATGAAACGAATAATTTAGACGAAGTCGAAATTCCCTTCTCTTCACATATTTCCTCAGAGTGTGACAGAAAACAACTTCTTTTCTGGTTGGACATGACGGCCTTCATACCTACTTGACATGTTTCAAGGTTATTAACCCTCATTAGTGCTAGGATAGGTCTAAAAATGTCAAATATTACCCAGTAAACTCAAAGAAAGGAATAATCACTTCTCTGTAATCAAGCTGACAGTACCGCGGTTGGCAATCAAGCCAACAACTCACCTGTAGAATTAGAAAAGTTGGTTGCCATCTGCTCTAATGTTATACAACCGGCTCAGCAATACAGATTGAAAGATTTGTCGATGGAATTGTCTGACCTATGCGGCTAATAAGGAAGAGGCTGATAAATAATTCAGCGATATAGAGAAAGAAGGTATTATAGAACCATCAGAAAGTCCCTATCCACTTCAGTCGTACTGGTTAGGAAAGATGATAGATCATCACGTTTTTGCGTAAAGACTTTCGTCATGACGAAGGGGAGCAGGTATCCTTCTTCCAAAATATAAGATACCCTGGACCTGCAGGGCAACTTCAAAATATTTTTGACATAGGGCTTGTAGAGTGAATATTTGTTAAACTTGCTCAGGAAGATCTGAATAAGACAGTTTTCACAGTCGGCTCAGGATTGTGGCATTTCACACTTACGCCATTCGGGCTTTTCAATGTTCCACTAACATTTCAGAGAATTACATAGACGGTTCCGAAGGAACATGCATGGAAGACATGTCTAGTATATTTCGAGGACATAATTGTGATCAGCAGATCATTCAAGGGCCATCTGAGACACCTGAAGAAAATGTTTCATCAATTGAGAACGTCCGGATTGAAACTGACCCCAAAAAATGCCATTCCTTCCAGAAAGAAGTACGATATATCTACTACCTACGTTGTTTCTGGGCAAGGCGTATCTGCAGATGAACATAAAATAAAGGCAGTTATAAGGTGGACAATTCCAAAAAATATACGCCAACTTCGAAGATTTCTTCATTTGTGCATCTACTATCGCCGATATGTGCTAGGGTTTGTCAACATCGCTAAACCCCCTAAGCAGACTCACAAAACGGCAAACACAGTTCCCGGAAACTGGAAGGAGTTTTGATCAACGCAACTGTTCCGAGGTATCCCCTACTGAACGAAAAATTTATTTTGACCAAAGACACCAGCAAGATGGGAGCTCTCCTATTCTAGATTCAACTATTGATAACTGGTCAGGCAGCTCTTAAATGGCTTCTTCTGTTCAAAAATCTCAAAGGTCAAGTAGCAAATTGGATGAAGAGATTCCAAGAATTTGAGAATTACACTTCAAGATCGAACATCAGGGAATAGCTACAAGAATACAGATGCCACGACGTGTCATATATGTACTTGTATACACTGTATGGATATTAGGTCACATCTGGCAAGGCTGCAAAATTTAGTCACTATACAGATCTCGACAGTACCGCGTTGCGCTCCATATCTAATGTCTCATTATGTTGTTAGCTTGTATATTAATTACATTAAATTATATAATAATTCAGTTAACACTTAGGTATATATTTAATATAATTAAGGTGCATACTATTTACCAACAGTATGAGACATTAGATATGGAACGCAACGTGGTATTGTCGATATCTGTTTAGTGACTAACTTTTGCAGCATTGCCAGATGTGACTTAATAATAATATTCATACAGTTCATACAAATACATATTATATGACAGAGGATATTATGCCCAGACGCCTGCTCACATTGCTGGTGACAATAGATACTATCTGAAATAATGAAACTCATAAGGGCCAAGAGAAAGGTCCATATCTTGGTTAGTCATCGTCTAGAAGAAGGGTAATCGAAGACCGTTATGGAAAGTTATTGGTCAGCGGTTGAATTTAACTGGGCCCAAAGAATTCCGAAGGCGTGGTGCTGGAGTCTGAGGATGGTAAAAAGGATACAGGTCAGAGAGATGAACCAAGAAACTGAAGACAGGCTTTAATAAATTCATAACGGAGTCACCAAAGGACAATTTTGAGTGATGAAAACACTGCAGAAAATGAAACAACAGCTTTGAGTATCCAATGCCATAACACAACGTAGGTGGTACATTTGAAGCAATCGTCATAAATATCATCAATCCGTTTCCAAAATCTCTTCACGGGTATAAATTCATCCTTGGGGCAATGGACTCCTTCAGTAAGTGGGTAAAAATCTGTCATCTCTATTCAGTATTCCTTCACCGTTGTAGTTGGAAAGTACGTTTTTCACAAGATTCGAGCCACACTCTTCCAATGACTATACTTCATTTATAATTTTCTTTAAATATTTTCTTCTACTTGGTCTCATTTTCTCACTCGACTCTCATCACCAGAAGAAATTACTTGAAAATATTCAAATAACGTAATAATCAAGAAACGGATGAATTATTCAAGAACCAATTTGTTTGTAAAAGAATGTATTGATAGATACAAAGTAGAACGAGTGAAAATTCAATTATTTAACTATTCAAATTACTACGGTTTCATATTAAATTGATCTACGTCCCAGCTCAGCCGGCAATTGAATCCTCACAATATAATTTCACTCATGAACATTTTTTATGGACAATCTGATCACAGTCAGTAAAACTGGCTCAAACGGTTACTTTTATAAAATTCGAAATTATATCAAGAGCTAAAGCAATTTTCACTTGCAAAAAGTTGGTACAATAGGTTTTGACATATTTCTCAATGTAATGACAAAAAAATCCCACTTGCATTTTGTCAGAAGACCCCACACCACAAATGACTAGTTTTTAAAACGCCATCGATTTTCAGGCCTCCGAAATTCGACTTCGAAATGGTTCTTCAGAATAAAAAATTCAAACAAAAAAACCGGTTCATACAGCATAAAAAAGTTCTGGAGGCGTTTGCCAATCCGTTCACAGTGAAGAAAAAGGACGACAGTTCAATCGTCAATCATGACCAACCGACAATCACAACCAAAAGTTTTGATGATATCGAAGAATTCAGGGACGATGGTTTTCAAATTTCAGAGGAGGATATTGACGACTATGATGACTTTTCCGGGGATATGGATTACGGCGATTATTTATAAGCATATATTTTCTTCAACATTATGGATATAATGGGACGATAGTACCGTTCTTGTTACAGTTTTTCATTCACAACTCTTGATGTTTTCTAATTGTCATCAATCCTTAGAACTAGACAGTTGTACTAAAATAATTCACGATCTAACTTATCATTTGTTTCAGTAGTGAAAAAATTTATGTTTGAGTCTTAAAGACTTACTATTTGTAAGAATTAATCATACGATATTTTACTGCAAATATATCTTTATATTTCCATTTTTTCATTGAAAATGAATCATCTTCCCAAAATATTTCATGTTGCACTACCATCTACGACTCTCGTACGGTATTGACGAGACAACGGTGTTGCTTTATGCTCCGGGGATATTCAGTCCCCACCCTCAAGCGAATACAAACATGAGCCTGATGTAGTCTTCCTCGACCATCAAAGTAGGGCGATTTTTGTCATAGAGTCTTCGGCTTCTGGCGAAACGAACATCTCCCGAAAAGAAGAGGAAAAATGGATAAAATATTGAGACCTACTCTATGACCTCCGCAGGTTTAACCCAAACCATTCTTAGTCTAGTCAACAAGTGCCATTTAGACCAACTTTTTTCAGCAGTCTCCGAAAATTATGATTGAGGTGTCATTCGATTCGGGATGACATCCAGATGATTTTTGAAAAAAATGAAGTTCCGCATGAAAAAATTGTAAAAGTTATTAACAATTAACTGAAAATAAAAAGATGGCTTTAGTATTTTGTAAATATCTCAAAAACTAATTAAAATTTTTTAAATCTAAAAAAAGATTCAAAAAGAGGAGGAAATTTCCTAAAAAAAAGCTCAATTCCCGGAATTGTAGCATCAATATTTATAATTTTCCCAGAGGGATGAAAATACGGCCGAAAACGGGTACTCTGGCTCGGGCAAGCCACACCCACTTTGGACACTTTAACAATAAAAATTATTTTAAAATACTAAATATGAAAATAAAAAATTGGAAAAATTCAGGCACTAACTGAATAGATTAATGAACAATAATCCGCTTGAAAAAAATTTTTATCACAATTTTTCAATTAGTTAATCAATAGTTAATTAATAATTTTTTTCTGCTTGAACATGAACATTGCAAGTGTGATAATTGTTAAACTATAAATTTAAGATTTTTTTCCTCTTTTGGAGCAATTCTTGAAAGGCTTCAGAATAGAACCCCGTTGGAAAAATTAAAAAGTTTTTATTTTTCAGTTTTTTATTAACAATTTTCGTTGTTGCAAAATTAAATACTTAAATTAATCATTGAAAAAAAAATTTTTTTTTAAATATTATCAATAATCCGTTTTTATGTTATCAGGAACTACATAGAAATAATTTTTTTAAATTTTTATCTCTAATTGTTTAAAAAATTGTTATAAACAAATGCGTTGTTTATAAGATAATTGAAAATTTTTTTATGGAATTTCAATCTTTGATACAAATAATGATTTTTAAAAGAAAAATTGTTCCTTAAAAAAATTTTCTTATTGCTTGAAAACGCATTTGTTAATTAACAATTATTTTCTCCCGCTTCTAATTAATATTAGTGAACCATTTTTTTTTTAAATCATTATTTGTCTTTCTTTCTGATATAAAAAAAAAATCCATTTTATTTAATTTTTCATTGTTTATGCAATAAACAATTTGTTATAAACAAATAAATTTTTACCTTATATTTTTTTTTCTATTCTAATTTCTGTCACAAAAACAGACATGATTTTTTTTTTTTGGATGTCATTCCGAATCGAATGACACCTCAATCATAATTTTCGGAGACTGCTGAAAAAAGTTGGTCTAAATGGCACTTGTTGACTAGACTATCTATCAAAATGGTGATTCTGATAATAGGGATCCTTGGTGGAATGATGGACACACTGCTCTCAGACTTAAAAATCATATTAGCTCGCCGTAATATGGCAGAAATTTTGCCGGACGAATGCATTATTTACTCCGCCTACTCAGGGCACATGATTCTTGGACTCAGTAATCACGAATTGAAAATAGCAATAGAAGAACCGAATCCTAATCGTTGACTAGAAGTTAATATTTGACTTCACTCTAACTTCTCATTGATTTCAACTCGTGCGTTTGTTCAAATGGTGTTTTTTAGTTACTCCGAATCATCGAGAACTTCTACTGCGAAGTCGGCCAGATGTAATTATTGAAATAATAATACTTATTATATGCGGATTCGGTATGTAATGGATAGTACGTTTTGAAGTAGAAGATGATCATAGATCATAAATCCAGTTCTCATTACATGAAAGTTATGCAATACCACTGAAATTTTGAGAAAATATGATCATCTTGAGTATAACGAAGAGGTGTGTGTAAAGAAGAATGGTAAAAATTGAAAAAATTGCTGAAAATTGTACACATTTCATCATGGTCGTTACTATTCGAAATTCTAATAATATGGATTGATAATTTGGGATCGACTACCAAGGGTGTGGCTGTTGCCGTGAAGAGAAAACGATGAACAGTATAAATTATAGAGAAAGTGATTGCAAGTTGATGGGTGGATGGATAGGATAAGTAGGCGGCAGTTGCATTGCTGCAGAGAGTGCAGACAAGACAAATTTTTCAGCAGCAACTGTAGTAATGCCAGGCCCGGGCCCCTACCCATGTTGTTGTGCTGTCAGCGTATATGAATCAGACTAACCATCCCATCCTCCCCGCCCTCATCATAATCACCACACTACCATCACTACGCGCATCATTGTTTGTTTTTTACTATACCCAACCTTCCCCCAAAAGATATCCATCGAGATGTATAATGGATATATTGTAGAAGATATTTTATGGATATCCATAAGATATCCAGAGCAATCATAAATTCATGAAATATAACAAAATCAGTGTTCAACCTATATTTTTTCACCTTTCATTTTCATATGAAAGTTTCTTCTTTTTACAAATACTACATGAGTAGCTCATATCATTGTTTTTTCTTCGACTTGAGATAGACACCCATAAGATATTTATCGATGGTCGATGAATTCGAAACGGATATCTCCCAGAAAATATTCTCCAGATGAACATAAAATATCCGAGGCAAGCCTAAACGAATATTAATATCAAGCTGAATTTTCTATATCGATGTTTCCTTTTCTCTCATTATTGAACATAAATTAGATCTTTTTGAAAATAGGTAATTGGTTTCTTCAGAAAATATTCTACGGATTGGGGTGAGGTCCAAGCAAATGTAAATGAATGTGTGTGACGAGGTAAATTTTTAATATCGATGTTTTTTTCTCTTTTCAACGTATACCAATTGTATCATTCTCCTGGACTCTAATCTTACTGGATTTTATGAACTTCCATAAGATGTTCATTCATGGATTCGAAATGGATATTCATTAGAAGATATTCCACAAATGGCTATGAATATCTGAAGCGAATATAAAATGAATACAGAGTACAATATCAATTTTCAATATCAATATATTTAAAGAGTTTCTCCTATTCCTCGATGATAATCTTATTGTTATCCCTAAAACATTTCTTTTGGATATTGTAATCAATGTCTTATGGACATCCTTGTGGATATCTTTTAGAAGTCCCTGAACAACATCTGTGAACAATCTCTCATAGATATCCTTGAACAATATCTTATGGATATCGTAGAAGGATATCTTATAGAAGTCCATCTTCATCCACTCTGAACATCCACCGAACGTCCATAAAATATTCACAAGATATAACTGGATTTCCTCTGGATATCCCCAATATCCAAAATGAATGTCCAATGGATATCCATCGAATGTCCGTGTGTTGACTAGGTTTGAACAGTATTCAATGATGAAAAACTGTATATAAAAGTTGAGAATTTTTTTAAATTTTCTTACTGAAAATAGACGTCTAGACCGGTACCTCCCTGGCAATCAGTGAATCCGGGTTCTGGTCGGGAGAGGAATATTTACTTGTTAGTTGTAACTTTTTAATTATTTGAAATATTTGTTTATAATGCATTTTTATCCTTATACATACATCTTGATACTACGAAACATGATTTAATGATTTGAGGTTGGATAAACTGGTAATAGGAGAGGCAATGGGTAGGTTCTGACTTACAAAAGGTAGATGTACAGATGGTGTCCTCATTCGATTTTACGACTTCGAGCGACCGCCGCTTGCGCAACCTAGGTTGAAAATAGTCACAGTGGAGTGAAGATTTCAGCGAATTTCTACAATTTGCTAAATCGTTATTATTTATTACATAATTATTGCTGTTTTCTTACTCTTATCGCTCCATCATGAGGTAGAGTAAGGGTGCACGTTTTTTTATGTGGCATCCCCAGTAGGCCTCATCTACGATTTGTCATTGACTAATGTCTATCTTCCGTTTCGATGCCCTAGATTACAAATTTGTTTCCCCTTTCAAGTGTTCATCTTCGCTGTATTCTTCGTTAACTTTGTTTGCGAATAACTTCGCAATGGTCAGGTCTTCATCCTCTTTGTTGTAGTCTTCTTATCCTTCTTACTAGAGCCCGCAATAATCTTTGCGCTGTTTTCACACGCGTCTTCATGGCAGCATGGCAGCATGTGCTGATAACAAAACACTGAGCCTGTTTTCCCACACCCACAGGTTCGGCCGCACCCCTTTCATACACTTGCAAGGAATGAATTTTAGGAGTTAGGATGAGATTTCGCCTGTGCTGTTAGCAGGACGAGAATGGTAAATCTTCTTCCACCTACTATGAATACGGAATCAGAATATGAGGACAAACTAATCGCCGTGTTAACGATATGTCAGCATATAGCCTGTTTCACACTAAAAATAGAAAAAACGAGGCGTATTGAATAATCGGTATTTACTGCAATTTCGGGAAACAAATGATGGATTTTGTGAATTGAACAAATTTGCTGAACTTGGCTCCGCTGTAACTCGTGAACTATCCATCTGATTGGAAAACATTTACCACGAAAATTCCAGATAATTTTATGTTCTATAATTTTTATAGCTGCTGTTTTAGACCTACGTGGTACTGAAGAGAAATCATCATCAAAAAATTGGTTTTTAGGACCATTTTTCCAATATTTATTCATTATTTATTTTTTACTTTCCATAGAGGCAATTTGCCTAAACACATGGAGATATAATGATCAAAATGACAATGATGTTTTGCACGGTAGTAATGCTAAATTTAAATTGATATTTCTAAGAAATAATTAACTGTAATATAGTAAATAATTTTTGACGATAAGGAGAAATCTAAATCTGTGAAAAGAATAATTTTATTGATGGTTCGGAGCATGGCTGAGAGTGGCGTACGAGAGGTAAGTGTCGTTCTTGCGGTAGGAATTTTAAAAAGTAAGGAAGATGTTGTGAAATGGATTTGCAGGTTAAAATTTATAAGTTTCAAAATATTGGAAATTTCGTTGCTCAATATTTTGTACAAAAACATAATTGTATTTAAATTTCGTCTCACATCCAATGACTTAATAGTGAAGCTTTTTCTGAGATTTGCAGTTCTAACGGTCATCTGTGATTTTTTTTTGAATGAGGGAACTTTTTCCAGTCTGCTCAAAAATGTCTGTGACTGTATGCCCCAAATTATATTGCCAAATTCTAATCTTGATCGTACCATAGCGTAGTACAGCATCTTGATTGCCACTGTATTTGTGAAACTACCTGTATTTCTTATAATGAATCCTAGGTTTCTATTACACATTCCATATCCATTGTCCTCAAAATGATAATTCTAAATCGTATTGAAGTTCTAAATCTTTGACTTCAGTTTTCTTGTCTAACACAACCGAATTCATATTACAATCAAATATTATTGGATACTTTTCAAGGGTTAGAGTCATTATATATGTGACATATTTCATATTCAAAAAAAGTTTTTGCACTTCCGGGACTAAAGTGTTAACTTAAGTCCCGTATAACAGGCAGATAAAGTTGCATTTTGTTGTTGACACTGTTGCTATAACGTTACCTACTGAGTAATCCAAGTAACGTGTTTATAGAACTCATCAAAATTATTAATTGTAATAATATTGAAAGTTATAGTACCTACTGGGAAGTGCAAAAAATAGTGTGTATGCCTCAGGACTAAAGAGATATTTTATCCCTTACGTGATTATTGGCCCTCGGGCTCTACGAGCACTCAGGCAATAAACATCACGTGCGGGATTAAAACATCCTCTTTAGTCCCTTGTTATATAATATACTTTTAAAATTGATAGTCCATTCATGAACGTTGGGATGTCTCTTCGGAGAGCTACACAATACCTGACTGTACTTATCTCTTGATATATTTTGAAATCATCAGCATATAGGACCCCTTTCGAAAATTCAATGAAAGATGGTAGAATATTAATAAAAAGCACAAAAAATTACGGACCCAAATTTAATCCTTGTGGTACTCCAGAATTAATTTTGAATATATTTGAACGGTTTCCATTATATTTAACCAAATACATTTCAATTTTCAAATAACTTGAAATAAGCTCATGTCTAATGCCAAAGGACCCCGCACTTCTCTTATGAGAAATGGCCTTCGGTTAAATTTCTTCAAATTTTAGTATGTTGTAGTATTCGATCACCTTCTGAAAAGTTTCCATTGGCTCAACACGATTCTATGACTAGTTTTCAAGATATGGGGTGTTGAAGTTTGAAGTGGCCATTCTTATTTCATTATTTTATACGCCATTAGAAAATTCAATTACTTTTTTTCAGGCCGTCACAATTCATTTAACCCCAAACAGTATTCTGATGCTTGAATGAGACCTGCTTTTCAATTATCTACAGGTTGATCTTCAAAGTAAAATAAGCCTAATCGATTACCAATATGTTTTAGGCCATCGATAATGTTTTTCAGTGAAACATGTAACGAAAAATGATGAACTGACCTCTAACGAAAATAATTCACGACTTGTAATCTCATAATGAGTGATTCAAAATTTTTTACCATAAATGGCTCAGGATTTTTGAGCTATACTGTATATTTCGAAATAAGGAAGATTTCTATAGAGGGGTAATTCTGAATTTATATCAATTTGGAAAAATCCACCAGGTGATTCGAAAGAAATACCCAAAACAAAATTCCAAAATATGGTTTTTATTGAAATCATCCCACATTTCAAAATTTTGTCAATTAAATTGTTTGATGTTTCATCAATTTATCGAGTGATGATATTTCTATGGCTACTTTTCGAAAATCATTATTCGCCAAAGTAAAAAATTCAGCAAAACAATTAAAATTTCGAGAAAAATATGCAATGTGTACATGTTCCACAATTTGAAATGTATTGAGGTATCGACGGTAAGCAGTAGGACAAAGTTCTATCTTCTACAAAGGTATCGAAAAGTATCGTCTTTCTTGACTAATCAGTGTTCGACCATATCAGGAACATGGACAAAATTTTCTGACAAAAATCAATTCTCAGCATCAACAGGACAATCTAACAATGTCGTTGATGGATATCGAATATTTAGTTTGTGCCTTGCATATCCAAGAAACCTCAAAACACTTGATACAGGGGCGCAATTGCCTAACATCCTTAGTCGGACTTACAAGTACAGTAACACCCACTTACTGGAGATTCTACTATATCTCCTTTATCGTTTCAAACACTACTCATAACAAATATTTGGTGTTATTCCTAAATCTTGAGTTTATTCTGAATCGTAAAATGTTGGGTTATTCATTCAATTCATCAAATTCCAATATACAGCGTAACTCACGGTCGATGGTAGGTTAGACGTTTCTGGAAACCGCAACTCAGGGTTTTTCAGAAAATTTGGCGTTTTATGTTTTTTCACCAGTTCTCCTGATCTAAAATATTTTCAGCAGTGCGTCGTTGCCGCTTCTATCGAAAAGTCCTAGCAACTTTAATCATTTATATAGAACACCCCGTATATTGACACATTTTTAGAATTGCCCTTTTATTACAATACTTTTTTGTTGATAATGCCCTATACTTATCTCTATTGGGTTTCGAGATAAAAAATAATTTGTGTTAAATACGTTCCAAAACATTGCACTAATTGAACTTAAGTAAATAAGTACTCTCAACTCCCGAAAACTTACTATTTTGATGTTAGTTTGTACAAACTCGAAGTATTTAATCTACACCAAGAAATCGACTCCATATCATACAGGGCCCGCTAAAATTACTATTATTTCCGTTTTGCATGAAAGTGATCAAAAGTTCGTATTTTCAAATGAAACCCCCTGTATTTTACTCGATAAATTGAAAGATGAAGAGAAATGCTTTAAGATGATATACCATGTCCCTATACCTAAATCATCAGGTTTTCTTAATAAAACCGCGTTTTTAGGAAATAGTTTTTTGTGTATTTAGCACAAAGAGATTGATTGTTGCTCGACAAAGAGAGTTATCGCGCTTCGCGAAGCAGAGTGCGGAAATCGTTGGAGAGTGGCAAAGACAATTCAAGTGACAAAAAAAGGGGTTTTCAATAAAAAATTTACCCAAATGTTTTGTGTATTTTATGGTACAATAAAATTGCCTTTTTTATTTATAATGACACACTAAATGCTGAGATATATCTCCAAATATTAACGATGAATTACTGATTTCCTCAAATATTTGCCGTTAGAGGAATATAGGAATTCGTGGTTTCAACTGGACGGAGCGCCAGCTCATTCCACCCAAAACTGTCCAGGGAACTTTACGAAATGCTTGACGATCGTTGGTTCAGGCATTTAGGGCCGTAGGTGGCCACCGAGATCACCCGATCTCACGCTGCTTGGCTTTTTTTATGGTTTGTTTTAAAAGAAATGATGAACAGTACTCCAGTACCTACCAAAGGAGAACTGCGACTTCGAATATTGCGGTGTATTGAAGATCTGGATCCACATGAAATTGAAAAAGCAACCACGAGTCGCATGCAAAAACACATTTTAAAATGTTTGAAATGTGATGGTCAACATTTCCAGCATTTATTGTGAAAATGTGATATTTTGTTTACTATTTTGTTATTTTTATCCTTCCTAATTCTGTTATTTCTACTTTCACATGTTATAGACAAGTAAATCTTGCTTTTCACCTGAAAATGTGAGATAAAAAGCTGATTCTTGGTACAATTGTTTCCTGGAAACTTTGAGCCATCATAGGTAGTTAAGGAAATTATTTTGTAACATTACAAACTTCCTCTCGTTCATTGGTGTTAATTCAGAATATATTTGGTTGAATTTTCTGCATGTCCTGACAATGATTTGAGCACAATATCTGTTTAGAATAAATATTTTCATAAGAACTCTTTTGAAACGCTGTCAATAACTATTTATGAACTACATATAAAAGTCACCGAACTGTCATAAACTTGATATTTTCACGACTACCTAAAATTAAATTCTTTAAAAAATAATATTTCCTAAAAAGCGGCTTTATTAAGAAAACTTGATGATTTAGGTATAGGGACATGGTATATCATCTTAAAGCATTTCTCTACGTCTTTCAATTTATCGAGAAATATACAGGGGGTTTTACTTGAAAAAACGAATTTTTGACCACTTTCATGCAAAACGGAAATAATAGTAATTTTAGCGGACTCTGTATGATTTCTCGGTGTAGATTAAATACTTTGAGTTCGTCCAAACTAACATCAATGAGAGTACTTATTTACTTAAGTTCAATTAGGGCTATGTTTTGGACCATATTTAACACAAATTATTTTTTATCTCGAGAACCCATAGAGATAGGTAAAGGGCATTATCATCAAAAAAGTATTGTAATGAGAGGGCGATTCTAAAAATGTGTCAATATACGGTGTTCTGTTTAAAATATTAAAGTTGCTAGGGCTTTTTGATAGAAGCGGCAACGTCGCAATGCCGAAATTTCTTTAGATCGGCGAAACAGGTGAGAAAATGTAAAACACAAAATTTTCAGAAAAATCCCGAGTTGCGTTTTCCAGAAACGTCTAACCTACCATCGACCGTGAGACACGCTATATACAAATCTTTCCTCTGTAACTTATCTTGAATATATGCCGCTGATAAAAGAACATGATAAATTCCTGTCAGGTCTTTCAATTGTTGTAAACTCAAGTAAGGAAATTCAGGGACATGCAGATGATTCAGCAGAACCCACACGCCAAGAATCAAATGAAAATTTTCATCTTCAACACGGGCTTGAACTATATTCACCTGCTGTGATGTGATCTTTCCATTATTTCTCTGGCCAACTCAGCAGTTCCTGAAATGTTTATTGGAGGATGAAATCGATTGATCAATATTTATATTTCAATTTATCAATTGCACATTATTTGTTTGATACCATGTTACCCTTTTGGGAAACATTTCCAGTTCATGTATGTTTCATTATGTATAATTTTTCCGGTTGCTACCAACTTGCTTTCCTGTATTCGATGTGATAACTCAAAAAGTAGCCATTGAAATGGATGATGTCGATTGGAATATCCTCACTCGATAAACTGATGTAAATTCAAAGGATTTAACCGATGAAATTTCAAAATATAGTGTGATTTCAATAAAAAAACACATTCTTCAATTTTATTCTGCACTCAAAGAAATAGGATAGGTCAATTCAATGAAAAAGAATGTTCCGTCAACAATATCGTTAATTTTGTTGAATGAAACAATGTTAATGGTACTTTCAATGAAAAGGTGGTCGTCATTATAACTAATGAAACATTGTTGCAGAACAAAATTAACATCAACTTGAATCATAGGTGCAATATAATCAATTATTTTGTGTTCCAACTAATAATTTATGAAGTTTAGTCAAATCAAACTGAAAATTGTATTTCCCAAGTTTTCAACTATCATTAATTTGTAATTCCAACATTATGATAGTTTGCTGTACTGTTATAATTAGTAGACGAACAAATATAATCGTGTAACTAACCTACAATTATGTTTATAGATGAATTCTAATAGTATTATAGTTTGATGTGCTATTGTAATTGAGAGGTAAACAAATATAATTGTATAACTGACCTACACTTTTGTTCATATATAAATCATAACAGAATAATAATTTGCTGTACTATCATATTTGTCAAACAAACATAATTGTATGATCAACCTGCCCTTCAGTATGAATAAAAATTGAACATGTTTCACTCTATCCACTTTGATGAATTGATGCTAACATTCTGCACATGTGTATGGTTAGGTTCATGTTGGTGCAAGTCGCTCTGATTAGTTTCACTCAATTTCCATTCGTGTTTTTCATTCAATTTAGTTTACTCTGGTGAGTAAATATTTCAATAATTGTGAATACACAGAGTTTGTGAATGCGATTATTAATCCTTATTATGTTTCGAGATGTGTGGAAACAGTGTTAATCGATGAAGACTTGGCTTTAAAAAAGTTGCTGAATAGTTGGGGGATTTGGTAATTTATTTGATCCACTGAAATGTAAGTTGATATTACTTCCTGTTCCTGTATAAGTATCATACATTTATTTATGTTATATTTCTATTAGATTATATAATAATAAATAAACATTTTCAATTAGCCTGTGTTTTAATTTCATTGCACACATATTATGACACCTCCCCCCCCCGTAGAACATTCAAATAACAAAGTTGTAGAGTCTCTCTGACTGTGAAAGATGAATTTTTGATATTAAATTGAATGTGAATATGTCAGAAACAATTAAATGCACTTTCAATATAAACCTGTGTTATCAGGATGACTTTTATATTTACTGAGTTCCACTCATAATTGATGTAAGCTTTTATTTATCAATTTGTGATATTAATTTTTCTTTCGTGGCAGAATCTACACACTCGTTACATACAAAACGGTAAAAAAGTGACAGGTATGCCAAACAAAAAACGGTCAGGTATCAAACAAGTAGTTATTATACTTGATTAAGTTGTTGAACTAACAAAAAATGGTCAATAAACTACTCATGTCGTTCTAAATATTATGATCACTAAACAAAGAAATTGTTGGAAAACTAAAAAATTGTTGATGTACTTCTAATTTTGTTATGAAACAATATGATAATAACTACAAACTACTATTTGTTTCTATAATCGAATAAATTTGTTTTGGTACCTTAAAATGGTTACTTATATAACGAACTAGTATTCTTGTTTGAAGCGATGATAGAAATAGTATGATGACTGAATATGCATAACTATTATTTGCTAGTAACTACTAAACTAGAGAGGCGCAATTTCATATGCTCTTTTTAGTTAATCTAACCTATTATTTTCTTTGAGTGTGCCCATTTATTTCGAATCACTAGGTGGATTTTTCTAAATTGATATATTGCCCCTCCATAGAAATCGTTCTCATTTCGAATTATACAGTATGACTCAAAAATACTAATTACTGACTTATGGTAAAAAAAATTGAATTGAAAGGTCAGTTCATCATATTCTGTTACATGTTTTACTGAAGAATATTATCGATGGCCCAATAAAAATTGGTCATCCATTAGGCTTATTTTACTTTGAAGATAACCCTGTAGATAATTGAAAAATTCAAGCATCAGAATACTGTTTGAGATCAAATAAATGGAGACTGACAGAAAAAAAAGTTATTGAATCTTCTAATGGCGTACAAAATAATGAAATAAAAATGGCCACTTTAAACTTTAACACCCCAAATCTTGAAATCTAGTCATAGAATCGTGTTGTGCCAATGGACACATTTCAGAAGGTGATCGAATACTACAGCATACTAAAATTTCGAGGAATTTAACCGAAGGCCATTTTCCATAAGAGAAGCGCGGGGTCCTTACCCAGTTTAAAAAGTAATATGGGGACGCGAGCAATATAGTAAGTATAGTGAAATTTCGCAATTGTAGGCGATTCTCAATCTTAGAAAAGTATCAGTGTGGGGTTGAAGAGATGGGTAGAGGGTCCCTACCTCTTTTTTGCTCAGAGGCCCGAGAATCCGGTCACCGGGCCTGTAGATCAGCTACAGCAATACAAAAAATCATATTTAAAGCATTGAGTACAGTAACTATATTTCAAATATTTAAGTACCATAAAGGACCTGGGTGTGCGTTTGAAATATTATAGAGTATATAGGGTAGGTATACAATTGCGAGTTGGTTTTTCCGGTTTCCTAATTATTGAGGAAGAGATAGTATTTATTGGCCCTGCTGTGGAAGGAAACCAAGTGGTGCCCATATTTTTGTACAGGTAAGGTAAACGTTTATCATAGTCAACTTAACGCTCACCTGTATTTTTCCACTATCATCTCCACTTCGAGCGTAGCCGAGATCATGCAGGGATATGGAAAATTTGGAGTATTGCAAATTTGCAGGATAACAAGAGGATTTCATTATCATTTGAATGTGTTTCATCATTGTTGTTGCCTGATGAAATTGTCTGTTGCCTAGCAGCAACGGTTAAAAAATTAAATAAATTGTATTTTGTATAATACAATTTTTTGAATTTAGTCACACAAACTACACTGAGCGTGAAATTTCATGACAGTCGTAAAAAAAATGTTTACTTAATTAATCCATATTTATTGTTATAATCATACAAGTGCATGCTATTCAATTCAGTGCTAAACACCATGTTTGAAAATAATATATATTTCCAATTATCCATTATTTCGTTCAACAATACAGATGAATGGAAAAAACAAATAAGGTTGTTACACAACTTAATGTATTTCTTGTTGAAACTTTATCGGGTAATTTTATCTTCACTTTCACCAATTTCAAACCACAAATACATATAATGTTGAATCTTCATTTTCAGTAAAACACTTCCTTGACAAGCGACATTTTCAGTATGTCTCGAAATATTGACAATGACATCAGGTAAAAACAAAATGATGGAGTTTTAAATAAAAATATATTTCACAAAACTGGTTTTATTACATCAAAACTATAAACTACAACAGGAAATTTCTATTTATAGTGAATTGTGAATATTTACCTATTTAATGCAATTGAAGTAAACACAAACAATTTAACAAACGTCATTAGCGGTAAATATAGTAACGAAGAGCCCAGTTACCTTTGAGAGAATAATTTGATTAAATTGGATATTAATGAAACGCAATTAATGAATATATAATAGTCGATTTGGCGTGGAATTGAAACGAATTTAAAGAAAAAGTTAAATGTTCAACACGGCACAGAAGCAGATATAATGCCGCAGCTGGTGTTTCATATCAGAGGCACGCCAAGGCTATGAAACCGCCAAGGTGCTTTTATGCCTAGTAAAACAAATAACTATTCTATGTCTCCAATAGTGATATTGTTAATGGCAGTCAAGAGTTTCGAAAACTGACTTTCACAAAGTAGCGTGTTGATAGATATTTATGATACAAGCTGAAAAGTGGATGTTTAAAACACTGGTGCCAACGTTTGAGGAACGAGTGCGTAGCAATCACACTTCCATAAAAGTTTCATAGAATATCTTTTGACACAGAAGTAACAAGGAGAAATTTCAACACACCTAATATACTGAAACAGAACGTCTCAAGGGTTATATAATTCGGGTTTGACATTATGAACTGGTGGAGACTGGATGCGTTTATTTAAAGTAATCTGGAATTATCAAAACACCAGGTACAAGGAACTAAGCTTATTTGTATTAACAAATATTTGAATCCTTCTGAAACCGACGACTGTTTGTCAAATTCGACACATTATATTGACAACTAAACAATTTCAAACAACCTTCTCCAACCTGGTGTATGAGATGAATAATACTACCTAGATCAGGAGTTTGACAGGAAGAGGTTTGATATACAGGGCGGAAATTCCGCTTCAACTACTCCCCCGAAGTTGCAAATCCTTTTTATTTGGATTAGTGGCTTTATTCCCTAGGATAAAATTCTTTCAGGTGGCTGGCATGGAAATTGCCTCGTTCTATGCCACTCTAGAACGTAGGTGGCAAAGCTTACAGAATTTTTCACACGAAATAGGAGCTGAAACTTTTTTTTGTCTGAATTGAGGGCGGATGACTGAGTATTTGCCCTCAACAGGACTAGGTCGCCCAACTTGAAATTTTTATATGGTCGGCCAGGATTACATGCCTTTCTACGAACAGCTTTGCCCTCTATTGTTTCTCTCGCCATTACCAATTTATCGTTACAACCTATGAAGTCGGGGTTTGGAGGTCGAAACCGTTCCTTTGGGTTGGCTTGAGGGTGCCGGACGGAAGTATGAATAACTTGCACGTTGAGCGCATTAAGAGTGGTTTTCCACCTACGTGAAGAAAATTGGGTTCCTTGATCAGAAATTATCCATTTTGGTACACCACAGTAGGGAAAATAGTCGGCTGTTAATCGATGTAAGCATGAACGAGTAGTGGCAGATCGGAGTGGATACAGAGCCACATGTTTAGTGAAAAGATTTACAATGACCAGCAAATAGCATGCACCACTACGGCTACGTGGAAGAGGACCATACAGGTCCAGCGCCATTATATCACCTTTTGATGTGGCCACAATAGGATCATGAGGAGATTTTGGTAATGTAGCTGTTTTTGACTGTTGGCATATTTCACAAATTTTGATGAACCTTTTCACGTCTCGCGACATATTAGTCCACCATAACTCGTGTCTAAGACAGAAAAAATATGCTTTTTTGTGAAATTCTAATTTGGCATAGAACGCTCTTGAAAAATCTACACCTAAAATAAACGGGTACACTAAATTCGGCACCATTAAAAACTCAAAATTATACTTACCTTCTAGTAACGAAAAGGTTAAGTCTGCTTGAACATTTAGCCTCTGTTGCTTAGCTTTACACGCTCCAGATATCCGTACGCCAGTGCAAGGAAAATGAGGAATTAGATTGTGAAAACTTGTAAGTTGAGACCAGACAGCATCAGAAAAACAACAAACTTGACTCCCGGTATCGATTAAGACAGGGAAACTGAAATTAAACACAGGAGATTTGTCATTTGATAAAAAATGCTAGAAGTCACAGTCATCAACCAACAAGTCCTCCCGAGGATTATTTTGAAGATTTTCGGTCTTATTCAACACCCCAGATACGCCAGGCCGTTCTCGCAACTGGACGGATCGTTTTCCGCCTTGTCGCCTTCATCCACCGTAACTAAAGAAATCGTATTCGGGTTTCTATCGGTTCTAGGAAAATTTCTATGTCTGTTATCTACAAAACGAGAACTATTATGTTCTCTAGTACTGAAATAGCTGGTGCTTTTTTGGCCTAGTTTATTCGAGTGACTCGATTTAATATTGATATTATGATAATAAATGTCAGCTCGACTCAAATGATCCAAAGCATCAGAAAAACTTGAACATTGTAACAGTAAAAGTGAAACATGAGGAGGCAAGGTTCGTGCAACACTAATCAAGAGCATATTATCCGAGTAAGACGGATCTAAATGTTTGACCAGTACACCAAAACTATTAAAGAAATCGACAAATGATTCTCCTTCTTTATAAACCCCTGTTTCCAATTTCATCCTTGCCTGTCATTGTGATTGATCATTCCAAAAATGTTTCAAAAAATTTGCTTTGAATTGTGAATAATTCGGCCCAAATCTTAGCTGAGTTTAAAAAAAAATATGTTACCAAAAATCTGAAATATTTGTAATCAATATTTTCGACGCCGAAGCCGTCTTCTAACTGTTTTAGAAAATCTACCGGATGGTTGACATTGGGATCAAAAAATGAATTTTTTTTGTTGGTTGCAGAAGGATTATTCAACAGATTTTCACTAAAATTATTCTCCCTATTATGTTGCAATTGCTGAATAGTTTGACTAACTAATTGAGTGATTGCTTCAGAGGTGATTGAAAATTTGGCTTGAACCTGCATTCATTTGCTTTGAACCTGCATTCATTTGGGCTGCATTCAACGATGGGTTCATCCCTTCGTTGTTGGTGTTCTCGGCTTCATATCTATAAGTTGGTGGGCGTGGCTGTGACCAATCCCAAGCAAATGGTTCGCCCTCGGTTGTGCTCTCGGAGTTTGTTCAGGTAAAGTATACTGACAAGACCCAGACAAATGTAATGGAACATTCCTACATTGATTCGGGGTCAGCTGTGGCACGATTCCTCTATTTTCCCCCCTCAGATTTGCTATCCTTGAAGGCTGCATATCTCTATGCCTCACCATTCTCCTTCTCAGATTGTATACCCTTCCAGCGAGTTTCTCTCCTTCCATAGCTCACAATATCCCAGCTAGTTGGGGTTATATAATTCTGGTTTGAAATTATGAACTGGTGGAGACTGGATGCGTTTATTTAAAGTAATGTGGAATTATGAAAACACCAGGTAGAAGAAACTAAGCTTATTTGTATTAAAAAATATTAGGATCCTTCTGAAACCAACGGCTGTTATCAAATTGTAAATCATCCTTATTCCTAGAGGAAGCGTTGCTAAGATCAAAGATAGCTATGTCGTTTGCTATGGTTTATTCACAAACAAATAGTGTTTCTTTGTGGAAACTCGAATCTAGTAAAACAAACGATATTGAAAAACTGTTGAGCGAAAGAATAAATTCCGAGAAAGTCGATGAATAGTCTGAAACATCCCATGGATAGAGCGAAATTAGCAATGAATAACCTTCTACCAGAAAAATCCCAGACACAATACGTAGCTGATTACTTCGACTATCAATTATTTTGTTTCCATAAATATAAATAATTTTTCGAACTAGTACCACTTCACAACAAATGCCATAATAATAAAACGTCGAAAAATATTTAACTGAAAAGAGCGTAGCGTAGCAATTCTCAACCGCTTTCTATTTGAGAGTATCAAGCACCGGGAATTTTTATTCTAGCGCATTCATTGAATAGAAAATGACATCTGTCAAAATCCACCATAGACTACAAGCCCAGGCTAATTCTGGGAGGGTCATTTGACCCAGCACAAATTATATTCAGAATTATAGTGCAATACGAAACAACTCCTTTCCGCACTGTGCCGTCAGTTGTGGGCTGTCAAAAAAACTTTCCATCCGAAGGAGGGGTATTTTGACAAAAGATTCTTGGACGGCATTTCCTAATGCCGTACAAAAAGAACGGTCCTGAATTTCAGGAATTTTTTTATTTTTCGCAAATTTTTCTTATGAATCCAGGTGATTTATTATCGTACGGCATTTGTGCAATTGAATTTGTTACTACACAGATTCATTTTTTAGCAACGCAGTACATATTTGCCGGTACAGGGGTGGGGAGCCCCGCACGTAAATTCATACTTAGACCTGTATGTTTCAAGATCATTGGAAAATGTACGGCATCGGTTCCATATTATTTTCATCATATAAAATGATTTTCAGAAATTATGCCGTCTGAAAATTTTGGTGCAAAGAAGAAATAAAAAAAAGAAATGAAAAATTACCTCTATTAGGGGGGTTGAATCTAATATTATTCAAAGAGAAGTTATAAATGCCGTACGGCAAACCGTTTTTCAGGCTAAATATTTCTGTTTGATGTAATAGCAGGTTATAATTGATGGAACTAAATAAAAATATTCATAAAAAAATTGCACTGTGATTTATTAGAGAAGTAATTTTTAGAATATCATTTCTCTTTTAGTTTCTCAAGCATCCCTATACAAAAATAAATTGATGCCGTACATTTTCAATTTGTGGATTTCTCACAGCTGATAAAATTTTGCATTATGTTTTTACGAAATATTTGAATATTGTACGGCATTCAGAAAACTTTATTGGCAATATAAAATAATAATTGGGAATTACAATGCCATTCATATCAGATGGAAAATACAATACCTACTCTGAAACCGTATAACTTGAAAATTCGAGCTTATTTCTCAGTTCGATGTAAATTATTGTACTGTACCTTACAATATTTATACTCAAGTATATTACTTTGTCGCTTTTTTGAAAACCATATTTATGATTCTCAATCTGTATAAGAATGTCCTCACAGATTATATTCATTTATTAACGGATACATTTATTTGCATTTTTAAACCACAGTGGAACGAAATATAATGGATACTATACAGCCTATTGTAGACACCCATATGCAGGTATATGACATGAGTACAATGATTCTAGAGTGTCACCGATATCTTCTGAATCCCTCATAAAAAAAGAAGCATATGTTCTCTTTTATGAGCACAAGAAAACCAAATCAAATCTTTAGGTATTTTTTTTGTTTTCTTTCTTTTATTTCATTTTATATTTTTATATATTAAGTATTATTTCGCAATTTTTAATGTTGATGTTTTATTTGTATATCTATACTTTATATTGTATTGTAAAAAATTATATACGGATACTCAATTCAAAAATATGTTTTGACATAGGTATGATAAATGAATACGAAGTGGCCCAGGTACGTGGAATTGTAATTGGTCTATAATTTTTTATATTTGGTTAATCTCTTGACTTGAAGATTGAGCTGATGAAACTAGAATTCCACAAGGAAATTTCCCTAAGTTCAATGGTTTAATAAGAAGTAGAAACAAAGGTTTTGCTAAGGTAAATCAATTTCTTTAAAAATGGTGAAGCCATTCCATCTGGTCCTGGACCTTTGTTGGTTCTAATTGATATAATTTATTCAATATGGTTTTCAAGCTGAAATTACAGGAACTCATATCTATAGTTCTCTTGTAGTTGAATCCTAATAAATTACCATTAAATGATACATAGATTTAAGGTATAAGAGAATATTGTGAGTTTACCGAAAATAACTCCAAATCATTTTTCATTATTCTTGTAAACTTCTACAGTACGGTATAGACGAGACACCGGTGTTGCCTTCTATGCTCCGGGGGATCTTGAGTCCGTTGTGTAAAATGAGAGGTGCCGAATATATTGGAACTACTTTTTCCTCACCCTCAGGCAAATACAAGCTGATAAGTCTGATGTAGTCCTCCTCGACCTACAAAGTAAGATGATTTTCGTCATGGAGTTGAGACGATTTTCGTCATGCAGTTAAGACGAATTTCGTCATGGAGTTTTCGGCTCCGGGCGAAACGAACATAGCCCGAAAAGAAAAACGAATGTCGAGATTTACTCTTTCATCTCTGCAGGCTCTATCCAAAATGGTTGGTCTGATCATAGTGATCCATGGTGGAATGATGGGTACACTGCTCTTGAACCTAAAAATCATACCAGCTTGCAGAAATCTTAGCCGAACGAATGCAGAAGGCCGTCATCCTTGGTTCACTAGGGCTACTCAGGGCATATGATTTTCGGACGCAGTAATCACTCACCCCACGGACGTGGGGAGTGGTTATATAGCTTAATGATCCAGCGCGCCTTCCGGAAGTATCGGGGCTCCGGAGGCAGAGCCTGACTAAAATATCCATAAGGAAATAATAATAATACTCAGGGCACATGATACCCAGTAATCACTCGCCCCACTTACATTTCAATGCAAAAGTTGGTCTTATTTATTATTTGTACTAGCATATCGGTTGTTGTTTTTTTACTAGTTTTTTGGTGCAAATTGGATACCTATTTCACTCTGTATGTATGTCCCATAATAACTGTCAGTGTGATATGGAAGGAAATTATTGAATCAATTAATTAATTATTGGTAAACGATTAAATGATACAAATATTCAAGTTCAGGTTTTTCTTCATTTTTCCGCTTAGGTGGCTATGATTCTGAATTTGAGTGTTGGTTCTGATTCTAAACAACTTTTCTACATAAACTTTTTTGATAATGTCAAAAATAAGGGTAGTTTATACTTGATCAAATTTCCTATTTTTTGTTCTACCCTGTATACCGTTCAGAAATTTTAAATTTTGATAACTTTTGTGCAAATTTTTTGCAATGCACCAAATTTTATGAAGAATAAAATTTTCTGAAAAATTGATAATAAACAAGTTTTCTCCAGGTGCAACCTTTTTGAATCTCACTGTGTACCAATTCCAGTCGTATAGAACTAGTTTTTTTGTACGGCATAGAGTTTATCTTGATTATTGCTGTACTTGCTAGTAAAATATATATATACGCCGTAAAAAACAAATTACCTTAAAATTACCCTTTTCAGAGGGAAATAAATTTTCCCGGTCAGCCATATATGTTCCATGAAAAATGTACGGCATAACAAAAAATGACATTGTTCCATAGAATAGAATTCAGATAATTGAGTTTGATGGTGTATCAAATGGCCCAAACTATACTAGTTAGGGGTGGGGGGTTAAGAGCGGGGCCCCCCACCCCTGTACCTGCAAATATGTACGGCGTTGCTAAAAAATGAATCTATATTGTTATACAAATTCAATTGTACAAATGCCGTACAGTAATAAATCACCTGTATTCATAAGAAAAATTTGCGAAAAAAAAAATCCTGGACTTCAGTACCTTTCTCTCTGTACGGCATTAGGTCCTATTTGATTATTTTTCAGTTATCTATCATCTTGAAAAATGCCGTCCAACAATCTCTTGTCGAAAAATCCCACCTCTGGTTGGAAAGTTTTTTTGACCTACGTACTCATCCGCACCGCTCACAACTGACGGCACAGTGCGGAAAGGAGTTGTTTCGTATTGCACTATTATTCTAAATATAATTCATGCTGGGTGTCAAATGACCCCCCCCAAAATTGGCCTGGGCTTGTAGTCTACCAATAGCAAGTATGAAGTAAGAAGCCGGTACTTGAAAGTCTTGAATAGAATGCGTCTATTGATGTTCCAATTCAAAACGAGTCGTTGAAATGTCACCCATTCCGCCATCTCTCGTCGTTCAACTTCGTTCAAGTCAGTGAATCGGTTGACTGTGATATCAAATCCACCCATTCCATCCTTTGCTTCTTTCTGTCGCTTGAGCTTCTTGCCACTAGATGGCGAAATGTTGTTCATTTGTAACAATGTAATTGTAGATAAACTCTAGAATACTTTATTGTATGTTCAGTTTGAAAAATCTGTTTAACATTCAAAGTACGTTGATTCATATTTAATGAAGAGTGAAAAACGGGACGACACAGTCATTATCTGTAGAGGGTCCTGCAACACGAGCGCGGTCTTCCATATCTCCATTAGGTAATAGATAGAAAATTTCTGAGCTCTACAAATCACACAGGGTGTATATTTTTCTGGGCAGGTACCAAATTTCTTTTTTTGAATGGCAACCTGTATTTTTCATCACTTTCTACATGAAAAGAAGACGGTTTTCAAGATTTTTAACAAGACAGCTTATTTTCGTCACACATAATATCGTATCTCCAATCACTCTCAAGTGAGTGTGAAACATTTTGTGGTAAATGCTTGTTATGATCATTATATGCTCAGGTAAGAGAGTGAAGAAAGGGGTATCAGGAACCAAACTCGATAACAAAATATTCATTACTTGGATAGTGGAGTTGAAATGTGATGATAACATTGTATATTAGCTCACTATAATGTTTCAACAATATGACTGTATCTGTATGAAAAAATATTACATTGGTATTGAGAGTAACATTGCTTAAACTCTCTTTGATTGCTAAATTTTCAATAGTACATCAATAGGCTTGTCATATTGCTTCAACTTATATATGATATATACAGTGTATCCACTTAAATTCGCAGAATGTGGATTTTTTTTTAATAATAATTTTTCGCAAAAAATTATTCTTTATAAAGAGTTAGTTCTGCATGGCAGAATACCTGAAATACAACAGATATAAAAATGTTTCAGTAGTATACGAGGTTTCTTGACAATGATTTCCATGTAATAGTAAATTAACTTTATTTTTGACAATGTTGAAAATTGTAACTGGAAAAAAATTATTTAGAATTCAGAACAACATTCAGATTTCCATGCAGATTTTTTAATGAAAAATTAAAAAATTATTGTAGATATATATGTTCCAGTATCAAAAATGGTTATGGAGAGAAATTGTTTATATTTATAAACTATGTTAAGATATTCAATCACATATAGGTATCAACAATGATTATTTTTTCATTTAACATTTTTTCAATGTAGTTAAAAAACTTTTAGTTAGCTCCACCAACAATCAATCTTTAATAGGAAAACTTACATCAGCTCGCAGATATGTTTCAAAGGATTAATCCTTCATCATCGTAAATGAGGGTTGGTTACATCGAGATCTACATAAAAGTCAGATGTTACAATGGGAAATAGAATAATAATAGTATGTAACATCCCGGTTTTTAGTGGAAAAATATCTTAAAATTTTAACATGTTTTAACATAAGAAAGGGCGGTGGTCCGCAGCTAGTTCTACTTCCCAGTGTTATTTTTCTTTAGATCTCGATGTAACCAACCCTTATTACTGATGATGAAGGATTAATCCTTCGAGACATGTCTGAGCTGATGTAAGTCTTCCGACTACATGTTAATCCTATTGAATGTAATATATTGCACAAAGATCGAAAATTTCTGTCGGAGAGAATAAACATAATCGACAAAGTTTAAGTACCCTCCACTCCATACGTTTCAACCAAGTGAAAAAATTATGCAAACATCTGACAGGAAACAATTTTTTCCTTTGCCACGACGAACATTGAACTACATCTAACAGATTTTTGTGGAACGTTCTTCCAAGAAAACTCAATTGCAAGTACTTGTCTTGTAATTAAACAGAAGATTATCCTTATTTGGCTGGGAATGACCACCTGCAGACATGCATGTTTCGAGGTTTATTGCCTCTCATCAGTGACAGGGTAGGTCGGACAAAATTATAATTGTCCAGTCCCAGCCATATGAATAATAATGAACTGTGTAACTAATATTTCCACACGGATAACACCACGATCTACAACCAAGTTGATCGAAGCGCCATCCGCACGGAACAAGACAAAACACTCCCAAGTAGGACAGTCTCCGGGAAGGGAAATCTGTAACATTCGAACGAGTTCGAATATATTGTGCCAGAGAGGTATCAACAATGTTGAAAGAATACGGGTACCCTTCTCTCTAAGCGTTTCCACCAAGTGGAAAATAAAAGGCAAACATCTGTCAGAAAACAACTACTTCCCTGGCTACTACCACGACGGACATCGAACTACAACTGACAAATATTTGTGCAACAGTCTTCAAAGAAGACCCAATTACAAGTGCTTGTCTCGTAATTAAACAGAACATTATCCTTCATTTGACTGGAAATGACCACCTGCAGACATGCATGTTTCGAGGTTTATTGCCTCTCATCGGTGACATCATTAGAGCAGATGGCAACCAACTTTTCTAATTCTACAGGTGAGTTGTTGGCTTGCCTGCCAACCGCGGTACTGTCAGCTTGATTACAGAGAAGTGATTATTCCTTTCTTTGAGTTTACTGGGTAATATTTGACATTTTTAGACCTATCATAGCACTAATGAGGGTTAATAACCTTGAAACATGTCATGTAGGTATGCAGGCCGTCATGTCCAACCAGAAAAGAAGGTGTTTTCTGTCACACTCTGAAGAAATATGTGAAGAGAAGGGAATTTCGACTTCGTCTAAATTATTCGTTTCATTCAATAGTGACTATCCGTAACACTCTTCGGACTTAATTCGAATTTATACTATCATATCATTTCAGAATTTAATATTTTTTTTTTTCGTAATAATGAAGTCATTTCGTGTTTCAACTATTGAAAACTATCAAATAGAAAATGATCAACAAATCCAATAAAATATTACGCAAACATATACAATGCATTCCTTTAAAACGAGTCACCCTGAATAACTGTTGGTACAATAATTGTCGGAAAAAATAAAAAACACATCAACAATAGTATACAGGGGGACACATTGTGACTTATTCGCATATGATCTAACTTTCCCTATCGAACCCCAAGAGCAGATCACCAATTTTTTTGGATGGATCACACTTTATTGTTTTGCATTATCAGATGCTCCATGATGAGCAGATTTCAACAAAGTATAAATCATATGGCACAACATTAGAATTGTCCTGTCCCTTCCCGGTTAATAATAATAATCAACAAGCTATTTTCAAATATCAATATTCTTGATACCGGATACATGTGTTGCCAACGAATTTTGATGTATATTCATGAAAATAAAATCACGCTATCACCCATGAAACCCCCTGTCGAACTCGAATAAAAAATGAAAATATGAAGACTCAGTCTTCCGATAAAAACAGCAACAAAAATATTTAATTCACTAACAGACAATCTTGAATCCATTTAAAGTTGTACCTTCCTAAATACCATGTTAAATAATGGATGACAACTACAGATAGAAAAATTACCCAATAATCTCATAAACCTTGAATCTTCTTAATAAAAAAATTACGCTATCCCAAATCACCACCCTAAACCATATAGTCATTGATAATTCAAAAATTCAATACGAGGTATTAGAGAAATCAACATGCTATATCAATACTATGAAATATAACCAATAATAAATATTTGAGGAATGAGACGCCAGTCCATTATATTAGCAACATATTCTCCTTCATTATCGCGTGCTGAGTGGAACTCTATCTTTGTAAAACAGCTGGTGGATTATAGGATAGCACAATGGCTTTAGGAAGTACGGAATCTCATTAATTACAGATTGCATCTCATTAATTAACATTGTTTGCCTCCCGAAGAGAGGTTCAAACAAAGCAGATAATTTCAGGAACGCATTGGGAGTAACCTCCTCATGAATGAACGTGTTCGGTTGAAAGCTATGCAGGTAATGTGTATTTTGGAACGAGTTCATTGTGTGCCTACTCGTTCGGGAAATGTTAATTTGCACCGAAATTGTCTACGTAGGTATTTCAATTACGGTGGAATTTTGAATAGATTTTCGTAGACTTAAAAACATAAATGAAAAATGTCCGTTGTGCGAAGTAGTTGTATTGAATGATTGTGCTTTGTAATAACGATATTATTCAATGAAAATGAAAAAAGGCAATTTTGAAATACAGTTATTACGAAAGAGACTCATCCAAGTAGAAAAATTCATTCATTCCAATACTTTCACCATTTGCGATATGTATATTTTCCTAGAGAAAATTGGGGCAGAACTGGATGGCACTTACTTATGCGATGATGCCCGAAAATGATCATTTCCTTGTTATTTAATTTCAGAACATTAACAGCAATTATCCAATAATCATAGCAGTAGTATATAGGAACCTAATTATCTTCTTTCATATACAGGGTGTCCCGAAACTATGGTGCCAAATTGAAACAGAAGATTCCCCTTGAAAAATAAATAGGACTTTCCTGATATTTCTTTTCCCAAATGTCGTGTACAGGGTGTTGAATATGAAAAATTAAAAGTTATTTTTATTCATAACTTCCACAGTTCTGGAAATTTATCAAAAAAAATTTAAAGAGTATTTTTGTTCAATAGATGCTTCATTTCGAGAAAGAAAACACATTTTCAGTTGTTATCAGTGGCGTACAAGAAGGGCATCATGGTCCCTTTTCTCCCCTATTTTTTACGCCACTGGTAAAATCAGGAAAATTATATATTTTTCGCATTTCTCATTAAATTTTCAGTAAAAATGTATACTTGTTTGAATCCGGAAAAACTAACCGTTTTCAAGATAATTGCGCTTTTATGAATGAAAACATACTAGTAACGAAAAATTTGTTCTGCAGAAATTAATTTCACAATCCTGATTACTGGTCAAAAATAGAGCACCCATTGAAGAAAGACATACCTTCAAATTTAGTTGTTTTTTTTGTAACTATGAAAGTTGCCTTTTTATTTTCCAGAGTACCTCTGCAAAAACTTATTAATTTTACTGATTTCACCAGTGGTGTAAAAAATAGCGGGAAAAAGGGACCATGATGCCCTTCTAGTACGCCACTGGTAACAACTGAAAATGTGTTTTCTCTTTCGAAAATAAGCACCTATTGAACAGTGGAAGTTATGAATAAAAATCACTTTTATTTTTTCATATTCAACACCCTGTATCTCTGCAACGGACGACATTTGAGAAAAGAAATATTAGGAAAGTCCTATTTATTTTTCAAGAGGAATCTTCTGTTTCAATTTGGCACCATAGTTTCGGGACACCCGAATTATATGCATAATTTATCAGCTCGCACCTATGATAAAAGATATACCGGGTGACATAGGACATACAGCAGCCTGTAGCAATAGGTGATTTTATTTATAAAAATTGTGGTGGTTTGCTTTTTTAAACAGTATGTACTTTATTTTCATGTCTCGTGTCATGCCTTTGTATATCACCAGTTTCTGATTATCTGTGTTTGAGCCGATACGTATAGTTCAGTTATTTCGAATGATGGATAGAAGTCACTGCACAGATTTCTATGTGATATTTATAAACATATCACATCTAAATCGCTTTTGGGTAATAGATACAAAAGAATATCGTATTTCAAACATAAAACAAATCGCAATGAGTACATTGTATCAAAACAACTTGCTAACTGCTGATAAAAGTATTATTCTGATTTCATGGACTATTTAAATGCGTTCATAGCATGATGACTCATATTTGACGTTTAACTGTCACATACATGCATCTGAAAATATCGAACTTGACAGGCTAATCGGAATCAAGAGTCTCAAGTTTGGAGTTATCGATAATCCGTACTTGACTAGATCCCACGATTGGTGCATTTGCCAAGTGCGTGAAATAGTCACTATAATCTTTCGATTCAGAAGAATCCCCCCCGCTCTTAAATTTTTCTCAGATGACGGATTTTTCGTGTCAAATATCTTCGTTGAGTCGAATAATCTTGATCCATTTTATCACGTTGGGTTCCATTCCAGTGTCAGTTGAGAAACTACTTCTAAATCCACGTTAATTGCTTGATATTATTCCACATTCAGGATTGAAAAGTAAACGTTATCAATTATTCAAATTTATAATATAAAATGCGTGAACATAAAGAAAGAATTCTCAGTAAAACAGAGTAAGAAAAATATTTGAATGAATAATTCAGAGAGGATTGTATAGAATAATTTTCTAATGATAAGTTGGTTTCAGTACTCATTTCACCTGATGTATTTATGAAAAATATTATCTACCTTCACTTCATATCATACCATTCAAACAGAAGTCATCAATAATTATTGTATGAATTAAAAGAAATTCACAAAATACTGACAACCGAGTTGTCTTTCACTAGCTGTGTCAATGGTGAAAATACACAGGAGGAAATATATAGGAATGCAGAAATTAACACATAAACATTTTTTGTACAATTCTCGAGTTTTGGCATTACAAGTATTGTACAGTAAAAAATAGAGGAGTTTTATACATACATCTGATCTGGCTTCTTTAGTTCTGAGGTTATATAATAATATTAGAAAATACTGAAATTCGTCTTTTGTCTGTATTTTTATATTGTGTCAAGGGTTTTAAAAATTTTTTGCGTTCCGCCACAGCAACTTTTTGCAGACTATCCAAATATGTGAACAAAAATGATATACAAAGTATCGTACAAATTGGGCCACCCTCACCTTTTTCAATTTTAAATAGGGACCTGTAATTTTTACTGCATTGTTTCAAATGCTAAGTCATGTTTTATATTGTCGTAGTATTTTCATCTGATCTACATACTGTTTTGCAAATATTGAACTAATACTAGTAAAATTAAATTTCATTTCCATAACAGCTGTTGTAATTGAAAAAACCTACTTGTCATTGAAGCACTTCTGCTTCTCTGATATTTTTCAATAACATAACTCTTAATATTTGAAAAAGAAAAACAATAAAGAAACAGGTACATATTTGACAATAAAAGGGTGGCCTAATTTCCGAATTGATATGAAGATACAAATTTTGTTAATGATTTTTTTTGTGTTTTGCCATATGAGGCCACTTTTTTCTTCATGATAAATTTTTAAATTTCCCCGATGGAAGTGATCACGTGACATGCGTCAAAAGAAGTTTTCAGATTGTAGTACATGTACAATCGATTACCCAGAATTATTTCCAGTATTCTAATGATAAAGTTGTTCTATATATTACATACTTCATTGCGGGCACTGTATATCACCGACTGATTTTGATGATTGCTTATTTTCAATAAAACATTCTTGAGACAGAATTGGGAGAATTTTATATGTACTTATATATGGATGAAATCTAACAACGTGACCAGTGATGAGAATATAAGGAGGCCAGTCCAGAATATGTTTTCTTTGACTTTTGACTCTTTACCTCATCTTGAGTACTGTACCATTTTGTGTAAATATTCACGAGACTTTCGAAAATGGTTCGTTGTGATGATTCATATTGATACATATGTTTTCAATATACTTTGAAACCAACATTTCTCTTCCAATATCCACCTAGGATTAGGGACATTTTTTATGTGAAATTACATGCTGAATCAGATCCATCATCATTAGCTTTCAACATCTTTTATAAAACTGCTCTGTATAATAGCAGTTCAGTGAAGTGATTTAACAATAAATCATTTTTATTGATATTGATAATTATTGCCACGTCAAATTACTGTCCTAATGGTTATGAAACCGGATATTACTTATGACTCCTACATATTAATATCACTAAATCTACATTTGGTTCGAATATTTATGGACTTTGCTGATTTTCGTTTGGATCAGTTTGAATGCAACAACAAACCAGTAGATAATGTAGAATATCGTCTTCATGTACTTAAAATTATGAATAGTCTACATGAATAGATTTAAAAAAATCAATACGCTCATCATTGAATATCACAATTTATTTTTGAACCAATATAGTTTGATATCTCATATTCATCAGGCTTGTGAATACAATAACTGAAGTTAGGTGGTTGTTTTCAAATAACTGTGTTGAGGTAGGAATGTTAGATTTTCTTACTTACATTTTATCGAGCATTTATATAAAGTAATAGACAAAAACAATCTTTACTGAAAATTAACCATGTTATTATTATTGTGAATGATTAACAAGTGTACGTTAGACTGAAAATGGACCAAATTAATTAGCATCGCCAAATTACAATGCATTTCATTTTCATCGTGTTGCCATTATTTTTGATTTATGTCATGCCTAGTTCAGCAAGAATATTTTGGTATTTAAATTGCAATCAAGAATCAGGTCAAGATTACTAGCCGATATTGGTAGTTATTTTTCATTTTTTTTAATGCAGACAGTCCGTTTCCTAAGTCAAACAAACTGAATAATATTTTTGAAGTACTGTTGCAAATCACTTGCATCATTATCTCTTAACTGGCTTGAGAAGGCATGCATCCTTCCTAAACATCAGTTTAACTTGATTCCGGTCTGACAGAGTTTTCAGTTCTTCTTTGCAGTCCCATACCTGTTTGGACGTTACTTCCTTGCTAGACAAGGCCTTTAGTGCCGCTTGACTGTCTGATAGGATGTTGATATGTGCGTTTTCAACGTTTCCCTTATTATTTTTCTTCGTGCATTGAAGGATGGCGTACACTTCTGTTTGAAAGACAGAAGTATGGGAACCCAGTGAGTAGCTGATGCCAATACTCGGATTCCTGTAGAACAGTCCTGAGCCCGCTCCATTTTCAGTCTTGGATCTACCTGTGAAACAAATTTTCCCCTGTAGAATGTCCTTGAGCTGTGAGCCGTTCCATTCAGTTCTGTTTGGCACCAGCACTCTTAACTGGTTGTTGAAGAAGTATCGTTTCGGAATGTGGTCCGTTCTCGTTCCCAGCGAGTCCCCGATCACAATTCTAACGATTCTCATGTGTCCCGTTCCAACGTTCAGGTTGGGTACGATCTGCAGACTGGAGGCACCAAGCCTTGCCACTTCCTGAACCACATAGTGTAGAGGTGGCAGTCCCAGGAGTGTCTCCATAGCTGCAGTTGGTGTTGATTTGATGGCCCCTGTGATTCCAAGACAAGTCTTTGCACCTTGCTTAGTCTCGTTGCGGCTCCTCTTTGTTGTGTCTTGTGCCACCACACAAAAGGAGCATATGTAATGGAGGGCATGACCACCGTGCTATACAACCAGTGCAGCATATGTGGTTTGAGTCCCCATTTTTTTCCAAAAGCGCATCTGGCTATCACTAGTGAAGTTACCGTTTTTTTGGTTATTTTTTCGATATGCTGGTTCCAGGTCAGCTTGGAGTCTAGTATTACTCCAAGATACTTGACTTTTCCCTTTATCTGTATGTCCTCCCCTCGAAGTCGTATGGGTCCTAGGCCCTCTGTTTTTCGTCTTCGGGTGAATGCTACTATGGTTGCCTTGTTAGGATTGACGTTGAGCCCCTTCAAGTCTGTCCATCTCGTGACAAGGTTAAGAGCCTCCTGCATACGATCTCTAACCGTTGTGTTGAATTTTCGCTATGCTAAGACCACATATCGTCCACATAGCCAAGGGGTGTCCTGCTTCGTTCAGTGTTACCAGCAGCGAGTCCGCGATCAGATTTCACAGAAGCGGGGATAGAACTCCACCCTGTGGGCATTCTCTGGTCGCCCTGGCTACTACGGTCTCCTCTAATACAGTGATGTGCATCAGTCTATTTCTTAACATTGAGTCTATCCAGGTGACACATGGTTCCTCGATTTCTCTGTGTCTGAGAGCTCTAGTGATTGAGTTTATAGAGGTATTGTCGAAAGCTCCTTCTATGTCTAGAAAGGCCGCTAGCAGTACCTCTTTATTTTCCAGCGTGTTTTCCACCCTCGTTACTAGTTGGTGGAGTCGAACAGCCAGTCCTGTAGGCATATTGTTCGCGATGCAGTGGTCTTTCCACCAGCACACCGTCCCTAATATGTCTATCCACTAGCTTCTCCAAAGCCTCGAGTACAAATGACATAAGACTTATTGCTCTTACGGCCTTTGCCGAATCCTGTCCAGCTTTTCCAGATTTCGGTATGAAGGTAACCCTAACTTGTCTCTATGGTTTTGGTACATACCCGAGTACCAGACTGCCACTGAGTACATTACAGAGTCTGATTTGCAGTTCTTCGGGTACTTTCTGCAGCATGGGCCGCGGTGGTGTGCGGGTTGAGTCCTCGCCTCATAAGCCAGAGAGCGTGAGTTCGAATCTCAGCATTGCCACCGGTCTCGTGCATGGCATCACACGTATTAAAAGGTAAGGCTACGTCTTCCCCTAGCTCACACAAGTCTCTGACTTAGGAGGGTTGCACGTAGGGGTACAACCGGTTGACGGGTATAACAATTTTAACAATTTTTTAACAGTTGCAGGGTAGATCCTGTCTGGTCCCTGTGATTTGAAGGGTTCAAATGTGCCTATTGCCTATTGCCCAATGAACTCTGTCATAGGTCCCGACCTTTTATGCTATGTCCCGGACCAGCCTGGAGCCTTTTTTTAAATTGTCCAGTAGTTCCGGGTTTTCCATAGCTCATGTCTGATCTGTCTGTGCTCCAGGGAAGTGAACTCTCAGTAGTTCTTTTATTGTTTCTTCTTCTGTACAGGTGTGCTCCCCTTGTTAATTTTTCAGGGAGTATATTACTTGTGTATCCTTCGAGAGTACTTTCTGGAGTCTAGCACACTCTCGAGAGCCTTCTATCTCCTTACAGTGTCTCCTCCAGGAGTCTCTCTTTGATTTATTTAGGGCATTTTTGAAAATGGACAAGGCGTTCTTGTATTCGTTCCACCTTCCATTTTTTTTAGCTCTGTTGAATTATTTCCTGGCTTGCTTCCTCAGATCTGCAAGTTCTTTGTATCACCAGAGCACTTTCCTGGTAGTGTTCCTTGTGTTGAATGGGCAATGCTTGTCAAGCGAAGAGATGTCTGCGTCATTGATTTCTTCCACAGTCAGCTCTAGGTCTCTGTTTGTTCTTATCGTTCGATGCGTTCCTTGAAGTTTGCGGCTCAGGTCTGCTCTGTACGCTTCCCGGTTCGTTTTCCGTGGGTTTCGATAAGTATCTTTATAGATATCACTCTTCATTAAGAAGTTAATATATCTGTGATCCGAGCAACTAACATCATCAGAGACATGCCATTCTGTAACAAGGTTACTCGCATAAGTTGAGGCTATTGTTACGTCGTGTACCTCCTTCCTGTTTTTTGTAATGAAGGTGGGTTTGTTTCCTACATTCAGCGTGTCCAGGTTGTTAGTCATTATGAGTTGTAGTAGATTTGCACCTCTTTCGTTAGTGTCGCTGCTACACCAAGTGATGTGGTGCGCATTAACGTCACAACCGATGATAAGTTGCAGTCCTTTGTTCCTGCAATGTCTCATCGGGTCTTCTACATCTTTGTGGGTGGTGGTTCAGGGTGGTCCGATGGAAAATAGACCGATCAGAGTACTAGCTCCTTGGTACCGTTCCCTACCTTCGTCCTGATCATTACTGCTGTAAGATCTCTGGAACAGAAATTCGTTAACGGCAGTATTTTTATATGTCTTTTATGGTTATGCTCTCCGCATTCTCCCCCCAGTCCACTTATCTTCCAATGTCTAACCCATGGTTCTTGTACCCCAGCCGCTGTAAGGACTGCCGAAGCCGTTTTACAATCCTGAAGGTTGATCTCACTTATCCTTATCCCCGGGGCTGACATTCTCGTTCATTTCTTCGGTCATTTTTGTTCGCACGAGTATGGGGAAAGGAGAATTCCGGCCCTGCGGTGCCCCCTCTGCACAGGACTGAGGCTGTTTACTTCAGGATTTCGCCCGGTTTCCTGAAGGCTCCGTTATCGCGGTGCACCCCCACCGCCATGCATCCATCAGCACGGGTCGCTTGACACTTTGGATTGGGGGTCTTTTAGTCGCCTTTTACGACAGGCAGACCGTACTGGGGACCAATTCTTTCCCCGAATCCCCAGGGGAAATCTCTTAATGGTGGTGGAAAAAACAAATTCTGAAAGGTTGAACAAAGCTTGGCTGGCTTAAAAAAAAGGAACCTGTGAATTATTTTGTAACGAGCGAACTATTGAATGAATATTACTTGCCTCACTTGAAATTATCATTGTCGAAAATGTCCAAGTTAACTTAAAAAATTCTTGAAATATATGTATTTTCATCACCATTTGAAATCTTTCAAAGAATCACCTCTCGAAGTTTGTCAACGTCCTTAATTACCACCCTGTATAATTTGATTGTTGACAATTCAAACAAAATTTTTAATTCAGTAGCGAGCTGAGGCTTGAATTGGCATTTCATCTCACCAAATTCTCCAATCTTTTGGGGAATATGGGTTGAAAGTGTCAAGATTCATATAAAAAGAATTATGGAGACTTTATCGTTTACCTATGAGGACTTGCAAACCTTATTCGTTCAGATCAAAGCAATATTAAATTCCCGATCCATGTTGTCCACTTTTCTTGGATCCTGATGACTTGCATCCCTTAACACCCGCTCATTTCTTGATTGGTCGACCATTGCTCACAATGCCAGAATCTCAAGTCACTCATCTGCCAGGTAATCGACTTGCATGCTTTCAACATCTTCAAAAATTATATCTGGAGTAGATGGAACAAGGAGTATATCAGCGAACTTCAACAACGAACCCGTTGGAAGAAGAGCCAAGGAAGATTGAAAATAGGACAAATGGTGCTCATTAAAGACAACAATTTGCCTCGAATGAAGTGGACTTTGAGACGAGTTACAACCCTTATCGCAGATGCTGATCAAATTAATCGTGTTACAATAGTACAGAATTTTGATGGAGTTTTCACGCGAGCATTGAATCGTTTGTGTTGTTTCCATTACTTATTTAAGAACTAGTTGAAATTCAATGGCTACTTTCAAGGTGGGGGGGCATGTTCAATTCGTGCTCCAATTACATCATCCTGTAACTATCTACATCTGAAGGTTGCCAAAATTTAGAAGTGACAGTAATAAAATTGAAATGAAAACAAGTACACCATACCCAAACACCTACCAACATTAGTTACGAAAAACAGTCAAAAATTGGTTGATGATTATTCTTCTTTAATTTTTCAACAATTTTGTACTTACTACTAAAGGTGACAGAAATCAATTTTTTTCTGAAACAAACTAAGTATATAATTATATTTATAGCTTCCGCATAATGGCACAGGCGAGTATTATGTTTGGACATGACAGGAGGCCATGCTTTCCGCTGCTGTTAAGAAAAATAAATAAAAAACGATTTGAAGTAATCAAAAATTTTTTGAAACAGCTATTTGTGTTCAATAAATTAATTGTAATAATTATATGACAAGGAAAGTTTTAAAAATATTATGTAATTTTAAAGAATTATGTCTTGTTCAAGTACGCCATTCCAGTTTAATATACTTACCTGCGCTAATTGAAAACTGCAACCAACATCTGTCAAAAAATGTTTTCCTCAACAATATTCAGAGGAGTCCACTACAAATGACAACCAAGGATAATAATATTACCAGAAGAAGAATGATTTAAATCGCTTCAAAATAATCCATACATGTTCACCTGGTTTTTTACCACTAAAGAAGGAAGAGATATCAGAAGAAATCCAAAAACGTTTAGATATTGTTACATTTACATTTTAATCATAATTTGTCCTTTGCTGTATAACTTCCGTTAAAAATAACGTCACCGTTATTCGCCATTTCCGATATTTTGCTATGATTGGTATAAGCAATGTGACACAATAATATGTTAATGACTAATTAAATTGGCACAAGAGTAATTTCTTATTGCTTTTTTTTACAATAACATGTGCAGCGAAAAATAACTATCAAATTTGAGGTTATCAATAATCATACATGTTTACCAAATATTTTTGTCAAATCTGCCATTGTAGAAAAAGTCTTGTGTGAAATTCGATCGAAAAAAATTTTCCACATTTAAAACCTTGGTGCTCCGCTTCGTGTCGCGCGTCTAATTTTTCTCAAGCGGCTAAGTATTACTTTGCGCTTAATTCACGAATAGCTATTTTATTGTTATTCATTATTTAATAATCATTGGAAATATTTTATACATCAAGAAGTTTTTTTCAAGATTGTCTTACATTTTATGTGATTACTCCATAATTAGGTTATTGAAGACAATCCACAAAAAACACCTATTAATTATGATAAGTCATATTTTCATCAAACACTTCGAGTAACTCTTTAATATTATGATTTTTTGCTTTTAACGTAGATTTTGAATATGTAGCCTAGATTTTAATAAGTGTGTGAAGTTAGCAACGAATTTGCCAACAATGATTTCTAGAAAAACGTTGCCAGCAACGATTTGGTAGAGCGGATTTTATGAAATTGAAAATTTTACTTTTAATCAAAATAAAATTTTTCGTCTTTGATTGGCTCAAGGTATATAATAATAATGATAATAATAATGATATTAATGTTGGAATAGAAAACAAAATACCGAATCGTGTTAAAAAATATTTAAATATTCGGAAAAATCCACTGGTTGCGCGAAGTTTACTAGGGAACAAAAAAATACCTTTCTATAGAAAAAAATGTGCACAGAATGTAGAAATAAGTATATTCTTTCTATTTTGGAGTGCATTATGTGAGATTTTTAACTTTGACATGAATCTCGAAACAAATGAATACCGCGGGTTTTAAGATTGATAATTTGGATATTTCTATGAGTAGAAAACTTCATGGAGGCCCTTTAAAAATGTTACACATCAATTTTGTTCTGACGGAAATAAGAGGACATTTTGAATTTGAATGGTACGATAAAGATATAAAATAGCGGACTTTTAAGATAAGTTTCATTGATTTGTTTATAATCGAGAATGTGAACCATTTGCAGTTGGTGAATCAAAAGTGACCAACTCAAAAATCGGTACGGAAGCAAAGAATCCGCGATAATAGGTGATTTTTTTTCATTATAAATCAAAAACAAGGAAAAAAGCCGGCTGGAAATTTTCACAGAATGTTTCAAGGAGTATAATCTTTCGAAAATTTGAAAGTGGATGCTTTAAAATTCGGTACGGAAGCAAAAAATAATAAAAGACCGCGAAAATATAATATGTTTTTCGTTTATTCCATTATAAATCGCAAATAAGAAATAAAACCTACTGGAAAAAAAATTTCATAGAATATATTGAAAAACATGATCTTCCGAAAATTAGAAGGTGCATACCTACTTCAAAAGTCGGTACGGAAACGAAAAATAATAAAAAATCGCAAAAATAGGTATTTTTTTTGTTTATTTCTTTATAAATCGAGAACAAGGAAAAAAGCCGACTGGAAATATTCACAGAATGTATTGAGAATCATAACCTTTCACAAACTGAGAAATGGATACCTACTTTAAAAGTCGGTACGGAAATGAAAAATAATAAAAAACTGACAAAATAGGTATTTTTTTCGTTTATTTCATTGTAAATGTACAACACGGGAAAATGCCGGCTTGAATCTCCACAGAATGTGTTGAAGGGCATTATCTTTCGCATATTGAAAAGTGGATATTTCAAAAGTCGGTACAGAATCAAAAAATTATAAGAATCCTCCAAAATAGGTGATTTTTTTCGTTTATTTCATTAAAAATCACAGAGTACCTATGTTGAAAAAAATTTTCTTCCATATATTGAAAAGTGAATACTTTAACACTCGGTACGGAAGCAAAAAATGATAAAAAACCGCCAAAATGCTATTTTCGTTGTTCTCGATTTATACTGAACAAAAATCACCTATTTTGCGTTTTTTTATTATTCCTTATTTCCGTACCGAATTTTGAAGTATCCTCTTTTCAATTTTTGAAAGACTGTGTAACCTGTATCTTCCGTGAATGATTTTTAAGTAAGTATTCACTTTTCAATTTTCTGAAGATCATCATGTTTTTCAACATATTCTATATGTAAATTTCTCTCCAGCCGGCTTTTTTCCTTGTTCGTGATTTATAATCAAATAAGCGATAAAACTAACCCTCTTTTCGCGGATTTTTCAAATTTTTTTCTTCCGTACCGACTTTTGAGTTGAGTTCACTAACTGCAGATTGTTTAGTTCCAGATTCCCGATTATAAAAAAAGTCCGCTATTTCTGTATCTTTCCGTAAGAATATAATATATTTTCGTGATGTGTGAGATTTTCAAGATGCATCCTTTAAGTTTTCTACTTATAGAAAAATTTTAATTATCAATCTCAAAACCCCAGTATTCCTTTGTTTCGAGATTCGTGTCAAAGTTCAAAATATCACACAATACACTTCGAAAGAAAAAAAATATACTCTATTCTACGTTCTGTAAACATTTCTAGGTGTTTTTTCGTTCCCTAGTAAACTTCGCGCAACCAGTGGATTTTTCTGAATATTTAATTTTTCTTAACACGATTCGATAATTTGTTTTCTATTTCAACGTTAATTATTATTGAATTACCATTATCATTATTATTATACACCTCGTGCCAATCAATGACAAAAAAATGTATATTGATTGAAAGTAAAATTTTTAATTGCTGGCAAATTCGTTGCTAACTTCACACTTATTAAAATCAAGGCTAAATATTCAAAATCTACAAACAACAAATCCTAAAATTCAAGAGGTACTCGAAGTTTTTAATGAAATGTTACTTATCATATTATTATTTGATTAGGTGTTTTTTGAGGGCTGTCTTCAATAACCTAATTATGATAACATTTAATTTACGACATCTTTGAAGAAAACTTTTTGATGCTACTCCTGTATAAAATGTTTCCAAAGGTTCTTAAGAAACGAATAGCAATAAAATAGCTATTCCTGGGCTGCCGCTTGAAAAACAAGATAGACGCGCGACACGAAGCGAAGCACCAATATTTTAAATACGGCAAAGTTTTTGCAATCGAATTACACACAAGATTTTTTCCACAACCGCAGATTTGACAAAAATATTTGGTAAAAAATTACTTAATGATTATTCTTCCACACACATGATTTGTGAATAAATCACCAGTATATCGTGTTTATTCTGAGCATCTGTTGGATTCTCTTATCTTCAATGACATTTTGCTCTTACATTAGAAAGATCAATAACTTTGATTCTATATGTCTTTCCCAAATTTATGTGAAACGGTGTAATTCCGAATGTAATTTCTAATGCACGAAAATTCTATTTTTCATAGGGGAGGTCAACAACCCTGGGTATATTCCAACATTTGTATTAAAATATAATGATAGTTGAACAACATTTTCTAGATTTATGTCGTTTCTTCCACAATGATAATACTTATATTTGCAGTACTTATTTCCAGTTCCGAATGATCTCTTTTCTTTTTTGTCTGCATGAGTTGCCTCGACATGATTTCAAATGTATGACATGTTTACCAGGAACACGTCTTGAACAGGCTCAGTTCATTAACTCCGTATTCAAATTGTATTATATCCATTCATAAATAAACTAACATAGTGGTTCTACGTTTATTTAGATTGTTAATAAAATGAGTCACTAGGCAAGACAATATTCAGGTCTATCTTGTTTTGATGCCATTACTTTTCAATCGACTGGAGTGGGTGAGACTGCAGATATTATCCACTCACATTTGTAGCATAAATACCAACTTCTACTTGGTTAAATAGGTTAGTTGATTAATTGTCACTGAAATTTGAGGTAGGTATTCGCGTTGAAAATATTCTTCTTCGAATCCAAGGTGAATGAAGACGTACTACTGAAACTTTATGTTCGTCGGACAAATCAACTTTCAGTCACATCCGAACAATTGCGTAACTTTTTATGGATTATTTAGAAGGATCTCAATGAATAATGATACATAAGAACAGGGTGGGTCAAATATGACCAGCTACAGGGTAACCTTGGATAATAATAATGAGTACTTTAATAGCAATTTGGCTTTAGAGAAAATACTTCCACATAGAATGCAATAATATATCATAGAAAATATACACCAAGCTCTTGAAATAGGAAACCCAAGTTTATGTTTATTCATTGACCTGAAAAAGGCATTTGATACAGTCAGTCATCAGCTACTCTTGAAAACACACGAAATAATAGGAATAAGGGGAAATTGTTAGAAGCTTATGGATAGTTACTTGAATAATAAGACCCAGATAGTGAAAATAGATAATGTCACAAGTACCTCAAATATCATAGAGTATGGAATACCCCAAGGTAAAGTTCTAGGTCCAGTATTATTAAACCTATACGTAAATGACTTGTTTTCCATAGAAAGTGAAGGTGAAATGACATCATAGGATATGCTGATGATACTATTATTTTTTATCAAGCACAAACATGAAAGGAATTGAAAAACAGGACAGAAAACGATTCAAAAATTGTCAAATACCGGTTTGATGACTATTAGCAGTAAATTATGAAAAAATCAATTTTCTATCATTGCAATAATTCTGGCGCCCCTCCATTTCAACAACTAGAATTAAATATAGAGGGGAAAATGTTGAAATTAAACTCTGAATCAAATATTTAGGAATATATTTAGACACACATCTCAAATGGGATTGTCATATAAATTGTGTAACTGGAAAACTCAAAACTCTCTTATATAAATTCAAATATTTAATCAACTATCTACCTATTAAAGAAATGAGAATGATCTACTTCTCAGAATTAGAAAGCCATATTCGCTATGGTATTACGGCTTGAAAGGTGCACCCCAATAGTTTAAAGACGATTTTTTATTCTTAACCTACAGAAAAATTCTAGATACAATTCCGATAGTCTCAATAAAGAACTGAAAGTGACATCAGGCGATTATTCTACTTATGTGTCAATATGAGATATCAACAAGTAGACACTCCAACATGTTACAAAATCGTTAACTCAAAAAGCGTATTCTTATATTTCAATAAAGATATATAAAAAAATCGTGAATATACTGAATTTCTAAAATAGTATGAAAACATATATTTATGAAATTGAGAGAAAACGAATTTCTTTCTTTGAACCAAAATCGAATATACTATAATAGATGAAAACTTGTGATAATTGACTTGGTATAATAAACTTTTGAAAGCAGTTGAACCAAATATGTATAACTTTATTGATAAATTAACAACTGAACTAATTCATTCATATTTTGTTTTCTTTCAAAAATATATATGACATCATAAACATATACAGGGTAATTCTTCATTTCAATACTTGCCTTGAATAATTAATTATCTGTATATAAAACAACTCCCAATTTCTCTCGCAGCATTTCGAATCTGGAACGTGTTAGTGGTTTGGTAAAAATATCGTTGATTTTCACCTTCAATGTGGAAAACACCAATCTCTCGTCCAATTTTCTCCTTTATAAAATGAAATTTAATGTCGATGTGTTTAGTTCTTTTGAGAGCTTTTCCATCGTCATTCTTCACCATGTGAATGGCACTCTGGTTGTCGACAAATAATGGAATTTCTACATCATTATGTATTTGCAACTCAATGGCAAGGTGGCGGATCCATAACATTTCCCTCATTGCTTCACTAGCTACAACATACTCGGCTTCAGCGGTAGAAAGAGCTACTGTAGGTTCTTTTCGAGATCCCCACAATACTGCTTCCCCTGCATACTGAATAACGAAACCACTCGTAGATTTCCTTGTTTCCTTGTCCCCTGTAAAATCTGCATCGGTGTAACTCTCCAGAGACATATTTTCTTTGTATACAAGACAATACTTCAGAGTTCCTTTCAGGTATCGCAGTAATCTTTTCGCAGCATTCCAATGACAAATTTTTGGGTTTTGCATATGCCTGCTCAAATTATTCACCGTGTAAGCGATATCAGGTCTGGTGACGGTGGACACATACAGAAGAGAACCTAAAACTTATTTATAGGGTTTATCAGAAGCCTCAGTAGATTCACTCGAATCATATTCACCAACAACTGATGGCGTCGCTACAGGATTTGCATTATCCATGTGAACTTTTTGTAATATGGCTCGAATGTATGAAACTTGGTTGATAAATATGCAATCTGGATGTTGGATAATGTTTATTCCCAAATAAGAATCTGCTTTGCCATACGTTATCTCAAACCTTTGATTCAGATTCTTCAAGAAATCTATTAGATCTTATTCATGTTTTCCTGTGATCAAACCATCGTCTGCATACAAACATACGATGATATGGCTTGGTGATTTCTTCTTAAAAACACAGGAGTCTGTTTCGCAACACTGGAAACCATTTTCTAATAGAAACTCCGTGAATTTCTCATTCCATTTCTTCGGTGCTTGTTTTAATCCATACAGACTTTTCTTTAATTTACATACTTTGTTCGATCCATCTGAATAACCTTGGGGTTGCTCCATGTAAATATCCTCATTTATATCGCCGTGTAAAAATGCGGTTTTTACATTGAATTGCACCAGACAGTGATTTTGCCTTGCTGAAAATGCCAGTATCAGCCTAATCGAATCGTATCTGGCGACTGGACTGAATGTTTCATTATAATCTCTTCCATATTCTTGCATGAAACCTCTGATAACTAGTCTTACTTTGTATTTTAATAATTTTCCATCATTTTCATGTTTCTTTTTGAATACCCATTTACATGTAAAAATTTTTTGTTTTTTTGGAGCTCTCGTCAATGTCCATGTATCGTAACTCATCAAAGAGTTATATCTTCATCCATAGCAATTTTCCATTCATTCACTTTTACAGCTTCTTTAAATTCTATACTTTCAGCTTCTCCAATCATAAGTACTTTTATATTGTCAGCTTTATAGCGCTCAGGCTTTTTCAAGTTACTTCTGCACCTCAGATTATAACGTACTCTTGATGTTTCTGCTTCTATGGTAGATCTCACGAGTTGATTAAAGAATTCTGATCCGTTATCACTTCGGCATACTTTTACTTTATGGTTTGTTTGGTTTTCAACCAGCTTTAGAAAAACATTCAGCTTCTAACTATTATTCAAGGATGATTATTCCAGCTTCAGAGTGGTATATTTTCTGAAACAGAAGTCAGAAGTGAATCAAAAGCTGAATGTTTTTCTAAATCTGGTTGAAAACCAAACAAACCATAAAGTAAAATTATGCCGAAGTGATAATGGAACAAATTTCGTTAATCAACACGTGAGATCTAGGTACCATGGAAGCAGAAACATCTAGAGAACGTTATAATCTGAGGTGCAGAATTAGTGAATTATGCTGTGTATATCTTAAATAAAACTGGCATTACCACAGTGGAAAATGAAAGTCCGAATGATTTATGGGTCAGTGATGATTCTCAACTGCCAGATTTTCGTGTTTTTGGTGAAGATGTCTACATCCACGTTCCGAAAGAGAAGAGATCAAAATGGGATGTGTAAAGTAATAAAGGAATATTCGTGGGTTTCATGGAAAATACAAAAGGCTACAAATTATACATACCAAATTCTAGAAGAATCGAAGTGGCTCATGATGTTATATTCGGACCCCAGATGAACCACATCGTACAAAATATTTCTAAAAATATCAAAATCAGGAACTCTGAAGATAAACTTGTCAGTGTCCTTTTTGACAAAGTTGATTGTCATCCAAACACATCTTCCAACATGGACAGAAATATAATAAATCCAACAAACAATGATGCGGACGATGCGAAACGAGAAAGATATGTTGTACATGATACTATAACCAGATGAAAACTTGTGATAATTGACTTGGTATAATAAACTTTTGAAAGCAGTTGAACCAAATAGGTATAACTTTAATGATAAATTAACAACTGAACCAATACATTCATATTTTGTTGTCTTTCAAAAATATATATGACATCATAAACATATACAGGGTAATTCTTCATTTCAACAATAATATACTAATGTTGTTTTAAATTTTATTTTCTTTGGAAATGCTTATATACATGAGGTACTGTTCCATTTGATCTCAAAACACATATTTTTATTTAATAACTCAAATACGAACTATAAGTTGATTCTTATTTTTATCCCATGACATTTTTTTATATATTATATAAAAAAATTCAAAACTTATTGTAGATTTATGTATCCATTACACTCATACTTTTTTTTATAACGTATTTTTAGTGAACAATGTTTAGTTGTCAATGATGCCTTTTTTACCTATTGAAAAAAGTTTTTGCAACTTATCAAATACCACTTTACTCACTAACTTATATCATGTTTTCTGTATAGACTATCTTTTATCGAATAAGTGAATGAAGTTTATTCATTACTCATTATTATTATTTCTAGGTATATTTCTCTTCATTGCCGTTTGTAGGAATTAATCTCTCTTAAGCTTGAAAGGAGAAATGCGAAAGAGCTATGCAGGAAATTATAAAAATTCTAAATTGTTGCTACAAATACGAACTGGCTATTCATCAGACGAGATGAATGAATATCATCTCACAGATTATTCCGATATTCTTGCTGACCCCGAAGTTTAAAATGCCAACCAAGAATGGGACCTCATAGATGAACAAGAATTTTCTCTAATAATAAACTCAACATCTTGAAATTTGGTATCGATGAGTATAGAATACAATTTAGATAATTTTGATGTTGCAAAAACAATATATAAGTTATGAAATACAAGCAGTTTGGAGAAAGCTATAGAAATATGAAGAATCAACCACTGTTTTGTATATGAGAATCATTGTTTTCGAAGAATGGATGAACAACTAGTGGTGTTAAAATAAAAATGGCACAAATGCTACAGCATCACCACACTTTCATATGCACATTCTAATCTTTAAGTATTCTCAGCTGCAACAATGTACTTCACGTGCTGACTGATCACTTACATATCAAACATTTTATGTTGGTGTAGAGTGTGGAAGTAAGATATATACTTGTACAACTCTTCATCGATATATCAAATCAGTTCAAGTCAAATATACTAGATTGGCAGAGACAGAGATCTCATTGACAAAGCAATTTCACAACGTCTGAAAGTTGGTATTGGTGAGTATGTATGGTGACTGATGCGCTGCGACCTGATTAGATCTATTGTGCCCCATCTTCTTCTGCTATTTCAAGGTGTTCTCGTTTACAACAGCCCCTCAAGCCCTAATTCCTTGAGGAATTCAAGGATTTTGAGGAAGTCTAATCGTGGTATTTCTCCAACAGTCAGCTGGTGTGATCCCAGTATATACAATCACTTTTGTGATGTAGAGCATAACACTCCATCAATATATGGTGTGGTGTTTCTGAATGTTCTCAACAGAGTCTGCAGGTGCTGTCCTCATCTGAGCCTAGCTTCCTTAGGTGTACTTTGAGTCTGCAGTGCCCCGTAAGAAAGTGATTGCCTTTAGACTAGTTTTGCTGAGAATAATCAGTGTTTTCGATCTTGCTCGGTTGAAGTTGCTAAGGAGATCTTTGGCCTGCCTTATCCCTGGAAGTCTTTGCCAGTATGTTGCTCTAATTGCTTCTTCGGTTTTAATGAGTTCTTCTTGAAAGTAAGATTCTCCAAGTCCGCAGAATTTTTCTGGCCCGATCAGTGGCGTTGATGCCCCTTTTCGTGCCACGGTATCTGCTTGTTCATTACCCTCCACTCCGACGTGCCCCGGCACCCAGAGGAGGACCACCTTGTTGTTCCTGCCTAAATCCTTAAGTTTCTCTAGGCATTCCCAGACCATCTTTGAGCTGATGTTATATGAGCTCAATGCTCTGATGGCTTCTTGTTCTGGTATTTTCTGTCGAGGTTGAATTGAATGCACTTTTCTATGGCGTGAATTTTCGCTTGAAAAATACTCGTGAACTGGCTCATGGGTTCGGAATATTTGGTGCGAGGCCCAAAAACTCCTGCTCCAGTTCTGTCGGGAGTTTTGGACCCGTCCGTGTACCATGTTATGGTATTCTTTTCCAGTGCTCGAATGGATTTTATGCTCCATCCACTCTTGGTATTTGATTCTGTTCGAAAAAATTTCTTGAAACTAAATTTCCTGGTAATTTCGTCAGTTAGGAGATCGGCAAGGTATGCACTTTCGGTGGGGGTCGAGCCTCTTACGTTGTGTGCTGTCCCTTTGAGTCCGATTTTAGCCAACCTGAGGTTTGCTCCCCAAGCAGTTCTCCTCACCATGATATGGAGAGGAGTGAGGTCCAGAATTACCTTTATTGCTGCTGTTGGAGTCGACCTCATTGCTCCTGTTAAACAAAGACTCTGCACTGTCTCCAGGATTTTCTTTGTAATGGTGAGTTCGGTTCTGCCGTGCCACACTATTGCTCCATAGGTGATCATAAGTCTCTCTATCATGGTTTACATCTATCGCAGTATTGATGGGTTACAGCCCCACGTTTTTCCTGCAATGTTCCTGCACACCATCACTGATAATTTTGCCTTGTTAACGATATGTTCCAGAGTAGTTCTGAGTCTAGGGTAAGCCCTAGGTTCTTCACCTCTTGCTCCTATCATCTTCTGATAGTCTCTAGCTCACTTTCTATGAGATCGCAGAGGGTTCCTTCGAATTTGCATTTGGCCATAATGTCGTCAGCATATCCAAGGCAAGTGACCCCGTTCCTGGTTAGTGTTCCGAGTAGTTCGTCTTTTACTAGACTCTACATCAGAAGTGATAGATAGGACCCCTCCTTGTAGGCATCCCCTGTTTGTGCTGATTCGAGAGCAGATATCGCCCACTTTCGTTTCAGCAGTACTTGTAGCCAGCATTAGACACATCCATCTAAATGTGATTCTGTCCACTCCCTTGTTCGTTAGGGCTCTATTTATTGCTGAAAGTTAAGTATAGTAAAATATTTTGAATAGAATAGTGTAAAAAACAGTATTGTTATAATGTTAAAATCACATATACAATGTGAAGTTATTGAAATTCTGTAACAATTTCTAAAACATGAAAAGTAGTATTTTTCTTAAAATCAGAGTAGGAGACAAATCTCCTACTGATCAGTCATTGTCATATTCCTGCAGCTTGGTATGTGTCTTTTCAAGTAGCATGATTTTTTATTAAATCTAAATGAGTGAACTTTCTAGAGGATACTGATTGAATGCACCTGTCATATTAGAGAGTGGCACAACCAATTCTGAAAATATAAATTCAGAGTGTGAATAATTGAAAAAATAATTATGTTTCGCTACAAAAAGTCATTTTTATTCCTTACAAGATTTAATATTTCTCTGCAATATTGACATATGACAATTTACTGTAGAACGCTCTTGCTTTTGATGAAAAAGTTTCATCTCGTGTTTCATTCATATCACACATTAAAGTTCGTCTGTCAATCCCTAACTTTTACATGCATTCTTTCACAAAATTACGTTTAAATATTTTTTTCAAAGTAATCCTCACGTAGGTATTAGCACTTGCAATAATGTTCTCTTTGAGGAACGATATAAAAATTCAGATGTAGGTCAATGTCAATGCTTCATATTTCCCATATTGTGCAAAAAAAGGTGATTTTAACTATGTCGAAATTATTTGTTTCATTTACTCTATGCATGGAGTACTACACATCTGGCACACCTTCCTTACTTTGTTAGAATTAATATCATTACCTCTTCCTGGAATCTCTGATACTAAGAAGTGATTTCGGTATTATTTGCGCGTGGCGCTGCGATTTAGTGTAAGTTGCGACTTCATTCGTTGGTGAACAATTAAAGATTGGGTATTATCATCGGTTGGGTAGAACAATCTGACTTTATTGTTACCTGACTCCTCCAAGCACTGATGGGAGGCAAGAAGCTTGAAATATGTTAAAGTTTGCTATGTTTATTCCCAACCAAATGAATGATAATAATCGTCGCACGAGTATCAATCTCCATAAGGGGAAGTATTTGCTTTAGGTATTTGTGAATTTTGCAATCATAACAATACAATCCGGGAAAGTGTTCCACTAGGCATGTGCTCTCCAAAAACACCAGACAAACATTTTTACCTATCTGACCTTGTGTCTAGCAATGTTTATGAACTTAACACCGTTTTTTGTCATTGATTTTGAATGATGAATTGATGGAAGAACATTTTCGAAATAAAGGCACATTCATAGATCAAAGTGTAGTACTAGAATCATCGTTCAAGATTATATGAATTTGTATCTTCATTATTTCCTTCAGAAAAAAAAATTGTTCCCGTCATCCGGCTATCCGGCTGCACCTCTACGAGAAACCCTCAGAAGTCTACAGAAGCCTTGTGCGAATTGGGAAACACAAGGACCAAGGGATATGGGGTACTGGTGGCTACCGCAGATGTTGGAGGTGGAGGTCGATCTTCACACTAAGAATGATGGAGAAGAACCACGCCCCATGCGAAGCTCAAGCGTGGATTGATCCAGAGTTTGTGAGGCACGTTGTTGTGTTGATGTCCCGGATGAAGCTGTAAGAACATATGATTTTCCAGTCAAATGTCAAATATGGAACACATCATAATCCTCTTTAGTTCTATCCCCAATGTCAAATATTATGCTTGACGCCACTTTGGCAAAACAAAGTATTCAAATAAAATCAGATACGATGTGGCGTTGACCTGTCTTACTTGTCTTGCCTCAATGTGATAGTCCCATATACATTTTTCAATAAAAATACCTTTCACTTCACAAATGAGTTAGGTTCAAGATACCAATTAATTTATATAGAAATTACTTTAATATATATTAGCTAATGCCTGTGATTTTGATGTGAACACGATCACGAGCAGATAAAAAGGAATTAATTCGAATAACTTTTATTCTATAATTATTTTCAGACTGGAGGGTGCGCTGGGCTCGCCGTCATGATACGGGAGTGAATGCGCGTTCGACAATACAGCAATTCAATTGAACTCGACTAGTGTACAAACATAATATTATATAGGTTCATGAGAAATTTCGGATTGCTTATTATAGTCATTATAAATTGATTATCTTCCATCGAGCAATGACGTACACTTTTCTCAAGAAATACTCCAATCCAATCCCGTCTGGTGCTTGCTAGGAGTGCGCTCCGACTACCCGAGGTAGTGCTGTGGGTTTTCCGGGTTTCCCTACAGCTGAAAAGTAAATTCGCCACCGAAAAATCAATAAGTCGCCCCGGAGCATCACGGTAAATAACATTAGCCGTTCTCTACCCGCACAGGCTATGCCTTTGAATACACTCTAGGAGTGTTTATGAGAGAGTATTAATATTATTATATTATTCCAAGTACACAACTATTATAAATTATCAACATTGGTTCAGGTTAAATCTCACCATATTTAAAATCAAATTACTGAATATACATGCAAGAAAAAAATATTATGTTCAACCAGTTTCTCATCATTGAAACATTGTGAGGAGGGTAAATTCAATTTGAAGTATTATAGTGCATTCATGAAGTCTTTATTAATTTGCTACACATAGAGAGTACTAAAGTCTGAAATAATTCATCGGAAATATTATTAAAACAAACGTGTCAGAGAATTCAACCCACAATTATTTTCATAGAATTTCTTTACTGGGATCCTCCAAACTGAACTTGTTCTCAGAAAACCGGATTTTGGGTATCACTGGAGGCGAAACAAAGCTTAGGAGGGTGGAGGTAGCAAAATTAGAATATTTATTGAAATGTCGAACGGTATTATATTACCATGTTCCATCTCTTCCATATCTCTTTACAGATGACTTAATTTTCTACGTCTTGCTGCCTAGACTATACTGGATGTAACAGGATCATAGTACACTCCCCGTATCTCAGTTAGTTTTAAAAAAGACATAATAAGCGGCAGTTTTTGACTCACAAATGATTTTTTTTCCCTACAGTTTCGCCGAAAGTGATACCAACTTTCGATTTTTAAATAAAACAGCCTGTATGTTATTGAATTTTTGAAATCTGCATAATTTTTTGAATCCAACGATACCACGTAAGTGACATTTGAAATATCGAAATTTTTAATAATTTGAGTTTTAGTTTTCCATTTGTGCCATGACGGTTTCGATTTATTCCAATTGACACGTCTAATACTAGAAAAATCGAAATCCTGTTGAAAATACTAAATTGTGGTTTTTTATGTGCAAATAAAGTTCATCGTAATTGATTTTGGTGTAAAATTAAATTTTTTTCAAATGGAACCATATTTGTACCGTGGTACCATTTATTAGTAATATTAATAAAGAATTTATTCATATACCTGGTAATAAAATGTGCGATGAATACCATCAAAATTACAGCTAAAAGGAAATAAGAATATACAATTGTTTTGTTCTAATTTTGTGTTCAAAGAAGGAGGCTTTGAAAACAATGAAATAATTTCTTCAGATTGTCAAATGAATATTTGTTGGTCTATCGATGTTTTTATTATGTATTGGAAATGCCGCATACAAAGGATGAAAAAGTGGACATGTTAATTGATAATGAGAAATGTAGAAAAAATGCCATTACGGCTATATATAGAAACCTCTATGCCGACCGATATCCTGATAGACAATGTCCAGCAAGAAATTATTTTATTCGTCTTGAAAGTCAATTCCGAAAAGAACATAACCGTAATTTTGATTGTATTTATCGCACATTTTATTATCGGGTATGAATAAATATTACTAATAAATGGTACCGAGGTACTGATATGGTTTCATTTGAAAAAACTGAGTTCTACCCAAAAATTGATTACGATGAAATTTATTTGCTCATAAAAAACGCAATTTAGTATTTTTGACGGAATGTCGATTTTTCTAGCATTAGAATAAATCAGAACCATTATGGCATACTTAAATGGGAAACTAAAAATTGAAATATCAAAAATTTTGACGTTTAAAATGTCACTTATGTGGTAATAGGGGGCTCTGGAATGATGTAGTGATGAACAAAATGACGATTGTTAAAATAGCGGGTTACGAATTCGCGACTTTCGAAGTAGCGATGTACCAAAACAGCGTGTAACAAAATAGCGATGTAATAAAATATATTTGGTGATACAAAAGCGATGTAAAATAAATAATAGCGAGGATAGAAGTTACTAGACACCCATGAGTTCTATCACAGCTATTATTAACGTGACAGTCATAAACAGGTTTACTGTCAAAGCTGTTTGAAAATGCAATTCATAGACTGCCAGAAAGATGTTTCGAATACTTCTCGAAGGTTATAAAAACAGAAAGGATAAATCGTATATCAATTCTGAAACTTGGCGATTCGCAAAGATTGCATGAAAAAAAAGACTTACGTATAGTAAGGAAACAAGATGCCTATCATCCAACCCCCACTGGTGAACATACAGATGGATCTTATATAGGGAGCAGTAAAGCTGATATAGTAAAAGATCAAATTAGAAAAAGAGCACGAATGACTCAAGATCATCCAAGGTTAATTTTTCAAGAAGGTGCTCTAAATTTGAAGGCGTGTTGCTTTACCTAATTATGATGCCGCAGGACAGAAATTCATCGACAAAGAAAACAGTCTGAAAATTCTACTTCTTTCAATTTTGAATCTAAAATTCTTATAAAGTATCACAAAACGTTGAAGGTGACAACTTCTTATTGTGGAATTCTGCTGGCATAGACCCAATTGATAGAATCTTGTTATTTGGTATGAATGCAAACATGCAGACTCTGACTGAATTGAATCTTTGGTGAACCGACGGGAAATCCAAGATAGCACCTGCTATTGTATTTCAAATCTACACAATACATGCTATTACTGGAAATAAAGCAATTCCAATGCTGTATGCCATTCTTGGTAATAAGAAAAAGGAGACTTGAGAGACCACACTGTGAGGAAGATCAGGAAGAACACCGACACAACTGGTGACGAAGGGGACAATAAGAAGCACACTTGAGAGGGCGGAACAAGCAGAGGAGATCCGGGGATGGCAAAAAGGGCCTATGGGGGCCTCCTTGCCTGGCTGCAGCAGCAGCCTCCCCACAAACTACTTCTGCTACTACTACAGGCTGTTCAAAAAAGTTAAAGAATTACAGCCAATTTCAGAATCTCAATCTGTGAATGCTTTTAAAGAAATATTTTCAGAATCTTTTGTGTCAAATTCAGAGGATACCAGGACTAGCTAATATATATGTGAACAGGCAAGATGTCAGATTGAAATGTACAACTCTGATCGCACTGAGTTTCGTACCACAAGGGATGTACCGTTTGCGTACGAAATTCTTGAAGAAGAAGGGTTTCCGATCGAAATAACATCAATTACAGATTACTGGAAAAATACGTATGTAGGAAAAAGTTTGGAAGGAATTATGCCAAGATATCCTATCTCCATATGGAACATGTATGATCGGATCAATACAGATATTCCGAGAACCAATTATTTATTCCAGTTTTATTGATGGTTAAATCTAGAAAATTTTATTTGTTCTCAGATTCTATTTCAAGTGTGAAGTTAATGTTAGGATGGATTGAATTTATTTTTCTTAAAAGGTTTTTGGCTGTGTCTTAATTGCCTTCAATGATACATAAATTCAACATTACAATCAGACCTGTAGTAAGTTTCACCAACACTCCAGTTTCAACAATAGCAGCTTTCATTTACAATCTTATAAATGAACTAACAAATTTCAAGCCGAAATACTCGGTGAATAATACTTTGGATTTAATAACAAAATTAAATAATTTAAATTTACCCAATGAAAATTGTCTCATGATCTCTTTTGACGTCAGTAATCTCTATACTTCAGTTCCCAAATCAGAAACCGTACCTTTAGTAGGTGATATTCTTAGAAATATCCTTGTCGATGAAGACACCGTTACACAAGTTCTAACTTTATTAAATTTCTGCCTTCCTCAAGATTTCTTCGTCTTCAACAAGAAATTTTACAGACAACCATAGGGCTTAGCAATGGGTAGTTGCTCATCTCATTTCTGGCAGATTTATTCATGAATAATTTAGAAATTAACCACATAGTCAATGATATCAATACTGAAATATCACATTGGTTTAGGTATATAGACGACTGTCTAGTCTTCATTGAAGGCAATTCAGACACAGCCAAAAAACTTTTAAGAAAAATAAATTCAATCCATCCTATCATTAACTTCACACTTGAAATTGAATCTGAGAACAAATAAAATTTTCTAGATTTAACCATCAATAAAACTGACAATTTGGAATTTAGCATTTATAGAAAACCAACTCAGACAGATCACGCTATATCAGCTTTCTCCAATCACCCACATCAGCATAAAATGGCGGCTTTTCATTGCTACGTTCACAGACTTCTTAACATTCCTATCTCTTCCATAAACTATAATAAAGAGTTGAACATTATCAAACAAATCGCATACAATAATGGCTACAACTCTAACGTTATCCAAATTTAATTCAAAAAGTCAAAAATAAAAGAGAACAAAATCTAACCTATTCAATAGAAGAAAATCCTTCTAGATTTGTATCTCTACCGTTTATAAATAAAAATATTTTTCAAAAAGTCTCTGGTTGCATCAAGAATAAAATAACAAATTTAAAAATTTCTATTGAAAGTAACAATAATGTTACGAACCTGGTAGTAGATAGAAAAATCATGAATCCTTCTGTTTGCCTTCTAGAAACCCATTAGAATGTACTAGAATCATTAAAGTTTATTCGAGAACTTAGTATGGAATGTTCTGTTGAAAGTTCTATAGCTTCTAGAATAATGTTATCCTATAAATACGATCAGATTTGCCAAGTTTGGGAAGTTTTTGAGTTTTGTTTACTTTTTAACATTTGACTGTTGTAACGTTACCAAGTGAAGTTTGAAGTATTTATTTGAACTGCAAAGTGTCAAACAGTGTTGTCAGTTGTATTATTTGTTCTGTGACAATAAAGGCGAGTTTATAAGTAAGTGTACCACTTATTGAACCTGAAAAACGCAACATTTGGTGACAGCAGTGGGATAAACCTCACCTATCATTGGAGAGACGCTTGTACGCATCCAGATAGGCCCCATTACCACGGAACATTTTATGTTGGTTGCAGACATAAAGGATGAATGTGTTTTGGGTCTAGATATCATGGAGAAGAACGACTTCATCCTTAATGTCAGAAAGAAAATATTGCGGATCGGCAATGAAGAAATCTTCCTGAGCAGATACGAAGAAAAACTCCAACCAATGAAGATTTATGTTGAGGAAGACATCCATATTCCGAAAAACTACGAAACCATTGTTATGGCCAGACTAGAAGGTGAACCTGGGGATTTGAGCACTGGAATAATTGAAAACGATGAATACCGTAACGATGGACTTCTAATTGCCCGATGTCTTGTGAACACGGAACAACAAATTCCTCTCAGGGTTGCCAATACTACAGATATCAAAGTTTTCCTGGGGAAAAACGACCAATTGGGCATCTGCAAACCCGTCACTCGAGTCATCAATTGTGAAAACCAATCTCGAACACTTCGAAGAAAAACTACCAACATCGATCAGAGAACAATCGACAAAATGATGGAATCCATAGAACACCTATCTCTGGAAGAAAAACAGAAGGTCAAAGAGTTTCTCATTAGTCCCAGAGACAAATACGAAGTAAGAAGTTTCTTGGGACTATGCACTTACTATCGAAAATTTGTACAGGATTTTGGAAAAATCGCCAAGCCACTCCATCGCTTGATTTCAGTTTGATTGGAGTTCTGATTGTCAGCAGTCATTCACTGAACTGAAGAAGAAATTAACAACTGCACCTATTTTAGCTTATCCTCAAGAGAAAGGCACTTTCATTTTGGACTGTGATGCGTCTCAGCATGGTATTGGATCCATTTTATCTCAGGAACAGAATGGAGAAGAGAAAGTTATAGCCTACTATAGTAAAACTCTGGGCAAAGCCGAAAAGAACTACTGTGTTACGAGAAAGAAACTTTTATCGATAGTCAAAGCCATTGAACATTTCCACACCTACCTCTATGGCAGACGTTTTCTCGTGAGGACTGATCACAGCGCTCTGCAGTGGATAATGAACTTCAAGAAGCCTGAGGGTCAGGTTGCCAGATGGATAAAAAAACTCCAACAATATGACTTCAAAATAATTCATCGTAGGGGCAGGAAACACAGCAATGCAGACACCTTATCAAGACGTCCATGCTTGGAGCAGGAATGCCGGTATTGTCAGAAACTTGAAAACAAAGAAACCAACTTCTACAATGGAGAGCAGTGCAAGGAAATTTTGAGTCGAGTCTGAAGAATCTGAAGAAAAATCAGAAGAAAGATAACAATCTGAAGTTAGTCCTAAGCTTGCTAAAAAATGGAGTAAGACCCGAGTGGCAGGAAGTATCTAAGTTTGGTGCAGTTGCCAAAGGATACTGGGCTCAGTGGGATTCCCTATGTCTTCGTGATGGCCTATTGCATCGCAGATGGGAGAGCCCAGATGGAGCAACCGTGGTGTACCAACTGGTGCTGCCAAAGGTTCATGTCAAAGATGTGTTTGAACAACTTCATAGTAGTCGTGCAGGTGGACACTTCGGAATCAAGAGGACCCTAGCTAGAGTTTGAGATCGATTTTATTGGGTAAATTGCCGTCGAGATGTTGAAGAATGGTGTAAGAGATGTGATCTATGTTCTTCAAAGAAGGGACCGAAAGCCAGAAGTCAAGGAAAAATGGCCCAGTATCTTTCTGGTGAACCATTTGAAAGAGTAGCAGTTGACATTCTGGGGCCGTTTCCTGTTACTGAGCATGGAAATAAATACTTGATGGTAGCCATGGACTATTTCTCCAAATGGCCCGAAGTTGTGCCCATTCCAAACTAGGAGGCAAAGGCCTTCCTAGAAAATGTGATAGCCAGACATGGAGTTCCGCTAGAATTACATTCAGATTAAGGAAGAAACTTTGAATCAGAGTTATGGCAGGAAATGATGAACATTTTAGGCGTGAAGAAAACTCGCACAACAGCCTTACATCCACAATCAGATGGAATGTTTGAACGACACAATAAAACTATCAGCCAGTATCTGTCGATGTTCATCTCCAAAAATCAAAAGGATTGGGATGAGTTGGTGCCACTATTTCTCCTATCCTATCGAAGTGCCCAGCATGAGTCCACCGGATATACCCCTTCAATGTTAATCACTGGGAGACAAATGAAACTGCCAATCGATCTGCTATTTGGAATGCCACCCGCCAGGAATGAAGATGGGGTCAAAGTTCTTCCAGAATTTGTCAAAGCATTGCGAGAAAGACTGGATCGAGTGCATGAATTCTGCAGACATCGTCAATCACCAGTGACAAGATGAAGAAGAGATTTGACAGGAATACTCCAGGGACTATGTTTGAGCCAGGTGATGCTGTTTGGCTGTACCAACCTCAAAGAAAGAAAGGACTATGTCCCAAGCTACAGAGGAACTGGACCGGCCCTTATGTCGTCGTAAAGAAAATCAACGATTTGGAGTACCGCATCCAGCTTACCCCAAGGAGCAAACCCAAAGTTGTTCACGTGGAGAGGTTAGCAGAATACCGAGGCCACGACCCACGACCATCCAAATTGGTTCCAGCGAGACAATCAAGATGGAGATGATGTTATCCGGGACGGAATAACCTAGAAGGGGAGGCAGTGTTACGAACCTGGTAGTAGATAGAAAAATCATGAATCCTTCTGTTTGCCTTCTAGAAACCCATTAGAATGTACTAGAATCATTAAAGTTTATTCGAGAACTTAGTATGGAATGTTCTGTTGAAAGTTCTATAGCTTCTAGAATAATGTTATTCTATAAAAACGATCAGATTTGCCAAGTTTGGGAAGTTTTTGAGTTTTGTTTACTTTTTATCATTTGACTGTTGTAACGTTACCAAGTGAAGTTTGAAGTATTTATTTGAACTGCAAAGTGTCAAACAGTGTTGTCAGTTGTATTATTTGTTCTGTGACAATAAAGGCGAGTTTATAAGTAAGTATACCACTTATTGAACCTGAAAAACGCATCAATAATTTAAGTAAACATCTAGTAAAGTCAAAAGTCAAAATTAACAAATTATCAAAAAGTGGGATTTATAAATTTAATTGTAATGATTGTGAAACTTCTTACATAGGACGAACCTGCAGACCTTTGAAAGTTCGTATAAACGATCTTCTGAATAAATTTGGAAACTCGGCATTTGGCCACCATATCAAATTCAGTAAACATAACTTCAGTCCAAATCGCAATTCACAAATTTTGAAACAAGTCAACTCAAAGAATTTCAATAGACTAGATTTTCTTGAAGATCTACAAATTGACAAAGAATTACAGTGCAACAACCGATGTTTAAATACACAAGTCCAATTAAACAGATGATATATTCCTTTACATAGAAGACTAAAATAGTATATCATTTCAACACATATTTTCTAAATTTATTGTTCTTTGCTAACTAGGTGAACTTTCACATTCTGTAGTCACGAAACATTGTCATATCTCATTGGACATGGACCTTATGTCAATGTCACCACATTTCATCTGTCAGCTTTCATTTTCACATGTAAAATCTCAAACATTTTTATCCTTTCCGGTTTCTCGTGGTTGATAGTTCAACACGAGTAGGCTCTGCATTGCCTGGAAAAATGCGAAAAAAACGGAAATTATAAATTAAAACCCCTTAAATATGGGTATATATATATGTGTTCAGATAGGTTTCCGCGGTCAGATATTTGAAAACTAAAAGTTCGGGTTGAACCGCGTCTAGAATTTGTTGAAATTCGACGTTTCGGCTCCGATTTTGGAGCCATTTTCAAGAACTGAAAAAGAAAGAAAATTAATAATTGGTTGAAACGTAATTCTACGCTGAGGTCTCAATCTGCCTACTCCTCAAGTATAATTACGTTCGGTTTTTGTGACTTGACGTCGGGGTCTCAATCTGCCTACTCCCCATGTCTCGTCACTGGTTCTCTCTAAGGTCTCAATCTGCCTACTCCTTCGAGAGAACTGAGGAATTGTGGGTTGAGGAACTGTATTTATAGTGGACGTGGCTGTAATGGCCGTGTGCAATGTATTGGCGCGAGGTGAACTATGGGCGGGAACTGAGTTGGCGCTAGATGAGCTGTGTGCGGGAACTTGGTTGGCGCTAAATGAGCTATGTGCGGGAACTGGGTTGGTGGGAAATGAGTTGATGCGTGCAATGAGAGGCTTCCGGGTATTGGGAAGTCTACGTCCGTCGTCGCGAGTGTTGAGGCAATTGGGGCGCTTCTCTATCTCGAGGGCTTCTCGGATGATCCTGGTTTGCAGAGTTTTCTCGGTGGAAATTGTTTTTGTGTTTTTGAAGTCTATTTTGTGACCTGTGTCTTCTCGATGTTTATAAAGTGCGGAAGTGGAAGATGCCTGACGCACAGCAAGTTCGTGTTCGTAGACTCTGGAAGTTACTCGTCTGTTAGTCTGGCCAATATAACTTCTCGGGCAGTCTGAACATGGTATTTCATATATACCTTGAGAATCGTTTGGTATTGTGTCCTTGGGAGATCTGAGAAATTTGGATATTTGGTTGTTGGCTGTGAATATTGTTTTTATCTCGTGTTTTCTCAAGATATTACTGATTTTGTCTGTCACACCTTTGATGTATGGTAGGAAAGCTTTGTGTGGCTGGATACTCTCTAGTGGATCATTTGTTTTTGGAGGACGGGTCAGTTGATGGCGGATAGACTTGTCGATTAGCGAATTGTTGTAACAACAACAACAAGACTTCAAAAACACAAAAACAATTTCCACCGAGAAAACTCTGCAAACCAGGATCATCCGAGAAGCCCTCGAGATAGAGAAGCGCCCCAATTGCCTCAACACTCGCGACGACGGACGTAGACTTCCCAATACCTGGAAGCCTCTCATTGCACGCATCAACTCATTTCCCACCAACCCAGTTCCCGCACATAGCTCACTTAGCGCCAACCAAGTTCCCGCACACAGCTCATCTAGCGCCAACTCAGTTCCCGCCCATAGTTCACCTCGCGCCAATACATTGCACACGGCCATTACAGCCACGTCCACTATAAATACAGTTCCTCAACCCACAATTCCTCAGTTCTCTCGAAGGAGTAGGCAGATTGAGACCTTAGAGAGAACCAGTGACGAGACATGGGGAGTAGGCAGATTGAGACCCCGACGTCAAGTCACGAAAACCGAACGTAATTATACTCGAGGAGTAGGCAGATTGAGACCTCAGCGTAGAATTACGTTTCAACCATTTATTAATTTTCTTTCTTTTTCAGTTCTTGAAAATGGCTCCAAAATCGGAGCCGAAACGTCGAATTTCAACAAATTCTAGACGCGGTTCAACCCGAACTTTTAGTTTTCATATATATATATATACTTAATTTTAACACGTATGTACGTCCGATCAAAACTAATGTTAACCATGGTTTTGGTGACTTTTTATAAGTATTGCTCCTGTATAAATAACAGACGAGTAAGTAATTCAAAATTTCTCAACCCTATTTTTCCACGACTACTTACTTGCAGGTCTAGCACCGATGATGGCCTAATAGCCGCAAGCGCTTTGGGATTTTATTAAATTTTTACACGAAATAGAACTCTTTCATTGCATTGAATAGTTACGTGTACATAGCTTCAAGAACTTCACCATATATTTTAAGGTCATCCATATAAGATAGATCTCATGCCTTCGGTTGCTAGGGGTGCCGTAGTTGTATCCGTTGGTTTTCTGTAGTGCAACAGACAATGGAAATAGGTTGATGCAGGAGAGAAGAGGGCTTCTGAAGATACCCTCTGTTTGGACTCGCACAAGTTCAGACTTCTGAGGGCTGTCGATCGTAGGGGGATGACAGCTGGTTAACGAAAAAAAAAAAAAAAAAAAAAAAAAAAAAAAAAAACAAAACAAGCTGTTCAATGCAACTCCCTACTTGATCGGGTACCGCAAGGCATCTGATCAAATGCATGATGAGCTCATGCGATGTTGTATGAAAGTTTAAGCTCATACTGCGTGATACATCTGTCAATTAGCAGGTTCTTCTTGCAGCCAGTGACCCCCTCCTGTGACCCTCTTTGCTCATATATCCGTTCATATACCGTATCAAATGCGGAGGTTAGTCGCATGCATGACATGCGGGTGAACATGTCATAGCATGCGTTTAATCATGTTATTGGTCTATATTGAGTGAACCATTATTGTTATTATTGTTATTATTATTATTATTATTATTATTATTATTAACATTAGTACAAGAATATAAAAAAAAAATTGATCCAGTTTACTGTCTATAAGTCTGATCAATATTCACCGTTTTCGTCGAATGAAAGTTTGATGGAATTTCCAACCTCAATTATTTATTCCGTTGAGATTCAAAATTTAGTTCTCCGGAATGGACCGAAATCGCTAGTGAGATGATGCTAGTGACATCATTACACATCCTTCGACTGCGCCAGCACCACTTATAAAATAGCATTGCACTTGAATTAAGGCACACAATTATTATCTAATATGTCGGTGGCTTAGATTCGAGACTCACCTTCATATAACTGTTTCGCGAACATACTCTCGAACTTGTAGCGTTCATTTCTGATTTGACCGACATCCATATCTTGAACACCTGTGATTAAAGAACTGGGTTCGATTGCGATTGGGATTTGTGTACGATTTGTTGTATTGACAGAAATATTATACCGGGAATAGTTGTTGATTTTGGTTGGTGAATTACTGGTTGTTCTTTCATACATTATTGAAGATGGTTAAAGAATCAGGTGAGTACAAGTGATGATAAGTTCGCTAATAATATATTTACACCTATTAAAATCTGTCTTGACAATGATTTTCTTTAAGTTTTGTCGGTACCATTACTGCGCGAATTTACATAGTAATATTAATTGCTGTTCGATCAGAAACATTTCATTCGGAAATACTTATAACTTGATGATTTTGTCCATGAAATTGAAACTGCATTTCATCGATTATTGAATATAATATTCTAAGATATAAGAAAATAGAATGTTATCAGCATCAGCGTGAGCTTCGCGTCTTCTTACTTGCTTTCTTCTCAAACGTTTTTTGAATTTATTGGCGAATCCGGAATTTTTTACTTCGTGAGATGTTATCTTCGAATCACTTTCGATACCAAGCAGAGCTTCTGGCATTCCAGAAGAAAGTTCATTATTAAAAAATAAATATTTGAATATTTAGTAATCAACCATCAGCGTATGAAATGAAATTGAGTCATTCGGTGGCTATTTTTTTTTAAAGTGATATAAATGTTGGAATTGTTGAGCATTATATTTCATATTCAATAGCATTTATTCCTCATATAGGTAACTATCTCAATAATCAGTTTTCTGATTTTTTTCCATATGACTATGTATAAGCTTAAATTGAGGTAATTGAATTGAAAAAAATATCCTAAATTGTTCAATGAACATAGTGAGGATATGAATGTGAAAATTGAAATTATCATTTCGTTTTTATGGAGCGTGAGTTTCGAAAAGAAACCTCTTCAGACAATGAATTCGAAGACCTTCCATTTGTTGCAAAAGTCATGAGGGAAAGATATGCGGCAAGACTTTGGGGTTTGTGAAATGTAACAAGTTTGACTTCAATGAAAATATGAACATGATGTTCATAAAGTTAGATGTGAAGATATCTGCGAAAACAAACTTTGTCGCCATTTTTCACTGTTCAAGAAGACATTTTAAATAAAATATTTAAAAAAAATTACTATTTTGAAACTCATTTTTTTTTGTAATATCTAGATACCAAAACGCCTTCTGTTAGGTATCACAAAACAATTCTACATTTTCGTCATAGGTTTTTTCATACGAAAAAACTTCGTTTTCAATTGAGAACATATACATATACCTAATACCTCAGAACATAACTATCTTTCACGAAGTCATTTTAAACAGTGGAAAATGACGAGTTGAGCTTGTTTTCAGTCGCAGATGATTCTAACTCAATGAACATCGTCTTCATATTTTAATTATTGAAATGAAAATTCTATAACCTTGACAGATTTATGTCAAAAATCAATTTCAAAGTGCCATCGCAAAAGTAATACTCTCCTCATTTTCATCGTTGTTGACTGATATTTCTTCTGATGAGTATGATTCTCAATTCTTCTGACCCCCTGATGATCTTTAAAGAGTGAAATGGACGTTTATCGACAAAAATTTATTGAAGGCCTAGCGAAAGAGATAATCAAGAAATGAACTATCTGAATGAAAATGCATATTTTTTGCTATAGTATCACGTCCAGCGTGGCCATATTACAAAAAAATTCTTCGATTTTATCAGAGGTGATTTTTCATATAAAAAACATATGTTCTTTTTCAATTTTTCATCAAGAATGTTTCCTTTTTTTGAAACAAGTTTGATCTCAAAGAAGAATACTTTTAATCACAAGAGAAACGTCCGTAGGTATATTTTATAGTCCAACAATTTTGAAAGAGAAAAACTTTTTGAATAAAGAAGGTAATGAGAAAAGTATTGCCTTAATGATATTGCATAATAATAGATATCCTAATTGATATGGCAACAAGTGATAGAATGGGACTATTCGAGGTGAGATTGACTTTTATAGAAAAAATTCCAGTTCGGATTCTTGCATTTCAACAAGATATTGAATAGTGTAACATTCTCGATAAGTATATTCCTATTTCGTGTATATTTGATTATGTGAAGAGATAATACTGCTTTGTATAGTTGGAAGGATATATTCCTGAGCTACAGTTACCTCAGCTCTACTGATGAAATTTATTAGTGCTCGTGACCAGTAACCAAAGTTATTGAATCTTCAGTAAATGTATTGGTAATGAAAATGGCCTACTTTTGGGTAGTCTTTACTAATGCTACACAATTTTGACTTCCTTTTAGGAAATAAAACATTCAACGGCATCGACTACTCATACACTCAGTTTTTACTCATTCAGTGTTCATGAAATAATATTTTACATTTCATTTCTGACATTTACTTTCCATCATCATGATTTTGATATTGCTTCGACAGTTAATCATGTCAGATCTCCAACGGGAAAACAAAATTCCGACTGTAAAGTCGGAATTTCCATATTCGAAGTCGGAATTTCCGAGTTCAAAGTCGGAATGTCCTAGTTCAAAGCCAGTATTTCTGAGTTTGAAGTCGAAAGAACAAAATTCCAACTTTAAAGTCGAGAATTCAAAGTTTGATGTCGGAAAAATACAAAAAAATAACTATGTGCCCCTTAGACGCTTTTGTAGTTAACCTTCATCCTGAGGCAATACAAGGATTTTCAAGTAATTGAATGATCGTGATACGCTATAGAGTAACTCAAAATTCGTAATAGTCATTCATAACATAAACTGAGATCGTAACAGAATATAGAGAGAGTTGGTTTCGCACAAATACGAACATTTCATTGAGTTGTGCATCTACTAGAAATTCATATTGCACATTTTTATGTAGTAACTTCGTAGAGCTCAAAATGCTTCATTTGAATCTCTGCATATCTAAGCATGTTTAATTCGATAATCCTTCCAGTCAATTGAAGAATGGAACAAGTTTTTAAGTACTGTAAAATGACTTCGAAATAAAAAGTTCAACATTATTATACTGACAATTTCAACTATACTGAAATAATCAGTAGTGTATTCAAGATATTCAAGAACGGGATATCAAGAACATTTAAAATTTTCTTATCGTTAAAAAACATTTAAATATTCATTATGCGTAATGATTGTGAATAACCTGACTCTGATAAGAAAATACCTATATACTGAGCAGTGAATTCATTAAGTGGAAAATAATGTGACTACGTTAATACCTATACTATATAACGTGAACATGACTAAATTAAATTACGTTCCATGCAATGTTCAAGCCCGAATTGAAATTTGCCGTAGTGATACAAAAATGTCTGAATCAACCCCGACATGGTGGAATATACCGAAGTGCTGATTGTTCATGCCTTTTTGCATTATCCATCAATATACCAAGTGAATTGAGACAAACTTTGATCACTCATCTGGCAAATTCCACTGTTGGACATAGTCTCCATTGAACTGCATCAATTCATTTATGTATAATACTACATGCTATCTGTACCTTTGGGTACACTCTATGATTATTTATGTTTCTATTTTGATTTTGAAATTTGTATCCATCCGGAATATCCCTATTAGGCCCTGTCTCCGGAGCCCCGATACATCCGGAGGGCGCGCTGGTGTGTCAATAACCCCAGAAAACACTCCCCACATTCATGGGGTGAATGATTACTGGGTCCGAGAGTCACGTGATTTGAGTAAAGTTAGTGAACCAAGAATTACGTTCTTCTGCATTCTTCCGGCTAAGTTTTCTGCCGCATCACGGCAGCGTGTCCATCACTCCACCAAGTACCCCTATGATCAGAACCAGCATTTTGACAGAATGGTTTGGGTAAAACCTGTGGAATTCAAAGAGTAATTTCCGATAGTTTGGCCATTTTTCTTCCCCTTTTCGAACGATGTTCGTATCGCCAGGAGCCAAAAACTCTGTGTTTAACAGAATTCTATGATCAACGGTATCAAATGCCTTTTTATTATTATTATGGTTGGATCTGGAGCGTTTTGTCTTTTCTTTATTTTGATGCTAGGTGAGGATATTAAAGAATCAAGGGACTGAGAAATACTTTATATTTGTAGCTGAGCATATTTTAAAGGTAGTTTGGATTATCAGGATTTGATACGGTGGAAGGGAGAATCTGTTGTAGCAGAATGGCAAAAAAATGTTTTTTTAAAGTGGAGCTATAGTTGTTTTTAATCAAAGCAATCTTCAATTACTCCTAGGTCATTTTCTGCCTGATCTAATACCTCAGACCATCTTTCTCCGGAGTAGACAATCGCTGTGTCATCTGCAAAACTAGTTATTTTTCCACAAGACCCTGCTGAAAATATGTCATTTACATATATACAGAATAGTACCGGTCCCAAAACGGTTCCTTATGAGACCCCACATTGGATTATTTTTCGACAGCTTTTTGTATTTTTTATTCCAACTGTCTATTTCCGATCTCTACTATATGACTGCAATAGTTTCTTTGTGTTTCCCCTTATACCAAGGTTCCCAAGAGTGTTTAACAGAATTCTATGATCAACGGTATCGAATGCCTTTGACAAATCAACAAAAACTCCGATTCATGGTTTACTTTCATCTAATGCTTTGCAAATGCGTTTTGTTAGCTGTGCTAGCGCGAAAACCATATTGTGATTTTGAGGTCGCTATCTGAGAAGATGTTTTGCCAATTGGTGTTCGTTATTCTTTCAATAAAATTGTTTTCATCAAAATGCTTCACAGTTTTTTCTCATTGATATTTGCATTTTTTTTTGTGATCACTGTGATATCAATGTTGTCATTGGAAATATTGATGAAGATGTGATCAAGGTAGGCTTTGGAGGGTGTTGGTGCATTTATGAAGGATTCATATCCAAAATCGACCATATTTGTTAGGTAATCGTCAACTTCATTGTCATTCTCTTCAAGGATATATATGTTAATATCTCCAACAAATACACTTTTTTTCATTACTTGGCTTTCCAAACAATTTTGTAGGTTCACTGTATATGTTTTGACGCTAGTAGAGGAAAACCTGCAAAAAGCGTGGATAACCATGGCCATTTAATGGAAGTCTATTTGATATAGACTACAATGCCATCATTTTGGTTGAGTTGAGATTCTTTAATTTTGAAGCATTTCATAATCTGGGAGGTGGTAGTGTCTAAAATTATTCTCATCTCTGTTAATATGATAGAATCGAATTCAAAATCGAATCGTGCCAGAAAAATCTTGAATTCATCCAATTTTTTTCCAATACTATACAAAATGTGGACCTAGACGGAATTTGAACCTGCCCCCTCACAGTCTTCACTTATAATTCATAAAACGGTGATTTACAGTTTTTGTTCAACTTTCCATATTAGTAGGTGTGGAGGTGACAGGTTAACATTTTCTCTTTCGGTTTGCATGCGGGAATATTTCCATTATCATCATCATACTAATCATCATTTCCCAAACTGGGAAAACATCAATAGGTGAACTGACAGTAGTTATGAGCCGCCAGTTTATGAAATAAAAACCAGTAGCACGGTTGGTTAGGGCACCCGACTAAATATCGAAGGGGCCCTGGTTCAAATCCTGGCTGCTTTATATTTTTATTTCAGTTTTTCATTTTTCACTTTCCGTATCTGAATTTCCGCTAACATTTTCCTTAACAAATCATTTTATCTATATTGATTTATGTAACTGGCCAAATTGGCAAACGGGTTTTAACAGAAAACATCTCGATTATCGAAGAAATATTGTCAATGTTTTAGATCCCTCCAGTCAACAAATCCTGATACAAGAGTCTTGGAAAGAATATCGACTTCGAATTCCATGCTTAAATTTCGCACGTTTGTCATAATAATGTCACTATAATATGTCGGGATCATGAGTCAAATATTCAATAAACAGATTCGATGTATTTGAATGAATAACAAATTAAAAATGTCTTTATTGGCCTTACTTAAAGAAAATCAATAAATCAAAATCAATTAATTCCACAACTACTAAAGCATTACCGTTTTAAATCGAAGAGTATCAATAAGAATTATTTGGAATACTTCAAAGTCACCAAGTTAAAGTAGCTAATAATGGGAATCATATTTTGAAAATATATAGTGAAAAATGTACTTCAAAAAAAATAATAATAATAATAATACTCCCTCATAAATACTCGTTGAGTGTACCCAAAGGCATAGCCTGTGCGGGTAGAGGACGGCTATTATTATTATTTGCCGTGGCGCTCCGGGGCGACTTACTGATGTTTTAGGTGATGTATTCACTTTTCAGCTGTAGGAAAACCCGGAAAACCTACAGCATCACCTCGGGTGGTCGGTGTGCACTCCAAGCTAGCACCAGACGAGATTGGCATCTAGACAACTCACAATACACTTGCTTTTCAACAAGGCATGCGGCCGCCTATCGAATCCGATATAAAGTAGTTGAGAAAAATTCTCTTGTACCTACATCGGATTCGAACCGACTATCGCTATGCTGGAGTTTCGAACGGCCTGTGCATTAGACCGCTGATCCACCGACCACCTCTGAATGAACAGATATAATGTATTTCTGTTCATTGTATAAGTATTTAAAATTTGAACTCAGACCAGTAAATGGAAAATTGTTATAAAGAAACTGTTAGGATCAGCCCACAAATCAGTTATTATATTCAAGACCTTATTTTTAGTTAATAATAATAATACTTCCTCATAAACACTCGTTGAGTGTACCCAAAGGCATAGCCTGTGCCGATAGAGGACGGCTATTATTATCATTTGCCGTGGCGCTCCGGGGCGACTTACTGATTTTTGGTGGCGTATTTACTTTTTAGCTGTAGGAAAACCCGGAAAACCTACAGCACCACGTAGGGTGGTCGGTGTGCACTCTAAGCTAGCACCAGACCAGAGATTGGCATCTAGACAACTCACAATACACTTGCATTTCAACAAGGTATGCGGTCGCCTATCGATCCAATATAAAGTAGTTGAAAAAAATTCTCGTACCTACATCGGACTCGAACCGACTATCGCTATGCTGGAGTTTCGAACGGCCTGTGCATTAGACCGTTGTGCCACCGGCACTTCTTGACAACCAATGAATTACAAGATGTTTTTCATTAACTACCAGTTCCATATTATTCTTATTATGTCCTGATCCTTAATAAGAATTGGTAGTCACTAAATTCAGCATTGCTAAGAATATTTAGTGTGGAAAACAACCTTGTAGAATTTTGACAACACCAAGTAATAGTATAACAAAGCCTTGGACAACTTAAGCAGTCTTATCTTCATCCGACGTAAACGTGTTTTTCATGAACATAACCCAAAAACAATTGATAGGTTTTAACAGCGGATTACCTCTTAGCAATAATCCAATGATCGATCACCTGAATTATTCACTAAATCATTCTTGCGCTTGAGAAACCAAGAAAGGATAATTCATTTCCTTTTATACAGTTGATTGACCGGAGCGGAAACAATGGTTTCTTTTTCAAATAGCGCTATACCTGTGTCATGTTAGATCAAACATTCACTTGCCAAATAGAAAATTCAAAGCGGGATCATAATTTTCTCATGAATTTTTGTCGGTGAATGAACCTCGCAGAAAACTTTTGTTGGATACATGTTTTTTCCGTATGTAGCAACAGGAGCAACCCAGTCTGCACAGCTTTCATGTGGCTTTATTATCAAACGGGTGCCAACTCGGTGACATATTTCGTATTATCCCTTTCAGTGTTGAGAATAAAACGTATCAGCCGAAGACATGTCTTGATCTCTTGAGATGAAGTCTGAACTTCTGAATAATATTCCAGAAAGAAGGATCCGTTGCCTCCCTGTTGTCTGGAACATAACTGTGAAATATCCGATTAATGATGCAAAGTCATTGAAAGACGCGTCATGTCAGACTGTTTCAGTCGGGCTATATGGCAGGCATCACGTCTCCACCATTCCAAAGGAATAGAGTTTGATTGGAACGGCAAGTAAATTTTTTACAGATACTTTATTTTTCCATGACAGTCATGCAATGTGTTATAAAACCACTTTTCTGAAAGAACATCGTAAATCCAACTCTGTCAGTTGTTGCGGATTAAGACGCTTCGTAATGTAAAACTGAGTCAGAGTTCTTATGGTTGTAAGCCCCCTCTACATCCAGATCGACAGGTGGCTTACCTTCCATATCAGCGCTAAGAAGGAGCTTTGGCATAATCCCGACAATGAGGATGCTATACATGATATAAAAGAATTTAGGTGATAATGGACGCATTCCCTGGGTGTCTCTCACTCCGTACAAAATTCATTCCCAATATACAATCATCTCTAGATAGGCTCTCTCACTATGTTACCTCATTCTGATGATCTCATGATCTATGAACCCACGAAGTTCTTTACTAAAAGCGTCAGTTTGAATAGTGTTCGTATTTGTACCATTTACTTGACTGATATAGCATTTCTTCATGACATGGCTTTTTCCAGGACGTGGATGTCATCGACAAAGTGAGGAATTGCCAATTGAACAGCATAATCCAGTCTAGGTCTGATGTTGACCTAGTAGATTGACAGAAGATGGTCAGGTGTAAATTATTTGAATGAAAGTTATCAATTAGGCAATTAATATTGTTGATCAATGTTTTGATGACTAGTCCATTTCAAGCCTTGTGTAATAGTGATTTCCAATTATTCCTGCTGTGTGAATGTTCTGATTGGTTTTATTGAGCGATAGTAAGCAGCTAGTTGCACCTCGTTTCAACCATCTTGAAACTTACTCTGATTTTGATCCTGACCTGATTTCGATTTTTATAGTGTTAAAATGACAACACTGCTTTAGAGATCAGATATAAAATTGACTCAACAGATTTTATTTCATCAAAAATGTTAGTGAGTTAGTTGTATAAGGGCTAAACAACAAAATTATTTAAAGAAGTTGTGGGGATTATATAAGAAAAGGTGCTTGGTAGCGAGGCGGTTAGATGCCAGCCGTTGAAACTTCCGCTTGCATTTGGCCAGGTTTGAATCCTGGGAATGAAAACATTTTTCTCCATTTCATAGGAGTCGATAGGCAATGTAATTTGTTTAGATGCCAATCCAGACGTCTGGTGTTTGCTTGGAGTGCGCCCGAAAACCCGGGGTAGTGCTCTAGGTTTTCCGGGTTTTCCTACAGCTGAAAAGAGAATACGCCACCAAAAATCAGTAAGTCGCCCTTGTGCGCCACGGGAAATGATAATAATAGCCGTCCTCTACCCGCGCAGACTGTACCTTTGGGGACACTCTATGAGTGTTTATGAGGGTGTATTATTATTATTTGTCCCCGGTAAGCAATTAAACCTGAGAATGAGAATTTAGCGACAGGGTGGTATTTGCTACCTCATGACTACTAAATTCCTATGGAATGAAAAGTATCAAACGTCGTGATTGGCATCCAAGCAACCGACATTTCACTTGCTTTCGGAAAACGTATATGTGATCGACTACTGTGATACTGACACATTTGAGAAAAATATTTGTCCTGAACCTTGTTTTATTGAATATCAGAGAAAATAACTATGCCGTCTCTTATCTGCCATTCTGAAGAACAAATAATTTTTGTAGATATCCAAAAATATTTTATCATTTACTACACCTACTTCATAGACCTTATTTCGAAGGATCCTCATCTGAGAGTTCTGAATTTATGTACCGCCATTGTGTTTTGTATGGAAAATTGGAAGAATTTTCGAAGGTGATTGTAATAATTAAAAAAAAAAAAATCAAAATGGATGCTTGGAAGATGAAATTTGTAACAATTACTGCAAAACCCTGTTATCCTAGATATGAACCAATTCTACGGCCAAAAAAAGAAGAAGCAGTTGAAATAATGAAGACGCGGTTACCAAACCGTCTTCAGAACCATCTCTGACAACCGAAAACTATCATAACTAGTAATTTTCAGGGAAACACGATTATTGCTAAGCACAGTTAATTAATATTTTTTTTGAGTATCAGAAGTATAATGACAGATAACGATATAAAAATAAACGTAAATGATCTGACCTAATCTAAATTCCTTTTTTCTATTTTTATCTGTAGACTATCTTTCGAGTAGAATGTTGAGTACTATAATAACTGAGTGGAAATAATATCCTCATTCATAAAACATAATATGGATGCTAGGTACTGATAAAGAATTGTTGCATCTTTATCTGATTTATACAAACGGGCTGTGGTGATAGTGAAGGTAGATAGAGTGTTCAATATCCAGCACCTGCCACGGGTCGTCGGCCCCGGATCGTCCTTTGCTCGCCTCGCAAAATCTTTCATGTTGTTAGTTTATTAGTTTGTTAGATTGAAGGTTTGTTAGTTTGTTGGTTTGTTAGTTTATTGCTTTGTTAGTTTTTTGGTTTGTTAGTTTGTTAGTTTATAAGATTGTTAGTAAGTTAGTGTTTTAGTTTATTAAATTGTTAGTTTTTCAGTTTGTTATTGCGTTAGTTCGTTAGTTCCTTTGTTTCATTAGTTCGTTAGTTCATCAGTTTATTAGTTCATTAGTTTGTTGGTTTGTTAGTTTGATAGTATTTTAGTTTGTAAGTTTGTTAGTTTGTCACTTTGTTAGTTTGTTAGTTTGTAAGTTTGTCAGTCTGTTGGTTTGTCGGTTTTTTAGTTTGTTAATTCTTTGGTTAGTTAATTACTTAGTTTAAATGGTCAAGTTGTAACATAATGTAACATTGCCGGAATTTTATAATTAAAGAACACAAGAGCTTTTTTTATCGAATACATTTTCATTTTAAACAAAATAATTCTGCCAATCAGTTTAAGATAAAAACACATGGAAATTTTTGTCAAATACCAGTATTTCGAGTAAAATTATTTACGATGAAAAAATTTTGACTTGGGAGAAATATGTCCAATAAAAGAAAGGATCAAGTTTTTTTTTGGCAAGATAAATCAACGACAATATATAAATGCACTACAATAATAATATCCTTCATCAAAACGAGTATTTGCAGGAGCAGTTATGAAAAACACAATGATATAATGTTTTGTTGTGATTTGTTCAGATCAAATTGCCCCTAAACAATTCACAACTCACCAATCATAGCTGACAAGAGGAAATTGAAGTGACAGTCGCTCAATAGACTGGAGGAACAGGAATTTTTATCGCGATGAAGAAATTATACATCTTTTTATTGCTGTCAAAGTGATTTGACGACATCATTGAATGGGTTTCTGTCGACAAGAGTAGATTTATCGAGACAAATCGTAAAGAAGTACTAGTTTTATGGTTAACAACGCTTTTCCACTTGGGAACATTATGAACTTCCCTCAAATGCATTTGTCAGGTAAACGATTCCTATCACGAATCTTGTAGTCTTCCATACAATTTCACACATAATAAAAATGCGAATTAATTTCGCCAACACATCTGTATTTACAAACTATTAAATGTACGTCGTTAAATAATTTTAGTAACTCGTTATTACGATATTCTCTTGTTAACAACGTAAAATTCACATTTACTTTCATATATAAAGATCCATGATGATTTTGATTTTATTAATTGATGCTTTTCTATCAAAGTACGAAAAAGCAGCATGTGCCATGCATAAGAAAAGTGTGTTTTCTTTATAATTGAATAGCATTTTGTCTCATTAGACACGACCGAGCAGAATCGTTAATGTAAATAAATATATGAGAACGTTGGGCTCTATTGTCAAGAAAATCAGAATTATACTTCACATAATTAAAGATTTTTATCTCACCTTAGTTCCTTAATCGTTTTGCATCCCTTCGATGCTAGCCGCTACTTTTTCTCTTCACAGGATGGGATTAGAACTCATTGAAAAATTTACTACATTCGAAAGTTAATACTTTCTTGGTTTCCAACTCTGAAATTTATTTTATCAACTTATCAAGGCTAGAAGAGCCCGTGCATGAACTTTTATAAATGAAAAACAGGATTCAACAACACTTAAATATTTATATTAAACGTAATCAACAAAATAAAAACAAACAATGACAGATTTAATAAAGGACACTCAGCAAATTATAGTAACGACAGAATTAGTTGAAAGTTTCCAATTATTTTTATAACTAACGCGGAAAATAAAAAAGAAATAGATTTTTCCCCAGGAAAAAGTATAGTTGAGGGATTGCTAAAACCAGAAGAAGATCCAAGACCAAGTGAACAGATTGAGACAAAAAAAAACAAGCCATATCTGAAATGAATATAGAGAAGGAGAAGAAAAAAGGGAAAACAAAGATTGTATGTACCTAGTATAGGATTTTCAACGAGAACTTTAACAAATTGGCTATAATATTGGATCTGATCCCACAGACGATGTGACTATTATGGAACATAGAAATAATGAGACTGCTATTATAGAACTACGGAATAATAACACTCGTAGTGCAGTGTCAAACACGTTTACAAATACTGTTTGCTTAGAAAATCTAGAACTTGATCAGTTTGCCTCGGTCGAATATATTCAAGACCAGAACACTAAAAAAGAATGAAAAAAACGTAGTTGAAAAAATGTTCTCCACTACGCCTCCTGACCGAGTCACATCGAGAATATTATCTGGATCTACGAGTTAACCAAATATTTTCACTTTTTGTCAAGTTAAATACGAAGAAGAATGAAAAACTATATCAAATTCTGAAAATTTTGTAACCAATGATCATGGTCCGAGGAGTTTATATCTAGATTCATACTGTCACATGCTAAGTAGCATCGTTAATTTTGAGTTTTCTTTTTTAATAGAGTTTGTTTTTGTTGACTTTTCCGGAAAATTCTCCTTCTGGTATTTTTTGAAGTGTCCTATGATGCCCTAGCTATTCTTAAAATGCTATACCGGTAATGAGAGCAATAGGTTTCATGTTACCCCATTTGCGGGTATCATCAATAACCAATAAAAAAAATTATTTTCTTTTATTCGATGTGAAACCATGACAAATGTGTATGGATTCGTACTCGAGTTTTCAATTAAAAACATTATTGAAGGGACATATCGCGTGAAAAAGGAAACTTGAAGATCTTGAAAATTGTCTCAAATAGCTCCATTTGACATTAGTAGATTCATTTCAAAACGCTGTAAACTAACCAGCAGGAAGAGTCGTCTATCATCAATTTGGAATAAAACTAACAGTGCTGCTACTTAGGTGGAGAATCGAGTTAGTAACAAAGCCTAAAAGAACACTTTCGACTGAAGGACCTAGGTCGATGGCCATCGATACTTATCCATAAATCCGATTAGATACTACTACTCACTTTAATCATTCGAATAATAGTGAATATATTTTGTAATAATGCCAAAACGATGCTCAATGCACGAGTATGAATTACAGGGTGAGTCAGAATAAGACCGACAAAATCCGACTACAGATTCCTCACCTCATTTCGAGGTGAAAAGTTCCTACCAAGGTATGTCCTAAAATGCACCCCCTCTGAGATACAGGGTGCCGAAAGTACGAAAAAAAATTAGATTTATTTTTTTTCCTTAAAAATTCCTGAAGCCAAGTTGGTATGTGAAAATATTTTCCTTCATATTTTCTTCAGACAAGTGAATGGACAAGTGAGCGTTTGACATCAGTTAGGCTCATCGATGCTCAACTTAAAACTCATGACATTCCATGTACCTAAAAGTAAAGGTTTCTGAGAAATTTGAGAAAAACTGAAGATATGGAGTAGCAAAATAAATTCCTGTGTAAAATAATCTGATAACCCTAATTTCTCACAACATATTGGAATATTTGTCAACCTCCTCAACATTCTTTAATGTTGGGTGAATCGGAAACATAGTACGGGTGATTCAGAATGAGACCTAACTAAGTGATTACACGAAATCAATTTCATTAAATAATATGATGAATGACTCACCTGTACTATGTTTCCGATTCATTCAACATTGAAAAATGTTCAGGAGGTTGACAAATATTCCGATATCTTGTAAGAACTTAGCATTATGCGATATTTTCACATGAAATTATTTTGCTTCTCAAGACATATCTTCAGTGTTTCTCAATTTTCTCAGAAACCTTTACTTTTAGGTACATGGAGTGTTGTGACTTTTAAGTTGAGTACCGATGAGCCTAACTGATGTCAAACGCTCACTTGTCCATTCACTTATCCAAAGAAAATATGAAGGAAAATATTTCCTCATACCAACGTAACTACGCCACTGGTTTACGAAAATTGAGAATTATAACTTCAAATTTATCACGTTGATAAACCTTGATTAGTGTACCAAGTTTGATATTCTTTGCTTCCGGAATTTTGGAGAAAAAAAATAAATCAATTTTTTTTATTGAACTTTTGACACTCTGTATCTCAGAGGGGATGCCTTTCAGGACATACCTTGATAGGAACTTTTCATCTCGAAATGAGGTGAGGAATCTGTAATCGGAGTTTGTCGGTCTTATTCTGACTCACCCTGTATATACCAGTGCACAGTTGACATATTCTGTGAATGCATACTATATATTTTCTACGACAACTTATTACTTGAATTAAATATTATATTCAACAACGATGCAAATAAATATGCAATTATTGCTTTGAATACACGACAATAAGGTATCATTAATTATAGTTAAAGGTTTAATTATGGAAAATCACTGCACAGCTGAATACTTATAATTTTAGATTGGCATTTTGTCGTTGTTGGAGTCGATGGCATTTCACGATGTTCCATTTCTGAACTCGATAGTATACACTGGGTGTTTCATATCTTTGATGCCAGCAGATGTTTCTGTTATTTGCAGGAGGGAAAAAAATTGAAAAATACAGCGAGTCTGCTGATAATGGGAATGTTTTTTATCATTAATTTTACGGCATAAAAAGTTATGCATGGTCCAAGAACATAGACGCAACCTATCAAATTACATCAATCTTATACGAGGTATGTTGGAAAATATTAATTTCACTAAGAAGCCAAGTTACTTCATATTTCACAATATCGAAAATTGTTATAATTTATTACCTATATTTAACCTTTTTGTCCCGTTTAGAAATTAATTACCAAATATTCATGAAACTAAATTTTTAAAAAATTTATTGAACATTGAACAGTTCATAAACTTTCAATTAGTTAATATGCATTTGAATTAATAATAACATAATAATTCATTTTGTAGTATTAATTCAACGAACATTATTAGCTCCCTCAATTAAATAACTCCCCAACATATCCGCCTTCTCTTCCAATACAGGCAATTGTTCTATCACGAAAGTTTTCAATACCCATCTATAGTTCAGTCGACAGGTTGAAAAAAGTGGGGTTAGGTGGAAAAAGGTCGGAAGTTAATGAAACTTCAGGAAGTTCTTCAGGGATGGTTAATCAACATTTTCTCAAGTATTTTGACCTCGTGGACCCTGTGCGAAAAAAGTAAGGGGGGGAAATTGCAAAATTTTTGACCTCTCTCCGGTTTTTCCTCGATTACTTCCTACGGAAAAAAACATATCGATACTCTTTTGTAGAGCATAAAATTTCATACAATTTTGACTGAAGGAACATGTTTGTATGTGAATTCGCTACCAAGATATGGCACCTCAAAAAAAAGGTCATGTTTCAAAATTTGCTAAGAAATGACAAAATATGCAATATTACAACTTATTTCGTCTGTTATACCCGAATTATGATGAAATGTTTTAATAATTATGGTTCTTAGTTGAAGTCACCAACTTTGAACACCCCACTCCTCCTTCCCCCACCCAACCCCAATTCTCAAAAGCTAACTTTCTGATGAAAGCCAACCATACCTATTCACATCATTTTGGTATTAATATCAGTTACTTTTCGGATCGATATCCCCCCGTTCCCCTAAATAATTATCCCAGAACAGGAAGAAAAAAAGACGTAGTCCTTTCGTGAAAAAAATTAATGTAATTAACAATATTTAGTTACTCTCAAGGCATATATTATATTGAGGAATAAAGATATTATAGCTAATCATAGTGGGTAGGTACTCATTACATTTCCTGCCGAGATTTCTTAGCCGCTGGTTCTGCTCGTAACAGCTCGTCGTCCTCCTGAGCGATGAGGCTGTCAATGATGTCGCTGTCGTCGTTTTCGTCCAATTATTCTGGTGAGTCTTCCTCGATCAAATCAGTTGCGGGGACGATTTCGCAGGAGTGCCCCTGTGATTCCCAGACACTTGTGCAGAAATTTGTTGAATTTTTGGCCATCATACCGGTGAGGCGTTGGTGACCATGGGTTTAACGATTGTTTGGTATGACCAATAAATCATTTTTAGTTTCAGACCCCATGTCTTACCAGAGAATTTGCGGCATGAACAGCTTGCCGCTATAGCTTTGGAAAGAATGTGGTTGATTGAGCTGTTCCAAGTCAGTTTATGGTCTATTATAACTCCCAAATAATTCACCTCTTTGGAAAATGTTAGCTGGGTTCCATTTAGAGTTGGGGCTTTAAGTTCGTACTTTTCGCCTCTTGGTGAATGAAACCAGCACTATTTTGCTAGGATTGACATTCAGTCCTTCCTCAGCGCACCAGCTTCTGATTATGTTTAGGGCCAATTGCATACGGTCTGAGATTACTCCGTCATAATTTCTCCTAATGGTCACGAATAGGTTATCGGCTAAACCTTGAGTCGAGAAACCAGATTCGTGTAGCTTCACTAGCAGGTAGTCGACAACCAGTGACCACAGGAAAGGCGATAGAACTCCCCCTTGGGGTCAACCTTTTTCTGCTGTCATCTTGACTGTCTCTCCCCCAAGGGTCACCACAATGATTCTGCTATCATGATATCCTGGTATTAACGTATGAATAAATCTGGACTTGTGTGGGTGAAACTTGTATTTTTTTAAATTAATCTTTATCTTTTTTAATAGGATATAGCATCGAACCTGCCCTTTCTCGCGAAGATATTCGATTTCTAAAATCATTACTTCAAATTCCATATCATCATTGGCAATCAGTTGTTGAGTGTGTTACTATATTTATTTACATCACAAGAAGTCTTAAATTTTGTTAATAAATTTCTTATGACAATGGTGAAGATTTTCATCTGGGTTTCGATTATAAAAAATTTCTGCACCTTCACAATAACTTTTTTTTAATTCTCACCCATAATTAACACAATTTCAATTTTACCTTTGGTACTCAAACCAAATTTTGCTGAATGCAACTGATGTTTTAAATGTCATTGTTGAACATTTTTTGTTAGAGTATCCCAGCATATAAAATTATTACTGTCTGACATTTCTTGTCAGAGTATCCTAGATTACATAGGTATACAATAATAATTATAGCTAAATTTTCGTTGTTATTAGGTATAGATATATTTCGAGAAATAAAGAAAATACCTACTATTTATCAATGAAACTGCATATTTGAACAATTCCGAACAACTCTTCACGATAACAATTTTCGATTTTGTCAAATATAAAGTTACTTTACACTTGAGTAAAATTCATATTTTTTGACATACCTCGTATACCTAAGACTGATAGAATTTGATACCTGATGGTTGCGTCTTGGGTATAACACCATATAGAACTTTTTATGAGTGGTCGGTGGATCAGCGGTATAATGCACAGGCCTTTCGAAACTCCAGCATATCGATAGTCGGTTCGAGCCCGACGTAGGTACAAGAGAATATTTCTCATCTGCTATATATCGGCTGAAAAGTGAATACGCCACCAAAAATCAGTAAGTTGCCCCGGAGCGCCACGGCAAATAATAATAATAGCCGTCCTCTACCCGCACAGACTATGCCTTTGGGTACACTCTATGAGTGTTTATGAGGGGGTATTATTATTATTTTAATAACTTTATTTTGTAAAATCAATTATGGGAAAGATTCCCATATGTAGCCAACCGAGTAGCCAACTTAAGCAGAATCACTGTATATGTCCTAGGAGACCTGGCTCTTCCATTTAGCATAGCAAAATACATCGCCTGGCAAACAACTACCAACAAACCCTCATAAAAGTTACAGTCCATCCCATTTCTCATTCAAGGATTTATCATTGTATGGTATTTGTGAAGATATTGAGTCGTGATAATTGATTCATCAGTAGTTAATATTTTATTTGACTTCAAGGTTTCAGAAAGATTTCGAAAGGCGAATGTCATTTAATACACAAATTCAAGTTTTAATCTGGCAATCTCAGCTTCTTCAATCAACTCATTTGGTGTGACGAATCCCGCTTCCCAATTCGACAAAACAAGCTTTATCATGCTTCTGACTTTTAATTTCTGAATAAGTTTTCTTCTACAGAATTGAAAAAAACGTAACAAATATCTGTTTTGCTTTATGTAAAATTTGATGTATAGTTAAACAGTTGTGAACAATTTTTTTTTTCTAAAACTTAAATTTATCCGTGTATCGCCAACTGGAATGGAAAAAATATACAATGAGTTCCAAAAAGTTTGTACTCTATAGGAAACTTTTTCATCATCCATTTGTCAGAAATTACAATTTTTCACAAAAATTCGTTCATTGCGGAAAAACCTCTATCTGGGTATCATTATTCAAAATTTCATTCATCTTAGGTAATCCTCTATTTCTTTAATATAAATAAAGATTTCTTATGCTAGATTTTCACAATTGACAACTATATCCAGATTCGAAATCACAGGTCTCATGCAATAAACGATTCTTCACAATTTTTTTATGTTTTTGTCCTGAAAATTAGTAACTTTCATACAACTTAGGGACAGCTGAGACCATAGTACATTTGCTGTCAGCTTGTCCAGCTTATGCGGTCTCAGCCTATATCCACAGGCATAACGCGGCCCTACGAGTGTTGTACTACTATCTACGACACTCGTACGGTGTAGACGAGATACCGGTGTTGCCTCATGCTCCGAGGGATATTGAGTCCGTTGTGGAGAATGATGAGTGTCATTCCCCACCTTCAGGCAGATACAGGGCAACAAGCCTGATGTCCTCCTCGACCATCAAAGTAGGACGATTTTCGTCATTGAGTGTTCACCTCCTGGCGAAATGAACATCGTTCGATAAGGGGGGGGGGAAAGGGACTAAATATCGAGATCTTCTCTTTGAACTCCGCAGGCTTTATCCGAACTATTCTGTCAAGATGGTTGTTCTGATAATAGGGGTCCTTAGTGGAATGATGGACACACTGCTCTCAAACTTGAAAATCATACCGGCTTGCCATGATGCGGAAGAAAACTTGGCCGGAAGAATGAAGAAGGCCGTAATTCTTGGTTAACTCCGTCTTCTCAGGGCACATGACTCTCGGTCCAAGTATTCACTCACCCCATGGACGTGGGGAGTGTTTACTGGGGTTAATGATACACCAGCGCACCCTCCGGAAGTGTCGTGGCTCCGGAGACAGGGCCTGTCTGGGTAATTCCTAACGGATTAAACGGTGATTTTTGCAGGTGTTTTGATATTTCATTCTGCATGTTTGTACATACCTACATACATTGGAAGAGAAACGAGTATACGATCACTTAATTTATTCATCACGATCACTTTGAATTGGAAGTACATAATCTCTATATACTTTTATCGATATTATCAAAAATAAGGTTTACTCATGATCTAAATTCCTATTCTTCTTCTACTCTCTACACCGTTTAGAAATTCAAAGTTTCAACAACTTTTGTGCAAGTTTCCTGCAAAGTATCAATTTTCATCAATGATAACATTTCCTTACAAATTTGTAATAAACAAGTTTCGCATATGGTGCATACCTACTTATTGAAACTCACCATATAACATCCCACGAATTAAATATATGAATACGTCCAGCACAAGGAAGAACATATGTCTGTACTTTGTATTTTTGAGGATGCACTGTATAGCAAATGGGATCCTTCGCGACATTCTTTTTGTGACCGTATGGGTTGAATATTCGTGCTTTTGCTATTGCACGGCATTTCCATTAGAAGATGTGGCTCATCCGTAGACACACTATATATCCCATACCTACCTACTACAGAAAGTACAGTTCATCCTAATCTCTTCTCCATTTCGAAGCGTAAAGTGCATGACATAACTGAAGATAATTACCATTCAGTTACACTAGGTCAGGGCCAACGTTAAGGCAAGGTAAGAAAGGCATCAGCCTAGGGCCCTGTTCGAGAGGTGGGCCCCACTCTATCACGTTCCACTAGTTTTAAGTCAAACTCTTTTACGTTCATTCAAAAGTATGCAATTCAGAGCAGTTTTTTCATATAGCACATATTGAATAATAATCATCTACTCTCACACTACAAACGAAATTAATTGAACACTCATTCAATGGGCGAGCCGACGAGGTCATTCAGCTGGTGATTTATAGTGTGTGATACACATTCATAATGATCATGCAGAAAAAAATTAATGATATCACGTGAGAGGACCTCGAAAGTGCTCGTGTTGTTTCAATGAAAAATCTGCAATCGTTAGTCGTTTTTTAACTCATAAAAGACCGCCTTTTTGAGAGCCCTTTCTACTGATCGTCGCACTAAAGTCACGAGTTCATTGAAAACTGAAGGAAAATATTACGAGTATACGACGTATAGGTATGGGAGAAATTATTCATAACATAATTTTACGAAGTAGAAAAACTCAGTCATCTCCAAAATTTAATATCGCAATCGATTAGTAAGGTGATGGTAGAGTAGTGATAGCAATCGATTTTGTTATAAGGAAAAGTACATGTTTCGAACCTATACCGGGTGATTCAAATTCGAGGGCCACCATTGGGAAATACAAAGTTTATATGGCAAATTAGCGCATCTATGTGACGAACAACATGCTGTTAAGAAAATTTCAAAATTACGGGAATATCCGGTGATATTAAAAAAAAACAAAATGAAAACAAAACATTTTTATTTTTTTTGACGTTACTTGATGGTGGATATCAAAATATACATAACATCAACTTTACCATTTTGTCCCTGCTATAAGACGGTATTTTCAGATTTACTATCCCAAGTTTCGTCTCTTGGCCACCATCATCAACTTTATTCATTCTTTTATGCGTCATATCAAATTGTTACAAATTGAAATAGAGTTTTTCATTCTGATTCAAACGGTGTATATGTGATAATCTGTTATGCCACAACTTCGCATAACAATGAAAAAAATAAATTGTTGGCTTCGATTCCATCAAATAATACTTGCCAAATTAATCGACAAACACAAACACTGACGAAGAAAAATCTGAAACATCAGAGCAGCTGCTCTGCCTTCTTCCCGAATACATAGACGTGCCATACATCCTTAGTTTTCTACAGCCCTAAACATATCCTTTTTTCTTATTGACCGACACTGTTCAGTTATGCTCATCATGATATCCTCAACATTATTGAATTATTGTTGGCCATAAACCCGGTTTTTTAATGTGCCCCACAAAAAAGTGTCAAATACTGTATGGTCAGGTGACCTTGCTGGCCATTTCACATGACGATTATTTACAATACACCAATCTGAAAATCTTTCTTTGAGGCATTCTCATACTGGTATCATATGGAGGCGCTCCGTCATGTTGAAACCAACATTGATTTACCTTAACGAGAGGTAAATTTCTAGATAATCCTCAAAAGCGTCTCAGAGAAACTCCAGAAAAGTTTCTCCATCGAGTGCTCCATTAAAGAATTTTTGAGGATTAAGGATTTGATAAGGTTATTTATCGAACAAGTGTTTTAATATGGGCGATTAACAATTGAGATATTTTAACGCGTGAGCGGAGTGAGCGCGTTAATGTTCGAGATTGTTAATCGCCATTTTAATTCACGAGTTCGTTACAAAACTTTTCCGTAGACCGTAACTTTAAAAAAAAATGGTACCACTTGGGGACTGAACCCTAGACCTTGCTATCACCTCAGGACACAAACCAGCATTTTACTAGCCGGCTGCGTGACTATCTAGCTATTAATGCTACTGACAACTTCACAAATTCCAATCCATACAATCAAACTGAACCTACCCGTGGCCTTACTGCTCTAAACTCTCTGGAATTGTTCCGACTCAGATATGCTCATAATTTCCATTGAACATACCACAATTAGTGAAAGTGTTCTCATCCGTCCAAATGACTTTTCAGAGAAATTGGGGAGAATCATTTCTATTAAAGCCAACCTCCGTTCAGGATCACCTGGGTATAATTTTTGACAAATCTTAATTTTGTAGCATTTTAGACTATTTCTACTGAGCACCATTCAAACACTGGTTTGTGGTGCACTTGGCAACTTCATGTGTTGAAACTAACAGATTCATATTTATCTTAGAAACAGACAAGTTGAAATTTTTTTATATTTTGATAAAAGGATAGAAGTTTATTACTGCATTTTAAATATTGTCTCTCGTATTTTCATCTAATCAATTTCCATATTCATTCCTCGGTTTTTGAAACTACAATATCCGATAAGGTTTCTATCTAATTTTTTTAATAAATTTCTTGTTTTTTTTATTTCTACGTATAGTTGAACATACATTTCTGCAGTTCTCTCAGTATTAATGTCTGATTTATAAAACAGTTTCATCATATCCCGTTTTTCTTGGTATGAGAAAAACCATTTTACATTAATCATCACTTTGAAATTGTGACTACAGACGTGGCTATGTGGTAACATATAAGTTTGTGAAATAACAAAGTATCATATTTTATATCGTTGAAATCAGAATGAAAAAGTCTATTTTAATTTGTAATAGTTCAATATGACGCCCGTTAGGAAAAATAAAGTTGATGATGGTGAGCAAGAGACGAAACGTCGGAAGGTAGATGTGAAAATACCGTCATATAGCAGGGACATAATGACATCGTAAATGTGCTCTTTATTTCGATATCCTTCATCAAATATCGTCAGAAAAAAACTGAAATGGTTTTTTAAAATTTCGATTTTTTTCGTGTATCTCCGGATATACTCAGAATTATTGATTTTTATTAACTTTATATCATCTTCGTATCTCTTATAGTTTACGAAATCCCAATGGTGACCCTCGAATTTGATTAACCCGGTAAAGGTTCGTCATCAGCTGGAGTTAAAATTCTACAATAAAAGAAAGATAATGTGATTGAAGGCAGTAGAGCACAATATGTATCGGTAATATGAGGAAAAGTTTAGAGTGGGGGACAACCTAGAAGTACCGAACTTTTTGACTGATTTTTGTAGGAGAATACATAAATTTTATACGAATTTCAAGGGCACCATTGTCCGAAAATATTAATAAGGATCTTCATCAGTCCGACGCTCCAAAGATGTCGATTTGGCGACAAAGGAAAACTTACCACTTTCAAGGTTTCCTCTCTACGACATCTTGTCAGATTCGTCACACTTGAACAGTATACAAAGTTACAACTTGCTAGTTATTACTTCGGATTTTGTACGATGACTTGCGTACTTATATGTCGCAGAATCATTGACAAGAAAAAGGGAAATTCCGAGTTAAATCATTACTGGTCGGGAATTTGCACTCCAGTGCCAAGTTATTTACGTTTGTGTCGATAGCTCTTCCTTCATTGGAAAGCAACCTTGCAAGCAGCGACACTACGTCAATAAGTAATCATCAAGAAAGTGTGGTTGATAATTCAGTAGAAAATCACTTTTCAGGAGATTGTCAAATCATTGAAAGTAATATTCTGAAAAGTAATTTTCCGCTGAATTATCAATTAATCTCGTCGTTAAGTTTCTCATTTCATGTATAATGTTGTTTGTCCCTTCTCATTTTTACTTTTGTATTATATTTTCATAAATCTTCTTCTTACAAAATCAAACAGACAAGGTAAAAAGACTCTTGCTTATGTAAAAGTATTAAATAACTTAGAGGGCGGACAATTTTAGTTCTCAGATTTTGATGTGAGGAAAAGTGCCATTTTTCTCCCGCAAAGCGGAGTTCGGGTAAGCAGTCGAGTGGGGGGGAGTACATTTCCGTATGAGTTGGCATCAAGATATTTTCTACAAGCGCATTATAGTTATTTATGTTATAAGGATCACGATGATGTTCATTAAGATAGTAGCCCTGAATATTATCGGGCGAGGCCATGAGTCAAGCCCGTTAACACGGCGTGAACCATAATGATCGTTTATGATCCGAATTACATACAAAACTTTATCTTCTGGCATCAATGAATATAATCGCATTTTTTTAATTCCAAATTTAGTATTTTTAACTACACATACATTCGAGTTATTCATTATGAAAAATAGTGGGCAAGCTATGCCGTTATATACCATTTCACTGACATCCTATGACCATAATGAACTCTATTATGTTACTAAAATACAATTACATAACGATGTCCTTATGATATGCCAACATATAAAATAACTTCATGTAGCGCTTTCGAACAAACCTTCGCTCCATTTGAATAAAAATAAAATTGTGGCTATGGTATCAACAGAGCATTGCAAAGTAGTTCTTGTGGAGAACTTTGCTATTAACCTCACGGCTATAATGCAACGGTCGTAGACAGCAGTATTTGTTTTCTAATGGAGACTTACGGGTCTTTTCGGTATTGAGAATCATTGGTGTTCTGGCTTAGTTCAAGAAGATACATTTATAGGCGGTCAGTTAGCCTTATCACCATCACTTCCCCGTGAGTAATACCCGAGGCGTCTTCCCAGAAAGATCGATGATGGTTCTTGACCCATGCTTCTCGTTCTGCTCAATGTCCCCAAATGAGATTCCACAGGCTGGTTCTGGTACAATGAGAGTTGTTGCTGCCCCCGCTACTGCTGGGGATCTACGCTCCGGACAAGTTTTACCCTGTCCTATATCATTGAGGTTTTCGTGAGTTTCCCAAACTGATTTGGAAGTAAACTTGCATAATCGCAGAGCCGTTATTGCCGCCTGGCTGTCGGAGAAATTGACTATTTTGGTTTCTAGGAGTGCCTCCTCACAATATCTCTTGTGCAGACGGTAATAGCTGGTACTTTGGCTTGGAATATGGAGGCTTTAGTACCAACGCTGAGACTGGTGTCATGACTTAGAGCGTTCTTTATTCCGGTTTTCCCTTTGACAGCTCCGGTAGTCTTATCAAGAAAAATGGTGGATTACATAATCCGAATCTGCGGCAAAATATCCTATACAAGAGGTATGATTTAGGTGCCCTTGACTTTTTCACCTTGAATGATGATGGTATATGTTCCATTGAAGTAGTATGGTGTGGCCATTTTGTCCGACGGCATCTTTGGATTCTTATGACTTTAATTATGTTGGGGCCCATCCATTGGCACATGCTCTTCAGTCTGGAAAATTTCATTTTCGTCTTCGATATATTGTGCAAATGCAGAAGAGAACGGTTCTGAATCACCTCGAGACTAATCGTCGATTTGCTGGACATTGCATCAGTTACCACGATCAGGGCCAGTCTTGGCCAAAATACCCAGCTTCCCTATGGTTGTCACTTGTTTTGTCTTTGGCCACCGCAGCAGGGCTCCATACGTCATCCAGGGCCTCACTATCGCTGTCTTTGGCCAACGCCATCATCAAGGTAAGCTTTCAGTATTTCAGTTCTTCTGACATCTACAGGCTTCCACCAAAGATTCGAAGATCTCTATTGGTCTCCAAGGTTCTTTTTCTGGTGGAAGGGAAAATCTGCTAATCGAAGAAAGGTTGTCTAACACGAATTATGGACGAGTCAATTATCATTAATATTCATAAAACGAATAATTTAGACGATGTCGGAATCCATTTCATTCAGCACTAGCTATCCCGTAAAACACAAAATTTTAGGCAATACTATCTCCATCTGGGTAAGAGTTACCACCTGCATACATGACAACATTAGAGTCATTTTGTCATACCCAACGAATAATAACACCCTACGCTCAAGCTCAAGAGGCGCGATAGCACAGACTCCAGGATTAGATAGATAGATAGGTAGATAGATAGTTAAATGGGCTTTATTGTCTAAAATGTAATAAATTTTGTCGACAAAGTATGTCATGTCTAAAACTATTTGTATATATATATATATATATATATATATATATATATATATATATATATATATATATATATATATATATATATATATATATATATATAATATAATTTTAATAAAAGTATACCATAAATCATTTAAAAAAATAAAAAAACATAAAAGGGTTGAAATAGTAACAAATACATTCACAATAAAAAAACAGTTATAAAATGTCCTAATATAAAACGTGATATATACTATATATACACATATACACACATATACAAACATATAAAACTAGAAATTGTATGCAAAATACTCTTCCAAACTGTAGAAACACTTTCCTATTAGAAGGTTTCTCACCGATTTTCTAAATTGCTTTTTTCCTGTCATTTCTATTATTTGTTTCGGCAAATGATTATATATCTGTCTACTTCTATAGATTAGAGAATCCCTTGTCAGAGATAAGATGGGTATTGGAAGGGCAAGTTTTTGGCATCAATTCGAACAAAGTTAGGAGGGTGTGCCGGAGAGCTTTGAATAATTTCTTCTCCTGGAGTCTGTGCTACCGAGACGAGCCAGACTGGCAATTGTGAAACACTACTCACACGTATTCCGTATTTGATATTGAGATCAAATCTAAAATACTGAAAAATGTGTGAAAATGTCAGTGTTCTTTCGCTGTAGGGCAGTTAGCACTAATTGTTGAAATACACAAACATTTTTTTACTATTTAAAGTGGTCCTTCCAACATGTTAGAACAACCGGAGCTTCAGCACTTGTGACCTATAAATCAAGTGGCCTAATGTATTAGAACAAATTATTTTGCTCAAGACATAATGATATCCAACTCAGAAACTATCCACTCTCTCATACAACTATGAAATCAATTGTTTTATATCAATATATCATTGTTTTCAATTTAAATTTGCTACCGGCACTCTAGGCTAACTTCTACAGTAGTGATAAAGTCAATATTTCCATGGGTCTTGCTACAATTCGACACTCCCAACGAACAAAGACGTAACTCACTTTTTATCATATTTCAGGAGAACCGAAATACTGAAATAATTTTTTTCAATATTCAAGTCGAAATACAAATTTTTTCAAGTAGATTTCTTCGTAAATACTTGGTCTAGAGATTCGACTTTTTTATCGCCAGCATCAGTTTTTCAAGCTGAATACGCCTACACCTATAACTGAAAATACCTGTAAATTTAGTTACGGCTTTGTTCGTTGGGGGTATAGAATTATTGAATACATTTTTTTTCGACAATGTCGTACCACTTTATCAAAGTCAACGTAGTGTGTCCACGAATTCATACTTTTTCGAATTAAACTTTTTTTAATTAATGTCGATGACGTTATAACTCCATTTATTGAAACAGAACACAAACGAATTATCAGTCAACACTTTGGATTTCAAAATGGCTCAAACCAAACGATTCGTCTCTTCTGGTCCTCAAAAGACTTTAGCGAGTCATATCAACCTTTACCTGTACCCTGTATAATGACAGCAACCTATGGTTCATTTCGGGGTCAATGTCTAGTTCTTTTTACAGTTACATCAGCGATCCATTGAATCATGGCCATTGAATGATAGGTGCAGCAAACTGAATTTTTTCAGATCCATAAAAAAACTTTCAGGTAATTGTTTCGTTCTCTTGTCATCTATTATTATCATCTCATGATCGAAATAATTGTCACTTGATAAGAATATTACGACACACAACTACGAAACAGACTTAAATGGGACATGGCATTTCAGAGTTGTCTACTGTAAAGACATGTTCTTAGTACTGATAAGGACACCAAAGTTAATTTGGTGAAGAGAAAATACGGGTTTGCTATGGAATATTTTTTTTGTTAAACCGTTCAAGATTCCTGACAATTCTGATATAAAATAATTTAATGTCTATGGTTCATTTACCTAGTCATTACAGAGCGAAAAAGTGAAAATGTTCATCGATCTTCGATCATCGGTCTTAGCCATACTATCGAACTTGTCAATGCCGACTACATTTTCTGGTCTGCTTGTTATTTAAAAAGAAACGTCAATCTGGCAATTTTTTTTTATATCATTAATTTCTTGAAGTAAACGTTCTTGGCTATTTTGTTTTGGTGTTATCTAATGTCACCAGTAAAGACGAATTTAAATCATTTTAATTATCTATTTTTAATTTTCTGAAGTCTTCTCTATGACATGCCCCTGCTACGCCAATAGAAAATGCAACTTACAAATAAAAATATCAGGACGTAGAATAAAAAATGTATTTAAAGAAAAAACAGTCCGGCCCGGGTTTTAAACCCTGAAACCCCTGAAAGCCAAATGAGTACCAATGAATAAATAAGGTTTTCATTATAAACTTGAATTGACTTCTAAACCCAGATTGATGTATTCAGTAACTCCTCATACCACAGCAAAATTCTTCCTCCGAGGAGTGCTCAGGAGAGGGTATGATCGGAAGGACTCACGAAGAGCCGCCTGTTCTCCTGGCCATTTCTGACCAAGGAAGGAAACGCTTTTGCCTAGGGGTACAAAGGTTCCCGGTGGGAGGGCGCTGGTATCCGCCTCCGCTGGTGTTGGCGGGAGGTCAAATATTCCAACCCATAGAGGCAGTGGTGCGAATAATCCAAACCTCCTGTAAAACTCAAACAAGTCGTTTGTTAGAATTCAATGTACGAGGATATATTGAAAAATTCTTAGCCTACTATAGAACGAAACAAAATTTCAATGTCAAAATATTTTATTACTCAACATATTCTCCTCTTCATGGTAGGCATGGACGATATCGCTCCCGCTAGAGAACGCTAGTGTGAGTGGAGGTCATGAGTGACAGTAATATCAAGTAATAATATTCAATAACACTTTAATTAGTTGCTGTTATGGAGAAATACGGCCCTATAAGTGTAAAAAGCCTCATTTATGAATTGAAAAAAGGAAAAGCAAAAACTTCCAGCCGTAACGAACAGTTGATACGAAAATGAGTGGATGGAATCGGTGCGTAAACGTCAGTTTGTAGGTTAACTTGTCTATATTTGGTAAAATTTATTTACTGGCTATAAATCTTTTTCTTTCAGATTCCTAGATTATGGTAGGAATAAACTTTTCATGTCCGTTATGCACTTATCAACTACTCCAATCTGACCTCCACTAACAATTGCGCCATCTACGTTAAGCTTGCCAGAATACATGCCATTGGATACATTTATTACACCGAGCCTGCAACGTCTCTAGACCTTTCAAAAAAAATGTTTCTTCTTGCTCTGCAAACCAGACCTCCACAGCTTCTATTACCTCCTCGTTGGAAGAAAATTTACGATCTTTTAAACTTTTTTTCAGTTGAGGAAAGAGAGCGAAATCTGGTGAATAAGGGTGTTCTAGTAATTCAAACCCTAAATCACGAGTTTTTTGCATGGCAACATGAGATTTGTGTGCAGGGGCGTTGTTCTGCAAAAACAAAACACCATTGGATAGCTTTCCGCGTCTTTTCTCTTTAATTTTTTCCCGTAGAGTGGTCAGTAATGTCGAATGGTAATCTCCAGTTATTGTTTGTTCTACCCTTATCTAAAAAATCAATCATGATTACTCCATGGCAATCCCAAAAAACTGAAGCAAGAACTTTTCCAGCAGATTTTTGGACACGAAACTTCTTAGGTTTTGGAGAACCGGAGTGTTGCCATTCCATCGATTGTTGCTTTGTTTCTGGATCGTAGAAATGTACCCGAGTCTCATCCATAGTCAGAATCCGGTTTAAGAAGTCTACATCGTTTTCAAATCTAGCACAGATTGAACGCGATGCTACTACCCTTGCACGCTTTTGGTCAACATTAAAACATTTGGTGATCCATTTTGCAGTAATTTTTCTCATGTCCAAATTGACGTGAACTATATGATGAACATGAACTGCATCGATATTTTCGGGGACTGACAGAGAAACTGGCCTTCCCGATCGGTCATCATCTTCAATGGAAAATTTACCTCTTTTTTACGGTCGCATGCGAAGGACATTGATCACCAAGGGCATTAAGCATATCTTCGTAAATCTGCTTACCTCTTAACCCTTTTAAATACAGGTACTTGATGATGGCTCGATACTCCAATTTTTCGATTTTCACAATTTCGGTGCACATATTTTTTCTTTTAATTTATTGCATAATTCTTGTTTACTTTTTTGACGTCAAACTTTCCACTGACACTTCAAATAAATTATTGTTCGTTGCTATGGTAACGCAATATTTTGTTTATGCAGGGAACTGATCTAGGCTACCTAGATATCAATACATCAAGTTTACTCTGAGGCTGATTGTTTCGTGCTAATCCCTTAAGTGGCTGATGCAAAAAACCGGGTCAAGGTATTTCGTGTTCTAGCTACAGACGACTTCGATTCCTATGGAACCGGTTCTTCCCATTTTTCGTGAAAGATGGCCAACGATTGATTTATCAGCCTTCCTTGTTTGCGAAGCTAGGATGTTATTCTTGAATATTCGCAATATAGAAAAGTACTCGTCTCTTCACATTCTGAGTTACTGATAACATGCCAACAACATGTAGAGCACATCCAGAATGTATACGAATGTATACGAATACACGATATTATTGCGTACGATCAAGAATAGTACCTCTGATCATCATGTATTCTGAGTCTGGTAGATTCCCTGCTTAACAAACTTTATGGGAGTTGGAACCTGCAGAATTTCTCTGACAGGTTTCTGTTATGTGTCGGAATGAAGTCGAGACCAGCAAGGTCGCGCAGCGCATCCAGACGAATGCATTTGTCACTTTTAGTAATGATAGTTCAATTCTGCATCCTGTCCAATCTCATGCAAGGAGTCTTGGGCATGCTGCAGTATGCTGGGCAAGCGTACAACATCGCCTATCGTATGATTGTTTAAAAAAATTGTTTAAAATAATTTTTTCCGTTAACCAGCTGTCATCTCCCTATGAACGACAGCCCTCAGAAGTCGAAACTTGTGCGAGCTAAGTATTAACGAGGTCTTACCTTTTAACGTGCGATTCATACATATACTTGTAAATATATTTGCAGACCATCATTATGGCCTCAAGCTCCATATGTGATCCCCTGTCACAGCCCTATGAATAGCCAGGTTAATTTGCTCATTCCAAGTTGCACGCTTGTCAAGCTGTCCCCCCAAGTATCCCACATTGGTTCGGACATCCAAGTCTTTGTCCTTGACCTTTAATTTCTGAATGATTCTAGAGAGCTTACATTTCTTCAAGATATTGAGGGCTTCGGCCGGGTTAACCACAATTTTGTTCTCCTCGAGATACGGTAGGATTTCCCTGTCCAACCGAGATTGAACCTGCTCAGCAGCTGCAACGCTGGAGAACGAATGGGCGTATATAGCAATATCATCCAAGTATATAGCCGCCCTCGTTCTCTCGCACATAGGGGAATTGTATGTTTGCACCGTCTTCTATAAAATGCTCTGCGTATTTTGTGCTGCTAACCTATCTATCGAAAAAAAAATTATCAGTCAGGTATGAATTTGCCAGCCTTAGCATGTATGAAGGCATATCTGCTCTCACCATTTTGCAAATTAGATCATCAACCCACACGGAATCGAAGGCATTCTGCATGTCCAACAGGACATTCATTCCTCGATGAGCTGCCTTTCACCTTGTGAACAACTAGGACAATCTGCGAGGTCATACTGTGACCTGCACGAGAGCCGAAGTGCTCAGTGGGGATCAATTTGAGATGCTCCCCGAAGGATAGCAAACGTCCAAGGAGAATCTTCTGCACTACTTCAGCGGCGACACTCAGTAACGAGATCGGGCGGTAGCTATCGATTAAGCGAGTATATTTACCACTGCACCATAGGGCCTTATTAAAAGTTCTGTTTGAAAGTACAGATTCCTATCTAGCAGCATTTTCAATACTCAATTATCTAATTCAATTCCTACCAAAAAAAACACTGGTTACAAAAAGCTATGTAAATTCGAGACAAAAAAATAAAGGAATTCTAAAAATTGTTCCTTCTAAATAAACTTACCTCCATTAATAGATATTCTTCATCTGAAGCTATGTTTGAAAATCTCTTCAATTGGTGTGCTGTCAAAATAAGGTTATTTCGAGGATTCGATTGTCTTCATGTACATGTTTGTAGCTTCAAACTATTATAATGACGCATTTAAATCTCAGAAATTGTATCGGTCATTGTTTTGGATCTATGAAAATTCTGAGAAAAATAGGCGAAGACGTTGTGCAGTTCGACCATATGGAAAAAAAAATAGCAGAGATGAGGTTGTAGTCAGAGCTAAAACTTCAATACTGTGGATCAGGAATGGTGGTGAAAAGTATATTGGCATACTGAATGTTGACATCATGAATACATGTATGTAGTTCGAAGAGGTCTTCTAGACCTTACGAGACAGCGATGGCCTCAGCTTGAAGACATGCCAGTTTATTGAAAAACTCGAGCCAGTTAGAGTTATGCACATTGAAATATAACATCACTTTAGCCTCAGGTGTTGATAGTTTTGCTGGTTAAAGTCCTATTTGAGTGACAAAAACTCGAAGCGGTCGCTTTAGGATGGTTCATTAGGTGATGAGTAATGACAGCAGAGGAATTTGACCTGTTTGAAATGGCCAAGCTGTTCAGCTCTAAGCTCTTTTCGCGTTGGCATAATGATTAGAGCAATGACAAACCACATTTGAATCTCAATTGAAAATGGAATTCTTAACCAAAACAAAACAGGTGAAACTTGTCCACATATACTTAGAATTTGGTGATATCATGTTTCACCTGATAAAATTCCCTCAATTCATATCATTTGTCATTCATTACAATCATAATAAGGAAGGAAGTTATTGATGATACTGATAAAAGTAGCTATATTTAACATTCGTAGATATTAGTGCATATTAATAATTCAAAAAAAAAGTTGTTGTTCAGTGGTAAAGTTTGATTGTTGAATGTGTAAAATGTGTACAGGTTTGAAAACATACTTTTGCAACAATGAAATCCATAGTGTGTGCAATATTTTCAGTTCTTTATCAATTAATGCAGGATTCTATCATATACTGAGGTGACTCAATTAATGAAACAACCTAGTATGATGTTTTAGAATCATTTTATGCTAATTATCGAATGAAGAATGGAGGTGTTAGTTGAACCCATGTATGCAAATGAACGAGCTCTCAGAACTCTTGAGTGAGTTTTATGAGACCAGTCCCTATGATTACAAGAGTTGATTGACGGTGCAGGTGTAGTGAAATGAGAATTTGGTATGAATTCGAACAAGGTTCGAAAATTGGAGAAAATGGAGTAATGGACGGCTTTCGTGTAACTCAATGAGAACAAAAATAGATTTTTCTACTCATGTATATGAAAATGAAAATTTTTCAACCGGATACCATACATGTAAGTGATAGTTTTTCACTCTAGAGAAGAAAATGAAACAAATGATCATCATCATGCGACTCGATGGAAATATACTAAAAAAAAATTGGTTGGATTTTTGACACCAATGACAGTTGATCTCACTATTTGGCACTTGAATCAGTTTATAAACATTTTCACATTTTCATTTTCTTCATTGAGTATTCAGCTCCTGGCGGAAAGAACAGCATCCGAAAAGAGCAGGAAAAATTGACTGAATTTCGAGATCTACTCTTCGAGCCACACAGGCTTTACTCAAACAATTCTGTTAAGATGGTGGTTCTGATAATAGGGGTCCTTGGTGGAATGATGGACATACTGCTCTCAAATTTAAAAATCATACCGGCTTGCCGTGATGCGACAGAAAACTTAGCCGGAAGAATGCAGGAGACCGTAATTCTCGGTTCACTCCGCTTACTCAGTGCACATGATTTTCGGACCCAGTAATTACTCACCCCACGGAGGTATGGAGCGTTTATTGGAGTGTTCAAGAGAGTGTTAATCACACACCAGCGCACCCTCCAGTTGTATCGGGGCTCCGGAGACAGGGCCTGACTAGATTATTCCTGTTAAAAAAAACTCATAGAATGTTCTCAAAGGCATAACCTGTTCGGGTAGAAGACAGCTATAATTATTCGTTTTTTCGGCGTATTCAATCTAGACTGGCATTATTAGTGCTTGCAACCTCCATCTTGTGTACATTATAATGTTTTCTAACGAATCTTCCAAATTCCAGGAGAAACCTCTCGAAAGCTCATTCGATGTTATGTATATGTGGATTCCGAAACACTCTTTGCTCTGAAGCAGACCTTAGGATTTAAACTCGGATATCTGGATGAATGGTCAAATTTCTATTTATAGCTCACAAGCTCTTCAATTATCTTCACTATCCAATTATGTCTATTTCGAAGATTTGTAACAATACTGTTTTCTTTTTATTCTTTTCTTTATTTATTTCTTTTATCATCTTGTGGAAAAAATATGGAAGAAATGTTAATGCTATAGAAATGGAATTACCCAACATTCTGATAAAATGACGTATTGACATAGTGACCAAATTTTTTCTGCAAGAAACAATACGAAGAGTATCTAGCTTCTTTTTGTTTGCCAAGCGGTGTAGGGGTCAGCAACCATTTTTTTCTAATTTGACATTGGAGATGATGTTCTGATATACGCACAGGTGATCAGATCATCAATGACTACGCTTGCTTAGTATTTTGCAGCCTTCCCAAGACTCAAACTGGAAATTATGCGAAACGAGGTATTCATATCTTTACAATCAGTGACAGGTACATTCGAATAGACACATTGCGCGTGCTGGCTAACATAACAACGATCAAAGGTAACATAAATAAAAAAATCATATATCAGCAATTAAGTTTAACAAGCTTTTTCTCATTAGAAATATATCAACTGCGGGTATAACAGGAGTCCAAAGCCCGCCACAATGAGCCAAGTTGGCACGGTTGGATCATTTGTAAGGAAGGCGATTCTTACATATATCACTTTCATCATAAGAGTGCGAAGGCGTAGAAGGGCCAACAACAAAATATTTTTTAAAATTGTTGAAATTGCCACTTTGATCCGACAATAGTCACTTTGATCTGGCAATTGTCACTTTGAAATGGCAATTGTCACTTTGAACTGGCAATTGTCACTTTGAAGTGGCAATTGTCACTTTGAACTGGCAATTGTCACTTTGAACTGGCAATTGTCACTTTGATCTGACAATTGTCACTTCGAACTGGCAATTGTCACTTTGAATTTGACTGAAAAACAATATTCTTGCATGGAGTTGGCAAAAAAAGTGCCAGTTCAAAGTGACAATTGTCAGATCGAAAAATTACACACTTTCGCGCCTTAATTCTGAGCGCCATCTAGCGGGAACGCATTTCGCGAATCGTGTCTATGAAGGAAAATTACAAATATTATCATTCAGATGTTCAGTGTGATTATCAGATCAACTGTACCAGCAACCTTGAGAGGTTCATTGCCATAAACTAATCCACATCCTTTCAGAACTGAACACAAATCCATCCTGACTTTTTCATACGTTATTTCCTCATCTTCAGAAATGCCGTCAATCGTTTCATCCTCAATTATTAGGAATGCCTCAACAAGCGCACTCCTGTTTTTTATAGTATTTTCTTCTTCGCGTGAATTCTAAGTTAAACCAATTCTACAAGAATGGAAACATAACTTCTCGTGCCATGAATAGTGTAGTACATTTCATAGAAATTCATTTTTATCGTGGTTTGTGTTAAATTCCACTTCTAGAGAAATCATACATTAAAACAATGACATACTTCTCATGGACTGTTCACATTTATCAGCAATAATCATCGACTGGATTGACATTAAAGCATAGAAAATAAAAAACATTAATTAATATCAATCAAATGTGATATTTCAGTCTTCTTTTAATTCCTAGGATGCTGAGTAATGAAAGTCTGTCTCGAGCATATGCGATGAATATCTATCTAACTAGGCAATTATGTTCTGCGGTAAACGATAAATACATGTTATAGACCTACATTTTGAATGGCTTTCAAATTCCAAAATGAACGTATAATTGAACTTTTTACCTCTAATTATTTGATTTTCTCCAATGCGACTTGTTGAATGTTGAAGAAAAACTTCATTACTCCAGGGAAATTGCCATCAAAATCCAATCAGTAAGACGAAGGATTTTTCCTCCATCAAAATTCCAGTGGCAACTTACGATTTTTTGATTTTACCTCATGATTGAGAAATATGAAATACAGAAAAAGAAAACAAGTTATTTATTATATATACTGCGACGATAACAGCGGAAATCTATCCATATATATCGAATGGATTGCCGAAGCTAACATAATATTTTTACGGATAAGCAGTGCATGCATCAAAGGAAATTGTCAACAAATAATTCCACACGTTAAAAAATGATATGAAAGTCGAAACCGGTCGTAACGATAAAGTCTTCTCTTTATTTAATTATTATGTATTTTTTCCAAATAATTGTGGAATACAAAGGTTAGATAATATTATAACCGTTAATGGGGCAATTATGGATGCATACGAATCCAGCTGCCCCAGAAAAGAAAAAAAATCCCACAGTGGTACCATTGGTGGAACGTACACCTGTCAAATCTGAGATCCGAAGTCCGCAGGCTATTCAACAAAGCCAAGCGGGGCGGAGATTGGCAGGGATACACCGAAAGGCTGACAAAATATAATTAAGAAATACGGAAAGCTAAGAGGAACAGCTTCAGGAGATTTTGTGAGACAATCACATCAAGCCCCGCAGCAGCCAGATTGTATGAAACTATGAAACTATGGCGAGAGGTAGAGAGCAAGGATCAATGTTACTCAGAAGAACAGATGGTAGCTACAAAGAGGATGAAGAGCAACGAGCTCTCCTTCTACTGGAGACGCACTTTCCAGGTAGTATACCATTTGAACCCGACAGATCACTGGAAGAACCAGGTAGAGCTAGACGAGAAGACTGGGAGGTAGCAAAAACCATATGCACTCCCAAAGAGTGAAATGGGCAATTGACTCCTTCCAACCATTCAAGTCACCTGGAATTGACGGTATATTTCCAGCCCTTTTACAAAAAAGGCAAACGGAACTACTGCCATTTATTATTAAAGCAACCAGATTCAGTCTACCGCTCGGGTACATACCGAGCCACTGAAGGAGAGCACGGGTAACCTTCATTCCGAAAGTAGGTCATTCAGACCAATGTGTCTCTCATCCTTCTAACTGAAGACACTGGAGAAGATGGTAGATTACTACATTAGAACCGATATACTGGAGAGGGTGCCATTACACCCCGGGCAGCATGCATACAGGGCGGGAAGATCAACGGAAACCGCTTTGTGTTTACCAAAAGCATCCAGAGATCACTCGAGCATAAAGAAATGGCCCTATGCGCCTTCTTAGACATAGAGGAAGCATTCGACAACACCTCTCACGAAGTAATAAATTGGGCCCTAACGAACAAAGGAGTGGACAGAACCACATCCAGATGGATGTGCCAACTGCTGGCTACAAGAACTGTTGAAACGAAAGTGGGCGATATCTGCTTTCGGATCAGCACAAACAGGGGATGCCCACAAAGAGGAGTACTATCACCTCTGATGTGGAGTCTCATAGTAGACGAACTTCTCGGAACACTAACCGGGGACGGAGTCAGTTGCCTTGGCTGAAGGCAAATTCGAAGGAACCCTCATAGAAAGGGAGCTAGAGACTACCAGAAGATGGTGCCTTTTTGGGGGGTTGACAATCAACTCATCAAAAATCACAGTCGTACCATTCACTAGAAGAACAAAATTTCAGCACCTAAGGGCTGTTCGCCTCGACGGAACAGACTTAGAATGGAAGCAAGAGGTGAAGTATCTAGGGCTTACCCTAGACTCAAAACTACTCTGGAACAGACCTGAAGAAAAGATCGTTAACAAGACAAAATCTTCACTGATGGTGTGCAGGAATATTGCAGGAAAAACGTGAGGATGTAACCCATCAATACTGCGATGGATGTACACCATGATAGTGAGGCCTATGATCACCTATGGAGAAGTAGTGTAGCACGGCAGAACCGAACTCGCCATAACAAAGAAAAGCCTGGAGAAAATGCAAAGACCAGCATGTCTTTGTATAACAGGATCAATGAGCTCGACTCCAACAGCAGCAATAGAGGTAATTCTTGACCTCACTCCTCTCCACATCATGGTGAGGAGAACTGCTTGGGAAGCAAACCTCAGGTTGGCTAAAGTCGGACTCAAAGGGACAGCACACATCATAAGGGGCTCAACTCCCACCGAATGTGCACAACTTGCCGATCTCCCAACTGACGAAATTACCAGGAAATTTAGCTTCGAGATAATATTTCGAACGTAATTAAATACCAAGAGTGGATGGAGCATAGAATCAATTCGAGCACTAGGAAAGAATACCATAACATAGTACACGGACGGGTCCAAAACTCCCGACGGAACTGGAGCAGGAGTCTTTGGGCCTCGCACCAAATACTCCGAACCCAAGGGCCAGTTCCCCAGTATTTTTCCAGCGAAAATTTACGCCATAAAAAGGTGCATTCAATTCAACCTTGGCAGGAAATACCGGAACAAGGAAATCGCAATCTTCTCCGATAGTCAAGCAGCCATCAAAGCATTGAGCTCATATAACATCAACTCAAAGATAGTTTGCGAATACCTAGACAAACTTAATGATCTAGGCAGGAACTACGAGGTGATCCTCCTCTGGGTGCCGGGGCACGTCGGAGTGGAGGGCAATGAACAAGCAGATTCCCTGGCACGAAAAAGGGCATGAACACCTCTGATCGGGCAAGAACCATTTTGCGGACTGGGATCACACCAGCTGACTGTGGGAGATATACCACAAATAGATCCCCTCAAAATCCTCAAATCCCTCAAGGAATTGGGGCTTGAGGGGCTGCTGTGAACGAGAACACCTTGAAATAGCAGAAGAAGATGGGGCACAATAGATCTAATTAGGTCGCAGCTCATCAGTCACTATCCATTTTTACCATTATCATTACCATTAACCATTGGGGTATAACTGGTATAAGTATAATGTTTGAACCATTTGGGTGACCGGTAGCTCAGCGGTCTAGGTATTAGCTGTTGGAGTATAATATAATAGCAGCACCACCCACAGTCTAAGTATGCTGCAAGAATCGAGTATGCTCTCTTGCATAGCGCTATCGCCGAGGTGGTGAACAGAATCCTCTTATGAAAATTTGTTGATACTGAAGAACGGCCTAATCTTATCCTGGAGAAACAGTTGTGAATAGATAGTGAGTTTCATCATGAAGATATCAGGGTAGGCATGCCTGAGTAAATGGTGAAGACCCCCGACTCGAACCTGGTCAACAAGACCTTCAGAGTTAGAGTTTATGGAGCAGACTCCGTATTTAGGTAGTCGAATCATTATTGCCGCATAGTCCGCAAGCCCTCGTACAAAATCTTAAGTAATAACCAGCAAGTTGTTACTTTGTATACTGTTTAAGTATGCAGAGTCTGACAAGATTTCGCAAAGAGGAAACCTTGACAGTGGTAAGTTTTCTTTTGGCTTTCTGAAAAACACGTCAATTCCGCTTTCATATGTAAGGTAATGACCAGCATCTATATAGTTTTTAAGTTGAAGTGAAAAATATTTACTAAATAAAGTTTATGTACTTCTAGTTTGTCCGCCAATCCAAACGTGTCGATTTCACGACTTGTAGGTTGGCGACACGCAGCAATCTGAGTTTTGTAGGAGCATACAATTTAAATGAGATTTTCAATGGCACCAGCGTCCGACAAAATTAATAGGGATCTTCAGCAGTCCGACGCTCCAAAGGTGTCGATTTGACGATAACAATGTTGGTGATAACCAGCTGTCTGACAAAAGTGGCAATTGAGAAAAAAATATGATACTCATCGGAAGTATCAATTGTCTGACAAAAATATTGGACTATTTTGCCAGTCCGAAAAAAAAAATTGATTGAATTAATTCGGTACCATATGGAAAACTTTTTTATTATTAATTTTAGGAAAAACAGTTATTGTTCATTAAAAGTTCTGCATGGTCTTGAATCTAAAATGCAATCATCAAATATCAAATTTTTCCAGTCGTATAAGAGGTTTCTTAAAAAAATACGAATTCCATGTTATAGTAAAGTACCTTCACTTTTGACAATATTAAAAATTGTTTTGGGTTCTATCTACCATGAAAAACGAAATTTAGTTGATTATAACATTTTTTGTAAATCGTCGTATATGTTCTAATTCTTCAAAAAAAATCAACACAACATTGCTGGTTATCGGCAACATGGTTGAATTTCAGCATGAAACATATTTAAATATTTTCCATGTGGAACTGAGACTACTTGACGAATGGCAATTATTTCAAAAATAAATGAAATTTGAATATCCTATCCGAATAAATATTCGAAAGGCTGGATTATTTTTGTAATCAAATTTCATTTATTTTTGAACCCAACATTGTTGTCGTCAAATCGACATCTTTGGATCATCGGACTGCTATTAATTTTGTCGGACAATGGTGCCATTGAAAATCTCATTTAATTATTGTATGCTCCTAGACAACTCAGATTGCTACCTGTCGCCAACCTACAAGTTGTGAAATCGACACGTTTAGAGTGGCGGACAAATTAGAAGTACCTAAACTTTTTGTCGGACAATTTATGTTTAGGTTACTTTTAGTAAATATCGTTCATTTTAAATCTAGATGCTGGTCATTACCTTACATATAAATGCGGAATTGAAGTTTTTCAGAAAGCCAAGGTTTCGTCTCTGCGAAATCTTGTTAGACTCTGCATACTCAAACAGTATACAAAGTAACAACTTGCTGGTTATTACTTAAGATTTTATACGAGGGCTTGCGGGGTTAGAGTTCATCTTCAATCTTTTACTCACTTCATGCAACGATAAAAATAATGATAATAACAATATTACCTTTCATTAAACATTCATTGCAAACAGGGTTAGTACCTAAAATTCATGATTTGACGAATAAATATGTATGGAATCATATGAAACCAGAATATAATACTGCAGATATTATTTCTCGGGAACTAGTCTTAAACTATTAGCAGTTTCCACTCTTTGGTGTCATTGTCCAGATTGGATGTTGATTCTCATTATTGGTCAAAAAAAATTGTGTCAGCTTCAGATGCTCCAGCAAGACGAACGGGGTATTTTCATTTCCAGATTGATCAAAATTTCAATATTTTTCTAAAATTGTTCTCATTTTCCATACTTCAGAGAGTAGTGGCTTATGAACTTTGTTATCATGTGCATTATCAGTTTCTGGATTATTGTTCAAATCAGAAATATTTTCAATTAAACTCTGCCAAAAACAAGATTTTTTGCAAAAATAACTTATCTAAATAATTTAAGAACGTGTTCATAAAGAAAGCATTCATCCTTGAAAAATGTTATTGTTCAAAATCAATTGATAAGGGTAGGTGGTCGGTTGAACAATTCTAAATTCTTAAGTTTCATTAAGCGAAGTGGTCGTAGTGTAAAAGCGTTTGATTCCCACCTTGGCGGACCGGGTTCGATTCCCATCAGACAAACTCTGCTTTTGAGAAAACCTAGGTGATTCTTGTAATTGAATTTTATAATCAAAAATAAGAAACATCCATTATCATACTTGATTATCATCTATCAGGTGTTAATATTATCCACCTGATGCAAGAAATACTTATTATTTTTTCAATGAAATCTTTTCTCAAAATCAAAATTGCGAAAAAGCTTTTATTCAGTCTAGAACAGATATAGTTAATAGGATTATTCCAGCTTATGCCGCTCTCCACATTTGTACATAAGAATTTTGTATCATTATCAATAGATAAGTGTACGTTATTCATTGTAACATTCACTGTTTCCTTCCCTTGATGAAGGACTGTAAATTGCTTACATACAGTTATTTCCGAATGGTTTATTAACCACATTTGATTTTAAATTGAGTTTTTCTGCAGTCTTCGCTGACACAAAGACAGCTGTATCGTCAGCAATATATTGTATGTTTCCGAGAACGCCCTCCTAACACAGAAACCAATATTACCTGAATCCGCGTTAGTCCTTCGCGCTTATTTCAGACCTGTGGCATTCTGCAGGTACGTGAAGAACGGTTAGGACGTCAACAATTTTTTTTGAGCATATTTGTGCATAATCATAAATTTTTCAGCTAAGGCTGTGGGTATGGATTGGTAGGTGGATATACAATGGATGCATCTTCGAAAATGTCTATTCTAAATATGATACCATATTTGTGGGTGCAAATAACGGAATTCAAGATTTTTATAAAATGTTAACTGATAAAACATGAGAAAGTCAAATTAATGAATTTTTGGTTTCAATTTCCATACCATGGCACTTCAAACAAGCAAGGTCCCCTCATTTTGGTGTTATTCGGAAAGCTGTTGTTGAGTCAGCTAACTTCATTTAAAATGAATCGTTGGAAATATTTTTCTTTCAATTATTCCTCGAAGCCTGTCTGAACTACTGGCCTCTAACACCTCTTTCTGAAAGTCCTGATGAATTCAGGGGCTCCAATTACTGCTTTACCAGAACTGAATGTAACAGAAAAATCGAAATAACTTACGACTGAGCTGCTGATAGGCATTAAAACCCATACAACATCGTGGAGCTCTTCCAGGATAATTTAGAAACGGTCTGCCCGTCCTATATTACTAGAACTGCAATCGTAGTCGTAATTCCACCCTTAAGACCTACCCTATGTGGTTTAGTGATAGTTTACACCAATAAAATAATTTGTGTGGGTATTCTGTATTTCTACTAACCAGACCTGTCGAAGTTCATGCTGATACTTAACGCGAAGGGGGTTTTTAGCTCGTAGATATCTCCATATTCCTCGCATCGTCCTCTCTGGAGTGAACCGTGGCATAATATTTTTAGATCTCAAATTTCAGTCCGATAACATCCGTGTACTTTTTTACTACCTTCAAGGACTGATGTAATGTGGATCATTATCAAGTCATACATGTAAAATAAATGGGTAGGGGTAGGTAATTTGCTCTGGATGACTGAAACGGGAACATCTTAAAACATTATACCCGTTGATCAATATGCACCAAATTTTAATAACGAAGAAGACTGACTATCTATCGAACAAACTGAAATCTTTTTCGAATATGAATAGGTTCGCCACACGTCATTCCCAAATACAAGTCTTCAATTTTCACACATAGATTCTCATATAATGCAATGGGTTTATGGCACACTCTCACTGAGTATAGGTCTTTTACAATCAAAAGCTCCAAAAATAAGGTTGCAATCGCTTTTACTTGGTTAGTTCTCCTTTTTTATACAACTACACGGTTTGCGACTATAATGAAAAATAAATAGAAAGTTTATTTTATTTGGGTAAACTTTAAATTTAATTAGGAAATTAAATATATTGTACTTCATGTTGAATAAAGACGTTTTATTATTGTCATTTATTATCCTTATCATTTTCCTAAGTAAATATATTGCAGTCGGCCAATCAATCAACTTTCGTTCAACAAAGTATTTTCTCTGCCTGACTCCTTCAAATAATAATAAATTTTCCACACCTGACCATGAAATTTTCCAAAAAAGATGCGAAATATAACTCGTACAAAGAACATACATATTTAAATTGAAAAAAAAAACAATTATTGCAATCAAACAATAATTCTATAATTCAATGATCAAGTCACCATTCCATGGCATTAATCGTTGGCTAAATATTCGTAGATTGGTTATTTAAACATCAACCTTGAATTTGATCAAGTAGTAATTATTATTTGTTTGAATGAATACTGTCAAGAATGCGGTATGAAGATTGATGGTAAGAAAATAATCACACGGATTCTGGTACTTCACTACATTTTCCTTGAAATGGAACAGTTGCATATATTCGTTCAGAAATATTTACAGTTCGTATTATGAATTTCTCTATTGCATTCATCTGATCAAAACTGACAGTAAAAGTTAAATATTTAGAATTATCATATGAAAAAAGTATATCCAACTTGCATCAGCATTGAGAAAGTTTGTATAAATCACCTTTGTTATTTTATTCACTTTATCACTATTCGAACGAAAGTGGAAGTATTGATGAAATAGAAAGATATCATAAATAATAAGAGTCTCCATGTATCTAGTACATGATTCTGATGTATCACTGTTACCGCCCAGTTCAAATTTGGATTCAAAATTCTTCCTTGTTGGTATCCGGTACATTGAGTTTAATGAGTTCTCTTATAAAAACAACGGTAATTGTTTGTCAAAAAAATTTTTGGTCAAAATATGCTCAAATTCAAAAACTATCAATAGGTACGTTTCCCTTCTCTGTAATAATATGTATTGTGGTTAAAATATTATTTTGCACTTCCGGGACTAAAGTGCCAACTTTAGTCCCGTATAACAGGGACTTAAATGTATCTTTCAGTCTCTGGGGGGATAAAGTTGAATTTCAAATTTTGTTGACACTGTTGCTATAACGTTAAAGAGATATTTTGTCCCTTACGTGATTATGGTATGGTAAATAAAGCCACCAGAAAAGTAGGCAATGCCGCATCATGCCTGGACCACTATTTTGTAAGATGTACGTATACGGTATTTTCACAAATAAAAAGTTCAATACTAGAGCATAAGCTTACAGATCATATTAATCAATCTACAGCTTAACGCAAATATTAGTGAAATATCCAGTACAAAAAACATATTAAGTATTGAAACATGAAAAGCTCGCAAAATTATTAGATGAGGTAGCATGTACTGAATAGTCGAGATTCAAATTTAAGTACAAATATATTTATTTATAAACTGAAAAAGATAATTTCGGATTCGACATCAATTATAAGTATTACTAATAGGAAAAAATTATTGATAGACATAGGGATAAGCTCAAGAAAGAATGCGCAATAAATAATAATAACATAATTCATTTCAATAAATGCTATCAAAAATTATAAAAACTGCTAAATATTCTTTCTATTAGTCTATTGCTCAAAAAAGTGCACATGATCCAATAAAACTATGGAATAAAGACAAAAATAACCAGAATTGTGAATTCAGAAAATGTAGAAATAACAAATCAAAAGAAAATAGCAAATGAGTTTAACAATTACTTCACTAATATTGGAAAAAAAAACTAGCTGACCAAATTGATAGAGGGGCGAATTATGAGGAGAGCAGAGAGCAAGATGTGGCAGTAAACTCATTCTTTTTAAACTCAGTATCAGAAACTGAGATAATGTTACAAATTCAAAGTCTAAAAAATGGGGTAAAAGGGGAAGAGGATAGCATATGCTCTAATATAATAAAAAAGTATGAACACAAGATAATAGAACCACTATTGCACATAATGAATCTTATATTTTGAACTGGAGAATTCGCAGGAACTTTAAAAACAGCTATAATTATTCCACTTCATAAACAAGGAGACAAAAAATGTACTTATAATTATAGACCAATGACATTAACTAGTTCAATTAGCAAGATTATAGAAATGTGTATTAGAAGTAGGATTTCAAAATATCTAGAGGAAAAGCATCTATTGAATAAAAACCAGTATGCCTTTAGGGAGAATTCCAGTACTGAAAATGCACTTTGCAGAGTATCAGAAACTATTCTTAAAAGTTTAGATCATAGTAGAGAAGTTATTGGTATTTTTTGGACTTAAGGAAATCTTTTGATACAGTGCAGCACGAAATACTACTTGAAAGACTAAAAAGAGTTGGGGTTAGAGGGGTTACAAACGATCTGCATTGCAGATGATGAGGGGGTAATAATATCTGGAGATGATTGGAAAATAGCAAAGGATAGGGCAGAAAGTGCGTTGAAAAAAATAAAGAACTGGTTGTAGAGTAGCTTACTGTCCTTAAATGTAGAAAAGAGTAAATTTTTGACCTTTGCATTATCTCAGGCCATAAAAATGCACGAAACCAAGTGTGACTTAACACCAAATTGTCTATCTGAGAATGCCATTGAAAGAAAGAATAGTATGAATAAAGTATCTAGGAATTTTAATAAATGAAAATTTTAAGTGGAAAGAACATATTAATTATGTAACAATGTAATTTTTATAACTTCGAAAATTTAAACAAAAGAACTAACGTAGCTATCTCAACCGGAACTCACCAAATAGAGTATCATGTTACAAGATGAAAAAATACATTCATCAACAATAATAAAAATTTCAGTTCAGGTATTCAATAAGCAGAAGTCATAGAAAATAACATATGGCTCTCTGTCGATAATCAAGATTAATTTTATCCAAAAATATGGTCACTTGGTGACTGAAACATATATCGAGGTGTGAAAAAATCACTAGAAAAACGTTTTTTACTTATAATTTTAATATAAACGGCAATGTTTTCTCTGAATTTGATTCAAAAACAAAAAATCTTAAAGAAAAAATATTATTAATACATCATTTGGTGTCTTGAAATCGACCACTTTGACCCGTCAAATCCGAAAAAGAATCTGTGTTAAACAATATGAAAAGTTGATATTGTGAATTTGTAATAAGTGAAACTTGAGAAAATCAGCTGATTATTAGAAGAGTTTCATATGGTTGTTTTCTGACATGTTCTAGGGCGCTGACACCCTCAGTGACCCATGTTTTTTAACAGAGAATTTTATTTTTCTGTTTCAGTTCAAGTTTTCAAGCTAATCAATTTGAAAAATTACAGTATATAATGTATATTATGTCATCAAAACAACTTATTTTGGAAAATTTTGAGGAAAAATATTTCCGAAACAAGAAAGGTGTCAGACTAGGTTCAATGAAGCCATACAGAATCTTTGGAGAGAATATCTATCAGTAGATTCTATTCAGGATCCAGCATGTGAAACAAAGTACTTCGTGTCTTCACAAATCGTGATCAATACAGCTGACTGGATTCGTCGTGAAAGCTTGTTGACATCGCATGCATAAGAGTTGACGGAGCCTCATTTATAAGTCTGAAGGCATCTACCATGGAAATATTCCCAATTATTTTTAAACTGCACAATCATGGGAATATTGAACCACGAATAAACATCAGAGAAATGGGAATGAAATTCTGTATTCGTGAATACACCGGCTACAGAAGTGATACTAAAGATTTGTCCTGCCTTCCTTACTGCTGACAAATGCAAATGTTCCTGCAGAAATGAGAATGTCCACCCGAAGCTTCGAGGTGAAAAATAAAAATATATGTTGGCCATTTGCACCTGTTTGTAGAACTGATTTTTTCTACTCATTTATGTGAAAATGATCATTTTTCAACCGGATACCCTACATGAAAGTGATAGTCACACTAGCTTCGCTCGTGGACAAACTCTCACCTATCGAAAAAAACCGTATTTTCAAATTGTTGAAAAATATTCTATTTCTTATCGTTTGGAGAGAATGGAAATATAGCCGTAGTACACGAAAGAACATCTCATTCACAAATATGGCAACTTTTATAAGGTGAAGGATTTTTGTTGATTTGACACTTTAATGAATGTTTTCTCACTTTACCTAGACCTAGAAATATCATGACCTTCATCTAAACAAACCAATACAATTGTTATTACTCTTAATTCAGCATTGATTAATATATATTTTACTAAGTAATCAAACAATAATTATTCATAACTGATATTAGGAATTTCATAATTATTACAGCTGTAATGTTTATAATCGATTTCATGCAGACATGTAAACAATTACTTCGACAAGTGTTTTGATTGCATGGCAAGATTTCATTTATTGAGATAATGAAATTTTAATGTGTTGAACATGGATCACCAAATCTATTTGGACCAAGAAATATTTTAATAAGTTAGATCCTGTCACGTTGCAGAGGGATAAACCTGAATGCTTTCGAAGTTAATTTCAGTATCCGAGAGGGAATAAAAGATCTGAATCCATAGAATAATCTCTCCGCCTAACCACGAAAACTTCATTTGCTATGCTCGGATAATTCGCAGTTTATCGTACTTCTGTATGAAATACTCATTTAACTTCATAATGAAGAATAATATTTCTATGAAATTTTTTCAACAAATACTTAACTGTGACTAGAAAAATATGTATTTCTGAAAAGCATTTCAAACACTTCAGGAGTTGTTTTTCTCTGTAATAAATCTATATTAGCAAGAGTTTCATAATGGCAATTTACATGTGTGAAATACCGGTTGATCCATATATTTTCAATTAAGTTCTGATTTTAATCATCTCATCTGCTATGCCATTAAACTATTTTGGATTCAAATTTAATTACAGACGTAAAACTACTATTTTATTATTCATAATCGTTTATTAGTGATATTTTAAGACCACTTTCATTTCAGAATACTTCAAAGAATCATGGAAAGCACGTTTCAGTTTTAGTATGGAAAACTTGGAGGTACATTTTTCCTAACCTTCAGGCACACGTGCCAATTTTCGGGAAACAGACACACTCGCGAGCCCATTAAACCCCTTTTATCATTACATGTAACTCTCTTCTTAATATGAACTAGTTTTCATGAAAAAGTCAAGTTAAGTTGGTTTAAATTGATTTTATTTTGAATATATTAACATTTCATGTCGATATAACAGTTTTTTTATATACTTTTTCTGCATTCATGCAAAAAGCAAAACTTTATTGATCTATATTCAGTGGAAAAAGAAGCTCTTTATTGCACTAGTGCAATAAAGTTTTTATTGCACTCATCTGTCATTCTACTTCAACGTGCTGTCATCATGATAAACATAAACTTTCAAACCCACTACATATTTAGCAGATATTCTGTGAGATTGGCCATACGTTTTAAACAGCTACATATTTTATATTATTTTGTATTATTGTTAGCAGTAAAGAGTTGAACAAACAATGCCTTCCCGATCCGCTATGTTCTAAACCGTCTACCTGCATGAGCAAACTGTCTGTACTATGACCACACCTCGTGATAACATACGCGCTCATGGCTACTATGATTTTGATTTTTATAATGCAACTGTGGTTATATAAACGTCAGTTAAAATATAATTCTGACAAATACAGAGCTGAAAGTTTTAAAATGAGCAATATTAATGGAAAACTAGATGATGCTGATAAAATCGATAGTAATAATCATATATTTCAATTTCGTATTTCATTTTCCTTCACCTAGTGCCGCACCTAAATAAATAATTTTTTGCTTTTTGCATGAATGTAGAAAAAAAGTTGTATGCAATTCGTGCAAAAAGGTTTATTGCACTCGACGTGTTGTCCAACTCGGCCTAACGGCCTCGTCGGACAATTTCACGTCGAGTGCAATAAACACTTACTTTTGCACTTGTTGCATAAATAACTATTAAGGAAACGCTAGATTTTTTACAGTTGAATGGGTTTTTCATAGGAATACATCTTTTTAAATATGAAATACACAAAAAATAATATGATTAAATGAGTTTTTAGTTATTACAATAACATAAAATTACTAATAATGATGTAGAATAATTTTCGCAGAAATAGTTTTGAACATAGTCACACGCGTGGGTTCTATTGTACCAAAAAAGAAATGACCGTGCTTTTACATAGACACAAGAGCACAAAAACTTGCCATTCGTAAGAAAGGAATGTTGGCTGAAAGTTATAAGAAATTTTAAATTTGGGGTAATCTAATTTCGCGTTCTGACGACTAAAAACAGGGGTGAAATCCCCCACACAGGCTCGTGTGCTTGAGGGTTGAGAGAGAAAAAAAAATCATTATCACTGTATACGCATTGTAATCTAAATATTTCCAAATACTTTTTGACTTACTTGAATCACATATTGAGAAAATTCGTTGAATTTCATGTAACATAATGTGTGATTATTTTCAAAGTATACCAGAAAGAGTATACCTATTGAGTAGCCAAACTAATATTAAAATTTTGTTCTATGGTGTAGGCATCTAATATGTGTAAGAATATATGTACGTACTGTATACTATATTACGCTGACAAATTTGAGCGTTGAGCGTTGAGCGATAAACTGTTGTTATAAGAGACTCTTCTTGAAGGTACAAAGTGATACTAATGCTATATAATTGCAAACATCAGGTTGAGGTGTTATTATTGAGGATGTCTATAATTGGGGAAAAATACAAATTTACCTGGTTATTAAGAATAAAATTGTTATTGTCACGTAGGTGCCGTTTAATATCTATGTTGAATTTCAGACCTTCAGGTTGAACATGCAAAATTTTAAAATTCTGTGTGAATGTATCGTTATTGTCATTGAGATATTTGGCGTAGTTTGAATCCTCTTTATTCAACCTAAAACTCCTCGTAAAACTCCGAGTGAAATTTTTAGTCTATTCGTAACGAAGTTTTCCACTAAGTAAAATGGCTTTCAGCTAAGTTTGCTCAAATTCCGATATATTGTAGATAATGGCATCCTTATTACATAGTCCAATTTACAAATCGATCCTATAATTTTTGCTATTTTGGGTATAATGCATCGATTTGATTTTTATGCTCTAATTCGAAAGTGAACTTTCTAAGACCTAAACTTGTTTCATCTAGTTTGTAGCTCATGAATCCCTTCATTTTAATGAATAAGTATATGTCACAACGGGTGTTGTATTACAGCATGGGAATACATTGTTCATAGAAATAGATATATGTCAATACCATAAACGTTTTGATTCTCACCCAATTCGTTGAAACTAGAAAACAAACCACTAGAATTTGCCAACTTTTGAAAAAGTATTGCTTGTCCAACAGTATACAGTTTGTCATGTACATGGTGACAATTTAAATGCTTACAATGACTATATCTCATGGAAAAACTCATATAATTATTATGAATTGTCCATAACTTTTACTAGGATATGAAACTTAAACTGAAATGGATAATATTATGGAATAATTTCCTCCATCACCCCCCCCCTGATTTACAGCAAATTATTTCGATAAAATCTCTACTTTTAATAACTCATTGAATAGCTGGTCCTCATCGAAGAAGTAAATAAATATTATTTTTTAAACACCTCTGCGAAGGGGAATGAAATGGGAAAATGTATATTAATTTTATTTAGCTGAAAACAAATTTTTGTATTCAAATTAATTCAACGTCTATATCTACGATAATTTTTTTTCACACCTCCCCAATGAACATAAATTTGCAAAAGATGTATATATGAAGAGAAAACTTTCGTTTTGTACGTTTAAAAAGTTTTTGTTCAATGCCAAAGACAAAAACTCTATTAGAATTTCCATTTCATGGAGCCATCATCAGATAGATATACACGTCAAAACAACGAGAGAATCAAATTTGTACATTGTCAACATACTTACATTTTTCGACATAAATAAATGACATATTCGCAGAGTGTAGATCAGTGCTCAGTGCGCACATTTAACAGATTAAATTGATCCGGCATAAATGATGCATTCATATACAGATGATTTCTTTACCAGAGTAATAGCATTTTTGAAGTATCATTTTTATCACTGTCGTTTTAAATTGTCTCAGTCCTAGGTTTTGCAAATGAGTTGTTAATTTGGTAAAAAAATAACACCTGCATATCTTGGTCATTTCTCAAATTTGCTCATGTTGTGACTTATTTACAATGGATTGGCATTTCCAGATGAGTATTTATGTTTACCTTTTTTTGAAATAATTAGGGCTTAGTTTTACGTTCATTAGTGTTTTGTGTAAAACTTTTTCTCATGTAGAAACTACAATGCGAATGGGGTCATTTCCAGAGAAAAAACGTCAGGTACTCATGTGAGAACTGAGAAAATGTATTAACATTTGGCCTACGCCGAAGCACATCCTCATATTTCGGTTCGTGCAATGGTGCTGAAGATTGGAATCAGTAAGTCGTCTGTGCAAAGAATTCTCAAATAGTAAAATACATTTACACCAAGTTTTCAGACCTACAGATTTCAAAAGACGACAGGAATTCATTGCTCACATTCATGTTTTAGTCTATGATAATCCCAACTTCATCAATCAATTCTTGAGGAGTGACGAATCCCGCTTCCAATAAGAGACTGTTGACAGACATAATATGGTCGTATGGACTATTGGTCATAGAACAACCATTACTGGATAAGAGAAACTAATTTCCAAACTGTGCGGGGTGTGAACGTGTGGTGTGGTTTACATCATTTTTCCCAAGGCATTTTGACAGGCCATCGATATCTAAATTTCTAGGAAAATTGTATTCCTGCACTACTAGAAGATATTCCTATGCAGGAAAGACAAGATGGTGCTCCCTTACATAACCATAATATAGTTTCTAATTTACCTTTCAAGGCCATTGAATCAGCAATAGAGGACCTCTTCGTTGGCCTGCACGTTCTTCAGATCTCAGGCAATTAGACTTTTTGAAACGAGTTTTCTTCGAAACTCAACCGATAAGTATTGAAAATTCAATTCAGAAATCTTTAGAGGCTTGTAATACCGTTACTCCGGAAACCATTAAAGCTTCCTGTACTCGCGTGCTGATTCGGCGACTTGAAGCATGTGTTTGCCACACCGTTGGATCCATTTCTGTAGTTGAATGTATTATTGTAAACGCAGATGAGCTTATGAATCAATATTTCATTTGTCGTTTTATATGCCATACATCTGCATCCCATTATAGCTACTATGATATATCATTGAATGCGACATGAAAAGACTGTAAGTTGAACAAAAATAAACATAAGGTTGAAAAACTAAAGTTGAGGGTGGTTTTTTGGGGGTTGTTTGTCACGGGGTGGAGTTGCGATGGTGCAAGATTTTTTTTTGAATAATTTTTCACAAATAACTGATGTATCTGCTGGACTAAATGTTCTGGGACACCCGGTATATGTATGGTAAGGTTGGAACTTTATGATTTGAAAATGTGTTAACTATCTTCATAGTTATTAACCTCATTACACGTTTTTGTTGGATACATAATTTCCTAGAGTGAATCGAGTTTCCCAATAGAATAACATCATAGGTGAGGTGACTATTTATAGACCAGCGAATATTATACATCTAGAAGAGTATCCCTCTCTGCAGTTTTCTTTTGCTGTGAAATAGCATAATATGCGATTTTGCCCACATTTGAAGTTGATGTATATACTTTCTTCAAGATTTAGTAATAAATCGTTTTTTATACACTATTCCTTGAAAGTCTGTATTATTTCTGTGGCACCTCGTAATCCTTCGGGAGTCTGAGCTAAGACCACTACTGTATAATCTTCGGCAAACATTATTACAGATCCATTTTTAATGTGCTCTGGTGTATCATTGATGAAAATTATGAATAGTAATGGTCCCAATACAGACCCCCGAGGAACTCCTACCTCAATATCGTGTTATTCTGAGTTTTCATTATCAATCTGTACATAACTTTTTTTCATGGTCAAATAAGATTTCAAAACATTGAATATTTGGCCCCTTAATCCATAGGAATAGAGTTTTACCATGATAAAATCAAATTTCAAACTTTCAAAGGATCGTGACAGATAAAAAAATAGTCCAAAAAGGTAGTCCCCAGAGTCCAGATGCTGGTAAACAAAGTTAAAGAACTCACATATTGTCCCTTCTGTTAACTTTCCTGATCAGAAGCCAAATTGTTGCAGACATCAAACTGTATTTTGGTCAAGGACCATTCTATTATAGTAAGCTCGTTCAAATACTTTTGCCTTTTCAAGTAGGTAAATCTGAAAACTCTGAACTTCATTCCATCGATCACTATTTCTTGTAACAAACTACTTGGAATTTGAAACTATCTATTCAGATAAATAAAATATACATGATGCGATTTTTTATTTCATTACTTGTTTGGTGAGAAGGGGGAGGGAAGAGAATTTTTACCAGCAATGAGGTATCACTAGTAGAGATTTCTATTGAAAGTATTTGAATGCAGGTGATACAGGGGATGGGGGGTGATGGAAATGAAGAGGTTGATGGTAAGGATTATTCCATAAGTCATTTCAATTTATTTCTCATATCCTAGTGTCCTGGTAACAGTTATGGACAATTCTTGATTATATAATTTTATTCATGAGATAAAGAATTGGGAAAAATTTAAATTAACACCCAGTTCGGCCAGTTCATGGAAAACTATACACTGTTGGACAGGCGATCATATAAATTCTCATGTAGTTGATTAAGACCATGCTTTTTCAAAAAAATTGTCAAATTCTATCTGTTTGTTTTCTAGTTTTCACGGATTGAGTGAAAATCAAAACGATTATGGTTTTGATATTTATGCATTTCCATAGGTATATTGAACTGAAAATTATTCAATATTTTTTGGGTTGATTATCGGTATTACAATAGAATCATTCTCTCGTTTCAGATGGACCTGTCGAAGGGATATTGGGAATATCTGATATCACAGAGGGCAAACGGATATGGAAAATGTTGATAGCAGAATGCTTGGGAACACTGATTCTGGTATTTGTTGGATGTGGCTCATGCATCGGCTTGTCAGAACCAGCCAGCTACTTGCAAATCGCTCTGACATTTGGTTTGACAGTCGCTACTTTAGCTCAGGTTAGTATCAATTAATGAAGTTCCTATATTGAGTTAAAAATCTTCAACATTCGTATGTGATTTAAAAGCTGATCACGTCAGTGAAGTTACCTGTGCATTCCACAAGTACTTCAATTATTGAAAATGTACTACGGTGGATGATACGTTTGGTTTTCTGCGAACTGATTTTGATTCAAATCATATTGTTATTGAGTAATTTTCGTGAATAAAGCAGACCAATAGCTAAACAATTTTAATTTTCTCGATTATTCTAGAAAATTGTTCTACTGAACTATAACCAGTATTTGCCAATATTTTTTTTATAGATGCAAGTTAATTCCTTCATGAATAAATTTTCTCACAACACACATTCTCACAGAAAAGTTTGCCTAGTAAATTAAGACCTATTGCGTTACCATCTGTCATTTCGAAGGTCATGGAAAAATCCATCACCAGGTTTCGGAAGTTCACCGTCGTAATGGGTTGAAAGATGTATCGAACCAATGTACTCTCTATGAAGAACACTACCTTCGTCCCAAAGAATTCGATGGTGCTCAGTCTAGGCATGGTCAGCAATTCCCGATTCAGTTGCCTCCCTCCGTTGAGTCCACTTTTGTGTTCAGTTATTCTCACGGATAACGGTCTCTCTGATGTAAGAATTTCCACATTCACATGGGACTTCGCGAATTCAGTTCTTGCTGGATTCTGTTGTATTTTCAGGTTTCGTCTTGGTGAGAAAGCTCCGTAATGGCTGAAACACATTGGAAGTTAGTTTTATGTTTTTGGTGTTAATTTTCATAATTTTGGATATTTTTGTAACGTGAAACTATCGTTGCCATTATTGTTTTGATCACGCCTCAAAAACAATCTTGTTGGTAAAATGCATGCCTCCATTTTCCAATTCTATTTTGCATCTTGTATTATTTGTAAAATTGATATCCAAAATCCCAAAATCTAAAACTTCCATTGTGTCTCTGTTTTAAGGTACTGCCAGATTGAAAGGAGATCTTAGTGTTGTACTTGTTTCCGATTCTCCTGTTTTTCTCGGAGATACCTCTGAGGTAAGGAAGAATGATAACTTGATTTTGTGCTCGTTCTTCGATCATCTTAGTCCTTTCGAGTTGCTTCTGTACTTCTCCTAGTTTTCTCAGAGTATCTATTTTGACGTAGGTCCTTTCTAATATGGTTTATCTCAACATCCAGTGACTCCTGGTTATCAAAAATTGGCACCGCTCTTTCCACTGATGTACTTACAATCCCCCTCATTAAAGAATTTGGGCGATCGAAACAGAAGTTGGGATATTGTCCTTTGTGGGTTTTCTTTCTGTAAACAGAGGTGAGAATCGAGAAACGGCAAGATACTATTGCGTTTCTTTTCCATCGTGAACTTGATTGAGTTCCTCATGTTGTTTATTCCTAAGAAGTTCTCAAGATATCCATCTTTTATTTGATGGTGTTGTCATCTACGTATCTTAGCCATGATCTTCGTCGACTTGTGAGAAGAAATAGTCTTCTTCCTGAAAGTATGAGCACTGCAGTAATTTCAATATAGCGTGTACGGGTAGGTCAGTTCTTTCTTGAAAAAGACTGTCTTCTTCCAGTTTTCTTATCTGGTTTCCTTAGGTCACGATTAACGTTTTAGCTTTTTGTTTTGTACATTTCAGAAAAAGGAAGAAAGTTAATATCAGTCAGTTAAAAATAGATTTAGTTATTCCATTTTTCCTCCTCTCTATTCTACATCATCGTCTTTCTTCTGCGATATCTGTAAAAACTCTATCAAGGCAGCATATGATTGGATTACAAATTGGCATTTCGAAAATGAAATTATTTAGTAGATAAGTAACCATGTCCAGAATTATGTGGTTGATATTTGAGCTATGTATTGAACAATGACAAGATGCAAGTTGAAATTACGAGAGAAAGGTCCCCGCACGAAAACATATGTAAAATTGGTTCTCGGTCAAATTGGCTGAAATTTTATTATGTTATAGTGGGATGGGTAATTAGGAAAATGGGCAGGTTTAAATGATTTTGTATGTGTCGTTTCTGAGATATAAGCAGCCAAAGTTTGAAAAAACGTCGGAGTCGGATAGAGTTGACAAAGGAAAAAACTGTTTTGTTAGTCGAAATAAGACAAATTCAGGATGAAAATGTATTTATCGGAACTCGTCCAATTATAACGTTATTAATGAAAGTAAAGTACATTAGGGTGTATACGGGGCATAGTCGAAAAAATCGTTTCATATCTTGGTAGAATATTATAGTTTCAGTCTATTTTAGGTGATAAAAACATGTTTTGTTTCTAGATGACTCTCTCTGTTTGAAATATGAATTTTCAATATTTTGGTATACCCTTACACTGAAAACAATTGACAGGTCGTTTAATACAAAAAAAATCATCTATTGCCACTGTTAATTGAACAATAGGTGAAGGAATTCTCTGATGAATTAAGTTGTTCAATATTACCTTTCATTTACAGGAAGCGTTAATTTTTTTTTAGGTCACTCACAATGGTTTTATTCAATATCTCACAAACTGTTTCATCAATTTGGACCTAATTTCATTCTCACTATTAGGAAAGTGTTGACTATTAATCATGAAAGTTTGGTCAACTTTGTATGTTGCGTTTCCAATATATACATTTTCAAGGTTTTCTTTAATCGATAGTAGCAACTATGTATATCGTAATACCGTATATAATATAATGAAATTTTAGACAATTTGTTCGAGAGCCAATTTTACATGTGATTTCGTGCGGGGTCCTTTATAGAGGGTAGGGCTCACTAAACAAACAATATACATTATCATAACTGAAACTTGGAAAAAAATAATGTTGACCAAAACTTTTTAATTTTCATAATGAAGTACAAAAAATTTCCATTAAATTTCTAAAAGGTAATGATCAAAAAATATCAGGAGGTAATGAATATATGGAAAACCTTGACAAGCTCTGTAGCTAGACATGGCATGAAAATCACGAGCACCTACATAAACCATTTCACCAAGTATCCTGGGTCTTCCTAGATGGCAGAACAAAAAACCAAATCCTCGTTGAAAAGCAAGTGTGATGTGAGATGTCTTGATGCCAATCCCGGCGTCTGTTGCAACCTAGGAATACGAACCGATTTATAGCTGAAAAATTAATCTACTAACAAAACTCACTGTTGCCCCAGAGTGCCACAACAAATGATAATAATAGCCTTCCTGTACCCTTGCAGTCTATGATTTGGGTACACTCCGTGAGTATTAATGAGGGAGTACTATTATAATAATTATATACATAGTGGGATTAGAGCGTTTTGATTATTGATATTGTTTTTCGATTCTTTGATATATCTTTTATAGACTATGAAAGTGACATGGTTCACTTCACGCCGATGGTTGGAATAGATTGACGAACATGAATGATCCATATCTGAGCTGGTACCATCATCAAGTTCAATTATTGATTCGATGTCCTTCCGTCAAATATACAATTCGTGTGAAGATATAATTGACTCTTCACTTTCTACTGTGTTTGAATTTCATGCACAAAAAAAAAGAAAAACTTAACTAGGTGAGGTGAATGTAGTTTCAATTATAATTTGCAGATGAACTGTGAAATAAAAATATTAGTCGGAGAGTATGTGGGATAATTTATTCGTGTTTCAACTGAAAGTCAATATCAAGATTGTTACCTATATTCTGGATCAAAAATTCACCATCTAATTCAGTGCTTTACATCAAATTCTTCATAGTTGAACTGAGTGGCGTTGAAACGATGGATCTGTTATTGGATTTCTTTACTCACTGCTATAAGTTTTCCTCGATCACCACTCCCAAACTTCTATTTTTTCTTTTGGGATAGATTTAGAAGGGTAGTTTAAATATGCTCCGGTAGTTCAGGGAGTAAGGGTGTCGAGGTGAACAGTCATACACTTTCGTGCAATATTTTTTAATTTATTAGGGAAAAGTTGGTACAAGGGTTTCTTCCAAAAAAATTAACCAAATAATCCAAACGGAATAGGTATTTGCCTCCTTTCTTTTGGAACGCAGCAAAGATTTGACAGTTGCTAATATAGAAATTAAAATTAACAATTTGGTGAATTTATCAAACAGCAAACAGTTTGTTCAGAACGTCTACCAGAAACTACTTGCTTAGAACGTAAATTAAACATGATCTGCTTGGAACGTATTATGCGAAGTAGTTGCAGCGGCAACACTCCCAAAAGTCAGTGTTGTGCGACGCCCCTAATAGCGGGTGACATCTGTTGTGGTCGTGACGTGACTGTGACAACCGATATTGATAATAATGAGAAGAAGAAGGTTAGGTTATACTTTCCGTGATCCCGTGTTTTGACTTTTGACTGAACGCTTGTATCAAATATCAAATGAAATAATATCAGGGGTATGGTATCACATCACAGGAAATAAAAGCAAATGAAAACAAACAATGTATGAGAGAAATTTACCACTGAGAAAGGACAAAGCCTCCCTACGAGTTTTTCTTCCCCTAGTTCTATATAGACAGGAATATGCAAGCTTGATGCCTTTTAGTATATATACTGAAAGTTCACAGGATTTCAGCCAATAGTATGGATTCATATATTATTCATAAATATGTACAAGATGTACTGGAAGGTATCAAACACTAATATACACTCTTTCAGCTAATAAATGTAGTAGCAATGGGTTCTGACTGTGATGGTGCACAAAATGTCAGTTTCAGGGGGCTGGTACGATCTAAGCGAATACGTGGAAAGCAACTACTCTACCTTACTTTTAACAACCAGCAATAATTAAGCGGTAATAACTAGACAGCATAACCGGTAAGCACTGACTTATAGCTACGTAGGTCTCTAAACACATGCAATTAAATGATATGGAACGAACTCGCCTGTTAGGTTCTTGACGCTTTCGTCTTTCTACAGGTATGGGTCCTGTCTTTATGTGATAGCCGTCTGTCAAACGTTTCGTTTGCCACTCTCGGGATGGATGAACAATATTTTTCTTATTGTACTGTACTGACCCTTTCTGTGGGTGGACTAGGCTGGGATATATCCTAAAGCAGACTTGGTATCCCGAAAAGAAATTGATGACCAAACTGAGTGCTTGATAATAATGAAAATACTCAAATGGAGCAGGACATACTGAGAAAAGTAGTGGTGAAAGGAAGAAGGCCTGTGTGTGGTGGGTGGCCTTAAAGATTTCTTCTTGTTTGGTAGTTACAACAAATGAAATTGTGAATAAAAATCCTTCAATAGGCATAAGTCTATCCTAAATAATGAGATTATCCAAAATTCACAATTAGATATTCTTTTGAAAAATGTGATCATACCACCAACAGAAGGCATCATAAACCGCAAGGCACTTCATCACTCCACAACTGGCGGATGCGGAAATTCACAATATCCTTTCGGAAGAGGCTGATATCTGGCATATCAACTCTGCCGTGTATGACGCCGCTCAGATTCTGTCACAAGCAGAGAGGATGCAAACCATCCCTCTGATTGGCAGTCATAAGCGACACATTCACAAGATGGAAGCTAAGATCAGTTCTGCGAGACAACACGCTTCTCATATTCAGTATGTGGCGAACTACGCGTCGGCTTATAGGCCTTTAACGCCCGCAGTGCGGCGAATTGCCGCAAACTCAAGACAAGCTCACCAAACACTAACTCATGGCGTCCTTTTTACCATTAAACAGCACTCTCTTGAGTGGCTGCTAGTGGCTGCAAAAAAGTCACTAGTGAGGCGGGCGAGAAACATCGCGAAAAACATGAAGTTCCGCGATAAACATCCTCGCCTATTCCAAGAGCCTCCACGTGTTGTCCGGCAGCTGATCGGGTAGAGACCTTCTAGAAGGGCTTTTATGAATTTCTGCAACCAGTCAACGTAGATACTCCAGCCTAGCGCAGTTCGAAGCTTTCTGCAGGAGGCTTCGTCACCCTGAGCTCAATGAACTGTGCAATCTGATAACCCCGGAAGGTGTTCGACGGGCCGTCAAAGGATCGACGAACCTCGCTGCTCCAGGCCCTGATGGCCTAAATAAATATTGATGAAAAAAAAAAATTCCATGTACCCACCACCATCTAGCAAGAGTTTTCAACTCATGTGTAGATAGAGAGCAATAGATTCCGGATTTATTTATCTAGAGGCGAACCGTGCTGATCCCCAAAAACTGAGGTATGCTTGAACGCATGTTATAAGATGTTCATCCGCATCTTATACATGTGAATACTCTCCACACTTGAGCCAGTATGTGAACGGATATATGAGCCAAAAGGGTCAAAGAAGGGGGTCGCTGGCTGCAAGGAGAACCTGTTCATCGACAGATGCATCACGCAGGACTCCATGCAGTATAAGCGTAACCTTTCAATGGCCTGAATCAATTATACCAGGGAATTTGTTTCAACATAGCATGAGCTCATCAAGCTTTTGCTCAGATGACTTATGGTACCCGATCAAATAGTGACATGCATTGAACAGCTGATGCCGTTCTGGAGGACTCCCTTCACCATAAAATCTGGTCAAGTCAGAGTCCAAACAGAGCAGGTTATCTTCAGAAGGGACGTGTTTCAGGGAGACTCCCTCAGCCCTCTTCTCTTCTGCATCTCACTACTGTCACTGTCCGTTGCACTACGGAAAACCCACAGATATAACTGCGGTATCCCCAGCAACTGGAGGCATAAGGTCACCCATCTGTTTTACATTGATGACCTTAAATTTTATGCATCCATAGAGAAGGAACTTTATCAGTCCTTAAGGGTGGTGCAAGAGTACACGCATGCTATCGGAATGGAGTTTGGGATCGACAGATGTGCCACGGTTCATCTCAAAAGTAAGAAGATGCGAGAAATACGGAGAGGACGTTCAGTTCGTAAACGAAAGCATCCTACATCATCTGGATGCCAGAGAGACGTGTACCTACCTAGGGGTGGAACAATGCCACACCCAAGAGGTAACTACTGTCAAAAACCCTCTGCGGCAAATATCAGCATATACTCTGACAGATCTGGTCATCAGAACTATTGGGGATGAACAAGTAGCTGCAACTAGTTTGCTTGCCGTTTCTACTTTACTCCTTTGGAGTAACGAAATAGACTCAGGAAGAGCTGCAACAACTCGATGTTGAAAATCACAAAATGATGCATCTCCATAGGAGCTTGCATCCTAAATCATTCGTTCCACGGTCATACTTCCCAAGACAACGGGGAGGCCGTGGTCTCGTATTCGACACTGAACGGACGAACTCAAACTGTCACTGAGTTGAAGCCCGTTCAGAAAAAAGCCCACATTAGAACAGCGGAGAGTGAGAGTCTTCTGCAGCTACATAGGGATAAGCCAATTCATAAGGTCTTCTTCAAGAACATTGGAGACCATGGCTCATCCAGAAATGTGACCTTTGCATTTCTCAGGCCAAGTGGACTGAAGTCGAAAACCGAGGGATTCATAATGGCCTGCCAGGATGGTGTCTTCTACGCCCTCGTCTACCATAGTCGCGTGATGGGTATGGAGGTCCCTGGCATTAGATGCAGAACGTGTGTACTACCATCTACTTGACTCGTACGGTGTAGACGAGACACCGGTGTTGTCTTATGCTTCGTGGTATATTGAGTCTGTTGTGGGGAATGAGAACTGTCGAATCTATTGGAACTACTCATTCCCCACACTCAGGCTAATAAAAGCCAATAAGCCTAATGTAGCCCTCCTCGACCATTAATGTACCAAAAAAAATAATAACCCCATTCGAAATATAAAACTGAAAATGAAAGTGCAAAAGGGAACCACCTCACTTTTTTATTTAATATGTTGTATGAGGAAATATGAACTGAGACTCTTCCCCAATAAATACTGTTTTTGTACATGCAATAATCTTCAAATGTCATCATCTCAAAACTTAGATTTTGTCGCATGGTTTCTTTTTGCAAAGCGGCGTCCAATTATGAATGTTTTTACCTGGATGTTTTTCATTAAGATTATCGACAGTGTCTCTAGGAGTATAGTGATAGTCCCCATGTATCATCACGAACGCCAGTCTTATTTTATTTACTTAGTCGTGCAGCTATGGCTGAATTTAAAATCTACTGAGATGACTCGACAGATTTGTGAATTCAAAAATGGTTTATTCACAATCATTGGAAATAAACTTGTTTCCGAAGCCAACTGGAACAGAAAATGTTCCGTATCTCAAACAGTGACAGTACAAATCAAACATTTGGAAAAATGTAATTCATCGTAGGTTGCTTTGAATAAAATTTATAAACTATTTAGTACATACTTGCTTACAAACTAGCTAATTTCTCTGGAATTCCGTACAAAGTTTGAAGATGCGACCCCCGAAATGGTTTTCTGAAATTTCATAATTTCTTTGCAATTAACATGGCAAGTTCAGTCTTCACACCTCTTTGTAGTCATTTTGTGAAGTTCTTAATCGTATCGTTTCTGAAGATAATTTTTTTCTTGCAATTAATAATAATCACAATATTACTCCCTCATAAACACTCTTAGAGCCTGTGCGGCTAGAGGATGGCTATTATTATTATTTTTGGTGGAGTATTTACTTTTCCCGGTTGATCGGTGCGCACTTCAAGCTAGCAGCAGACGTCGGGATTGGCATCCAGGCAATTCACATCTCACTTGATTTACAACAAGGCATGTGGCCTCCTAATGAAACCCATGTACCTGAGAAAAAATATTCTGATGTACCGGAGCTTTGAACGTCTGCCTGATGTGAGCCAGAAGTTCCACTGCTACATACCTTAGCCAGAGGTCTACCAACCAATTGTAATGCATAAATTGTACATTTTCTTCAACAGGTACAAGACAATGTCGTTTCAAACCCAAATTTCGAAAAAAAAATGGCTTGTCATGTGAAGAAAATGGTTGGAACAATTAAATAATTTGTCCAATTATTAGATAATCATGAGAACGTGATACGAGGGTAACGACATTTCAAACATGACAATGACACAATTATTTATGATCCGTTTTATCATAAAGTCAATATTTTCAAATCACATAATAACCTACTTCTGTTGAACTACTTTTTTTCATTCAAATCTAGATTTAATTGTATATATACAGGTATATGCTGTCACACCGAATGGGACTGTGCCATTGGTTGTTTACCAAAACGAAAAGAATTTTGGATACTGTAATATTTACATTCACATTTTTTGTAAGCCATTTTCAGAAATATAACCACGAAAGAAGTCTCCTAGGCATTTTGTATTTTTTGGTCATTTCAATAGTGAACAGTTATGGATAAAACAAATTTAATTATACTTCACGCACTCTAGAGAATAAAAGGGAACTTGTGTAATCCCTCATTCGAGGAACTGAAGATGAATTTTTAATCCCTCACGGATTGAAAGTTAATTTGATTCCTGATGGACTAAAAGTAGAAAAGTACACGTATTGTTTTCAAATTTAAGGCAAAATCCAGCAATATGAAAACCAGCAGAGTTGACACTTGGAAATTAGAGTTTTAGTTTTTCCAGTTCTGAATTGCATTAAATAGTATACATACCATGGCACCAAAGTTCTTTCCAATCCCACAGCAAATTGTACTCAAGTTGTACAAATTTTTCTCAGGATTGAAAGTGCCACTTTAGTCACTCGGTTTATAATTGATATATGGCATACTGACCAATTCCAAGTAACAAAATAATTATAACATAACATGCGTGTAGGCATTGATTAGCCCTACTGGACCTTGTTTTGAACCAAGGAAATATATGGCATGACAAATTAATAACCAATAAGCAATGATTTAGGTAATATGTGTTTTAATAATTGCTTTTTTGGAAAATAACAAAATTGTCTCAAACAAACTTAGTCTTGCCTTTCGAGTATGGACTATCAGATATTTTCGTACTAAGTCAACTTATATCAAAGTCAAGAATAAGCAGCGAAACTAAAAGTTGTTGTACAAATTCGAGTATATGCATTGGGATCTCGACAATGGTAAAAGGTAAGGGGGGGGGGGTAAAATAGAGCAAATGTCATGTACCTATTACAGATGTCAGTTATATTGATCAAAAAAATCTATCTAGATTCTTTAAATACAAAGTTATACAGGAAAAATTGAAAATTTCGAAATTCTTCTTTTGCCTGTATCTCTTCATTTTGTTTATATTTTGTCAGAAATTCTTGCACATTGTGACAGCACTCATTGTAGACTATCCAATTATGTGAATAGGAATCATATACAAGGTATCGTACAAATTGTACCAGCGTTAACTTTTCATATTTTTTTTATTTATTACCTTTTTAGTATGGCAAGAGTCATGTGTCATATATATTTTGGTAATATTGAACTAATCCCAATGAAATTGAATTTTTTTGTAAATTATATAACAGCTGCAATTGAAAAATATTAGAGAATAAAAAGTTTAAAAACATTTCGACATTACATGGCTTGAGAAACATCGTCTTCTTTTCAGTCTAGAATCTAATAATAAATAATGTGTTATGCGTCTGCAAATAACAATTTTGTTTGAATAAAGTGCACAGATTTCGAACAAACTCTCCGAACTTATCTGAACTATAAAATCATATACCTAAATATAATCATGATCATGTGGACCAAACTGAGATGAACAAATCACCTAACTATAGAACATAAGTTTGAGTGACCCAGTATAGCGAAATTATAATCGTTCAAACACATGTTATCATCAGTAATGTCTTCAGCAATATCAGTGGGAGTAAATAACACATGAGCTATTGGGATATCTAGTGGTTTTGAAATTATAAAATATCCTTTCATAATGATATCTGATAACATTCTCATTAGATTCTCTAAAATGTCATACACATTATTCAAACTGTTGATTAATAAGGACTAAAATAAGGAACTAATTTTTCACATTCCTAGTGCCAGATTGTTTTATTAATACTGAATGAATAAAAATTCAATGTCTAATTCTACGAGAAAATATGAAATTTTCATTTGAACTTTTTCCATATCGCTGAGAAATTCAAAGAAATTATTCAAAATAAATATGATGAGGTAATATTTGTAGTCAACACGACAATGTTCCTAATTTACTATTAATAAATTCAGTAGTTTATTGTCTGTGCGTTACCATCCTTATCTTGTCAGAATGAGAATTTGTACTTACATATGTTTCATCCAAAAAAAATATTGTAGGTATTACGAAATAATGTAAATACCAAGGAATACTACACGCACTATTCTATACTCGGTGGCCCATGACCCTTCTGAGGATTATCTATATGAATCGAAAGTCCTAGCTCGAATATCCACATTCTCAATAGATACTATAGCATTTTACAGAGAATATTCTGAACACAATGTATGAAGTATTAGTATTTCTGAGATGAGACAACGATTTTAGTAATAATTAAATACTTTGATACTATTGATATGACGTTACGATGAACATTCTGAACATAATGTCGAAAACTAATTTCTGATAAAATATTCAATAAATGTTGAGATACACTAGTTTGTTTAAGTGTCTTTCAAACCGGATAATCGACAGATTTAGCATAACATAAACTTGTAGAGAAAATCACCTCATCACTCAATATCAAGGAGATTGCGGTAGTCATATTTCAATAATGCTTCAACTGAAACAAGAATAGAACCAACCATATCAGGCTGGATCTACGCCATGCTCATGAACAGGACTGCCACTACATTTTTTCATAATGAGTTCATTAAGTTTAGGATCTCCAGGAGATACCCGCAAGTTGTAGTACTTTTCCCCATTTTATAGTCACTCCTGATAAATAACATGCTCAATGTCATCGAGAGAAGGAACAGATGCCTGTCAACCCCAGCAAAACTGTAATAATACCCTTTACCAGAAAGGATATCTGGTAGACCTACCTCGTCTCTCTTTTAGTGGCAAGGTCCATTTGCAGCAGAAGTGAAATATCTAGGGATCACCCTTGATAAAAAAGACACAAAGCCGGACTATCATTATGAACTTATAGGGGGATTTGTGGGAAACTTTGAGGCCTAGGTCCCAAACAAATCCACAGGATATATGTGATGGTTGCTAGACCAATGATCACATACGGTGCCAATGCCTGGTAGCCGAAAACTTCGCAGGCTTGTCTGGCGCTGTCAGCAGCTATGGAAATCCTACTAGACCTTCCTCCTCTCCACTTCTTCCTAGAGAGAGAGGGGCTAGATGGACAACCTATAGAATTGAACATATTATACAAAGCGTAGAGGACTGCTATTTGACCCTGAAAGTCACAGCATACTGGGAACGACCTCTGACATAATGCATCCAACATATCGTCTCTGTCTTGAAGATGATGACACAGCAGAGCACATACTTTGGAATTAGGTTTTCGATGTTTGGCAAGAGTTTAACTTTCTCACTCGGACCTGAAAGATCATTCAACAAATAAAATAGTCGGCTTCGTCAAGAGGCTGAGTTTATTTAGTGGAATATGAATCGGTATGAGCCACAATGGACCCTTTTGGGTCGTAGTGGACGGCCGAGCAGACCCGCTCATTTTAAACCTAACCTAACCTTATCTACACTAGATTGTACCACAGCCTTGGAACTTCATTCATGAACGTGATTTATTTGACACAGTTGCATTTTCTGAATTCACAACATATTTCATATCTGACTGACAGCTACAATCTAATTTTAGATATACCATTCTTAGTAGGTGGTATATTGCTGTCAAGGGAATAATACAGTCCAGAGTGAGATTATCGAGGGTAATACCACAAGAGGTTTTTATTTTTTCGGATAAACTTTCATTTTGCACAAAAACTTGGTTGCTTTGGTAATTGATGATAGCAAATAACATGATAAAATCACGACACCAAAGGTGGAGTAATTTTATCTAATGTTATTTGGTCGAGTCATATTACAAGCTATCAAGTTTGAGTGGAACAAAATTAAAGTTTATTCGATGAAAACAAAACCTCGAGTGGTATTTAGAGAGATAATTTAATGAATCAAATAAATGAATTATTAAACAAAAGTGAATAGAACATAATTTATTAAATTAAATCATTAATTCATTGAACAAAAAGTACATTTAACAGGAAATATTATTTAAATGTACAATTAGTGAAAGTACAGTTTTAGTATACAATCCTACCCGAAGAATTTGATTATTTTCCTCTCTTAGATTTGTCACTAAAGTGGAATGATGCTGTGAGTCTAACTGAAGGTATGACTTCAGAGAATTGGCGTTCGAATGTCCGGTCAGCTTGATAATTTGTTGTTCTGAGACTCGCTTTGGAAAGAGTAGAAATAGTGCTAGCCCTATGAGAGTGATTAGTAATTTTATTTTTCAGATCTAGACCAATTTTTTCTGCAGAAATTCTGGACCACTTTGAAATTTCGTTTACACCAATGGGCACATTTGTGTACCATCCCTTGGCATTTTCACTTTTCCAAAACGGATTTGGTGTTAGAAACAATTTATCTGAAGAAATATATTTGTTTCGTTTTCCTAGAAGTATTTTCAGCAATCTTATTGGACACACGTTCGGATTTTCTTTATTTGTAGTAAACCACTTACTGTCACTGCACCTTTTATCTCCACCTTGAGCTGTTTTAGAAAAGACCATGTTGTACTCCACTCTGCCTGTCAATGTTCCATTATTGTATTTTTCGGCTTTGAAATAATAAATTTTACACTGCGCACTTTCACGACCTCTCCAGGCTAATTCAAAAGCGGCGATATGAAAAACTTTTTTTGAAGTCTCATTGGAGTATTTTCATCCCACTGCTCTGCCATTTTTACAACTTCTTCCTTACTTATTGCTATAGAACCTTATCTTCTTTTATCTAAATTGCTCTGCAGTTGCTTGCGTTAAGCATTATTAGCGTTTCTAGCGGCTTGAAATGTCACATCTTTGAATGGGTCAAACACAATCTTATAATCCATATAACATTTTTCTTGCACAATTTTGGCTACAGTATTCCACATTGTTTTAACTACGTACTCCTTCTAGTCATTTCCTTCGGATTTCTTTATTTTATACGCCCAATCTGCCAATATGCTTGAGATTTCCGGCTGCGACGTTGAAGGTCGCCTCCAAATTGATGATTTCGTTCTTTTGGTGTGTTTTGGAGTGGCGTTGTCTATTGCAGAATTTATTATTTGAGTAGTTGCACTACCAAATCTACTGTTAACGCTCATTTGAAATTAAAAACAACACTTTGTAACAAAAAGTATGAAAATTTGTTGTCATTTGGCTTTGTTGATTACATCGCGTCCTTGGGTACAGCGTCGGATTCAATAAAGTCATACGACAATTATAATTAGTTGTTGCCGTGCATGGTGAAGGTAAATAACAGTTTATCCACTTGCAACAGTTACGTTCCTATTTATCCGATATCAAACTGCCAAAACTGACGTTTCCTATGGACGATTTTATACATAAGTTGAATTATCGAACATACATTATGTTTTGAATATTTTATGGTGCTCTAAATAGTGTCATATAATATATGTACTTCAGTAGAAAAATCTGTTGTTGAACAGCCTGAAAAAGATATCAGAATAAATAATAAATCGGAAAAACTTCTTGTTTGAAGATGTTGATTCGATCTAGTGAGAAAGAAGCTCATCGAATAACACATTATGTTGAAAATTTATTCTCTGTCACAAGTACCCAATTCATATCATTGTTATACAGATGCCTGGTCTTGAAATTTTTGTCTTTGAATAGACTTATTATTGAATGATTGTTTAATATGCAAATAACCGGAAATGATGAATTGTAAGTTTCGTTTGTGGTCAAATTACAGACTCCCAAACTTCATTAAAGTAATAATGATTCCAACGTTGTTGAGTATCATGATTCATTATAATGCATTTGAAGAAATTGCTCTGGAATGAGCAAGAGAATGTATGTGTACGTACTATTTACAACCACCAACTACTTATAGTTTCAAGGGTAAACATAAATACATCCTCTGACTCTGAAGTCACTCTCTTATTAATAATTTCAAACTTCAAACTGTTACAAATAATTGATCAAACCCACTAAAATTACTGATACTTTTGAAGGATTGATTAATGTTGTATGTCAGGAATGAGTGATACCTTTGGCATGTACGAAAATAATGATCATATGTTGGGATTTTGCGAAATAGAAGTTTCAAAGATGAAAGGATAATTATTCTATATTTCGATATTAACTAACTCGTAAATAGGAAAATAGCCAGTATACAATGTGAATCAAATATGATGGTTTCATAATATACTAGTACAAATAAGGCAAGTTCAATGAGTTTCTTTTACAACTCTTCTAGATTATTGAAAGATTTGACAAAGGAAACCTAGTTTTCCTTTTTTGCGTATGTAAGTAGATTAAAGATCGGTTGCAAAAAGAATTTAACTGATTACAGTCGAATGAAATAAGAGGTAAGAAGTAGTGTTAGCATACATTTTAAGTGTGTGCATACCTGCTAGCTTTTTGCCGACGATCAATTTACAGGTACCTACCATGTACTTAATTGCACCACATGAACATCTAAATACTGGTTGCTTTTTATACTTCCTGAAACATAAATGGAATAACACACGGAGAAAAATAATAAATGAAATAATTCATCGGCATGAAATCAAATGGAAGCATGGCAGTTTGTGTAATATGTTCAAAATCAGAATTATATTTACTTTTGCACAGAATATACTGGCTATTCATTTTCACTTCGGAAAATGAAACTAATAGTTATTATCATCGTGTATTATATTTCGGAGATTACGTATTTTTTGCTAGCGGAAATAATAGAAAAGTGAATATAAAAATAAGAATCTTTTAATGGTCTAGCTAGTTGGCTTCAACACACGGTTGGCAAAACAATTACGTACAACAGACTACTTGTTTTGGTCAAAAATAATATTTTTTAATTCTTCCTTGTCAATCAATACATTCTTCCAGATTCAGTCCTACAATTTTGATTTTGGGATTGATGAGCTTCTTTTCTTCAATGGAATATTTTTTTTTTTCTAATTTATTATGAAGTTCTTCCTTAAGAGCTTCGAACTCACGTTTTTCTTTACAGGTTACTTCCAATCCACCGTTTCTTCCTGTTTACACTGCTGCAATAGCAATTTTGAGATCTCTTTTGGTTCCAATAGATTGTTGTTCATTTTTTGGTTCGATAGTTGATGTTTCAGATTTTTTTTTTTGTTATCTTTATTTAGTGATACAATTTTTGAGTATGTTGGAATGCTGTTTGTTATCAATTCTGTTTCTACTTAATCAATTTTACTGTGAATTTTGTCAAGACTTTCCATTATTGTATCTTTCTCCACAATATTGGAAGTTTTAAGGTTATAATTGGATCGTAGACTTCCATTCTCCCGAAGAAGTTGTTCGATATTTCTATCTTTTTCAGCCAATAATTATTCTCTCTCATCTAACATTCTTACTGAATTTAAATTTTCATTCTTCATTCTTTCCAATAATTCATTTTCTTCTGCTTTCAAACGTTTTTTACTATTAGATTTTTTTTCTTCTGCATAATCGATTTGGGTAAATTCATAACTGGTTTCTTGGTCATATATCTCGTTTTGGTATTTTTCTGGTGTTTCCGATCCGGAAAACCAACCGTCGTAACTGTAAGGGTGATAAAAATAGAGCAAAATTAATGTTTTTGTAGCTTTATCCACTGCTTGACTCCCCGATAAAACCCAAAGCAGTATCGACACAACAAATCAAACAGTCGGCTAACGATCGTAGTTTTCAAAAAAAAAACTTGGACACGTTCAATAACCAACGTCCTCATCATCTTCAGGTATCTCCAGTGGTGTTACCGATTAGGAAAACTCACAGTCGGTACTGTGAAGGCGATAAAAAAGTGAGCGAGCTTGTAAACAAAGTATCCTCGCTCTTTTTTTGTAAAAATCTAAAAGTTTCAGTGTGTGTTTGGTGGCTGCACTCCATATATGAGATTATTTCAGGAAAGGTCGGATCTGTTCGTTATGAATAATAATCAGTTGACGGAGAGTGAAATACGTTTTGGAACGAAACAGAAAATAAAGTTTTCGAAAGACACCTTTGGTAATAGACCGCTTGTTGTTTTTCCATGAAAGGAAACTGCAGATGGTGATACCGAACATAGAAATGGAGAATCGATAGGTACTCCAGACATCATTATCAAGTTGAGCGCCATTGCCCACCTGTGGTCGTTTGAATTTTTCCTGAGAGGACCAAGTGACCACTGATGGCCATTATCGATTTTCCTTACTGGTACTGCATGCCCACCCGTGGTCACATTACATGTTTCATTTGAAAACCGTGTGCCCACCAGTGGGAACGTTTTACGTGTATTTAGCAATGAGATGTAAACTTATTCTACTTGGACTTGGCAGTTTGGTCTCCCTTTGTCTACAAAATACAGGGTAATGTTTAGGAAAGAAAATTTCATTTTCGGTTTGAAGAACTAATAAAATATATTTTTAGGTTTTGTAAAGCATTAAAAATTTACATTTTTTATAAACAAAAACTAGCAGCTGAAGAAATATTTCCAAATCCTACTACAGGTACAGAAAGAAGTGAGAGATACAAAATATATATTATTGAGACACCTTAGCTTTATAAACAGTTTATCTGAAAGAAAACTAGTATAAATGAGTATAACCATTCTACCGTTTTAAAAATGAACATTTTCCATAAATAAAAATGAGTCTTGCTGTAGAGAAGTATTTTTAAATCCTACTATAGGTACAGAAAAAGACTAAATGATACAAAAAATATATTATCAGGACAAAGGAAAGGATATAAACCCAAAAAAAGAAAAAAGATTCACATTAGGTTATGCCCACTAGTGGACACTTGGTCCCAAGATTTATTATTACATTCTGGGACGAAGTGCCCACCGGTGGTTCAGAAGTAAATATCAGGAACTAGAGGAAAACAAGATTTAATTGATCAAAAATGAATAACACATCGTCATACCGGTTTTAATATATCGATAAATGTAAATAGAATAACGTTGGTCCCAGCAATTCACACCAGGTATGCCCACCCGCGTAATTTAAAAAATGACTACTGGAAATCGACCTTTCCAGAAAAAAGACATGATTGTGTTTCGTCCGCGTTAAACTCAATCAAGTCATTGATTCCAGGTTTTAGAACTTATGCCAATTCCACATTGAAATGGCCCACGTTTTTTCCCCGTTCTCTTCTGGTTTCACCGACTGATATCAGAGCTTAGTAAGAGAATGCGGTGTTATATCCCCAAAACTGTGCACCAGGCATGATGTAGCTCCCAACACATTATTGATATGAAGAAAAACAGTGGTGGTACTAGAATGGATCCCTGCGGAACAACTGCATTGATATATAGAAGAAACTCATTGAAAAAATATGTTGTCATCTAGTAAACTGAGTATACGGATTTCAATTATCCTGATGAAACTGTCTTTTCATCTTTTCGTGAAAGTATTATTCTATTCACACATGAACATGGTGTTTTGTGGATAGATATTCATTTCAAATAACATGAAAACACATAAATTTCAATATCCTTTGCAGAAATATTTCAATAAATATTGAGTATTAGTTAGGTTTATTGAGCTACATCTAAAGCTTATAATATACTCGAAGGCGTGAGGAAGTGTTTAGTTGAAAAAAAAAATTGTAAATCATTCTTCCCCAAGTTTCGAGATATGCATTACCAATTATTACATTTCAATATAAATCTAGGATACCACAAAAATTGAAAGCAATACTTTCCAATGTCTAGACTTTCTTACAACATCCGCTATATATATTTTAACATGGATGAAAAAGTCTGTTGGGCATCGTCTGTCTTTCACCTATATTGCTCCAAAAGTATATATCTTGGTTTCAATGAAACTACAGAACAGCAACTGAAAGTAATACCGGTATTTGAGAGTGAATTGGAGCATTTCATCTCCAACCAATAACGTCAAAAAATTAGTAAACTTGTTAATTTCAACCATTGACCAAATTTGCCTTGGCATACAAATAGCAATCTTTACGTTATTTAAACGATTGATTAACTATTGATTTCAAGATATTTTGTAAATGAAGAGTTCTACTATCTGAAAAAATACGCAAGAACTTGATATAATTGTTTTGGGTTGGACTTAACTTTGAAATTGGTTGACTATATTTCAGTTTCAGTGACCTTGCTTAAAACTTGCATTGCCTGCATGAGAAAGAAATAAATTCTCTATGGTTGATGTCACTTGGGTGACAGGAACAAGTTCACTCAAATGATAAGAAGGATTGTATCTATCAATCTTTTGAAGGAGCTTCTATGGCGTTATGTATGTCAATATCATAAATAATTTGCTATCATAAATAATTCTCATGTCACTCATTTTTCTGTGAATTTTCTGTGAACTCAAATATTAATCTTCGTGTAGAGTGTCATTTTCATTTGTATACATTTTCGTCTAAGAATATCTCATTATTATCCTATATGGGTAATCGATATTGCAGTAATGGAAATGAATAATTTTTTATGTTTATGTTACAGTTTTCAGTTCCTTGAACTCTTTCAAATAACCGAAAAATGTATTTGCTGAATGAATTTACAACGCCACATAGATTCAATTAAATGATACTATTAAAAAAAATGATGTGGAAGGAAAGTGCAGTTATTTCACATTTCTGAAATAAGTACATTATAATTAAGAACTTTTTTGTCGATAGCAGATTAAACCAATCTGAGTATTTTCCTAGAATATGAATAAGGTATATGGATAATCTTTTCGCAATACTCGATAATAAAAAATGGAATATTAACTTCGTTTTGTTTAAATAGTGAATTTTTATCAAAAAATTAACATTTGAGTTATAAAATCCGATACAAATGCCATTCCTTGGGGTTTTGGTGAAAAGAGTTCAATGTGACTTGCTGGAATGAGATGTTGTGTAGGAAAGAAACAAGCACTTACAGTAATATCAATACCGATCAGTTCACATCAATGTAGATAACACCAATGTGCTGGTCTACATCGTGTTTTAACGTTTTCTCTTACATAGATAGATTTGAAAACGAAAAGGCAACAATAAAATAATTACGACTGAGTAACAGTTTCTCGATTTAATTTTTTTTTAAAAGCATGATAAATACATAGCAAGGAACTAGTTGAGAGGGTGGTATTCAAAACAAATGAGACAGTACAGATCTTTTTGGGCAACCTGCAGGACAAAGTCGAGAATTCAGAAAATTCCGGAATTCACGAAACTGAATGTAGGTGAAGACTGCGATATAAAATATGTATGAGGATAAATAACGCTTTGCGTAATTGTCAAAGTTTTTTAAAGAGAGAAATATTTTGCTGTTATATGAACTTTAATTACTTTTATTCAGATAGGAAAATTCTGAATACATACAATGTTGAGATTTTGTTTTTGAAATATTCATTTAGTTAGTAGCATCTTTGAAAAAATATGAAATGAACATTTTTAGAAAATGAACCAAATGTGCTACGAAATTATAATCGTTCTTACCTTTACGATTAAATTATAATTTATCTACTTGACATGAGAAGAAATATCGTTGAAAAAATTTAGTTCAATTCTGTTCTAGTGCTCTACCAGTAACGATCATTTTTTTGTTACAGACAATTGGGCATGTTAGTGGATGCCACATCAACCCAGCAGTGACTCTCAGTTTTTTCGTAACAGGAGACATCAAATTGTTGAAAGCTCTCTTCTTCATAATTGTTCAGTGCATAGGGGCTCTAGGAGGTTCGGCTCTACTGAGTGTGAGTGAATTTTTATATTAATTGAAAATGCGTGTAACAAAAAATACCCTTTGAATGAAACATACGTTTTATTTTGTGACATGTGAATGAAAAGTCTGAACCTGAATTATTTATCGCAGGATCTTTTGTTGACAAGCATTCAACAGAAAACTACCACTGCCCCTCTCGACCATATACTACGATACGAATAGCTTGAAAACCACCTGCAAATCAAGTACATGGTTATCACCAAACATCAGTGAAGTTTAGGTCATATAAAATACAGTAACGAATACAACTCACCTCATCAAAAGCAGTCAAGTTATTTACATAACGATGAGTAATAATATTAATCATAATTCACAACGTCGGGGCACGGCGCAAGTGGTATGGCGTCCGTCTTCGAGGCTGGAGGTCCCGGGTTCGCGCCGCAGTCAGAGCTGGGAATTTTTCAATTTAATTTCACCTATTAAATTGTTAAAACTTCGTAGCTTGACTGGGGTGAGTTCTGCACGAATCACTGTTGCGTTCAAATTTTAACTTTGCTGCTCCTAAGGTACAGTATCAGACCACAGACACATCCGATTCGAACTAACGGGAAGTGAGACCGAAACAGAAACTTATATATCGCGATCCCCGCAAAACCAACTGGGATGGCCATAGAGCTGACCTAGAGAATGGGCTGAAGGGGATTAAAATAAAGAATTTAAAAATTCAATATAAAAATGTACTTGAGCTGATGGCGAGACAACTACAGGACGCAATCACCTCAGCATACAACGACAACTGCCCACCTATTAGCAAGGTAAATACCAGAAACGTGTCCTGGTGGAACAACGAACTTGCTAGGAAAAGGAAACTGGTCAGAAAATTCTTCAACAAAGCAAAACACTCTGGTGAATGGAGGGAGTATAAGAACTCTCTCACCGAGTACAATAAAGCGCTAAGGCTAGCCAAAAGAGAATCGTGGAGAAAACACTGTGGGGAAATAGAAGGCACTCATGAGGGGTCAAGACTCTGCAAAACCCTCTCCAAAAAAAAAACCAACAAACGATTAGAACCATAAGGGCAGAATCAGGGGTATATACGCAGAACGGAAAATATATCTTGAAAGGGTACACTTTCCAGGATCAATAAACACAAATCTCTCAACTGAGGCCTGAAAACATGAGATCTCCCTCATGGGCCTCCAGGGAAGATTGGCAGAACTCGAATAGATGTGAAAAAAACGAATTGGGCAGTCAACTAATTTCAAATGTATAAATCACCAGGGACGGATGGTACTCATCCCATCAAGGTACAAGAAGGTATAGACCTACTAGCACACAAACTATGCACGTTACTAAGGGCCAGTCTTGCACTGGGATACATACCAAAAGCATGGAGAGCAATCACAGTGGTCTTGATCCCTAAACCTGGTAGAACGGCACAGGAAGGAGCGGAGGCACTGAGGCCAATAAGTCTTACGTCATTTATACTTAAGACACAGGAAAAACTGCTGGACAGCCATATCATGGATACGGTGTTGGTAAACCAACCCCTCACAAGGACCTATATGCCTATACAACAGGCAAATCTACAGAAACAGCACTATACCAACAAGAGGTGTTGTTGGGTTCATTCCTTGATATCAAAGGAGCATTCAACAAAACATCTTTAAACCCAATTTCAAGGGCATCGAGACGAAAAGGCATCGATGAGACCTGCTGCAGGTGGATATAGACTGTATGCTAAGAGAAAGAATGATTCACTCCTCTTTAGTGGGAGAAACACTGGTAGCCAAGGTCACCAGGGGTTGTCCACAAGGGAATGTCTTGTCCACTGTTGTGGAACTTGGTGGTGGAGGACCTGCTACTCTCACTAGAAAGGGGTTGACACGAAACACTTGGGTACGCAGATGACACAGTTATTATGGTCCAAGGTAAATTCAACACCGTGGTTATGAAATAATGCAAATGAATCTAAATCTGGTTAGTACATTGATAGATAAGGAGGGCCTAACTATCAGTCCCTCCAAATCAACCATTGTAGCGTTTACCCGTAGAAGGAAGTTAGAGAACTCAGGACCTCTGACCCTTCAAAGTACCTTCATACAGCTGTCAAGGGAAGTCAAATATCTGAAACCAACAGCTGACAAATGTGAAGAAGAAAGCAGAAATGACACTGATGTTGGTCAGGCGGACACATGGGAAAACATGGGAGCTAAATCCTGAAATGATGTATTGGATATACAACATTGTGGTGAAACCCATGATCACATATGCATCTTTGACATGGACAAAGATAACACAAAAAATAACCGCAGCTGTGCTGAGCAAGGTACAAATACTTGCATGCCTTAGTATAACGGGAGTTATGAAAACAACACCAACATCAGCCATGGAAGTACTGTTGGAACTCCCACAGATTGACAAAATAATCATGGGAGAAAGAATGGGACTTCTGAGGCAACAAAATACGAGCAGCAGATCAGATCATAATAAGATAAAGAAAATAGTGGGAGGCAACATTCTCGAAATGAAACCAACGGACCACATGACTCCTAGGTACTTCTACAACATCAACTTCGAGGTTATCTTACAAGATCAAAGAGAATGGACAGATGACAACATTGGAGGCAAACCTGGAAAGAGGATCTGGTACACGGACGGATTCAAAACCAGCGAAGGAACTGGTGCTGGAATATATAGTGAGGGGAGAAACTCCCAAATAAGCGTCTCACTCGAAACAATCACCTCCGACATCTTGCAATGTGCGAGAGAAATCAATATGAGGGAAATGCGAAAGGCGGTTTTCCACCAAAGCAACTGCATTTTGTTAAAAAAAGAGCAACAAAAACTAGTTGCTGTCTTTGGAAACAAAAATTCAACTATGTGTCCATCAAAGCAACATTAATAGATAGTTTTGTTTTCGGAGACGGGACTTTCAACAATTGCCAGAAACAGTCGCTAGCGACACAATGTTGCCGAAATGTTTCCAAATTTGGCAACTCCAACTCGAGTTGCTGTTTTGTTGGTTTGGTGGAAAACCGCCTTAACGCATGGATCAAAATATGCACAGAGAGCCAGGCGTCACTGAAGACTCTTATGAACCCGAAAGTGACATCAAGACTGGTTTGGGAATGCCGAGAAGAACTCAGTACTCACACAGAGCACAACAAATTCACTTTGATGTGGATTCCAGAACTAGCCAGAGGGGTTCATGAACTCCATATATTGGCCGAGAACCCGCACTCGGGATTGATAAATCCGATATTCGAGGATGCATTCGGGACTAGGTCGAACGGAAACAAAAGGAGGGGTGGCATGAAGCCCCTCTAATGCACCACGGGAAAACATTCATTAAAGAACCGTCAAAACACAAAACTGAATAACAACTCAAGCTGAGCAGGAATCAAGTTAAAATAATAACGTGCCATCTCATTGGTCACAGTCCAATGAGATAACACCTGCACAAAATAGGGCTGTACACTGGAGAACTTTCCTGCAGACAATGTGGTAAAGGGACGGAAACAGCCAAACATGTACTCTGTCAGAATGCGAGGCTTTAGACCGAAGAAGACAGGCAATTTTCGGGAATTGTAGACCAACTCCCGAAGAATACAACAGTCAACCGGTGAAAAACCTGTACGGACTGGATTACGGAATGGTTGCTGTAAAAATAACATGGAAAACACAAAAAGCCCAAGATGTTGAAATGTAGCAGTGGCGTATGGAGTTAGTTACACAGCCTACTCAGAACACATAGTGACTAATGATCTTAGCAATCAAAGTCACTATAAACACCTATGAGAAAAAAATAACTACAAAATGAAAAATATTTTTCTTTGATAACTTTTCAAACGAATATTGAAAATCAACCAAATTTTGGTAATTGACGAAACAAATAAATTCATTCGAGGAGTAGTCATGCATGAGTCAGTTGTTAACCTGCAGATTCAGGAACGGACTGCCCCCTATGGTCCACACCTCAAAACTTCAAAATAAGAGGAAGTCATCAATATTTTTCAATAGAACAAGCTTTTCTGGTCAATTTTCTGAATAATATTACTCGTGTCTGAAGTCAATCGGAGCAACAATTTTTTATAAAAATTCACTTCATTCTACGGCATCCGCAATTATTTAAAAATACTCTTTTAATGATAATTAAAATAAAGAGTGGTAGGAATAACACCCGAGACTCAATTCCAAGTATGAAACTCATGAGCATGAGCATGAAGTGCTTGTTTGCTCCATTTCCTATGAATTAAAACTATTTAACTCCGAGTAGTACCTGCTCCTAATACATAAAGTAAGTATTTGGCAATTCATTTTCGAACAAGTCTGAGCGTACAAGAAATAACAATAGCAGAAGGTAAATGTGAAGTTTCGCATATTCGTACATAGATACTATGATCCCAGTCAATCAGCGTGCGTTTGTTGGTGCAGTGAGAGCAAGGAGTAGAGAAGCTCATAAAACCTGCAAATCCCAGAAGGGATTTGTAAATATTTAACGCGATTTTCCTATATAGACACAGAAAGCAGTCATAAAGATACAATCCCTCGACAATTAACTTCTGCTTCTAAAACGTTTATAGCAAATGACGAAGCTGCTAGTGAAGTTGTACATGCACTAAAAGTTAAAATAAGTCCGCTTGAAATATATGAAACAAACGTTTATGAATATCTTTCGAATAACAAGGGCTAGTTTTGCTGAAACAACCGAGATTTTTAGATATGGAAATAGGAAAAGTCAAAAGATAGCGGAATCCAGATGTTAATGAATAATTTACTTCAAATATTCATAATAATATCGTTCACGGTGGAGACGGACAAGCATATTTTAACTTATAATTGTCAAAAATTACTTTTCTAAGCAGTTACAAAAAGTACCAATATGTGACTGAAAAACAGTTTCTCGAAAATGCTAATAATCCATATGAGATATGATGAGTTCTTTCATATTCTGACTTTTACTCACCTCAAAAGAACGTTGATTGTATTCGAGGAAATAAGGTAGAGTCAACGTTTTTATATCTACTTCGAATACCTCATCTAGTATTATCATGAAAGGTAATTATCTCCCATGATATTTCTGAAATATAGAATATTTGGCTTAATGTTTCCAAAAAATTTGCTCCGTTCAATCGATAGTTTTGTGACTACTAGTGGTTGTACTTGCAACAGTAGCTCCATGTTCGTCGAATTATCTGTTAATGTCAATCATTCCAAATCAACCAACAAAACTACACCATATAGATCCAATCCAATTTTATCGGTTATAAAAAATTATCCCAACTTCACATGCTACATTAAAACTGGTTCTCCAATCTGTTGCTCCTATCATGTCACAATTACGAATAATCTACAACTGACCAACACCAAGAATCTCTGAACACCATCTTGGAATACAAAAGAATAAACTAGAATGATCTAGCAACTATTTTGCAACACAATGTGAATTATTCCATAATTAACTTCTTGATGCTATCAGTAAGGGTTCCTTAGTCATTTCTGAAACTATAACACCAAAAAACATGGGTTGAAGGGAAATTTATCTACCACACCCATAAAAAACGTTAGCTCTGGAAGAAGTTTTATCAACTAAGTCCTCGGAAGATTTTGTGACCCATCGTTCTTACTCCTCCGATTTGTCTCAGAATATGAAAAAATAATAATGAAATGAGTCTTATGAAACCAGTTTTCGAGAATATTTTAGAATATTGCAGAATGAAGCTCACGTAAAATGTCTTTATACCAATAATTGGTGATGATAATAAAACCGTAAGTGAATCCAACGCTGCATCTGCTGAAATGCTCGTTAAGAGTTTCGATAAATCTTTCTCGTCAATTGAAAATACTGCATTACCCTAAGCAATGTTACCAAGATGCCAAAACTTCTGAGATAATGTGTATTTTTCACTTGAAATAGTAGGAAAAAACCTTAGGAATGTCAAATCAGATGTCTCAGCCGGACCGGATGATATATAAACCAGCAATTATTTTGAAAATACATGCCTCTGTTCTAGAAAAACCCACGTGATATTTTTGAATGCTTCCATTTTCATTCCTTCCTTTCCATCCACTGACTCTCGTACTTTGTCACTATTATTTATAAATAATGAGACACACTCAATTCTGGAAAGTACAGATCAGTTAGCCTTATGTACCAAAATTATAAAGGGAATAATTCTGGAAAACCTTTCACGGTTACGCCCTTTATTACTGCTATATACAATCATGCACTTTTTCGGTAGGTATTTGATACGTGTACCCTCGCGGCCACATCAAATTATGTAATGAAGCAGGTTTTCAACACCTATGCCCTCAAGGCTTTATACAGTCAGGTAATTTCTCCAGTTTTTAACTCCTGTTCCCTACGGCTTTTTACAGTCATGTATTTATTTTCCTTGAATTGAAATTCTATGTACCGAACTCGTAATTTTTTATTGCTATATTTCTAGTTTGGAGTATTATTTTGAATTCACATGACTTTTTCAATTATTCAATTTTTAATCTTAATTTAGAAATAACAGAATGTTTCCTTATGTCATATTTTCAAGGTCGTTTTTGCTTCAGATATTATAATTGGTGTATATATTTTGAGGTCATCAGCAGAAAGTAAAATTTGACTTGAAATATTCCTACCAAGTCATTTGTAGAAGTGAAAACAAAAGAGGCGCTATGTTACATTTTCGAAAAATTGCAAAACCTCCCAGGGATGTCTGTGTTCGCTGTGTAAATTTTGAATGCCTTAGTAAAATTACACAAAAAAGTAATTGGTCTATATAATTGGCAATGTTTTTGATTTTTCACTTTTGACAATTGGGAAAAACTTTTATATATTCCATTTTTTGGGGAAACAACCCATGCTCAAAAATAGATTAACTGTAATGGTTTAGATGGTAGGTGAGCATAGTCCTTAACAAAAAAACTTGGCATATTGTCAATTCCACTTGTGAGCTTCGGTTAAAGTAATAAGAAGATAAAATTTTTTTACTTAATGGACCAAACAGGAATGCAGAAACGTTAGATACCTAATTTTGAAAATGACAACATCAAGCGATTTTTTTCAACCCTTCATCATATAAGTTCTAGGTGATAAGGCGACCTTACTCATATCTTGAAAATAGCTAAGTTTTCTTGTACATGCACCTATTTCCAAATTCAGCTATTCAGGTGTGAAACTATTTACAGCATTGCCATTACAAAGATGATGAATGGAAACTACCCGAATTATATGGAAAAGTACGGGTAAAACAAGATAACCAGGGGGCATATCTGTGTGACAAAGATCGAACACCGTTTTACATCGGAAAGAAAACAATGTTTTCTGGTGCGCATCCAAATCTCACAGACCAAGATATCTTGGCCAAGTTTTCCTCAGTTAATCTTAGATTTTCAGGGTTTTTCGAAGAAATCAGACTTGCAAATCTTAACAATGTTTTGTAAAGGAGTCTCAAGCTTGTTCAACATATTTGAATTCTTCTCATCAGTAAAACTATTCTTATGCGAATTTTATTTTCAGGTCGTCATTCCAGAAAATAAAATTGGTACCCTTGGGCTAACCGCGGTCAGCCCAGAAATAAGTGCTACTCAGGGTCTTCTGATGGAAATCATACTGACATTTCTGCTGCTCTTTGTTATTCAAGCTGTGTGTGATCCTCTCAGGAAAGATATCAAAGGATCTGCTCCTCTTGCCATAGGATTGGCCATCACTGCAGCACATTTGTGTGGGGTGAGTTCATTTGTGTTGAATTTCCAATCATTTGAATTAACCATCAAACGATAGGAGCAGTACAAGAGGTTTAAAATTGTAATAACATATTTTTGTCCTTCAGATTCAATTCACCGGATCTAGCATAAATCCTGCACGAACCTTCGGACCAGCTGTGATGATGAATTCTTGGGAAAATCACTGGGTACGTATTGGACAACGCGTTGAAGTATCTTCTTTCATTTCCGCATTTTAATGTTTGTCTTCACATACTAAAGTTTTGGAACTGTAATCAGACGATTTGTATTGTTTCATATTTTAAATAATTTCGTTTACACTTATTTCATGCTAATACACTTATTTATCTATAACAGTAACAAACATGCCCTCTGGTGTTTCCTACCTTTTGATGAAAATTTGTGGTACCGTTTGAGAAAGCGAAAATGTTACTCATCCTCAAACCGGACAATTCTCCCAGAATCAAAAGCTATCGCTACTGTCAACAACATCATACTTGATAGGTTGTTGAAACCCGAAGGATAGAACAATCGAGCACCTCCCAAGTAGTTGAAATTATTCAAGAAACGAAGGGGGCCTTCTGCAAACCACACATCACGGCGATGCGATGGCCCTACTTGGTGTGCACAAAAGCCTTCAATGAAGTTTGAGTAGAGAGATTTATCAACAAAATCTTGAATTCGTAAATTCCATTCATCAATTTGCTAGACTTATATTTGGTGGTAAGAACGCTCACTGTATGAATAAACAATTGAAAGTGAAGGGAATATCAAGTCGGAGCAGGTGTGACTCAGAATTCAAGCCACTGCCCTCACTTGAACTCTATGTGAACACGAATGATGCCCCAACGTTTGTGAAGATGAATACTGTAGTTTATATAGACCATACCGCAATAAACATTTGTCTGCAAGTGAAAAAATCCATTCCAATCCAGAAATCATCCTGTATATGGAGAGAGACAAGAGCGGATAAAACCGAACTCATAAACTCCCCATATAGATTATGTCTTTCATTGAGTTCAGAGATAAAGTTAATGAAGTGAAGGAGTCGGAATCTACTAGCAAAGACAACTAGACTTTCATGAAAAACAAGCTTCTGCTATACAATAATGCTGCACCACTATAAGTATTCTGCAAAATGTTCAAAACCAGTATACTAGGCTGGACAGAATACATAATAAGTAAGAAACTACGTACAGTTTTTTATGTTTTGATTCCCACTATAAGAAAAATTATGTAATGTTCAGAGGAATAATTCCTGCAGGCAGTATGCCTCAGGAAACACATCTCGAAGCAGTGAGTTCCACAGCTTTGCCACTTGTTAAAAGAACGAGAATGCTTGAAATTCTTGTAAAATTTGGCTATGTAAGCAAAGTAGTTTGACCTATCTTTCACTGATGCGCTCGGCATTAGTAGTATGTTAAAGTCACTACGGCCTCACTTTTCATGAGGCCGTACTGACTGTGCTCCTGACGGTGATTTTTCTCTCGATAGCCGCGTCCATCGGGTTCTCGCCGTTGGTGGAGGGTTGCTGAGGAAGATGACGTGTTCGCCGAAGAGTTTCGGAGGTGGGGGGTCGTCAGCTGCGTTTCATCTTAAGTGGCACGCGTGTTTTTTGCAAATAAACATGGCGGCGATGGAGCGGAATCCAAAAAAACATGGCGCCGATGGCGGAAGTTATGAAAAAACGTCACCTTATATGATTCGCTGAGAGCAATTGGCTGGAAGTTATGAAAAAACGTCCCCTCACGTGATTCGCTGAGAGCAATTGGCTGGAAAAGAAAAAAAACGTCACGTGATTCGCTGTGTAGAAAAAAAAAATAGCCGCCGCCTCAATTGATAAAACGAAAAAATTAAATATGAAAAATGCCTGTCTTAGAACAACAGAAAATTATGATGCAATTATTAATTCACTCTCTCGAATGAAATTCCAAAAGAAAAATACTTCTACGCCGTGAAATAGCGATAAGGTACGTCCGGTGTTTGTTTACACTTTGTCTCGATCCAAATTTCATTTGACTTTGGACTTGTTTACTGTCAGCTGCCGTTGTGTGACTCACGACAGTCAAATGTTGTTTTTCCAGTAAAATGATGAGTCAGCCGAGGTAAGAAAGTTTAGTTTGAAGCCAAATTGATCCATTCAAGGCATTTTAAGTGTCTCACTCGAACCCATGGCATTGTCTGCTCGCATTTATTGAAATGAATAACGTAAATTCGAGAAAAATACATTTATTTTTTCAAATAAAAATAACACTTCAGTGACATGGTAATATTCACTATCTTTGTTTGAATTGTTGAATATGTATCTTTGTCGAATTGATTGCAACAGCTTGTACAATGATTCGCCCAGTTGGCATATGAGTGCTAAAAATACAAAAACATAAATCCATCGTAGGCGTCTGTAGGGCATTTTGACGTCGTCGTCGTTACTCGGGGCACTGCAGGCATCATGCAAGGGGTCACCTCCTCCACCACCTGAGATGCTGCCGGTTGGAGCAAAAACCAGTCCGTTTCTGGGCAAGTTTCGATGTGAAAGACTTTTCTCAGCTTGTATGCACTCGAATCTACATTTGAGGGGGATGGCGGGTGGCGGAGACATGTTTAGAAAGTCGTAAAAAGCAACGTTTGGTCCTCCTACATCCACCACACCCATGCGATACGATTTTTTAGCGAAATTACCGGGAATTTTTTGGAGGGTGCGAAAAATCTAAAATCCAAGCCCAAGTGTTTGAGAGAATGCATGTTTCTCACTAGTGTTTATTTCGACTGTAAGTTGTTTATATTAGCATATTCGAATAATTGATATATTGTAATCCGTTAGTTTTCGTGAGTACACCCTGTATAAATAGTCCCAAACCGCTTCATGAGAGCTTGGTAGGTAATAATAGAACTCTCAGACATTTCATTCGGTATATTTATTTTATTATCAAAATACTATGTGAATATTTGCCAAAGAATCAAACAAACTTCAAGTATTTATCCGCTTATAATTTGAGTTTATTTACCATCTCAACATTCATATCTATGCGTGGTCAACGATTTCATGCAGGTAGGTTGGTATTGCTGGCACAGCAGAAATAAGCCTAGTGGCTGGAACGTTTTGAATGCTCGAGTTGATACATATTTGTCATTGCTGTTTCCTCAATACGCCATTATCGATGATTTTTAAGAGAATTTCGTATTCCGAGAATTTGTTTGCAAAAACCGGAAGTTGAAATATGTAGCGAATTTCTTAAGTGTTTGTAAATAAACTTGGTACAGACATTTGTTTATTACCATATTTGCGTTCCAACGAATTCTCGATCACATGATGCAATCGAACACCTGAAAAAACAAAACCAATCGGATTTTGAGACCAAAGCACTCGATTCTGGGTCTGTATATCACCTCACTTTATACCATTGGATTTTATGTATCTCCCTTTGTATTCATCATTTGAATAGAGTTTGAAATCGAATAGCTCAGAATGTTCTGGAAATTACAGTCTGATCACGTGATACCTGGATTGGAGAATAAGGTAGCACCTATTAGGTAAAAGCTCAACTAACATCGTGGTAATAATTGCCACTTGTCGATTGCTTTTGCGAATTCATACAAAGTTGAATACTGAATAGTTGAAATAGACATGGGCGAGAGATGGCGTGGAAGGACCTTTGGGAAATCACCAAACATTTTTGAGTAAAATTCATGCTTTTTTTTAATTTAAGTGAGCTCGTGAACGACATGGGCAATTGTATTGGTCTAGCATCTGACACCTGAAGACAATGTTACAATGTTGGAAAGAGTTGAAATATTCAGATTAGACGTGGAAAGTGGAAAACCAACCTACGCCGAAGAAATAAATGACTTCGAAGGTTGGAATATTTTTGAGTGAAGTCCATGTCAATTCAAAAAGAACAACGATGGTCTCTTAGCGACGATCTTCACTCAGTGACTGAATTGAATAACTGCTGAGTGATTCAATCAGTCGAGTGAATAATTCAGCTAATGACTGAGTGTGACATTTCTTGGCGGCTTACAGAGTGATTCTTTTGGTCAGTGAGAGCTACAGAGTGATTCATTCACTCAGTGGCTGAATAACTACTGAGTGATTGGTTCAGTTGAATGGCTAACTCACTCAACGCCTGTTTGTGACTGTTCTCGGTGACTCAGAGAAAGACATCAGTGCCATCTATTAGAATGTCAAATGATATTAGCATCTGTCAGCCTGTAACGTGTCCCTTTTTGTTTTATGAGACTATCAGAGATGTCACCATCATCATCTGTCGGGGACAATAATATATTTTTGACTACTGGAGCTAATTTCCGCGGAGAAACCATCATCAAAAGAATCGTCTTACGCAAGCTGCCATATGGGATTGGTATTTGAAGAGGGGCATAAAAGTATTTAGGGGAGCAGGCGTCAGTTCTGTCGCGCAGACGCAGTCATCGAGAGCACACCACACTCTTCATCATCATAATCTCTCTTTCTCTAGTTCGAAGACGGTTCTCTTGCTATAATTCCATCATGAGTATTAACAAGTTCGGTCAAAGTTCCTCAGCTTACCGTAAGCAACAGAAGTCTTACTATTCCCCTGGCGTCATACTCAACCATACGACCAATGGGGACATTGGTGCTGAACATGTGAAAATATGTAATGTGGAAACGCTAAGTGCGCTTAATGATGTTGTCAATAAAAAATAGGTTGATGATATCATGGGAAAGTTCAGAGTCGACTTGTACGCTGTCATCGACTCCAATACAGCTTTGGATGTTCGAGTGACGAAATACATGACAGATTCTCTGAAGAACCGTAAAGTCTCCAAAAAGGATAATGACGTTTGAATGGCTGACAGATGGCGCTGATATCCTCACCAGAACGGAGAGTGTTAGGTGACATTAGTAGGTTGACAGAACGCGCTGATATTCCCACCAGAACGGAGAGTAGCAGGTGGCATCAAGCAACCGACAGATGGCGTTGATGTTCCTCCAGAACCAAGAGCGTCAGGCGTTATAAGCGGAGTGACATATGACACCTCGCCAGTTGTTTGGCTGTCATCACCACCACCGACAGATGGCGCTGATGTTCCTTCACAAGGACGAGTGGGCAGATGACACTTCGCCGACAGTTTGGGTTTCATCATCACCACCACCGATAGATGGCACTGATGCTGCTCCAGAAGAAAGAAAAGTGAAAGGTGACATGAGCGGAGTGACTGATACCATAAACATAGACTCACAGAACACAGTGTCAACTTGTCGTGTATGTCTTGTGAATGAAATAAGTGTATTGTTTATGCCATTTAGACATTTGTTCTGCTGCTCAGAGTGCGCCATAGGGTGCGACACTTGCGTACTTTTATTTTTACTTTAGAATATTTTTTATTTTAATTTTGTGACTCGAAAATTACGTCCCAATTTTGCTTCAAAATACATGCTTATTTTAAATGCAAAAATGAGCACATTTTTTATTGAATTATTCATCATATTTTGTCTCAAATAAACATCCCCATTTTTTATGCAAAAAAGCAGCACATTTTTGATTGATTGATTCTTTCAATTTTGGTGAAAAAACGTGATCTTTTTGTGATGCAGAAAAGTGGCTCTTATTTAGGGTTTTCAGTGAATTTTGAGTCATTCAGCATTCACTCAGCTTTCACTCAGCTTTTTCCACCATGTCAATAAAGTAAAGTAATGTCAATCGTACCACCATGTCAATAAAGGTGTCACTTTTTTTCATCCAAAAATACTTTCCCTTAAGAATACATGTATTTTTGGATGAAAAAAAGTGACACCTTTATTGACATGGTGGTACGATTTCAGTGAAGCATTTATAGTGAAATGTGAGTGGCTGAGTGAATCACTAAGCTTTCACTCAGCTTTTTCCACTATGTCAATAAAATTGTCACTTTTTTTTGGCTCAAAAACAATACTTTTTTGTATCAAAAACTTGACCAAAAAATTACCATTTTCCCATAAGAATACATGTATTTTTGGATGAAAAAAAGTGACACATTTATTGACATGGTGGTACGATTTCAGTGAAGCATTTTCCGTGAAAGCTGAGTAAATCACTCAGCTTTCACTTAGCTTTTTCCACCATGTCAATAAAAGTGTTACTATTTAGAACAAAAAACAGGCACTTTTTTCATAAAAATAGTGACACTTTTTTGCATTTAAAAAAATGTTGCCGTTTTTTGTATAAAAAATGACAGTTTTTGCATAAAAAAGTGGCACTTCTTTATACAAAGATGACCTCCGATAATAAATGGGATTTTGAATGGGACTGGGGGTTCATACGCGAGATCCTATTGGCTCACCACGCAGATGTAGGTCACAGTAGCATTGGCTGCTCGTTTTCAAAGTGAATAATACCTCATCAAATGTGCTTCACACCGAACACCATATGTTGATGGTCTCTGATGCTGTGAACTGAATGGTTTTGCATAGCCTTTCTGAATGCTTTATATCAAGTGCGACAAAATCGTAAAATTATATTTTGGAATACGACATGCATTTGCCCACAGTATTGGTCTTTGTGCAAATGCCCCTCCCAGTCTTGATTTATGAGAGCTTCACACCTATATTTGAAGCTGATTACCCTAGTGTACTATAAGTGGTACAAATTACTGAAATTTTGTCTGACGCTCTGAGCCTGCATATAGATTTATACCCATTTTTCATTGGCAAACATTTTCAAAATTCGATCAGTGAGCGTCCATGGTAGAGGTGGGGCTTCGATGAATTCAACTATTGAAGACGTACATCTGACTACTTGCAGACAGCATACATTTTCCAAAGTGTCTACCATGGTGGTGTGCGCATGTGCTCTTTGAAACAAAATAATTTTTTTTTCTGAGTAATCCTTTTTTAATACACCCTGTTTATTTCAACTCGCTAAGTTACCGTTCATCCAATTTAATACTAATTGTGTCAATTATTGCTGTCATGTTCTTTTCTATACTCATTTATTTTTTTCTCAATCATCATTACTATTGTCATGCTATATATGTTGACACACCCACTATACTGAATTTGACAAGCAGCCGCCATGTTTTTTTTTTTCCTCACGAATAATTTTTTGATACACCTTGTACATTTCAACTCGCTAAATAACCGTTTTGTGTTGGCGGGGTATCCGCCATGTTTTTTCATTCTTATGATTATTCTTCAATACACTCTGAATACCTGTTGCGTCAATTATTGCTGCCATGTTTTTTTCCATATCTATTTTTCATTTTTTCAATCATCATTATCACTTTATATGTTGGCACATCTGGTATACTGAATTCGATGATTATTCTTTGATACACTCTGTATACTCCACTGATTACCCATTGCGTCTATTATCACTGTCATGATTTTTTGAGCCGGTGATGTATTTCTTACGAACTCGCTCACTTCTTTGAACACATGACTTGCTTATATGAAACTGTTTGATTGATTCGATCTTCCGCCAATTGCGAGTATGCGTCAAATGTCTTATCCCTACTACGCCACGGAACCATTTTGGTGTATTTGAAATATCACACACTTCACTCAATAATATGCCAGGTCATCTTGACACTGTCTTCAGCATTTTGAAGTTATTCGTCTCGTTAGTGATGTCTCTCTCACGAATTTGCTCACTGCTCTCGACACAAGACTTGCTCAATTGAAACCGATCTGATTAATTTCCGCCCATTGCAAGTATGCGCCAAATATCTTTCCCTACCTCGCTACGAGACCACTTTCACTCATAACCAATAACATGTAGTTCTCTTAAGAATATGTCAACATGCCTTCAGCCTTTTGAAGATATTCGTCTCGCCGGTAGTGTCTTTCTCACGGGCACGATCACTTCTCTGGAACACTACACAAAACTTGTTTTATTGAATCCGATCTGAATAATTCCCGCCCATTGCAAGTGTGCGTCAAATGTCTTTCCCCTACGTCGCTACGACACCACTTTCACTCATAACCAATAACATGTAGTTTTCTAAAAATTATGCCAATACTGTTTTGTTTTTGTTTTGTTTGTTTTAAAATTGTTTTTCTGTTAACTAGCTGTCATCCCCCTACGAACGACAACCCTCAGAAGTCTAAACTTGTGCGAGCCAAGGATTAACGAGGTCTTCCCTTTTAAAGTGCGATTCCTAGCACGAAGCCTGTGAATCGAACCCATGTCCCTCTGATCGATATGCTAGCGCTCTTCCATCATGACTACTGCGGCCCATATACCCATATGCCTTCATTTTAAGTAATTCGTCTCGTCAGTGGTGTCTTTCTTACGAACTCTCCCAGTTCTCTAGACACAAGACTTGTTTAATTGACACGGATCTGATTAATTCGATCTTCTCAACCCGTTTGAAGTACGTATCAAATCTATATGTATACGTCTTAACAGTACTTCGCTACGGGACCATCTTGGTGTATTTGAAATAACACACATTTCACTCAGAAATATGTTGAGTCATCTTGATACTTTCTTCAGCATTTTGAACTTATTTTCTTTTTTGAACGGAAATCTTGTTCACGACTCGATTAGTTCTCTGAAATACTCGAAGATTTTTTTTAATTGAAATCATCCCACTCACTTGAAAGTTTCACTCATGTTTTTTTTTTCTATACTCGTCAGATTTGGTGTCTTCCCAGGATCGTAATTTTTTTGATGCGGACCTCGTCGCTACGAGACCATCGTTGTCTATTTGAATTAACATGGACTTCACTCAAGAATATTCCAACCTTCGAAGTCATTTATTTCTTTGGCGTAGGTTGGTTTTCCACTTTCCACGTCTAATCTGAATATTTCAACTCTTTCCAACATTGTCTTCAGGTGTTAGATGCTAGACCAATACAATTGCCCATGTCGTTCACGAGCTCACTTAAATTTAAAAAAAAGCATGAATTTTTCTCAAAAATGTTTGGTGATTTCCCAAAGGTCTTTCCACGCCATCTCTCGCCCATATCTGACTGGTTTTTGCTCCTACCGCCAGCATCTCAGGTGGTGGAGGAGGTGACCCCTTGCACGATGCCTGCAGTGCCCCCAGTATCGACGACGACGTCAAGATGCCCTACAGACGCTTACGATGGATTTATGTTTATTTGTATCTTTAGCACTCATATGCTAACTCATATGCGAATCATTGTACAAGCTGTTGCAATCAATTCGACAAAGATACATATTCAACAATTCGAACAAAGATGGAGAATATTACCATGTCACTGAAGTATTATTTCTTATTTGAAAAAATTAATGTATTTTTCTCGAACTGATGTTATTCATTTCAATAATGCAAACAGACAAAAACAGACATATAATGCCATGGGTTAGAGTGAAACACTTAAAATGCCTTGAATCGATCAATTTGGCTTCAAACTAAACATTCTTATCTCGGCTGACTCAACTTTTTCCGGGAAAAAGAACATCTGACTGTCGTGAGTCACACAACGGCAGCTGATGTGTGCATTATTCTTGGAATTTCATTCTGATCGAGACAGTAAACAAGTCCAAGGACAAATCGTGATTTCTGAAATTTAGATCGGGACAAAGCGTAAAAATCACCGGATGTGCCTTATCGCTATTTCACGGCGGAGACATATTTTTCTTCTGGAATTTCATTCGAGAGAGTGACTTAATAATTCCATCATCATTTTCTGTTGTTCTAAGACAGACATTTTTCATATTTCTTTTTTTCGTTTTATCAATTGAGGCAGCGGCCATTTTTTTTTCTACACAACGAATCACGTGACGTTTTTTTCTCTTCCAGCCAATTGCTCTCAGCGAATCACGTGAGGGGACGTTTTTTCATAACTTCCGCCATCGCTGCCATGTTTTTTTGCAGAAAACACGCGCGCCACTTAGGATGAAACGCAGCTGACGACCTCCCACTCCCGAAACTCTTCGGCGAACACGTCGTCTTCTTCAGCAACCCTCCACCAACGGCGAGAACCCGATGGACGCGGCCATCGAGTGAAAAATCACCGTCAGGAGCAAAGTCACTACAACCTCATGAAAAGTGAGGCCGTATTGACTTCGACATACTACTGGCATCATTTCAGTACTGACAAAAATCGATTTATATGAATTTTCATCCGAAATGCTCAACGATCAACTTTGCTTAAAACACAACATTAATTTTAAACGGTTTTCTCATTTTCTCCAAGAAACAGTTGTTTTAATCAATATTTAGTCATTAAAATCCAGTCTTATGAGGGAGCTAGTGGAAATAAAGGGCTTTGAAGAAGTTATAATTTTTAAATACTTCAGTAATTTCGTAAATATGGCAGGAGTATGTAAAATTGAAATAAAAACAACTTTATCACATTTTATTTGAAATTCCAACAAATAAGCCTATTTTAAGCGATAGTTTTGAAATAATTGAGTTTTGACACATATCTAAAGTTCCGTAACCCAGTCAGAGTAGCCCATTTTTCATTATTTTCAAAGTTCCTGCTGTACGATTTTCTATTTCAAGTTCCCATTTCCATTTTGTTATTTTGTAGGTATTCACTAATTCTATACTAAATTCTTCACTTGTGGCTGGTTGAATGACGAAATATCGAAGCCAATAATAATGAAAAAAAAAAACAATCTTTTTCAAAGCACGACTTTGTCCGAGTAGAATTTTTTAATAATTTATTGTATCGATCATTCAAAGACCGGTTGGACCTGTGCCTTATAAAATGATAATCAGTGGAAGAGAAGTGGAATGGATCTTGTTATGAAACAAAAAAAAAAAAGCTTTTGAGAGGCACTGTTGGTAATGGACGTCACTATACTTTTCCATGAAAGAGTTCTGCTAATGGTAATACCGAGCATCAAAGTATGGATACTCCTGGCATAAGTTCGTTTGCCATTGTGAGATCAGACTTTCTGGAAAAAATACATGATTAGTATTTTTTCCGCATGAGATACTACCAAATTTTTGGATTCCCATTCTACAATTTAGTAGGATAACATAATGAAGCGCAAAGCTGTGCTCTTGTGCACTTGACATGAATAAGCTCCCAACAAATCATTGATGTCAAGAAGAAAAAGTGAGGTTGCTATATTAGATCCTTGCGGAACACCAGCATTTTTATGCAGAGTAGCATGAAACTTCATTAACCATCACGTGGAGAGATCGGTTTGGGAAAAAAACAGATAACAAATAACAGAACTGGAGAAAGCACAACATGTGATGGATGCTAGATAAGCAGTCCTGAGTGCCCTGAGCAGTCGGAGAAATCAAGTATGACAGCCTTCTGCATTCGTTAGACTAAGATTTCTGACATATTATGGCAATCCGGTATGATTTTTAGGTTTGAGAGCAGTGTGTCTATCATTCCACCAAGGACCCCTATTATCAGAACCACCATTTTAACGGAATGTGGAACTCAAAGAGTAGTTGACGATATTTAGGCCGTTTTTTTGCATCTTCTCGGAGGATGTTCGTTTCGCCAGGAGCCGAAATCCCAATTACGGAAATTGTCTTAGTATTTCGGTCGAGGAGGACTACATCAGGCTTATTGGCTTGTATTTGCCCAAGGGTGGGAAATGAGTAGTCCATGTGGAATTTTATGTACTTCAGGAAAGATAATGATTCCACAAAATAAAAATTGATTAAAAATAATAGAGGTTTTTGCTTAGTCCGTATACAAAACGGTCTCGTTATTTTTTATTCCATATTTGCCGACACCCTATTGTATAGGGTAAGCTACTGAGGGGTTTATCACAAGCCTGGAAGATTCGTTACAGAAAAAAATTATGAGTTCGTGAACACAGAGAACAAGTTTGAGATTCCGGAACTGACAGTGAAGAGAACTGAATTAAGATTCTAACACCTGACAATTGTTACTGCAAGTAAGACATTTGTCTACTTGAAGGCCTAGGAATTTGACTTGCTGAACCGTTTTCATATTACCACCGTTATTATCAATATAGACACGTTCGAACAAGTTTTTTGGCGATTATGTAATCGCATTGAATTTGTTTTGTCAATATTTAGGTTTAGGCGATGCACTCTGAACCAATCCTCTATGCTCGAAAATGTTTCAGTGCACTTTGTCAACAGTAACTCGTCCGCTTTATCTAAGATAGTCAGCAACGTATCACTTGTGTTCATGTCGAAAAAAAAAACTTGACTGGTAGATTGTCTAAATCATTCAGATATAGTATGAAGAAAATAGGTCCTAAACGTGGGCTCTGAAGTACACCAATTGTGACTTTTTGTTTTGAAGAAATAACACAACTGAAAGCTACACAACCACTGGTGTGGAATACCTCTTATTCCATATATCTGAATTGCATCTAACAGAATACGATGTACGAAAGTATAATCGAAGATTTTGGAAAAACTGGAGGGTGGTGTAATAGGTTGATAGTTCTCCAATAGCCATGAATTACCACTTTTATGAATTGGTACTATTTATCCAGTCTTCGAAAGGTCTGGAAATGATCCCATTGATGAAGATAAATTGACAATTCGAGTGGGATGAGAAATAAAGGAATGGCAATCTTTTTTTTGAATATTTCGTCATATCCAGAAGAGGTCTTATTTTTCCTTTTGTTGAACAAAGTGTTTAATTATTTCTGATTTTTAATAGTTCTCTTCATACCTATTTCTTATTCAAGAATAAAATGTATTGATTTTGTATCTTTTGCAGGTTTATTGGGTTGGACCTATCTTGGGAGCAGTATTTGCTGGCATCGTATACAAGATCTTTTTCAAAGTTCGTAAAGGAGAATCCGACTCTTACGATTTCTGAATTGACGTCTTATGGCTCTGTTCCTTGAATACCCGAACACCAATGTACTACAGGAAAAGTGAACACATTCTCGGAGACTGATTGCTTTCATTTTGGTCATTTTTGCATTCCGTAGACAATGGTTTCGGGAGGAAAATGAACAATGCCAATGATATACCAAAAAGTTTTTGAATATATTTTATGTTTAGTGTACCAAAACGAGTGATAATGTTGATGCTGATCTACATTTCCTATTTTCGAATGTTGTAACATATTGCTTACTGTGAATAAATATAATATTTTTGCGTAATTGGTTTGACGTTATTTCTTTCGTGATTTCAAACAAAGGGTTCCTATTTCTTCCTCATTACCTGAATTTATTTTAATTTAATTTATGAAACTTCAACAAACAACAGCAACATTTTTATTGAAATGCAAATTGGATATAAATGTTTACGCTAATAAAATAAATAAATAAATAAAAATATATTTCTAAAATTCAGAGTTGACAAATCCACTAAATTCTACAGCTCAAAAACAAATTGCATTGCCTTCTTTCTTCGCCCTTGCGGGCTTGGATTTCGGTAAAGGTAGATCCGGACGCACGGAGAGCCGCCTCCTCCTCCACCCCATTGCTGGGGAGGAGGGCGAGCGCTTGTGCCAAGTGTTGCCTAGGGCCCCGATTAAGGGACGCTGACTGCCGCCTCCGCTGGTGTTGGCGGTTGTTCGGGCTGTAGAGCTTATGTGGGTCGTAGATGACATAATAAATACGCCTCCTGCAAAGCTTATGCGTATCGTTCATTGCATTCCATTGGATACTGCTGTTGTCTAAGTTCACGTGAGGCTGATTATTGCGAGCTTACCCCGGAAAAGGCTAAAAGCAAAAAACCGGGTCATGGAAATTGGCGTGTTCTACGTATCTTGGTTCCTTACGGAACCGGTTCCTCCCATCTTTCTTCGAAGATGTCCAGCGCTTGATAAATGAGCCCGCCGTGTTTGCGGGGCTCATTATCAAAAATTCTCAGTCTGGTGAGATCTCTAGTTAGAGAACTCTTGGGGAGGTGGAACTTGTAAAACTTGTATGACAAGTTCTTTACGTGTGTCTGGATCGAGTCGACGCCTGCAAGGGCACGCAGCGCATCCAATCGGATGTATCGATCACTGTTTGTGATGATACGGAGCACTTTGTTCTGCATCCTGTCCAACCTCATGAAAGGAGTTTTGGGCAGGCTGCAGAACGCTGGGCAAGCGTACAACATCGCTGGCCGAATCATCTGTTTATAGATTGCCATTTTAGACTCTAGCTTCATCCTTGAGCCTCTGGCTATCAGGGGGTACACGCGTTTTACCGCAGCTGCGGCCCTCTGGATAGCCACGTTCAGGTGCTTGTGCCATGTTGTGCGCTTGTCCAACTGCACTCCCAGGTATCTCACATTGGTTTTCACCTCCACAGCCATGCCTTTGACCGTCAACTTCTGTGGTATTTTCGTAAATTTGAATTTTTTCGAGAAGTTGATGGCCTCAGACTTAGCCGGGTTCACCACGATCTTATTATCCTCCAGATACGGTATGATCTTCCTGTCCAGACGGGTCTGGACCTGCATAGCAGCTGCAACGCTTGAGAACGATTGGGCGTATATAGCGGTGTCATCCGCGTATATAGCCGTTTTCGTTCTCTCGCACAAGTGTGGGGATAGGCTAGACCCCTGTGGAACACCTGCTTCGATTGCATACTCTGCGGACCTTGTGTTGTTCACCCTCACCGCAAAAGTTCTGTTGACCAGGAATGAGTTCATAAGTCTCACCATGTATAAAGGCATGCGTGCTTGGAGCATTTTGCAGATAAGACCCTCAACCCATACCGAGTCGAAGGCTTTTTGCATGTCAAGCAGGACCATGACTGTATTCATCCCTCGATGAGCTGCCTCTTTTATCTCGTGAACAACTCGGACGATTTGTGAGGTCGTACTATGACCTGCACGAAATCCGAATTGCTCAGCGGGGATCAATTTGAGTGTCTCCTCGAGGGATATCAACCGCTTGAGAAGAATCTTCTCCACTGCCTTGGCAACGACACTCAGAAGTGAAATCGGGCGGTAACTATCGAGTTGATGGCCATCCTTGCCCGGCTTCAGAATAGGTATCACCAGCGCCTTCTTGAGGCAATCTGGGTACCGCTGCCACTTGATGATGGCATTAACAATATGCAAGAATTGCACGAGGGGCTTCCTCGGCAGGTTCTTGAGTAGAATGGCGTCCAAGCCATCCGGCCCAGGCGCCTTATTCGTCGGAAGTCGCTTAATGACTTCCGTCAGTTCCTCATAGGTTGCCATTAATTTGGCGAACCTATTAGGACCGATAGGGATGGGCATAGTTTGTCTGAAGTCCTCGGTTATCTTAGACTTTACTCTATGTCCGTCGCTAACGTCCGGCGCCCTCTTGTGAACATTGGCGAAATGCTCGCCGAATAGCTCCGCCTTCTGAGGGTCTGTCACTGCACGTTCGTTACCGCCCACTATGGCCGGGACGGGTTCGAAGCGTCTTGATATGCGATTCGTCATCCGCCACAGCGAGTTGTCTCGAACGTCCAATTTCTCCAGTTTGTTCTTCCACCAGGTATCGTTATGGTCGTTGATCAACTCCGAAATCTCTCTACCACGAAACATATCGGCTCTATGCTCCGGATTTCTGGTGGCTTGCCACCTTTTCCGGAGGGAGTTTTTCAGAGTGATCAACTGCCTAACTTCCGGCGGGAAAACATTCTGGTTCCTCTTAACCACTATCTTCTTGATAGCGCGGTCGCGAGCGACCTGAATGTTACGAATAAAAGTGAGAGTTGCCTCCTCAATTCCATCCCGAGTGATGCCAGGCGTGATGGTCGTCCTGGCATTGATAACTCTTCGGAACTCGGCCCAGTTCCCGTAATCGTATAGGGTTTTGGGAGGTATATCCTCTCCCTTATACTGGAGACTGAACAGTACTGGGTCGTGATCCAAGGTCATCTCGTGGATGGCCTTGAGTTCACTCATATGCGTAACATTCTTGTTCACCACCAAGTCAATAATGGTCGGAGTAGACCCATTCCAGGGGTAATGCGTCGGCTCATCAGAGTGGATGATTACCGCGTCACTACACAGCGAGTACTCCCACAACATCTTACCGTTGGCGTTTGACTGTGAAGCCCCACTCCACTCAGGTCTCCTGGCGTTGAAGTCCCCTACCAATAACACCTTGTGGCCCGTGTTACACAAATTGTCCAAGTCGGACTGTGTGAACCTATCCCTGGGTTGGTTATAGACTGCGAACAGGCAAGTCCCATCCGCTAGCTAGATACCAACGTACTCTATCGAGCTTTGTTGGGCTGGGAGCTGCGTGTACGCAATGCCATCCTTGACAAGGATGGCCACCCCCCCCCTCACTGCCCGAGGGCGGTCTGCCCTGACAGTGGAGAAGTCCTTCAATCGGAATCTATGGTCCGGCCTGAGCCAGGTCTCCGATATGAACATTAGGTCTATCTGATGCCTGCCGATGAAGTCAGTAATAAGCGGGAGCTTATTATTCACTGAACCGGCGTTAAACATGCATGCCTTTATACGACCTTTAAAAATTATAGCGCTGGCTATCCCCGAGGACTTCAAGGGCAGCCATAGCCTTTTCCAAGGCCTGTGCTAGCCGGGCGATCAGATCGTCCATGGCTCTGCACAGTTCCGAGATGTTAAGCATCGCACTAACCTGCTTTATTTTGTCACCTAGGCCCATCATCTGCTGCAGGTCAGAAGCACCTGATCGGGGGTTCCTATGCACCGGCGACTGGGGTGGTGGTGTGTAGGGGATTTCGGGTGCTTGGGGTGCTCCCTGTATCCTGTTGGGCATCGTACTTCTCCCCGCTTCTTGGGAAGGTGCGGGGGGAGCGCTTTGCTCCTGGGCGCCTCTGTTCCATGGGTTTGTCTTAGGGATCGGCGCTGGGACGAATCTGGGCTGAACGGGCTTCCTCTAGGTTTCCCTGTCCTCCAGAAACTGTATCCGGCTTTGGTAAACTGGGCACCCTACGCTATTCGCGGGGTGGGGCCCGCTGCAGTTGGCGCAGGTGGCTGGCACGTCCGGCGACTTTTTTCACGTGCTGGTGGGGTGCGTTGCCGCGCATTTCAGGCACCTGGCCTCCCGCTGGCAGTTTGACGTTGCGTGGCCCTACCGCTAGCAACGGTGACACTGGACTATTGCACGCTCGTTTTTCCTGAGCTCCCATGTTATTCTGATATGCTGGAGCACTCTCACCTGCTTTTGCAGTTGTCCCAGTGTCACGTTGCGAGGGGTTGTGATGAGGTACAACGGGCGACGTTTTGTTGTCATCCTCATCATTTTCTAGACCTGGATGCCGTATTTATCAGCCATCTCGTTTATGATGTCGTCCTGGCAGACATCCGAGTCGAGACCCCTTCAACACGAATGCGTGTGTTCTGTTCTGCGGCAGGGTGTATGTGTGAAACTCCGTCCCTGTAGTTTTGAGGAGGTCGATCATCGTCTGACGATCCCCCACGTTGTCGGTGAACACCTGGGTTTCTCTCCCAGTGTGTTTCACATTAATGTCCCCCTTTAATTCCGACTTCATTTGTGCCGTGAGGGATCTATCTAAGTTGAGCCTCCCCTGTATCACTATCGGAGGCAGCATTCTTGGTTTTGCTGGTTGTTGCTGTTTCTTAGTTTTGTTCGTGTTTGTCTTGTTTTGTGGTTTCCTTGAGCCTTGCTGTTGGCTGTCCTCCGATAGAGACTCGTCCTCGTTGAGCGAGTCAAATTTATATGCTATAGGAACGGGTTCCTTTTCAGCAGTTTTCCTCGGTTTGCCAGCGGTCTTCGGTTTCTTGAAGCCTTCTGGGTCATCTTCGGTTTCTGAAGTCGGGTCCTTTGAGAGAGGGGGGAATTCGTCCCTCACCCTGATCCTGTTGGGGGATCTCAGGAGTCTCCTCGTGTGAGTAAGCTTTTCTAGCTCCTGATGATAATCTTGTGCGAACTTTTTCTTGTAAAATTCTCGGACCTGGGCCGACATGGCTTCCCTCAGGAGCCTATCTGGCATGTCCGCGAAGTCTGCAGGCTTGTTGATCGACAGCTTTTCGTGCGCTAGCACTTTAGCCTGCACTTTGCTGTCGATCAACTTTTTGAGACCCGCTATTCTCTCATCGATGGCGACGGTAGAGTTTAGCGGAGCCTTTGTCGATCATCAGCCTCAGAGTCCGAGTCTGAGGAGCTAAATTGTACTTTGCGAGGAGACTCCCTCGCTCTAGCTTCCAAAAGCCTTTTATTTTCATTTATTTGCTGTTTGCGTTGCTCCTGTTGCTTTTTCTCCTCTTGCTCTTGAAGCCGTTTCTTCTCCTTCTCTCTCCGGTTTTCCTCCTGGAGAGCCCGTTCAGCCTCTTTCCTCTTCTTTTTCTCTTCTTTCCTCTTGTTCATTCGCGATATTGCGATCTGGAACCCTACGAGTTGTGGTGGATTCCCCTTTGTCGTGGCGGCGCTCGATGTCTCCATCTCACTCACCCCCTGATTAGCCGGTGTTGTTTCTGGTGTTGGTTTTGATGTAGAGGGTCCACTCTCCACGCTCTTGATTTGGTCCATGGCCCTCTGCATCTCTTTCCTCATTTCTGTTGGATCTACCACCCTACCGAAAATTGTTGTTGGTCGAGAAACGTTCGCGACAGTTTCCAATTTTGTTGGTCGGTTTTGGCCTTTCGACACACTTTCCGTTCGGTTCCCGACACTTTCCAAAATTTTCGCCTGACTTTCCATTCCACTTTGAATTTGTGCGTTCACCACACTTTCCAAAGTAGAATGGACGTCTTTCATCACCCTTTCCGTTGTCCTTGCTGCTTTTTTCCATTATTGCGTTCAGCACAGTTTCCAATTCTGTCCCTACACTTTCCAATTCGGTTAGAATTTTCATGGTTCACTACACTTTCCATATCTTTCGCCGTACTTTCCGAAACTGATACTTGTGAATTTGAGTTTTTCAGCGCATTCGCCACACTTTCCATTTTTGTACCCCGTGATATTGGGGTAGTTATTCGTGGCACAGCGCCCCGGCTCGGGTTGTGGGCGTTTTGTGCCACTTCTTCCTCAATAAGCTGGATCCAAGTTTTTGTTGGAAACGGGTCCGAAACAGTTTTGCTATTATATATGGGCAACATGTTCAGAGCCCGTCTTCTTCGATTTTCCAACTCGGGGCTGTGGACTAGCGCCTCGATGGTAATTGGCCCTGCGGCCGTGTAGAGTTAAGCCGGCACGTCCTGGCTGCTGTCGGTGGATGGGCCCCTTGTCAGGGTTCGATCCGCCTCAGCGATACGGAGGGCGTTGCGGACCCTACTCGATCCGAGCCCGTTTTCGTCCTCCGCTGCCTCAGCGTCGACCGGACCTGTTGTAGGGTCGCCCATCCACTTGTCCCAAGTACTTTGGGAAGTGTGGCGAACTGTGGTTGGTCTTTCCACTGCTTTATTAAAGTTCACGGCTTCCGAAGTATTTTCGGAAGTGTAGTGAACGGTCTTTGTTGGGGTATTCCAAGTGTTTTGGAAAGTGTAGGGAATCTGCCGTTTCATGAATTCGGTGAATCCCTCACTTTTCGAAGTCGATTGGGAAGTGTCGAGAACCGAACTTCCCAGATCGACTTCATGTTCCTCTTCGTCGCTCAGAGTCTTTTGGAAACTGTAGTAAACGTTTTCGGTTTCCAGTCCCCCAATACTACAAATATTTTGGGAAGTGTGGTGAACGTCGAAGTTGAAATTGTTTGATTTTCCTTTATGCTGCAAGTCGCTAAGGGTGGGTGGGTGGGGTAGGGTGGACGGCCTTCTTCCATATTTGAGTGGTGGGGGGGGGTTGGTGTGCCCACCCGGCCTTTTCCAGTGATGATAGGTGGGTGGGGGTGAGAAGCTATCTACAAAACCTTCCTCACCTGGGGGTTCTTCACCAGCAGGCATCGGAAGTGCTGCCGCCTCGTCTTGAAGTATAGGTGATGTGCTTATTCTTCCGATGTCGGTGGTCGGGTGCTGGGGTGTGCTACTCCTGATCACTGGCTCTTGAGTGTCTTGGGCACCATCTCCGTCGCTGCTCAGATATTTGATTCCTTCTTCAGGGGTAGCGTCCCAGATGAGGAAGGGGGTATCCGTTTCGGCTGTTGCTGCTGGGGTGGAGGTCGTGGCTACCATCCTCGCCGATCGCCTTATTCCCAGGATGCCGGCTCTTGGTGATGAGGGCTTGTTTTGTAGAGCCCCTTCGTTGGTGGCATCCATTTCTGCATCAGAGCTGGCTTTTGGAGGTGGCATCTCGGGCGGATTTTGCCGAGGTGTCGGCGCATCTTCAGCTAGGGGTTGACTCTCCTCGGTGGCTTCCGGGGTGGCTGCTCTAGGTGGAGGGGGTAGAGCTTTCCCATCCTCCACGTCGTCTCCAGGCTTAGTGACTTCTAGAATCCTCACTTTCTTGTCCGGCGGCGAGCTACCGGACGAGGAGGAAACGTTCGAGACCACTTGCAAGGTGAAATTTGCGTTCGCGGCGGGTATGGTGTCTTTGCACTGGGTGGGCTGAGTGTCACTGTCACTGGGGAGGGTTTTAGCGTCACTTTCACTTTGGGCACTGATGTCTTTGTCACTTATTGTCTTTTGCCTGGAGACGACGACTTTTTCGGTCTTGGCGGGCTTCGCCGGGGTTTTTCGTTTCATACCTCTTCTCTCCGAGTCACTTCCGGACGTGGCATCCGTGCCGGAGCCAATGCCCGGGAAGCGGCGCTGCGACCTGGCTCTGCCCACGCATGGGGGAGCCGGAGACTTCAGGTTGTGAAGTCCTCCCCCGAGCTATTGCTTATGAGGGAGGCAACGAAAATCTCTTGAGAGAACCTTAGGACTTAGATGGCTCTGTCGTTAAGGTCTACTAGCGCGTAGTATACAGTGAGTTGTTTGGTTTGCGCACTTGTACTCTCTGAATAAGCCCGTCCGTCCCAAACGGCGGTTCGGACGATACTTTTTACGCTAAAACCAACTCCCATTTGGGTCTAGAATAAAAAAATGTACCATTTACCTATTGGAAATGGTTCACACAACCATAGAGGTCAATCAATATTTGTCGGGACGCAGGTATGAATACCCAAGATAGGGGACATCACAATTGTTTACACCAGGCGATGCAGAAAATTGTGCAGATTCCGGAACTTCAATCGGTTTCTTCAAACACACCCTCGTTCATGAGAAAATAAATATTTTGTCATGTCCCGATAACTGAAATCTGTGTATGGACCCGATAAAGGTCTACCAAGTCACAACATGAATTCCAGTCATATTCCGGTGTTGCCACATCAAGTTCTGTATCGAATCATCACATAATTCAAGTGGGTTGTATATATAATTTCACTTGACGTCCTGCTAGGGTATACTGACTTGAATTCATTTTAAATAAGTTGATAGTGTTCCATATAGAATCGTTTGAAGAAATGTTTTTTTATGCCTATAATACTAGCGGGTGTCCACGGAAGGTGGCTAGCCTTCATAATTTCCTTATTTTCAAGATAATAGAATGAAATTTAAGTGATTCGACTTAATTTAACCTTCACGGAAATGACAGAAACTTACAATATTTGAATAAATAACTTCTTCCACCTCCATATTATGATTTCAATAGAACAATATATGTCACTTGTCTATATTAAAAATAAATTTTAAAATATAGTCATAAGAAGTGACAAGTGATAGATACATGGTTATGTCCCGGAATGTCATAAGGAGACAAATGGAGTAAAAATATAACAGGTGTCTAATTTAAAAATCGAAAGTTTATGTCACTTTCGGTGAAACTGGAAGTTGCACGGAATTGAATCACTTGTCAGAAAATGCAATTTTATGTCGTATACCGATCCTTTAATTTTCAATACACTATCTTCGGAAACTAAAAAGAAATATAGGCAATCCTCCTTCCAAGGAAACCCGGTATATACTGGGTGATTCAGAATAAGACCGACAAACTCCGACAACAGATTCCTTACTTCATTTTGAAGTGAAAAGTTGCTAACAAGGTATGTCCTAAAATGCTTCCCCTCTGAGATACAGGGTGTCAAAAGTACAAAAAAAAATGAGATTTTAATTGTTTTGTCCAAAATTCCGGAAGGAAAAAATTTGGTACACTAATCAAAGTTTATGGAAGTGCTAATTTGAAGTTGAATTTTTTTTATTTGTGCAAACCAGTGGCGTAGCCATGACCCGATAAATATGTGCAAACGAATTATGGAAACATGACAACGGTAATATGAGGAAAAGAAAACTATTTTTGATTGGTAATTGTAGTATTTTTTCATTTCGGGAAGTTCTAACCCCACTCACCGCCATACTGGGTATGGTCTTGGTCTTTACCCATTATGGCGGACGCTCTTTTTCATCAAAAATCGCTTGACATAGGTTTTCAAAGGGCTTCACGAGTATAAGGCGTTGAGCTTTGTGACACCATTCGCCTTTCAATATGTCAGATGCCTAGTAAATGGCGTATAACCTTTATTTTCAGAACTCCATTGGTACGGATATTAAATGGCAGGGGGAGTGGAATACAAAGTATTGTATATTTTTCAATGGAACTTGTATATTATTATATTACCATATTCCAAATGGAACATCCGCAAATAGCAGTGGATAAAAAGTATAAATATCTATCAAATCATGTTGGAGTTGCCCATACCTAACTCCTATAGTTTTCTTTGTTGAGATGTATTTTCGATTCCAAGATCAAATCACCTTGTATGAAGAATTTGAATGACGCAGTATTCAATACCCGGAAGTGGATGCTTCAGATGATAAAAATCTTGAGCAATACATGAAAATCTCTTTACATAAATACAAGGTTCAGGTGACGATTTAGGAAGCGACTATAATTTTTCATCTGGAGTCGTTGGCGCAGTGTCGCAAATGTAATGGAATTTAAGCTATTTTCACCGAAACATGCAGGTGGTTATTTCCAACCAAATGATTGATAGTGAACATTATTTCATCACATTAAGCACTGCAAAAGTATCCTCTTTGAAGAACATTGCACAAATGAATGGCAGATTTAATTCAACGTTCGTGAGGGAAAGTAGTTGTTTTTTCCAGATATTTGTCTCATATTTTCCACTTTGTGTAAATGTGTGCAGTGAAGGGTATTTCGACGTGGTCGAAATTATTCGTTTCTTTTGATATAACAAAGTTTCAGAAAATTCTCAAACTCAAATTGAAATGAGTCTCGTGAAGTTGTCCGAGATGGAACTTTGCCAAAGTGAATTCAACAAACTGAATCATAAAATCTGACGGAATTTCCGACAATAGTTCTCGAGAAATGACTTTCAAACTATGATCAGTCCTTTGCAAATTATTCGACCTCTCTCATAATTTGGGGATATTTCCGACCTGATAGAAAATTGAAAGAATACAACCAGTTCCCGGAAAAGGTCATGGAAAAAGCCATTAACATCGAACTTATAAAATATCTAGAACGCGCAGGGATTTTGAATGACCGACAATATGGTTTCCGTCATCAGAAATCAACCGGTGAGCTGCTTGCTTATGTCTCACATATATAGCGGCAAACAATCGAAAATTATGGAGAAACTCCTGCCGTTACATTTCATATATCCAAGGTGTTTGATGAAGTTTGGCACCGGGGATTCCTTGCCAAGCTTCATTCTTTTGGCTTGCCCCCCCCCTCCAGTTGTATTCCTCACTATCTAATTTATCTAATGGTTGATGGAGTTTCATCCGACACTCTACCTATAAATGTTAGTGTTCCGCAGGGATCCATTCTAGCACAGCTTGGCGGATAACAGTCCCCTTCATACCGCTTCCCCTTCGAAAGCTCATATACTAGCCAGTGAAACCGGAAAAGAACGAGGAAGGAAATTCAAGATTGAGGTTTCAACAACTTGGTAGAATTAATTCAATGCAAACAAATCCAAAGCATGTCTTTTCAGTGATTGATTCTATCATACATTTTCATTCATATACTAGTAGTTGTATTATATCATATTTTTCACTGACTTTGATAAGAAATAAATTTGAAATTTGTCATAAAGTTCTTCGAAGTTTTCTTAGTATAAATCTGCAAATAACAGGTTATGGGCCCAGACCCGTCGTAAATTGAAGACTTTCGAGAATATCTACCAATTAGTGCTGTTATCGAAGTTTATCCGAGAAATTTGCCAAACATTCTCAAAGTACGAAGTATCATGGACAAGTTTCCCAAATTCGAAAAACTGCATGGACTGGAAAATTTTCATTCATGGAGGACAATGGTCTTTGCCTACATGGATTTATATAATTTGTATAAAATCGTAACTGGCGAGGATAAGAATCCAGCAGAATTTCCACCCGAAAAAAATAGTTCTGCTGAAATAGTACGGATCTATGAATCTAAATGCGAGGACTGGCGATACAGACATTCTCTATCGAGGGCTTTCATTCTTTTTAATGTCGATACAAATATAACACCACAAATCACATGTTATTCAGACTCTTGTGACATGTGGAGGGTATATTGAATGATTTATTCGATCGAGAAAATGAATATTCATTGCACGCATTAGTTAAATCTTTTGTTGGTATCAGATGTGGGTCAAAGTTCGTTATACCAGATCACATTGCTAAATATAATGAATTGTGGTCCAGGTTGGTCGAAAGGACTTCAAAGACTCTCAATGAAGAAAATGACTCTCTAGAAGCCGCTCTTCGTCCATTAGCAGTTTCAATGAAAGCTAAAGGTCATTTTTTCTTAACCACTCTACCAGTTGAAATTGATAATATAATCGACAATTTGAAAACGAAACAAAATGTGACATATGATGATATATGTACAAGGCTATTGGAACTATCCTCTGCGTCGTCTTCGTCTCAAGATAATCAAGCCTATATAATGAGAGATAGGTTGGATCATAAAGCTCCTCATGAGGAATGTACTTATTGCAAACAGCATAAGAAATGGTATAGAGGACATACCTTGAAAAACTGCCGAAATAAAAAGAAGGAAGATACTACGAATAATGTTGTTATGACTCAGATGACGATAATGTAGCATATCCAGCATCAACACATCCCATCAATGCATCGAGATGGATATTCGATATGTCAGGAAACAAGCAATCTTTTTGTAATCTCAAACCATATGTTGGATCCATCCGATTAGGGAATGACAAACGAGTAGAAGTCACCCATATAGGCAATGTCAAACTAAATGCTTTATTGCCCAGTGGTTCGAAACTCAATGTAACATTACACGATGTTCTATATGCTCCAGACCTGAAATGTTCGTTAATGTCCTGGGAAATAATGAAAGCTAAGGGAATAACTATGAAAAGAGAGAAAGGAAGAATGGAAAGATTATTGGCTGGGTGGTTTCGAAATTCAAAGGAAACGTATTCCAAGAAGTTCATGAAGAATCGTCAAACCTCAGTATTGTCACATGGCACAGGCGATTGGGACATCTCCCGATATCTTCCTTTAAAGAACTGGGAAGGGCTGTAGCAGATCCTGATATATTACCAAAAGATCGACCACTCGTTGATTGTAAGGCATGCAAAACATCAAAAATCACAAGAAAATTTCGAAAGAGCCTGCCAATTCATGTTCAGAAATTTGGGAGAAAATTCATTCAGATGTAGCCTGCTCTTTTTCAACAAAATCTGTGGGCGGAAAGTTATATTACGTATCTTTCATTGATGAATTTTCGAGATTTACCGAAGTGAAATTCATCAAACACAAGAACGAAGTTGAAGCAGCTGTCATTGAGTATGTCACACGAATCGAGCGTTACACAGGCGAAAAGATAAAATCATTCAAATCCGATAATGGGGGTGAAACAAATGGCCTAGCAGAAAGAATGAATCGAACGATCACGAAGATGTCCCGAACTAACCTATACTTGCTGTATATACAAAGAATCGAATACCTCATTCCTTCACTAAGGAGACACCATTTGAAATGTTTCATGGAACAAAACCATTGATAAGTCACTTGCGCTATTTCGGACAGAAAGCGTATATCCACATTCCTGCAGAAGCTCAGAGACCTGGTAGTAAATTTTTTCCGCGTGGAATAAAATCTGCGATAGTAGGCTACAGTGACAAATTGGGTTGGTACCGATTCTGGACTGATAATAAGGTAGTTTTGTCCAGATATTTCAAATTCACTCCTGAAGAAGATTCCATCTTCATTCCACCACAGAAAATACAGAAAAAATTGAAAGATGAGGAGGAAAACGAAGACTTAGTGATAGAGAAAGAAAATGTTGAGGAAACAACTGAAGTACAAATGTCGGAAATGCAACCATCAACTTCCAAAATCATAAGAAGAAGTAACCGAGAAAGTAGACCGCCCTGCCGTTATAATGACGAATCATGCAAATTAGCCATTGATGAGCCAACTTCCTACATAGATGCAATTTCCTGTGCAGAATCTGAGATGTGTATTCATACAATTGATGAAGAACTAGAGTCAATGCGGAAGAATGATGTAAGGGATATAGTCACACTTCCACCAGAACATAGCGCAGTGGGTTGTCGCTGGGTTTTCAAGAAAAAATGGTCAGATGTGGCAGATATTCCGAAATATAAGGCGAGACTAGTGGTCCAGGGCTTTAGTCAAAAACCTGGAGTTGATTTCGATGAAACTTTTGCTACAGTTGTTAGATACGAAACAATTCGAATTATCCTTGCATACGCTATCCATAATTAAATGGCAGCTAGACAAATGGATATCAAAACTGCATTTTTGAATGGTGAATTGGATTTCAATATATATATATATATATATATATATATATATATATATATATATATATATATATATATATATATATATATATATATATATATATATATATATATATATTATAAATGAAAAGTAACTTGTGACATCTACAGTCACTAGCTTGAAACTTAATTTGACACGAGCCATGGAATCCAAAGGTAGATGATTATCTACAACATTGACAGGCAGCCAACAAAATTCGTTGTTCTAACCAACCCAAGGCTCAATCAAGTTTCTCGTGCGTTAAGAGGAACGCAAAACAGAATCTAAAGTGAATAGAGTGTTTTCGATTCAATTCCGAAAACCCATCATCCGTGGACAGCGCTGTTTCGTAGTTACCCACCCATCAGCACGGCTTTATGAGATCTCTCGAACTATCTATCGAGACTGATTGTCGAACTCAGTCCTCACATCCATTTGTCATCACTTTGAAGAAATGCTGAATATCTTTTATCCAGGACTCGTTCATTCGACAAACGGCAAAGCCTTGGAACTCACTACATCGGAAGGTGTTCCCTAAGGCATACAACCTAGAGAAACTGAAGAAGAACACCATTTTCTATAAATATTTCCTTCTCGTGGGAGCCAGAACATATAAAATATTCATGGCTAGACTGTGGTGAGTTCTGCATGACTAACTGATTCTTGCAATTTTTTTTACAAATTTGTATTCATCTATATTAATATTCTAATTGAATTTAATATGATTATTATTAATTACAATTCGTATATCTCGAAACATTCAGTTGGTTTCAAATTATCATCAGAGTCCAGGAAACCACACTGTATATTATTTTTGTTTGCTTTTTCAAATCAAAATATCTTCTTTCAAAACCACATTTTCGAATATCTGAAGTTACGGAAATGCAAATAGCTTGAAAAAAGGTACTTGAAAAAAGAAAAAACAAAATTTTAATTAGCGGGTCATGTGTATGTCCCAACAATTCGGGAAGACCCGATAAGTGAGTTCCATGCATGAGGTGTGCACGTTTGTGCGCAACCTGCAAAGTGATAGAAGAATAGTACAAAGGCGTAGAAGGGTCAACAACAATATTGTATTGTATTTGTATTACTAGGGAGGAAAGTGCCACTTTTCCTCCCGCAGGATGTAGTTTACTTCCCGACGCGAAGCGGAGGGCAGTAAACATCCAAGGGAGGAAAAGGTACTTTACTCCCATGTGATACATATGATTTTTCCTCCTACCGACCTTTTTTTGAAAATTTATTTACGACACAAATAGGTAACGAATATAATTAAGAACACAAGAATTATTCATTAAACAAATTTATCAATATATGCTATACAATTAAGTACATAGTATTGTTTAACTATATTTTAGAATTATTTATGTTAATATTGAATGTGCAGTTTTGAGCAGCACTTATATGAACACCATTGGAAGAAGATAGGGTTTGAAGAGGAGCTTTAGTACTTGAAATATTTTCGCTTAGCACATTGTAATGGTGGTAACTTCTAGAAGTGCTTGGCTGATTTTGATCAAGTTCAGGTTCTACGTTATTTCCCATAATTTGATCAGAAACTTTTCTTTTTTTTGTGTAAGATTGTTCTACATAACCTTCTGCGATATTGGTTGATTTCCAACCGCCATGCTGTTTTAGAGCTGAAACATCCCCACCAGCGTTTACTAACAGAGTTGCTGAAGTTCTTCTGAAACTGTGCCCTGTGTAATGTTCGGCATTTGGAAGATTGAGATATTCTGCAATTTTTTGTGGTATTTTGGATATACTATTCTTTCCAACCACTTGATTTATACATTTGCCTGCTTTAAAGCATACCAACAATCGTTTATGCTCAGTTTTAGGACGTAGACAGATATACTTTTTAACGATTTGAACAAAATTTGGGACGTTACCTGTTGTAGTATTGATAACGAAAGTTCGTTGTTTACACGTTTTTGAAGTTGGGATATTTATGACTAAAAGATTGTCTTTACCTTCAATATCATCCATAGTCATTTTAATAAGCTCATCACATCGACATGCTCCAGAAATTCCAATAACAAGGACTACCTATGAATATTTTATATCAAATATTAAATTATTTGCATGGGATTTCATTTCTTACCTTCATTAATAAAAAAGCATCATCGGGGGCTTCCATTAAGAATGTATTTATTTCTTCTCTTGTAAAAGTTGTAGCTTTATTTGGTTTGTATCCGGCATTTTGACGTTTTAGAAATGCAATCAACTTTGGATATTTAATATCAACATTGTCCTTCATTTGTATCATTGTGCGTAGCATTGAATATTTATACCAAAGTGTTGAAGCTTTTAATGATTTTCCTTGTAGTGAAAAATATGCCAGTAAAACATTCTCTGAATATTTATGTATCTTGTTGTCTTCAGCCCATTGCTTATATTGTGCATATTGTTTTTCATACCTGTCTTTAGATTTTTGTGGTAGTAAGGTTAATGACGCTATGTTGACTTGAATCGCTCTCCATTTTTCAAAAATTCAACTAAGTTTAATGAATGTAGCGACTTGGCACCTCAAAAGTCAATTGCCGTGTTTACTGTCAGTGAGCCACAGCATAATATGCTTTTCTTATTCTGAACTCAAAAAACGTATATCTAAGATTCCTGAAGTAAAAATTTGTATTGAAGAACTACGTTGAAGTAACATTAATGTTTGATTTTTACCAAAAAGCAGGATATACAGGATGTTCTAGAAATTATGGAAACAATATGAATATGATGAATTCACAACTTTCATCGTTTACAACTTACTTGAAATGAGGGGGAGGAAAAATACTTTCCTCCCCAGAGAGGAGAGTACTTTTCTTCCCTAGGGAGGAAAAGTATGAGTTTCCTCCTTGATTTGAGGGAGGAAAGTGTGTACTTTCTATAGGGGTAGGAGGAAAAATATATTTCAAAACATATGGAATTGCGACTTCAAAGTGACAATTGCATCTGACAATTGTCACTTAGAACTGGAAATTATCACCTGCATCTGACAATTGTCACTTTGAACTGGCAATTGCCACTTCAAACTGGCACATTTTTTGACAACTCCATGCAAAATATATTGTTTTTCTGTCAAAAAGTGACAATTGTCAGTTCAAACTAATATTGCCATTGTCCGTTGCACTACGGAAAACTTGTGGATGTAACTGCGGCACACCCAGTAGAAACTGTAGGCATAAGCCAACTCATCATTGATGACCTCAAATTATTTGCATCTAGAGAAAAGGATCTACATCGATCCTTGAGGGTTGCGGAAGAGTTCAAGCATGCTATGGTGATGGAGTTCGGGATCGACAAAGGACACCGCACTAAATTTATGGAAAACCGTTTTCGGTTAAACTCGCTGAAATTTCACTATGTTGTAGCCCGTACCATCCTGAACAAAAGTTACTATTGCGCAAGCTCTCTGAATGCCGGCGTTTGGATTCTACAGGAGGTCAACATATTTTGACGACTTCTCAAAAAATCCGGAAATAAATTTTCATCGTATCTATCTGACTTTATATAATGAAATAGTCCACAATGAGTGCATCAAAAAGTTCAAATGACGAAAGTTTCTAGAATCAAAACTGGATGAACTTTTTTCGAGAAATTCGTTTTTCTGCAGATCCATATGCAATTGATGTTACTTAGAGTAAATAAGAGGGCGATAATATTTTGCATTGAACCAACCATCCAACTCTAAATATTAGGAAGATACGGGGAGATCAAAAATTTATTTTGAATTTCTGAAAACTGTATCCCTTTGTACAGTCAGCCAGTCCACCAATATATATTCATCTGATTTTTTAAAACTATGTAGCTTATAAAAATACTAATGTGTCGACATCTGTGCTCAATAATTTGAATCATAATAAAGTTGCGGTGATGGTTCAAAAAATATGGAGAAGGGATGTTTCGGAATGATTTTGAAATGATTTCTAAAATCATACGTGAATGTTCTCTATTTTCTGACATAATGTAGATGAGTCATTCTTGATCAGAAAGTTCCACAGTGCCTACCTCGGGAATGCCATGGTTTGAATTATACAGGGGTTTGAAGTATTTTATCGATTTCTCGAATAATCAATAATTCCTTTGTAACGGAAATTAATATTGTTTCCTAGAAAATCTTCGAAACATTTCAAGGACATAATATCTGAAAAGAGAATTCATGAATATACAAAGGTTGCAACTCAGTCTCAGAGCATGGGGATACAAGGAGTTGGCAAAAAGGGCCTTCTACTACTACTTACACATTAATGATCATATACGAACAATTACCACCATTCATGGCCCATGAAGACTCGAATTTCCAAGAAATTTGTTACTCTCACTTGAGCGATAAGACGCAATGCTTGCTCACATTCAGCATTCGCAATGGATCAATGTTCGTAAGTGACAGAAGTAGTTTTCTGACAAATATTACCCTCAACATTTCCGCTTTGTTGGACTTCCTTTAAAACAATTCAAGATACGAGCAATCGAATCGACGTGACTTAAACCTACAGATAACTTTTCGCGTTTATAATATATGCAATGGAAGTTCAAAACAATTCAACTCATATATGTATAGTAAGTGTATTGATCTAAGACCCAGGTAAAATATTCAGGACAATTTGAGAGAGTTAATCACGGAGAGTTTGAATGAATATATTTTTTTGATTGATTTCTTTATTATTCCTGAACATGGTCAATTCATGACTGAAACAAATTAAAAGTTCTTGAAAATAGTGGTTTGATGTTGGGATAAAACTACAGCGTATTAATAACTATACGCACTATTCCATATTTCATAATATTTTTAGTAGTATGCTGGGCTAATCTCACAGTACCTCTAATCATGCCATTTTTTATCCAAGGGACAGACGGTAATGCTGTACCTAGGAATGTCCATGGATAAATTATTACTGAAATAATGAGCTGATTTTTGATATTGAACAAATCAATATGTAATGTTTCAAAAGTCATAGTTTTAATGAAGGCAAATGGGATAAACCTTCGAGGCTGATTGTGTACGTAGTGAAATCCCAATGTTTTTCGAAATTCAATTGAAATCGAATACTAGATAACCTTCACTTGTGTCATTCAGCAGAAATTCAACAAACGATAACGAAAACTGAGATATTGAAGAAAAGTTGAAGAATTTTATAGAGAAGAAGACCTATCAAATATAACCCAACATTTTTTTGTAGATTCTTGAAAGCGCCAAATCCTTCAGATTCGAAAGCATCATCAAGATATGCTCGGAATAAATGATGCACTCAGTTTTTTCGAATGATATATATTTTTTTAGTTTCTCTCACTATATAGGAACTTCTAGAAAGTCATTTCTTCCCTCTTGTCCAGGTGTTACAGGTTGTATTACATTTTTGGCGCTAGTGGTGTTTTCTTCGCAACTGATATGATATTTTCTGTTCTGGACTATTTTCTATCAAGGTACCGATCTTGGTATCACTCTTAAGGGTCGTCGAATCGAAGTCCATCCGTGTATATTTTGTAGGTTGACTAACTGGGACGGATTTTGATGTGGGGGATTTACTAGACCATTCTATTCTCCTTATGGTTTCCGTTTTCCCTATTGCAAGGACCATTTTTCCTCTCTTTGTCCCTATAATATGCACTTTCCCTATTTTTTGCTGTTTTACAAGTTCCGCTGACCCTAAATTCCATTCACTTACGTGAGATTTCACTATAATATTTCTCACAATGGGAAACTCTTCAATAAACTCCACGTTGCCATACATTTGCATCCCTTGGCAACCGAGTTATTGGGTATACCAGGGAGTTAGCCTAGTATTTCCACGGCCGACATATATAAGAGGGAATGATCTTCTTTCTGCCGGTCCGGTTTCACATCTGTTGCTCAGGAAAGTGGTGTCACAACTCACCAAGGCCTTGGATGATAGAAACAGCTCCTGCTCATTTAATAATATTATTATCATATAATTCAATTCTATTCATTGTTCTTACGTGCAGCCTATTATTCTTTTGAATAATTTTGTTCGATTTGTGGAAAAAGACATCTCTAATTATATCTCATTTTTCTTAGCAGTAATGAGAGGTACAAACCTATTGCGAAATATTAGTTTCATTGAACTGAACCCTCCAGTACACACCTTCAAACTTTGATAGTTTCGTATGAGAAAATTGCATGGAAAACAATGGCGCAGAGCACTGACCTATGTGAAGTTGAAAATCGGTTCCGCATATTTAATTCAGAACATATCGATTTCTCGCTATTTCTATGATCCTCAATTTCTCAGTTGGTTCATTTCAAATCAACCACATACACTATTCATCTGAATGAATCTAGAAGAATCTTCAAAGAATTTGAAACTGTTAATTATGATACTTTGTTGTTGATCAAAATATGTACATAATTTTTCAAGTTCGGTATATCTGAGAGAATCGCAGTCCTAATATCACAGTAACTCAGATTAAAAAAGATAAGTGATGGTCTTGTCTGGTACAAAAAGATCGTTATTGCCGTACTTAAGAGTGTCCCCAGGAATTTTTATGCATTTTAGTAACAAATGTTTAAAAACTTCTTCCCAAATATTATTTGAAGTACAATTTGAAAACATTAAAAGAGTCACCACGTTTAATTATCGAATGATATTTCAAATAGGTTATTATGAGTAATCTATATGCGGACATAGTAAGTAACTAATGTGAACACAAATGCAAATGAATTAATCATAAGGAATAAATAGCGTTTAATTATTACATACGTGAAAAGATTTACCAAATCGAAGAACTCCTACTTGGATCATCATCATAGATCAATAGTCAAATATAAATGTTCAAGTTTCACATGAAGCAAAGAAAGTTATTTTTTCATTTAATTTATCTTCACTGGGAATGCTGTCTGCTTTTTCTGGTTCTCGTGGTTCTTGTTGCTTGAAGATTGGGTTTTGTGCCAAAGCACATATTTTTAGATTAATATTGTTTATCTCCTTGTCAAGCAATCGCAATAACAAAATTATAATATATACCTTCCTATAGGGTGATAGAAATTATACATTTCGTCCGCTTTGAAATGTATATGAAGCCTTCAACAAAACTTAATTAACAAATTAATGCAATAGAATGAATAAAATTAAATCTATTATCAAATTCAAATATAATTAACTGGTTGGATACCAAGTTTTCAAATACTACTTTTCACTACAGCATTTTTATGCCAACAACTCGAATAGTATCGTCCTCGTACTCAGATAACCAGTTGTAAAATTCATTGTAACTGGTAACAATACCTCAGAAGATTTGAAGGGGAATTGGTTAAGTTGAGGTACATTCAATAACGAGTCACTCAGTAGGAAATGAACAGCAGTTAGGTAGGCTGGGTAGGAGGGAACACCAGTGATGGGGTTGGGGTGAGACTTGAGTATCCCCTCAAAGTGTCACCACACAGTATAAATACCTCAATAAGTTAGATGTGTATTGCCAACTATTCCGATCAAATATCTCTTAGCTGATTTGACAGCAGCTGCGCACAGTCCTTGATTTGATGTCAATAGTTGACTATTATTTTATAGAATATTACGGAATTGTATTGAATGAGGAGAGTTTCTTATTTCATGTGAAACAATTCGAGTTAATAGACAGCAGCAATGAATTTAATAATAATGATATATTATTACAATTTCTCGAATATATTGGGAAGGGATTGATAAATTACTAGGGCAACGTACTTTCTGGTTTCAACCTGTAACAAAGGATACATTTTCCAATTATAATAAAATAATAACAATAATAATACTCCCTCATAAACACTCGTTGAGTGTACCCAAAGGCATAGCCTGTGCGGGTAGAGGACAGCTATTATTATTATTTACCGTTACATTCCGGAATGACTTACTGATTTTTAGTGGTGTATTCACTTTTCAGCTGTAGGAAAACCCGGAAAACCTACAGCCACACCTCGGGTGGTCGGTGTGCACTCCAAGCTAGCACTAGACGAGATTGGCATCTAGACAACTCACAATACACTTGCTTTTCAACATGGCATGCGGTCGCCTATCGATCCGATATAAAGCAGTTGAGAAAAAATCTCTTGTACCCACATCGGGCTCGAACCGACTATCTCTTTGCTGGAGTTTCGAACGGCCTGTGCATCAGACCGCTGAGCCACCGGCCACCCAATTATAATACCCATTACCACAATTCTACCATCTTTTATCCAATATTCAATTCTTAGTCTTGCCAAAACTGCTTATAAAGCTTATAAACTAACATGAAGCATTTTTCAGCCGACCATCTACTGATTCGAATCCAGAAATGGGTTAACAGTTGAAGAGTATAAGTTCTATAAGTTCTAAGTGCCATTTCTGTAATATTACGAATTTTACATTTAAAGGGTCCATGTGACATCCCGAATATTTCTCTTAACGCGCTTAGTGCCAAGGCGGATTTATGCAATCACTTTCGATGGCGCAATCGACTTTGTTTCAGTAGGGTCACTAAATCAAGCAGGCCGTTCCGTCCTTACGGGTATGACCAATAGGCGTGGTCTAATATTTGAAGTAGTTCCCGTGTTCAAAATAACCCACAGAAGCGCCAGTGAGAAAACAGGGAAAAAGTTGGGTTATGTATTTTTAAATAGGAAAAACCTTTGTTACTTTTGTTTCATTTTAATCATATTTTATTGTAGAATGGATAAATACCAGATACTAATTCTAAACTTGTCATTGATTGTAATTGAGAGGTGCAAAATAAACTCGAACTACGAAAAAGTATCAATAGATTTTCGGGCCCAGGGCAGTCCCGTCCTGACAAAGGGTAAATTACAATATGGAGATTCAGATTCACATATTCAGGTCTCTGAAAATTCAACTGAGTACCATATATATCTTTTTTGCATGGTCCTCCTCTATCGTTGGTAAATGCACTCCTATGACTGCAATAATTACGAAACCACTTTTAACGCCATGATCCACAGATATGATAAACGAATTATTTATTGCTTTTACCCACTTGCAAGGCATTGATAATGCACCTGTGATTACCAACAAGAATGCAAAATATTTACGGTCTCTTGTTGATATTTCCACAGAAAACCTTGCAGCTCTAGAAAATTTAGGTTTTGACATAGCGGGTTGGAACTTCCTGATATTTTATATGTTTTCCAAACATTTAGATCAAGAAACAATTACCCGTTTTAAACTTGATGAATCACCCAGTAATAATACCATTCCTACTTTCATTTCGTTAAAATAATTCGTTCTCAAACAGATTAATGCTTTCGAAACCATTGAGTTCTCAACGAATAAAAAATTCCGAATGTTCGCTTCGAAAATGGAGTTAAGTCTCAAGCGCCTCAACTGCCTTCATTTAACAGAAGGACCAAGGTCAAACAGATCACGAGTTTACAGAATTTGTCAATAAAACTCCTTCAGAACGTTGAAATATTGTGAAGGCTAATAGTTGGTGTACCAACTGTTTGAATAATCAACATCCGTTCAAAAAATCAATTCTCTGACACTTTGTCGCGTTTGTAACATGAAGCACCACTCTATGCTACATCTAGGTCAAAATGTTTCGCAGAATTCCAATTTTGCTTCCCATAGTAATTGTAATGAGCACGCCTCTGGTTCCAGCGCTTCACCTGAAAAACATAAAAATATCGAATTCAGCATTTCGAGGAACCGAGAAATACTGTTTCAAATAAAATCGAAAATTGGATGATGATAATTGAAAAAGAACCGAGCGGCTTTGATCATATTCTATGAATGGTATTATAATGTTGGATTTTTTTAGTCGCTTGGATCAATATTCAATAGATGTCGCCAGAATTCTAGTAGACGCTTAATACTAAACGAATTTAAGTAACGTTGTCGTTTGGAACCTTTATCTCAGTTTTTGCAATTTGGCGCCTGGTTCCTTTTCGATTAACATTATCATTTCATTTCATTTCATTCATTTTCAGTCACGAAAGAATAAAATACAGTAACATAATACAATACACTAACATGACAATGTCAGATAATTCTAAAAGACTAAAAATTCGAAAAAACAGACGACATATAAATGTATAGATAATAACAGAGATTTAAAACAGAGATTTAAAAATAGGGATGATCAGAAATCACAATAAAATTCTTCCAGCGAATAGTAGGTTTTCTTCAATAATAACCGTTTCGTCTCACTCTTGAACACATGAATATTTCTCGAATTCTGTATATCTTTAGGAAGAGTATTAAATAGTTTGCAACCATTATAAAAGATACCCCTTCAATATAGGCTGAAGGAGTGTTTCGAAGAAAGTAATCTGTTTTTCAAACGAGTTTCGTGGGTATGTTCTACTCTTTCAGATTCAAAATATGATTTATTTTTGGAAACAAAGCAAACCACATCATAGATATAAATCGATATCATTGTAAGAATTGAAAGGCTCTTGAAATGTTCTCTACATGATTCTAGTGGTTCGATTTTTGACACAATACGGACCAGAGACAAAGCCATTGCATTTGACCTGTTAGTATCTGTTCCCAAGCTAAGAATCAAACCACTGAAGCGCAAGGCCCCTAATGCCATATCTGTGCAATTTGTATAGGAGAACTTCATGATTTACGCAATCAAAGGCTTTGGAGAAATCAATAAACAATCCCAACGCAACTTTTTTTTGTCCAAAGCCCTAGTAATCTCATCAACAAACTCACAAAGTGCTGTCTCGGTACTCTTATTCTTTAAAAAACCATGCTGGCAATATGAAAGCCTTTTATTTTCCATAAGAAATTTCAAAAGCATTTTATTCACAAGAGCCTCAATTACTTTCCCAAAGCTTGAGCATAAGGTTATGGCCCTGTAATTGGTGATTTGTTCCGTATTGCCTTTTTTATGTAGCGGTATAACACTGGCTTGCTTCAATTCTGATGGAAAAACTCCCTGAGATATGGATAAATTGACTATATGGGTAAGTGGTTCATTAATTATTTCACCTAGTTTTTTAAGTATTGTATTCGATATTTCGTCACAGCCTGATGAATTGAAGTTTTACATATTTTTTATTACGTCTTTGATCTCATAAGATTGAGCTGGACCAAAGAACAAAGAAACATTGCTGGCTTGTATACTGATATCTATGAAATCGTAGTCAATTGTTACCGTGTTATCATTTGCAGAGGTGAAATGACAAGGAGTGAAAAATTTGTTGAACTCGTCTGCACCGTTTTCAATCCCAATTTTAATTCTATTTACATCAAGCTCAATAGGCTGATTTGACTTACTCTTCCGACCAGTGGTGATGTTCACTATGTCCCAGATAGTTTTGCCTTTATTATTCGACTCGGATACTTTTTGGTTAATGTATCGTTTTTCGTTTTCGGACAATTTGTTTTTATATATTTGATTGACCTCTCTGAAACTTGGTCTGTACTCTTGGTATTGTCTACTTAAATTAACCTTCTACTTCGGCGATAGTTGACGGTGGTATTTCTGTCTCAGTATCTTCCATTACTATTGTTTTATTGTCTACGGCTGTTGAACACATTTTAGATTCACACGGTTTTTTTTTCAGAAAGTCAGAGTTTTGCTTGATTGTGGATCACAGAGTAGTTATATTTCATTAAAATGTTATAAGAGACTTGGTTTAAAACGATTTAACTTTTCGCTCTCAATAAAAGGTTTGGGTACAATGCAAGAAGTTGCATCCTATGGTGGTGTAACTTGTAAAATCAAACCTCTCTTAATAAATTCACCTTGACTGGATATTGATGTGGTAATATTGGAAAAATCATGTCCAGACATGCCTGCTTCAGTACTTGATATGAATAAAGATTGGTCATATTTGGCAAATGTTAATTAAGTTGATCCTAATTTTAATCGCCCTACTCCAATTAATTTCATAATCGGTGCAAAAGAATTCCCATACATTTCACAAAATGGTCGCATCTCAAGACAATTCATTTTATTAGAGAAGCGTCTCATTGGAAATTCTCAACTTCACAAAAATATTCTGTCATTATACAGGAATATTTAGACAATGATTACTTGGAATTAGTTCCTACAAGTGAAATTCATAATGATAATTGTTTTCATATACCGCATCATCCTGTTATGAAAGGTGATAAAATTCACATTTTCTATGACGTTTCTGCTGGTCCTGATAAAGGATGTCCTTCGAATGACAGCCTATTGATAGGACCTAAACTTCAAAAAGACATATTTTCTATACTTTTGAATTTTCGATTATTTCCAATTGTGTTATTAAAAGCATGTTTACACATATTCTAATTACCAATCATCAAAGGGATTTCCAACGAACGCTTTGGAGATTTTTCCAGAATGAAAAGACTTCAGATTAAAAAGGAGTAACTTCATAACTTAGAAAGTTCTCGAGTAACAGTGAACAATTCCTCTCTGACTTACCGGAGTCACATTTACTTCAAAACTCTTTCAACTTTGATGTGGATAATAACTCTATTAAAATATTAGGTCTACAGTGGTACGCAGAATATTATCAGATATTGCGAGATGTTTTGATCTCATAGGGTGGATATCTTCATTAACGCTTTTCTGTGAGGTTCTCAAGTTTTATGGACAATTGGATTTCATTGGGATGAAGTTCCTCCCGGTACATATAATTGATAAATGCACGCAATTCAAGTCTGAGTAACTATTTTTGTAGATGTTAAAACTAAGATCACCCCTCTGCGTACAATTTGTAAACCATGTCTTGAATTATTTACCTGATTTGATAAAAAGTGTTCTGGAAAGTTTGTCAAATAAACTACAATTTTCAAGAATAATCGCTTGGAATGATTCACTAATCGCATTAACATGGATCAACATGGAAACATTCATAAGTGACAAATAGAGTTACTCGCATTCAAGGAAATTTTCCTCCATCCGTTTGGCACCATCTCAGGACACACGATAACCCGGCTGATTATACTTCACGTGGGTTGCTTCTATCGGAACTTCTGAATCATGATATGTGGAGGAACGAGCCAACATTTATTTCCCAACCAGAGATAATGTGACCTGCAGAATATTGCATTCCTCTTTCATGTACGGAGGATTCTTCGGAGACCTTTTCTGAGGAAAGACAAATTACATTAATAGCCTTTGGATATCAGAATTGTCTTGATAATCTTTTGAATAAGTATTCATTTCTTTCCAAGATTCAAAGAGTTCTATGCCATATACTTCATGTATCAAAAGGTCCGCTATTAGATCAGGATTTCTTTCAGTTATCGAATTGAATGATGCTTCAACATTTTTGGTAAAACATGATCAAACTGTTAGTTTTCCAGGAGAAATTACAGCGCTCAAAAAAATAGCTCAACTTCGAAACCATTTCGTTAGCTGAATATTTATCTATTAGTTGAACATGATTGAGAGTTGGTGGTAGGTTTAATAAATCAGACCTGACTTACGCTATGAAACATTCACTTATTTTACTAAGAAAGCATCGACTGACTTCTTTGATCGTCGAACATAATCACCACACATACTTTCATCTAGGTTCACATACTTTACATTTCTTGATAATGCAGAACTTCTGGATATTATCCGCAAAACGTGTTGCAATTTCAGTTCTTTTGAAATGTATAATATGTTGGCGATTAACGCCGAAGACATATCGACCTCCAATGGGGAATTTACTGAAATTACGCATATCTCAAATCAAAGCTTTTTCATGCGTCGGAGTAGACTATGCGGGTCCCTTTTCAACTACACTTATTAAACGCAGTGACATACACGCTTCCAAATCATACGTTTGCTTATTTGTGTGTTTTGCGACAAAGGCACTGCATCTCGAACTAGTATCCGACTTATCTTCAAAAGCCTTTCGTCGCTTTAACGCGAGAAGGGGACGATGCTCCAATCAGTTTTCCGATTGTGGCACCAACTTCTTTGGAGCACAAGAACATATTGTGGGTCTATTACAAAACACTGGAATGAAAGTTCCAACCCCCGTTCTGCCCCGCAGTTTTCGGGAATAAGCTGAAGCAGGTGTTAACTCGGTAAAGGCACATTTACGGAGAGTCGTGGGAGAGCAAGTCCTAAATTTCGAGAATTTTCATACCGTCTTGGTACAGATAGAGTCTTTACTGAATTCTCGACCGATTAGCTCTATGAGTAACGATCCAAACGATTTAGGGCCAGTTTTTCAATTTAGCTGTCAGCTATCTCTAACCTCCAGCCAAACTGTTTCTTTATTCATAGTTAGGCCAAACTGGTAGCTATTCTTTCTAATACATTAGCAGCAACTTCGAAGTACCAGTCAAGCTTTTAACTGATGGCTAGCAAAGTGGCGCAAGTGCATTCTTTAGAAAAAGTGTTAGGTTAGTAGTGACCTTTTCAATTATTATATTTACCTTTAATAAAGTGATTTCATCAGTCACAACAATGAAGAAATAATTTATTTCGTCGAGTATGAAAGAAGGTCTCACATATAATAATTAGGTACTAAAATATTTCGAGGGATATGATGACTTGGACTTTCATATAAAATTTTGTTATTCAAAGGGCGTAGTTTTCGCAATATTGAAATGAACTGAACATCAACTCATTTCCGTTATTTTGCTATCACCAAGCAACAGCAAAATAAAGGAAATGTCGAATAACGGTGACGATATTTTTAACGGAAGTGATAGAGCATAAGGCTGAATGGCAATGATAGTTTCGTGTAGAAAGGAAATCTAAAAATATAAAACTTGAAACTGAAAACATAAAACTTCCATAAAACAATTTGTAGTTGAAATATTTCTTTTCATTGTATATACCTGAACAGAAGAAAAAAAACAAACCCCAATTTTGTATAAAGGTAATTCCATGGAATTACTTGATTCCAGTGGTGATGATCACAACAATTTTTCTCCAGATAACCAGCTCATTGTTTCTCCAAGTTGAAAAGTCCTTTTTGTACATTTAATAAAACTTCGTCTTGATTTTCGTTTTTTCTTCGATAAAACTAATGTCAATCAGTCGAAAATAAATGACCGAAGCCACGCGAAATGAATGTTCAATTGAAACTAGTCCTACAATACATAGACAAGAGTTCCCCTACAACAGTAAGTGGAAAACAAATGAATATGAATAATGAAATAAATTAACTAATAAGGAATGACAATTGACACATTGAAATTCATATTGGCCAATCAGGACGGGTAGCTGAAATATCATTGCTGCCAACAAAAATGAAGGATAGATTCAAGCTAGATAGCCTAGATCCAAATATTTGAAGAAGAAACGCAAAAGTTTGTAGCAGACACTGAGCTATCGGTTAAGCTTAGCCGACAGCCAGCTAGCTGGGACTTTTAGCAGACGATTGAAAAACCGACCCTTAATGGCTTTTACATGGGGTCATTTTCTAACGATCGGGCAGAGTTGAAAGTGGCTCTTCAACCCTGCCCGATCCCTACTTATCGTATTTAAAATTGAACTGCTTGTCAACATTTCAATTGCTCCAGAAAATGAATCATTATTTTTGATCCTGATGGAATATGGAGTATTTGAATACTTAACAGCAGCGTGAAAAGTGGCTTCAACCCAACTCTCTTCCTATTGAGCCAGGCACGATGGTTCCTAGATGGTATTTAGGTAGAATATTCGAGCTTCACCTAGGTTCGGATGAAATATCTCGTGTGGCAGTTTCAAAAAGCCGTTGGTAAAGCTTCGTGCTTTGCCTATGCCATTTTTAGAGTAAAATTTATCAATAACTTTCAGGTGGGAGAGAATGTTATTGATGATGCCCGATTCAACGGTGATATAGGCAATGTTGCCAAATCAACAGTTTTCCAGATATTGAGGGTAACTCGATTTTTTCAAATGAATCACCGTATTTGTTTTCATTACAATCATTTCAGCGACACCTCATTACTTATGTCTCAGATTTTTAATTAATGTGGTTTTTGAAATACGACAACATTTTTCGTTCAAAAGTCTGGGAACGATCCAATATTTTCAATACGGTCAAGAAAAATTCGTGAAATTTTGTACAAGGTGGTTATTGATGATGCCCGATTTCATGATGATATCGGCAATTTTGTCAAATCAAAACTTTCTCATATATTTAGGGTAATTTAATTTTTCCAAATGGAAAACCCTATTTATTTTCATTGCAATCAATTCAGCGCCCCATCGTTACTCATGTCTCCAAATACCAGATTGTGAATTTGCGAACGGTCCAATATTTTCAAAAGGGCTCGAGAAAAAATCATGAAATTTCATTCGAAATGGTTTCTGTTAATACAACTTTTCAATAATTGAATTCTTTTCCAATAGACTTTTGAACCAAATAACAGAAACTGAAAAATATCTGACCAAGTGCTCAAAATGTTTGCCATCATTTGCTAAACAATAGCCCAAGCGGTCATAAAATTCCCTCAAGATATTAGTTAGCATTTGAGGCCCGATCGAAAGAACTGCCTGACATATTTTATTCTTTAAGATTTTTAAATTTGCTGCTTGCTCAAACTACATCAATTTAAGATATTTGGAGACATAAATAATGAGGCGTCGCTGAATTGATTGCAAAGAAAACAAATAGTGTGTTTCATATGAAAAAATTGAAATATCCTCAATATCTGAAAAACTATTGATATGACAACATTTCCGATATCACCATTGAATCGGGCATCATCAAAAACCTCCTTGTATAAAATTTCACAAACTTTTCTTGTACCGTATTGAAAATATTGGAACGTTCTCAAATCTGAACGAAAAAGCCATGTTGTCATATTTCAAAAACTACAATAACTTAAAATCTGATATTTGGAGACACAAGTGATGAGGCGTCGTTGAATTGATTACAATGAAAACAATTAGGGTATTCCATTTGAAAAAATGGAGTTACTCTCAATATATAGAAAACTGTTGATTAGGCAACATTTCCAATATCACCATTGGATCGGGCATCATCAAAAACCATCCTGTCGAAATTTTCTTAAATTTTCTCTGTACCGTTTCTGAAAACCATCATACCAAGCCAAGAGCCCAAAGGTTTACTTGAATTAAATAAATTCACAATAAAAATCAAACGTATTAACAACATTTAAATAAATAAAAACCACGTTAATATAATCATCAAGCAACAATGGGTTTATGAATTGTATTGTTGGGTTTTTGGGTGGAGATTTGGGTTTTTTCACCTTGTCCTCGTATGGTATACAGGGGGGCAGGCAAAATATACTTTCGCCTGCCGGAGCTGGCCCTAAGATGTTTTGTAAGCCGTCAAATATTCTAAGCGTATTTTCGTCTATGTTGTTAATGACCTGTCTTCTTGATGTTATACAGGGTGTTCTTTGAATTGAAGGCAAGGCGTAGGGTTATCAGGACCATCTATTGTCAAGTTTTCACTACGCCAACCGAAAAACAATATTAAAAACGGTTTTAAGACGACGTGCTGTTGTATCGTTCACTCGCCTTCTGGTATATCACGGAAAATATTCGGAGCCTGGTAGATGAGCCCGTATTTTAACCTTAAGATGACATGGGCTCTGATAATTATCAAATCCCTAGTCAAGGATAAAGTGCCTGAAGAATTTATCACACTGCTGTTTGATTAATTCTTCAATTTTTGGAAAATCGGCTAGCTTCCTCATTGCGTCGAGCCAGATGTATCTAAGTCCGTGACTATACAAAGTATCTAATTCTGCATCGTTTCCAAACATTGTTGATTTGGGAACGCTGCAGAATATTGGAGATGCATATGTCCTTGTTGGCCTGATGACCTGCTTGTAAATTAGCACTTCAGTCCCCATTGCCAACTTGGAGTTTCTGGTGATAAAGAGAGTTCCTTTTAACCGCTGTGGTGGAGAGTTTCACTGTTGACATCTTTGGTAAAGTTTAATTTACGATCCAGTTGTACTCCCAGGTAGATCGCTGTGACGGACTTGTCATTCCCAGAGCTCTGAATTATGCAAATCCACATTTTTACGGATAAATTTTTTTGGTGAAATTCATGAGATCTGTTTTATCCGTGTTAACCACTAGGTATATTGTTTGTCTCCAAATACAGCACGACCTCCCTCTCCAATTGATTTTTTACGTGCAGGGCCATCTCGTTAGAGGGTGCTTCCTGTTCGTGAATCGCGGTGACGACTGCATGCATTGAAGTTCTTGTGTTGGTTTGTTTCGGGAAATCATGTGTATATAGAGAATATAGTACAAGAGTAGTGACAATCTTGACCCCTGAGGAACTTCTGCTCCGGCCTTCCTCATTGAGGAGCTGGTGTCGTTATTTTCAACCCTAATAGTCCTGTCGACCAGGTATGAGTTCAATATTCTTATGATGTGGCCGGGAATGCCTGCCCGTAGCATCTTCATGATGAGGCACTCAATGAAAACTGTGTCGAAAGGCTGTTGGATATCCAGCAGGACAATTATTGTGTTGTGGTCCCGATTTACGCCTCCCCCCACCTCGTGAACAAAAAGCGCTACCTGATAGGCCATCGAGTGACCTCTCATTCAGAATCAGAAAAGTGCATTACAAATTAATGATCTTATATTTATAAAATTAACAGAAGCGTCCTTCAAATAATGATTGTTCGGTATGGTTTATTTACAGTTCATTTAGTATTTGAAATAATGAAGAACAATAAGTTTTTTGGAATATAATAGCAGCTTTGAATAGGAATAAACATTATTGCTAAACACTTCCTGATAAGTTTATACTCACTTGCCTCAATATTTTCTCAACTTCTGATATAAATGAAATATTGTGCATACGAAAATTCAACACTATTGAGAATAATTCTGGCTCAATTATTTACCCCACTTTCAAAACCCATGTTTTTTATTAAATGATCTGGTTTTCACGGGACGGAAAGTCTTGTAATTTTCAGAGAATATTGTGAGAGCTAAGGTTGAGGAAGTGAGAATTGCTGTTCTTTTTGAATTTCTGCAGGCTTCCAAAGAAGTGAGTGCCAAATCTTGGCCTTTCATTGAAAGGATGATCCCTGGAATAAAGATGTTCGGCATGTCCTCAAAGTAACGAAGAATAGATGTAGAAACTGAGCTCGTCAGGTCAGTATCGATGGAACCGCTAGCGATGGATCAATTGATGATATATCGTAGATCATCATCCATAAAAGTATCTGTAAAACAGAGGCAGGTGGGATGTTTCATATAAGTGGGCATGTTTGTAAGCGAAGCACCTCTGACTGGTACTTTTTTGGATACATTCTGAAACTTTCAGTGTTTGTTTTGAGGCTGCACTCCTTTTATGGAAACAGTTGGTGACTATTCCAATACAGGGCCGTATCAGAGACTTATAAATCATAATCAGTTGACGAGAAGTGGAATAACTCTTGACACAGAACAGAAAATCAATTTTTCGAGAAGCACTTTCAGCAATAGAGTTCAATTCGTCTCATCATGAAAGGGTAACTGTAACTAAGCACCGAAACGGAAAATTTCATTGGTATGGATACTCATAACATAATTATGCTGATCAAGGAGATCGGCCTTGCTGAAAAGACCACATGAAGCCGTGCTGATAAGTTGGAAACTATGACAGCTATCCATGGATGATGAGCACTCGGAATTGAATTAAAAACATTCTTACTCTTCTGTTTGCGTTCCTCCGAAGTCACGAGAAACTTGATTAAGTCTTGGGTTGGTCGGAACAACGAATTATTGAGTTTCAACTAGTGACTGTAGATGTCACAAGTTTATTTTCATTCTTGGTTTTGTTTCCACTGAATATTAAAAAGTTAACGAATACCCATTCTACAATTTCTCCACATTCAAAATATGGATCATTGACCTTTTTTATCCTCGCCTTATTATACCGGAGTGTTGAAAGATAAGGCAGTATGAAGGGAACTATCATCTGCAAAGCTGTGCACTGGACATAATGTAACTCCCAAGCAATCAATGTTGTACCAGCTGACTTGATTTGTTCGGAGTTTTGTGATAATAAGACGAATTGAATCACAGTGTTATTTTGTTATCCGTTCGAAATTGCATCATCATATGATTCTAGTCATCAACATATTCTAAAGGTGACCTTTCATGTACGTGAATTTCAAAACTCATATGGTGATACTATAATCACTATAATCACTATGATAAATGATATCTTTGAGCTTGTCTGGTCCCACAATTTTTCTGACTAAAGTTAATATACCAGGGTTTCTGAATATCTCACTTTCATCTTTTGAATAGACTTTGAATGATAGTAATATTCAATTAATTTTATTAGGACACTGAGTAGTTTTAAATTATGTCATAATGGTAATGCCATAATTAGTTTAATAAAAAATGTTTTTGAGCTTATTTGATCCAAAAATTTTCCATATCGAACCCGATACACCAGGTTTTCTAAATATCTCACTTTCATCTATTGAACCAACCAAGAATTATACTAACATTCATTTATTTTTCTGAGACACTAGGTATTTTTCAGTTCTACTATTACGGTAATACTATAATGAGTATGATATATAATATTTTCAAGCTTGTCTGATCCAATAATTTATCAGATTTTAGTCGATACACCACGGTTTCAGAACATCTCACTTTCATCTTCTGAATTAAATTAGAATTATACTAACATTCATTAATTCTTTTTAGGACACCGAGTATTTTCCGGTACTACCATTATGGTAATGCTATAATGAGTATTTTAAATAATATTTTTGAACATGTCCTCCCATCAGTAGTTGATATATCGCATATTCTGTATTAGGGTCAGTGTTAATCTGAAAAATAACGGATCGCTGTCCTTACAATTCACTATAATATTCAAGATGTCTCTAGTATGGAATCGTGCCAATTATTTTGAATATATTATTTACATTTATTAAAATTTTTTAATTTTCTTTAGCAACCGATAGTTTTCTCTGGTACCTACCCAATTCTACATTTTGTCTTTTTTCAGAACACCATTCTTCACAAACTTACCCAATTTTTCCATAGTAAGTTTGAAAGAGTAAATTTTCTATCGAATTATAGATATGCTATTCTGTATAATTAAAGTTTTGAATTATTATTTTGCACTTGCACTTGGTGTCCTGACCAGTTCATTTCTATAATAGCGGGCATCTTCTTTCACTCTCAGTATCAATTGCACCTTGTTACTGATAAGTGATCCCATATCAAGTCGGAAAAGGTTTACATTAGCTGTTGAAAACTTGCAGTTTTGTGCGAGCCTGCATAGGTACGGCCTAATAATTGCTGAAAACATCGCATACAGTTTGCCCATCTTGGAATAATCCGACTAGGTAATGCTTTACAGCCTTTTAACTGGGTATAATATACTGGAAAACAAGTTTCTTCAAGAGCTGGCTAGCCCTACGAGGCAAAATTAAGCTACGTTCTACATCATTCAAACTTCTGTGTGTCAATAATAATCATTCTATTATGCCTGGCAAGTTGTTGTACATTATCGCCTGCCTGTAAATAGTGTGACAGGATGATAAAAAAGTTTCTTTATAATTTCTATTACTTTCATGTAAAATTATATAGGATGAGTTCTTCAGGGATAATGATGATAGTCGAATATTTTGAAGATTTTCTGGTAACTCAGTTATGCTTGAAAACGCTCCCATAACTTCACTGACATTGTAAGGGCACATAAACACATATTTTTCCATCTCAAAAGTATCAGATATCATCTATGAATTCAGCCAAATCTAAATTTGTTGCAAAAATCTAGTATTTTTCAGTAATAAGAAAAAACTGTGGAGAAATAGAAAGAGAAATCCAACCACGAATTGTATCTTAGAATAACCAAAGGTGGATTTTACGTTAACATACCAGTTTGTCTATCAGTTCTTACTTCATTCGCCGAAAAAACCCTATCTGCTTCTTGTCGAGATTCTTGACAAATATCTCCTAGAATACCAACTAATATAAATATGATAATTTAATTTTGTAAATCATTAACTTGCTCTAAGCATTCAGTACCAGCGTTTATTACTATTTGCTAGTCGACGTATACTTAACCAGAAAATTTCAAAGTCTCCCAGTAGTTCCAGTGAATAGTTCCTACATTTGCGTAGCCGGAACTCTATCAGACCGTTTTATAACCTATCAAAGATTGATCTATTTTCTTTTGTTCACATTGCTCTTTCCACGTATAATTCTCCGCGGCCTCCATATTAATGTGCAGATCACCTGTTACAGTAGTAGTGAAAAATGTATTTATCTACATGTCGAACGGCCGTGAAAACCTTTGATGTTTCAGTCTGACAGTTTGATTTTTTTAGGACCGCTGCGCATCATGAATTTCACGCTACGAGTGGATTTGTCAGCGTTGGGCATTTCATACACTGAGCAGTGGATAATATATATAAACTGCTACACAGTGATACAAACATAATGAAAAATTAAATGGATGTTATGTAATGATAAAGAAGTATATTATTATATAACGGTTTAAATATCCTAATCGAAGATTTTTCACCACGTTCCAACAAGCTTCTTATATTTTTGTCTGTGAAAATTTTGTAATCGATTTTTAACATAGATTCCAATGAGCTCTAGAGCGACTTGATACACCTTTGCATAGTATACTTTAGATATAATAATAACGATAGTCGATACAACGTAGGCTCCTACAACGTGGACTTCTACAACGTAGGCTGTTACGGAAAATACTTGCCAGAAAAAACTACTCCCCTGCCAAGTCTGCAGGTGGTCTTCTTGTCCGAATCAAAATAATTGTGCTAGTTGGTTACTGGGAGCTCTCACAATTAATTTCTCTTTTCTGAGGAACATTGCTCAAGTATATAATAATAATTATATTAATGCATGTTTTAGAGAGACTTTTCTGCATCTCGTTATCGCCTTAGTTCGTTACACTACGGAAAACCCGCGGATACAAATGCGGTACCCGCAGCAACAGGAGGTATAAGGTTACCCATCTATTCCACATGGACGACCTCAAACCTCAGCCGTTAAGAGTGGTGCAAGAGTACACGCATGCTTATGGAGTGGAGTTTATATGAGATCGACAAATGTGCCACGGTTTATCTCAAAAAAGGATTATGTGAAGAATACGGAGAGGACGTTCAGCTTGCAGATAGAAGCATCCTACATCACCTTGATACCGTGACTAACTAGAAATGGAACATCGTTGATCCCCAGATGTAGCCTCTGTTAAATATTCTCTCCGCGACAAGTATTAGCAATAACTCCGACAGATCTGGTCATCATCTGATCTACATATCAGACTGATTCTGACTGGAGCATGTGAAGTCTTTAGGAGTTCAGATTTCCTTCTCTGCATGGTCTGTGACCATGAAGAAGCAGGAATTGGACAATATGCTTTCAAGGCAGTAACCATGCGGTCAATGAACTCGTTCGCATATTCGACAATGAACGAACGAATCCAAACTCTGTCACCGAGTTGGGACGCGTTCAGCAAAGAGCCCACGTCAAAGCTACGGATAATGAGAGTCTTCTATAAAAACATTGGAGACCTTGGCTTATCCAGAAACCTGACATTGGAACTACTCATTCCCCACCCTCAGGCAAATACAAGAGGAGGAAAAACGGACTTAATATCGAGACTTAACTCCGAAGGCTTTATTCACCCAAACCATTTTGTTCAAATGGTGGTTCTGATCATAGAGGAACTTGGTGAAACGAAGGAAAAGCTGCTTTCGAATCTGAAGAATACTTCCTCATAAACACCCATAGAGTGTACCAAAAGCCATAGCCTGTGCTGGTAGTGGACGGCTATTATTATTATTTGCCATGGCGCTCTGGGGCCAATATTGTTTGGTGGTGTATTCACTTTCCAGCTGTAGGAAAACCTACAGCACTACCTTTGTTGGAAAAATGAGGAAATCATCGGCCGGCAACAACTATCGTTACTAATCGATTTTCCAAAGGAACTCTGAGCTTTGTGCTTAGTGTATATGACTATAATATCAATCAATGAAATACTTCTAGAAAACTGGGAAGAAAGAAAAAAATTATTTGAATCTTCTCCATAGATACGATTACGCACCGAGTACTCTACGCATTAATTGAAATTCACGATGAAGAAAATATATAATATAAATAAAATATAAAATACCACAGGTTAATTAATTGAAATTGGTAACCAAGAAATATCTACATTTATTGAAATACAAATCATAATTGTTTTTCAGAAGAATAACAATAAACAAACCAATATATCATTGGTAGATAGGTATAACAAAAATATTGAGTTTGATAGGTCAAATGTGGTAAAATATAAGAAAAATTTTAGACATGACAACGTTGACGATTATCGAGGTAAATCACGGCGCATCCACAATCTTCAACCTACGATTCGATCATGCGCGCTGAGATTTTTTAAACAAAAAATGGAGATACTGCAACTACTGGTTCATTAGTATTATTCAGTAGTATACTGCCGTCCTTAGCAAAAATGCCGTACCTGCATCCGCTATCACGCTTAGAGTTCGGTAAATCCGACCTTCATACGAAGGGAATTCTCAAACTTTTTGTACATACGGCAAAATGATTTATTAATTTTAGCTTTAAACCTGGAGTATACATCATTATTGCTTGGTAAAACGCAAAATTTATAGAATTTCAAATCTAAAAATCCAATATTTATATTTTTTGTAGATACGGCATTTTAGCTAAGCACGGCAGTAATAGTGGTAAATATCCTCGCCTGTTAGATAATGGAAGCAAAGAGACGAGGGAAGCAGAAGCTCACTGCGCTCGCATTTTATAAATTACCTGCCTACGTTTTCGGCCATGGACCTAATTTTTAACGCGAAAGAAATGAATACAACCCAACCTAGCTATCCAAATTGTTGGTGATTCGACCACTCATTAGTATGAAAAAAGCGAAATCAAAGCAGATTTTTGCTGCGCTCGCATTTTATAAATAATTACCCGTGGCTGCCCACGTTTTCGGCACAATTGAATATACAATAATAAAGTTGAGTGCATTTTTACTTTTTTTTTTTTTTTTGCTCGGGTAATTGGATTAAAATTTCGGTATATTGGTAATCGGTTAATTGGGATCGCGTCGTTTTATTGGGAATTGGTTTATTGAACGACCATATAAACAACAACGGTCCTGATACACCACACAATACGTGAAGGTAAATTAGACGATTTTAATTGGTTCTTTCAGTTTGGATTCAAATGTCTTTCTAATGCATGGTATTGAAAAAGCTTGGATTCTGCTTTACGTCAAAATAATATCATGGGAATTTTATTGCGTGTTAGTGGGCGAGATTCGTTTCAGAGAATCCAGGTATATTAGCCAACAATGTAAGGAAGATACAAGTTAATTGCTAGGTAGGTACGTTTTTTCGTTCATCCGTGGTAATACGGAACCGGTATATTTAAAATGATAAACAATTTGAGATAGAATAACATATCAGTGAAGAACGTACAAGGTTACATTTGGAACAATAAACTGATTTCTTTTCTGGGTATCCTGGTCTTTTACACAGATAATGCGCAGTTGTCTTCTCAATTTCCAGTATACGATATATGAAATTTCTTCTTTCGACATTATGAAAACTAAATAGAAGTCACCATCATTTTGAGTCACCCGGTGGATAGCAGGGAATATTTGATAAGAGCTTTGTACTTTAACCGGAATGATACTTATCATCAAAATTCATTTCAAGCACATATTACCAACCTTTGTCAGAGGTTATTCGGAGATTATTTAACGTCGCCCCAGTGATTCGACAATTACCTTCATCTAACTGTTTCGCGAACTCTACATATCGCTTGCTATTGGTCGAACTATCCGAATCTCAAATGCATGTTGGAAAAGTCAGGTAAAATATTATTTGGACTTGATTGATTCAGTGGTGCCTTCTGAGCTAGTTCGCAGTGGTCGACTAATTAACATAATAAGCGGTATTCGTGATTGTGGATTAAATAAGATGCCGAAAGAAACAGGTGAATTAAATTAGGATAGATATTTTTTAAACAAAACTACATTATTGATTGTCCCAATAATTTTAGGAAAGAAAAGATAATAAAATTTTTGGGAATCCTTCGGGAAACGAAAACATTTTTTTGTCTGAATTACTAAATACGTAAAAATTGAGAATGTTATTTAATTTTCCCCAGTAACCAATTCTGAGAAACGCCATGTTCCATTCAGCTAGTTGCATATATTACTTGAAAAAGTTGTCTTTTCTAAAATATTCAATATAATTGCCTGATTATGAAAAAAAACAATACAATATTTCATCTAGAAAATCGGTATGAGTTGATATTCATGAATTCAAGATTCGACATAACTTTATGAACTCATTTACCACAAAACCTACCTGGCAACTGATTCTATTAACACCGGTGTTGTTGTTGTCTTCCTACAGTTCACTTTTTAAGTTACGTATTATCCTGGATTTCGTTTTTTGAATTAATTTATTTTTCGGCTACAGCCCTTTCTGGACGTCGGTCTTCATTCTAAAGATTAGGTAACCTTCTTGCATGCCTTATGATGACATGTTCCAACTGTTGCAATTTCCATGCTCTTGGCATCCTGATTGGGTTTGGTTCACTGTAAAGTTCTTGCAATGTTTTTGCTGATCTTTCTCATTTTATGTGTAACTTTCTGCCATCAAACCACTTTTTTACCGATTTATTATTGTTTCCAATTCCCGTACATATATTTAGTATGTGTCTTTTAACAAACAATCAAATCTGAGCCATCTTGATTTCCTTTTATTATAATCCGAGTATCCACGGAAGGTAGCTTGAAAATGGACTGAAATTTGAAGGATCGGGTTGAGAGATAAAACTGCATTTTCATGTAAATTCCGGATTCACCGGAAGTGACATAAGGGACACTGGTATATTTCCAGTTTTTTCGCCTCCATATTGACTTTTACAATAAAACCAGGTAGGTAACTATTTCTTACTATTTTTTTTTTATTCAGGGCTATGGACATGTTCAAATAACCCATTTCAGTTCTAAAATATTTGTAAAAATACATCTTTACTGTTTTCGGTCGAAATCGTTTAGCTATTTGAAGTTGAATTATAAAATTGTTGTTACTATTTCTTTTCAAATGGGTTAGAGAAAAAAAGCATTTTATTACTTTTGCTGTAAAAATGGACGTGTCGGCATATTACTTGACAACTCTTCTACAAAGTCAATTAGGGAGTTATAGTGATCCTCATTGTTTGAAAAACATAAAAAATAACAATATTTATGCTAGGACTAAACAAAAAGATATTTTATTAGTTTTTGGGGAGTGTAGGAAGAATTCATCCGATACTGCACGTCTCTACTCACAGAGATATCCTGATCGGCGTCACCCAACCGGCACTATTTTCCAAAACTGTTTCAAGATATGCGAAATGAGCCTGATAATGAGGAAAACGATTTGTTTGTTGTGAGTGGAGGAAAGGAAATATATGTTCTAGAATACTTTCAAGTGAATATTCATACGTCAGTCAGTGAGATTACAAGAGAATGTTTCATTTCGAAGTAAGTCTTCTGCAATTTGACGAAACAAATATCATTTTTTAAAATATCAATTACACTAGCACCTGTACCAAAACGATAGAGCAAGGAGACTTGAGTATTGCAATAAGTTCTTATGGAAATATTTGGACTATGACATATTTCCATAAAAAATTCAGTACCTACTGTCGAAAGCCGTTTCAGTATTTTAGGACATTTCAACAGAAAGAATAAGCGATATTGATTGTACGATGCAAGGAAATTTCTAAGAACGGTTTGGTTTCAATTGATGGGATTGGATTTTAGGGAACAGATTATTGGGCCCTATAATATTTAATGTTTCCCTGACAGGGGAGCATTTTTTTGGACAAAGTGCCATTAATGAAGTGAGACCAAGAGACTAGTCTTGGTCTTGTCTTGGTCATGATACAAGATCGAGATCAAAACCAAGATCAAGACTTTGTGAATCTTCTTAAAACCAAGACTCGACTTTCGAAACCAAGACCCCCAAGATTCTTGATCTTGGTCTCGAAAGAGAAATAATGAACCTGAATCTACTCAATATTAAGAAAAAATTGATGGATAATGTTATGGCATTTTATTTCAATTATTTATTATTTATATAGTAGGCTTTTAATTTTTATTCGTTCAAAATCGACAAAACATTTTTCAAATTCAGTAATGCTCTTTTACAGTTTACAACAGATAGGTGCGAGTTGTGAGGTCGCAGTGGTTGATAATTGTTAAATTGGTATTGTTTAAATTGTTATTTACGTCAACCAGCTGCACACCCTTAAGAGTACAACCCTCAAAGGTCTTCGAAAGACTTGTCCGAGCTAGGGAAGACGCATCCCTTACCTTTTAACGTGTGATGCCATGCCAATAAGTATTGCAATTTCCTCGGGTTCCGATTCCACCCCTTTGCCGCAACCGCATGTTACTCATCACACAATAATCTATTTTGAAATGGCCAATAAAAACCTAATTAACATTATGACCCTTTTACAAAAAAAATCTGGCCTGTCGGGCGACGGCCTATGTGCTGTGTGGGTATAATTTAATCTTTTTTTAAGATTTCTTAAAAATTATATTCTATTGGTTGAATGAGAAATTTATTTCGCTTACTTCACCAGTACAAATTGACAGAGAAATACGAAATACCTATTATAGGCATATAAACTGTTGGACAATTGAATTTTTTAATTCAAATTTCTAGACGTATTTTGATTCGAAACTGTCAAGACCAAGACCAAGACTGAGCCAGCCTCGTCTTGGTGTTGGAACATCAAGACCAAGACCAAGACTACATTTATTTTTCAAGACCGAGACCAAGATTGATCTGTCTTGGTCTTAGTCTCGAGAAGCCCTAGCTTCACCACACAACATAAGAGCAGTTACGGAATATCTACATGAAACAAACAACGAAAACTGCATTGGAAATATAGGTCCAGTTAAGTGGCCAGCAAGTTGATATGAGGTTGTTTTCACTCTTAACCTCATTTATCCCTTGCTAAAAACTTTCCAGGTCACTCGACCCTACGCCTCTGGATTTTTTATGGAGCTCTATTAAAAAAGAGATTTATGATGTTCCTCCTGCCACTGATATGAATTAGAGGACGAAGTAATGATAGCTATTCATAGAATTTCACCAAGACAGTCGAAAAACGTTTCAGGAGCAAAAATAAGGGAAGTTTGCTTTTGTAAGCAACGAAATTGATGTCACTTTGAACTAATGAACTAAAACTCTGAAGGAATGTGAAAAGGTAGTTTCTATATAATTATTTTATTTCCAACAGGTGCTTCATTTTCGAAACGTTAAAACGTAATTTATCCAAAGATTTCATCGAAAATTCGTTCAAAACTTAATGTTTTTTTCTCTATTACCCGACGAACCACCACGTTGCTATAAAAAAAATAGAGATAAAAAATGTCATAATAAAACTGCACATAGCTGAAACATCTTGACCGAAAACAGTGAAGTTGATTTTTACACACATTTCAGGACTGAAATTTATTATTTGAACGTATTCATAACCCTCCAGATTGAAAAATAAATTTCGAAAAAAAAATTACAAATGGTTATAAAAAGTAACTAGTGATACGTGGTTGCATTCTCAATATTATTTGGAGACAAAACTGAAAATATACCATTGAACAGATCCTTAAAATTTCATTCTATTATCTTCTAAATCAAAAAAGTTATAGGTGCAGTGGACATCCGGTATATGCTTCGATACTCAAAAATCAGACTTCTTCATATTTTCTATTAACATCCAATTTACAATATTGAAGGATGGCTCTGTTTGGAGATTATATCGTTTTCATCTTCCAACGGTATTGGGTATTTTGAAATTATTAAAGATAAATTAGATCTGTCATGAATATAAAACAAAGTCACAGCATAAATTCTCTGTAGATATCGATACGATGAATTGAAACAGCAAATATTTTCATCAACCTCTATTTATCTGAAATTTATACTCTCAAAAAGTATTTATTTCAGAAATGTTTTGCCTTGACTCGGAACTTTTGTCAACTTGGGTTAATTTTGAAATAATGAGTTCGACAAAAAATTATGTCGTAATTCTTATTATTGCATTTATAACCAAATACCCAATGTTAATTATTAACTAAACAAAATCACTTTACATCAGTCCACACAGCTCACGGAACATAGGTATATTAAAAATATTAGAGCAATTAATAATAATTTTCCGGAGATGTGTCTCTGATAGTCTAACAGTGTTGTTTGCTTCACACACGAAATAGGATGGTTTATGAAACGTTACAAACTGAAAGAGTATAAGACTTCAATGTTGTTTTTCGTAGTAATTTTGTAGTTATTCGTGATATAGCAATATTGTAGTTATCCGTAATATGGCAATATTGTAGAAATGTTCCATAAAATCGTCAAAGATTCCCGTCAAGGGCCAAAATATTATTAGATTTTGCTTGTCGCCATTCATTAGGCAGGGGCTGGAAAAGCCCATTTCTGATCTCATTATTTACTCTCTTATGTTCCATTCATGATGAGATAATCTGCCTGAACATTGATAAGAAATTTTCTGATGATTGTGTTATTCTTAGTTGAATGAAGAGTTTGTTGATTTAGGATTAAAGTCTTTCCAATCCTAAAATATCACCATCAGTAGTCTATAAACAAAGTGTTAAAAAAGTCATTTTAGTTACGGGTATTATGAGCTCGAGCGCAGCGGGCGAGTATTTGATAAATAAATAAATAAATAAACAAATAAATAACTCGTATCAAAAAAAGGATTTGGATTTTTATATGCAAATTGACTGTCAGTGGGAGAACAACACTACTAGTGCTCTTTTCATGTTCCCAACATGATTTGTTTCAATTTTTCATCATTGTTCTTTCTAACAAGCACCAATAATTTTTAAAATTAGCCCAACCAAGTAATTTGAACGAATTGAGAAACGTGACTATAATACCGTTCAAACACTAAATAGACAGGAAGGTAGTGTTAGTTGCATATTCGCGTAATCCTCTAAAAATAAGAACTACTCGATTTGTAACATTTTTCATTTTGAATTCATTTATATTATCAATGAAAAATATTGGTACAGATGGGAATAAATTGAATAATCCCGATTGCCACCATGAAATTCGAAAATTTAATTTGACGATGTTTCTCAGGCGGGGATTTTGGTTCATAAAACTATTGAAATCACTCTTGAAAATAGTGATATGTTCAAACATTGAAATTGCCAAGGTAATATTTTTAAAAATGTCCTTTAAACAGTTTATGAATAGGTGATTAATTGCTAAATGACATTTCAGTTAGGTGAGTAAAAAATTTTCACAAATTTGAATATGTATATCTTTCATTTTCATTAAATCTAATGATACCATGGATCAACACTTTCATAATAGTGAGGTGATTTTGATGTTGAAGTATTTTTACTGCCTAATAGAGTAAATTTTAGGTTATAGCTGACATTGGAACATTCAGTTCTTCGAATTGAGTTTTCAATAGTAATTCATGCTCCTTGCTGAAGAAATTGATATTTCCAATATTTCATAACAAGCAGACTTTGAAAGAGTAATATCAGTCATCCTCTTCAACACCCACCGGAACTGGGTGTCAGCTTGACCAGAGTTTTCACTCAGTCAAGTGGATGCTGTATTCTAAAATTATATATTTTGAGACACGTATATATACGATATCATGTCAAAAAATAATACGATACCTGGGGCTACATACCTTATAAGCAGAATCTGCGTCTTATCAAAAATAGTAGCGACCTCGATATTTCCAGAAGAACACTTTGTATTTTATATTTTTTAGTATCACTTTCACATCTTCAACAACTCCATCTGTCACATTCTCATAGCTGAAGGTAGCTGTTTTTGAAATAGAAATCATCAATCGTTGTGAAAAACATGTTCTCCTATGATAATATTTTTGGAACCTTCGATACTGCCCAGAGGAAATTCATTGCAGAGTAAGGTGATCATTTGAGCTCACACCTCAAAACCACGTTTTAGTTACTCCATACAGTGTGGTACAAAATTATCGATAATATATAAGTTCTTTTGAAAATAGTTTGACATCTTTTACCTGCATTTGAAATAGGCCTATAAATGATTTCATTCAAGTTTTCGAAAGTCCTGCAGAAGTTGAGAGTCAAGGGCAAAGCTGTGAAGGTGAAAACCAACGAGAGATACCTGGGAGTACAGTTGGACAAGCACACAACATGGCACAAGCACCTGAACCTGGCTATTCAGAGGGCTGCAGAAACGGTAAAACGCGTGTACCCTCTAACAGCCAGAGGTTCCCACATGAGGCTTGAAGCTTAGATATCTATCTACAAACAGATGATCCGGCCGGCGATGTTGTACGCCTGCCCAGCATTCTGCAGCCTGTCCAAAACTCCATTTATGAGGTTGGACAGGATGCAGAACAAAGTACTCCGGATATTCACGAACAGTGATCGCTACATCCGTTTGGATGCTCTGCGCGAGATTGCTGGCGTCGACTCGATCCCGACATATGTAAAAACTTGTCGTACAAGTTTTACAAGTTCCACCTCCTCAAGAGTTCTCTAACCAGAGATCTTACCAGAATCAGAATTCACGATAATGAGCCCCGCAAACACGGTGGGCTCACCTATCAAGCGCTGGACATCTTCCAGGAAAGATGGGAGGAACCGGTTCCATAGGGAACCTAGTCGCATGTACGTAAGAAACGCCAAGTACCTCGTACCTCGTAGCCTTTTCCGGGATTAGCTCGCAATAATCAGCCTCACACGAACTTAGACAATAGCAGTATCTAGATTGAATGCAATGAACGACACGCATAAGCTTCGCAGGAGGCGTGTATTATGTCATCTACAACCCTCATGAGCTCTATAGTTCGACCAACCGCCAACACCAGCGGAGGCGGATATCAGCGTCCCCTGCCTGGGACCCTAGGCACCCCTTGGCACAAGCGCTCGCCCTCCTCCCCAGAGATGGGATGGAGGGGGAAGCGGCTCTCCGTGCGTCCTCTTTTCATCGTTGGACATCCGAGCCCACGTGTGGTGAAGAAAGAAGATGCTGAAATTTGTATTGAATTAGAGAGCTCTGCGGAATTGATATTTTTAATTGTAGAAAATAAACTTTTATTTTCTTATTTATTTATAAATGATTTCAGATGGTACTTATATCGAACTATCTTTCAGCATTTTGTAGGGAAGTATTTGGAATATCTGTGAAATATACGATATTTTCATTTCATCACCATCCACTTTCAACTATTTACATCCAATTTTTGGACAAAAGGTCCTACTAACTTCGAGTTTCGAATAATGTAGGAGTTAAATCACATAATTATTAACTGGTTCTAGGGGCTGTGAATAAAGCTCTTATGTCGGCATGCTCTTTTTTGTCATTCTATCACAATCACCATAAATTATTGATTGATCTAAAGAATATGAATTCCAACATTTCTCATTATTGAAATCATAATCTATACCTACTCAATACCACCAGCAACAATTAAGAAAAAATTGAATTATCATTATCACAAAGAATGCCATAGAAAAATTAGTCATTATTATGAAATGTTTCGCATGTACAGTTTTGAATAATCAAACCTTAGAATTTGTTAGTTGCATGTATACGAATAGTGTCAAAAAAAATTTATTTGGTAAAGAAGTAAAATACCTACTTTCATTTATGATTATTTCGAAAATAGTAATATTTTGAACAAGTTCGAAATTTTGTGCCGGGGAGTATCAACATGATACGAACACGAAGTACCCTTCTCTCCAAGCGTTTTCACCAAGTAGAGAAATAAAGGCAAATTTTTTGTCAGAAAATTACTACTGCCTTGGCTAATACAACATTGAAAACTACGTCTAACAGATAAATGTGCAACGTTCTTCCAAGAACACCGAATTGCAAACGCTTACAAAGGGTTGTGATGGGTGAAGATGGGGGAAGAGTCTAGAATATTCTCGAAACTTCTGGAAAGTTTTACAAATTTTGAGAAAACCGTGGAATGAACCCAGGGCTCCGTAAGATCTTGGAACGTTACCAACATACTCATCGAGACAATGAATATTTATCGTTGGTGTAGCTTACATTTTCTTGAAGTCAATATTAAAACAATTCATAACTAGGTATCAGCGGTTTGAATGAATTCTTGATAACAAGAAATAAAATTAAGGTCGGCAGTGATAACACTGAAAGAGCTGAGCAAATATTAAAGTGGCCAGAATATGAAGTTCAAGGAACTTGCAAATAATGTTATCAGGTTCATTTATATCTTTCAAAACTTATTACGTTTACAGGACGTTCCCTTTATCATGCAACATCCTGGTAAGATTGCTATAAAGATACGAAGACGATTAAATTTGCAAAATGGTAATTAGTTTGGAGAACAGAATATTGGTGAAAAAAATTAGAGGGACTTTTCCCCTCCTTCAGCTATATCGAGAAAACGCATCTCTTATTTTTTTACCCAATTTCAGGTATTATTTCGTTATTTCAACATATTATTGATGAACTTCATAAACATCTGAAGGTTCTTAACTAATATGTAAATAACTCATTTACTTTTCCTGTCATAAAAACGAAGCAAAGCCTACGTGTTTTCAAACGGTTACCTGTGATGATTATCAAAAACTGAGATTTTGTTCTTTTATGGTCGGATAATCTTAAAAACAATATTTTATATATAATGATACTAGTGAAATTGGCCTTGAAATTGGATTACCTCAACATTGGCAATTCCCATTTTGAGAACGGAAAAATATGATAATTGGTTTGTTGTAGTGACTTTTCTCATTCAAAATGTTAAGTGATGTACGCAGATCATTGAATTCGTTTTGATGGAATTACAAATCAATTAAAATAAAACACTGCTTCATCATACATAAAAAAAATTCCGTTGAAGATGTTAGATATTTCAGTTAAAACGTCGTAAATTTCTTGAGTACAATATATTACCGAATATGCAAAGGCGGGTCAGTATATATACAAAAAAAATTATTGTGGCCGTGATGAAACGATACCTGTCATCGAAAATATACTAGTCTAATGTCATAAAGCAAATTTTTTATTGAATTAATTAAACTTCTTTAATTTTTTTTCATATTTTTTGAGTTTAAAGTTATATGCATGATATACCAAAAATGGGATAACTGATTTTCCTGTATAACTCGATTTATGATTTTTTTTGACCACTGAAATGTTCTTTAAAGTACGCAGTTATCATTTCACAAATTGAATTGTCTCCTTATTCTTCTGTGGTGAAGACTATAGCAATGTTATTACATAATAAAAAACGGAAACGGACATTGATGGAAATATGCATCTTACACCATAATAGTAACAGAGAAAAAAATGTGAGGTAAACAGAAATATCTCTTTTTTTAGAGGATTCAAAATGTATAATCACTTTCCTCAAAGTCAACAAAAAATTATCTACAAGTGTGTCCTTCATAAGTGCTTTCAGTACATATCTGGGTGACAATCCCAACTTCGCAAACATTTGTTAGTCTCTTATCTGGCAAGCCTTCTATTTGATTTTTTGTTTTATCTGTTATGTTTTTAGAGTGTTAAATGTTATTTTATCTGTTGAATGTAGGTTACTTCACTTTTGATTTTTTACATTAAAACTTATTTATTGTTCAACCTATGTATTAGTCATAGACCTAATAAAGGATATACTTGTGTCCCCTCAATTTTACGACATATGGAAAAAAAATTATTTGAGAAACGAGTATCAGCAGATTTTCAAAATTAGTTTTTACTAATTTGTGATACTGGCAAACTGGTGTAACAGAAGTTACACAAACAATTAATAATACAAATTATATTATTATAAGCCTTACTTCTTCGTTGGTGTACTTGCGGTGCAGCAAACTCAACTAATAACTCGAATCAATATGACTTTTTTCGTCTTCTGTTTTGCTAACTCATTATCTATAGTAGACTAGGAGAAGTTACAAATTCTTCTAGCCAGACAAAGTTTCATAAGAATCTGTATCTGAAACGTGCCTAGCAGAAACAAAATTCAAAATACTGTCGCGAATAGGTGTTGTTCACTTTTATATAAATGCGATCTTGGGGTTGTAGCAATTGATGAAAACAAAAGTTAACAACAGACAGGAAAAAATGTATTGACTATCAATTATAGAACTAGGAGAAAGATTAATAATATTTTCGATGAACACTCTTAATAATGACTACTCAATAATAATTTGGAAAAAATGCAAGTCTGCCCCAAGTAACATGCCCAAACCTCGAAACTAAAAGTCCACTCAGGGATACCTTTAGAATGGTTTAATAGGACCAAGCCCTCAGAACTATAACAATAACTGTATTAAATACAATTTTCCATCATTGACACATTCGTTGGTTGTGGTTCTAGGTATTCTCTACAATATTATGAATAATTGTTAGTTATTTTTTTAATCTCTGTAGCCGATACTTTAAAACAATAAAACTCGAGAACTCGAATGATGACTCTTATCAATTGATAAAATAAGAATCAAATTAGTTTTCCAAGAATCCACCATCTGCTAAAATTGGTAAAGATGAGTTTGTTACCGCACTTATAATAATGTCTTCAATCAGTGGAACCAGAGTCCAGTTCAGTTTTTCAGAAAGTATATAGTATATTTTTAGTCTTTGGTTAGACCTTTCAATATATGACCTGGAACACCAGTAAAACTCTATACATAGAGCAAGAACTCAAATATCAGCATCCCTGCATTTGGGACTATGCAGACGTGGATATTCCGTTATTGTCAGCATTGTCTCAGTAGCATCTGTGTCATCTTGGTTCTTTCCATCCTTAGACTCACAGTGTGACCCACTTGAAAGTGGGACATCCCCCTTAAATTTGCATCTTTTCTCCGATTTAGAACATTTTTTCTTTAATTGTAGAGCTCAAGAAACTGTTCTTTGGGGCCTCTTAATATGAGGACTATTTCGACCTATCCATCGATTTCCATAATTATTGTTTAGCCGTCCTTCTTTCTACAATAGCTGCATTATGTACAGAAGACCCATTTAATGAACTTCAAATTCAGGTGATCTTGTTTGTACTGGTAAGTTATATATTGCGTCCAAAAATTCATTTCTCAAAAAGTCTGGAAATATATTTTCATTCAGATTACTTTCAAAGAAGAAAGGGTCCATAATCTTATCATGGAGTATTTCACACCACACATTTATTTTATGGGAATATTGCCTTTTGCGATCATAATCCAATTAAAATTATCTGCCGACCAGAATCTTGAATTCTTGGACAAGTCTACTCCATTTATAGTATATTCACATTTCAAATACGCACCATGTAAACAGTGATCAGTGCATGCTTGCAGCATGTTCACCTCGTGATCGCCAGTTCCTGCAACGCTATTGGTCGATAGAACATCAACCAGATACGACACCAAACGAAATGTATTTGCAGAGATGTATTCAGGTTGGCTGCGTTACAATTATCAAAGCTGCGTTTTGTTTGAAGTTAACGTGGTGATTTGTTTTCAATTACATTATTGATTATTTGTTTAAAATATTTGTTTTGGTGTAAAGTTCTGGGTTGGTTTTGGATGCCGCTACATTTTAAAATTCATTTAACGGGGTTACCAAGCTTAATGCGTCTCTGTTCTGATTTGGCGTTCACGTACCTTTGTTGACATCGTCCGTATTGGAAATGTGAATGCACAATAGACAAAAAATTTTTGAAGAAATGAATGTTGTTCAAATATTCTTTTTGAGCCCACAAACAGAATGATAACCTTCTTTATTCATCTCTCGTTCCCAGAGTGTAAAATTTTTGGCTTTAATGGTTTGATTTAATTTTTAACGAGGCCTATCATGATATTTTCTCCAAGGGATGTATAGGTTCAAACTAGCCGTTCGCAAGCTTGAATGGGGATTATTATGAAAATTGTTACGGGTCAGAGAAAAGACGGAAATAAAATCATAATTTTGTATCTTCCTGTATGTAATCACTATGGGTACCGGTTCAACAAATGATGTGTCAAGAAAGACAATTTTCTGAAAGACTTGATCAGATTTAAAATCTCCTTTTTGTCGCGAATATCCAGATAGATACATTGATTGAGGTACATGTGTTGATTCAAATCGCAACTGCGGATATTTTCTAGCCGGAATTCCAGATAACTTGGAGAAACATAGACCTAGTTTGGTCTGCACATTTGTGGATTCCCGTTCCTTTTCAAGTTTACTTCACGTTAAGGCCATCCACCATCCAAGGTAGGTCCCAATGTCTCAATTTTCATCTTTATTAACCCGTGAAATCATTGAACCAAGTTACCGTATGTCGCTCAATCCCTTTCAGGCCTTTTTTGTTTTGGTTGTATTACTCGATTACCTTCTACCCTACATCCTACGAGTTCACAAAGCCAAAGCCATAGTATACAAGAGCATCATCAAAATCACAATCCACCGAAAGCAACCGTCGAAAGAACACCAAGGAGACGGATATCGACAGCGAATTCAGATAAGCCCTAGCTTAGTCTTTCTCAAATTTTGCCAGAGACAGTGTATTCTATCTCAAGTCAAATCTGGTTTAGATTTGAGCAACTACACTGCAGACAGTGTACCCCCTTGTCGCTATAACATGTACGCATTGACGAATCACAGCGGGACTTCCAATAGCGGGCACTACATTGCTTACTGTAGGCATCCATATACAGGCACATGGCACGAGTACAATTCCCTAGTTTCACCGATTCATTCGAATTCTCTTGTGAGCGGAAAGGCATATATATATACTCTTGTACGAGCAGGAGGACACTTCATCACAAGTTTTTACTTTTAGATGAAAAATAATTCACTAATTGTTAGGGAATATTTTATAGAATTATTACTCACTAGTCATAAATATGGGTCAATATATCAGGGATTTTCAGAAAAACACCATGGAAACATATACTTTACGAAATTGCCGTGGCTGTATTGGAAGTTAATGATAGAACACATAATTTCAAAATATTGCAGAACAATATTCGAAGCCTGAATAAAAATGTGAATGAATTCAGAATTCTGGTAGAAAGTCTTGAAGTTGACATTGATTGTTTGGTTTTATCAGAAACTTTGAAACTACAAGATCCAGACTTATACAAAATGGCTAACTATGATATGATTTTTAATTATGGTGATATAAACCTAAATGATGGTGTGGTGGTCTTCATAAAGTCACACTTGAATTACAAACACGAAATTAAAAGTATTAACGATATAAAACTCTTAGAAATAACCATCAACTTCAATAATAAAAATGAAAATATCATAATAAGTGGTATATATCGATCTCCATCAACAGATTTGAATGAATTCAATCGTCATTTACAACTTTATTTTGAATCACTAGACATTAAAATGAATGATTATAACGTATTTATTGGTGACCTAAATATCGATCTCTTAGGAATGGAAGACTCGGCAAACGAATATTTAAATATAATGAGTGAAACTGGATTTGTCTCCATGGTGAATACCCCCACCAGGGTGCAAGGAAGTAGCAGAACATGTATTGATCACATTTTTGTCAAATCAAAATACAACAGCGTAGACAATTTATTACCCATTGTAATTGAGACGTGTATCTCAGATCACTACACAACATTGCTACAAATCATCTCGGATGATGAAAAAAATATATCAAATGATATGATGTATAAAACGGATCTCAACCTCGAGAATTTAGTAATGAAATTCCAAAATATTTGTTGGGAAAGTGTTTATTCAGAAAACAATATAGAAATAGCCACAAAAAAATTCCTGGAGATCACTATAAATACTGTTAACGAATGTACTAAAACTGTGAGAATAAAAAGAAAACATCATAAAAAAACACCTTGGATAACAAACGGTCTACTCACATCAGTCAACAACAAAAATCAATTATTCAAAAAACTCCAGAAAGATTCGAATAATCACGAACTACAAAGCCAGTATAAGAATCATGAAAACAAACTCACAGCTTTAATAAGAAAAGCAAAACAAACTATTATGGAAACCTGATAAACTTCAATACATAATTTACAAATTTAGATGTCAAGTTGTATACTAGTGGAAAGTCACCTGACATATGGTATCTTGGCTTGGGGCTCATCACTGAAAACACATATTACCCCTCTAGAAATTCTCCAGAAACGATTTCTCAAAATGATGATGCACAAGAAAAGGGATTACTCGACAGATTTAACCTATATGGAATCGAAAGTACTTGATCTGAGACAAGAATTCTACCTCAAATATGTGCTTACCTATCACAAAAATAGAAAACTGGAAAAGCACAACCACGATCACAACACAAGACAAAACAAACTACATTCCGTCCCTTTCATGACGAAATCTATTGGTCAAAGATCGTTTGAATTTTTGGCCCCGAAACTATACAATACTCTACCCCAAGAGTTGAAGAACTTATCGAACATAGTATTAAAAAAAAAACTGAAAACCTTTATATTAGAGAAACCCAGAAATCTTATTCACGAATTCATAGATATAAAAAGCTTCTGAATATCTTAGGTGTCCCAAGTTATACTTATAGTACGGCTATACCCACCAGTAAAATTGTGTTATGAAACATATACCCTCTGGTTAGATTTTATTCTGAACCTCCCTAATCCTTTAATGATAATATGATCCAAATTTTGCTAGCAAATTACTTTTATCTCTTTAGTATTTGTATTTAGATAAGTTTTTCTCTTTTTATGCATGTTTTTTATTCTCGGAACAAGTGTTAGTACACTTACCGAGTATATTCTATTCACACGTGTTTTTGTTTTTTTAAATGTTGTCACTCGTTCTTGTAACTTACTGTATTTATATAGTGTGAGTGTCTTCTTTAATGTGTTTTTATCTATACCATTTTTATTATGTATTATGTGTGTGAATAAAATTTATTTATTTATTATTATAGTTCGAAATCATACCTAATTTTATTTTATGAATATTATTATTGTATTTTTATTAATCAACTTTATTGAAACCTAAATATATCAGTAATTCGTAACTTGTAAGGGAGGTTATACCTAAATTGTGTAAACTCTAGTATGATCATACCAGGGGGCTACAGATAATACAGCAGATATTAGATGGTGTAGAGCTTCTGGCTTATAATTCATGTAATCACAATAGTTTTCCAATTTTTATTGTTTTATTATTGTTTGTTGTCACTTAAGATGTCTAAAAACCCTGGTGTTTGCACTCATACCTATAAAACTGTGGGATCAAACAGAAGACACCAGCCTACTTGATTATGTTTGATTCTTGATGATAACGGCTTAGTACCGAATGCTCTACCATAGGGCTGACTCAGTTATGTTTATACGAAAGGTTCTCATATTTTCGTGCCAATATTTCATCAACGACCAGCGGCATGACGATAAAATAGACATCTTACCGCCAATACCGCCCGACCAGTGGTGTTCGATCGTGTTCGAGGTTTGTTTGGTTAAGACAGGACTGTTAAGAGTAATTTGATTTGAGTGAGTTGAGGTGAGGTTATTGTTGATAACTTACGGAAAAAGTACCTAGGGAATATGGGCGAATGTCGGATTTGTACGAAATTTTCACAGATGGGTTAACACATGATAAAATCACTATATCAAGTAAAAAATTTGCGCAAAAACCACTTCTTTTATTTTTTTTTGAAAAATATGTATGGTATGTCGTTAATTTCTTCCAAAACAAACCATTTAAAAGGTGTGCATGATGCAATGAGAATGTTGTATACGCCACAGAATTATTAATATTGAATATTTTCTGATGAAATTTGATATACCACCATTTGAGAGAGGGTGTCCAATCCAATGGAGATTATAAATTTTTCCTAAATAAATCGCTAATACGAATTCATGAATTTGTTCAACTAAAAATATACGCAGCAGGTCTTGATTTTTGTGGAAAGAAAATTATATTCTGTCTCAAAGTACAGATTTTTGAGCTCTACAATTCAAAAAAAGTTCTCTGAAATCGGAGAAGCGATGCAAATGCTTCCAAGTAGGTCACACTGCATACGTTTCATTTGAATTTGCTTCATTGTCTGAAGTTTCTAACTTCCTAGTATAGTTTCTTACTGAAAATCCAGTATCTCTTGAAGATGGCCCTTACATTCAGGAACAAGTGGAAGTTTCGTGGGCACAAAATTTTAATTAAAAATTCTACGTTGTCGGTTAACTGATAATTGCATATCATCGGTTGAAATAAGCATAGTTACATATACAGTGCATTCCATTCAAAACGAGCCAACCTGAATAACTTTTGGTACAATGATTTTCAGGAAAAATAAAAAACACGTCAACAATAGTATACACATATTCACATTTGATGTTACTTCCTCTACTGCACCCCTAGAGCATGTCACCATTTTTTTTTAAATGGATCACCCTATATTGTTTCACGTGCTCCATGATGAGCAGATTTTGATAAAGTATAATACATATGGTCGGACGCTTATAGTTCGGAAGCTACAAATTATTTGAGTAGAAAGCGAGCCAACCTGTATAACTTTTGAAGAATGATTTTCAGGAAAAATAAATTAACATCTCAACAATAGTATACACATTCTGACATAATCAGATTTGATGTTACTTTCTCTATCGCATCCCATAGCATGTCACCATTTTTTTTTGGATCAACCTTTATTGTTTTGCATTATCAGTTCCATGATGAACACCTTTCAACAAAGTAAAATACATTATGGTCTGAAGCTCATAGTTTGGAAGCTAAAAACCATTCGAGTTCAAAACGAGCCACCTGAATGAACTTCTGTACAATCTGTTACCTAGGTTTCATAGGTGATTTTTTGAAGAATACTTCAAAAAAGTCTTATTTTGTCCAGTTAACTGAATTCGATATTCTCTCCATTTTGTATTTTTCTCATTCTACAATAACGATTACCTACCAGGCGACGTTACAACTGGTGTTTCTGTTTTTGTGAATTCTTTGAGAAGCAATGGATTATACGCTTCGAGAACGGATTCAAATAGTGAGTTTGTACTGCCTGAATGGAAATAGTGCTAGAGCTTCTGCCCGTACGACACAAATACGTTTCGGAATTATTGAACAATTTTATGAAAACTGGATCTGTTAACAATAAAAAGCATAACCGTTCAGGGGTTGTCATCGATGAAGCTATTTCTATTGCAGTTTTTGGGCACGTTGGACTAATGGAAAATAGTCAATCTCTTATCTCGAGAATCAGTCTTACAAATGTTTTCAGGATCTTTCATAAATACAAATTTCAGCCATATAGGATTAGGCTAGTTCAGGAATTAAACCAAGATGATTTCAATAAACGTATCCAATTTTGTGAGTCTCACTGAACGGATCAACTTGCATCAGAATTTCTTTGAAAAAATTTGTTTTTCAGAATAAAGTACGTTTAGTTTAAATGGAGAGGTGAATCGGCAAAATTGTTGTTGAGTCATTTCAACTCTAAATTTGAGCGAGAATATCACAAGTCATTGCAAAGAAATAACTCCCGAAAGTCTCAACCATGTGAGGACGGCAATGAAAGCTCGTTTGTACCATTATATGGAAGTTGGTGGAAACGTCTTTGAACATCCACTATAGAAAATTTGTTTTTTCTCATTGTCAAGTCATCAGATTTTGATTCGAAAATTTAATGAGAAATCTCTTTATCTGATTTATTGCTTCGATATTTATCTCTTGAACGAATATTTAAATTTGTGGCCTTCTGTATAATTGTTGATCTGTTTTTTCATTTTTAATGCCAATCATTGTTTCAAATGTTATTCAGGGTGACTCGTTTTCAACTCAAAGAATTTGTATCTCCCGAACCATAAGCTTCAGACCATATGTTTTATACTTTGTTGAAATTTGCTCATCATGGAGCATCTGATAATGCGAAACAATATAGGCTGATCCATTTCAAAAAAATTGGTGTCATGCTCTTGGGGTACGATAGGGAAAGTTAGATCAAATGTAAATATGTCAAAATGTGTCCCACTGTATACTATTGTTGAAGTGTTTTTTATTTTTCCTGAAAATCATTGTACCGACAAATGGAACAAATGGAATGCACTGTATATAATCATTATTGAAAACAGTCAAAGTCTAAAGAACACACTTCCATATAATCAGTCACATTTTTTTAATTTTCAAGTTATTTATCCACACCCGCTTTCCTCGTTTTGGTTTGAAAAGGTGTGGAAGACATAGTAGGTATTTTAATCAGCCCAAGATGAGCAGTTAGTTATAATACAATGGTGATTCATATTTTCTCACTATATTGACAGTTCTTCAACAATAAAACACACGTGAACTAATATAAACAAAACAATGTATGGCCTCTCTACGATAGTTATATTCGTGAACGGTTGGGGGCATATTGTTTGTTTACGTACGCCTATAGAATAATATCAAAAATAACTGTTTGGAGACACTGCATCACACGTTAAAAGTTAAGGAATACGTCTTTCCTAGTCCCTCGAATACTTCTGAGGGTTGATCGAAAGGGTGCAGCTGATTGACAGAAATAACAATTCAACAATTTTTTCTTCTTCGTCGTCCTAATTGGTTGACATAAGGTCTGTGGATGTCGATACCGTTGAATGCATGCCATATAGAAAGAATATACAGCAATTGATACCTCTTCTACTCAGTGTCCATTTTCGAAAGAAAAAGGTGTAAAAGAGCATATTCCAAAATTTCGGAAATATTTTGAGCACCGTGTAAATAATAATTCTCTCTCATAATCACCCATGGAGTTTACCCAAAGACATGTAGGTAGAGGATGTCTATTACTACTATCTGCCTTGACGCTTCGGGGCGTCTTACTGATTTCTGGTATCGTATTCACTTTTCAGCTGTAGAAAAACCCTCAAAACACAGCACCACCCCGGGTGGTTGGTGTGTGCAACAAGCACCAGACGTCGGGATAGGCTTATAGACAAGTCAGATTATACTTGTTTTTCTTAAGGCATGCGGTCATCTATCGACTCCTATGGAATTGAGGAAAATTTTCTCACACTCAGGATTCGAACCTGGCCAAGCGCTAGCAGATATTTCAGTGGCTGACATCTAACCGTTTCACTACCGACCACCAGTGATGGGTTAGTAAATTCCATTATGCATGTCTGAAAATACATAATGACAGAAAGAAAACAAGATATGACTTCTGAGAATGCAAACAGTTGACAAAAAGAGCTAATTGTGATGAATCTGAAACAAATTCAGTTTTAAACTGAATTCATTTGAATAGGATCTGTTACAAAATACTCAGATACTAATGCGGAAGTGAGATATAAAATTAATCGTGAAACAATATTTTTTTTTAATTCAGTTTGAGCTATATAATCTACAAAAACCCGCAATCTGTATAAAAATCGACGATATCTCATTAGATTTTCACCGCTATCAATTACTTGGAGTCTGAAAGATTTCTCATTGATAACATTGGAGAATATTGTGTGTGTTCTCTATATACAATCGCTGATTTCACTATTGACAAGTTATTAACTGAAATATGTGTGTGTACTTTTTCTAATGCTAATTAACCTGTTAAATATTAACGATTTTCACACATTACAAATTTACAAAGTGATGACGACGATGCAATTTATTGTGTCTCAGTGAAATATTTTCTTAATTTAATAATTTATTCACAATGCAATCAGAAAATATATCAATACATTTTCTAACGTTACTTTTCAAAAACCATATTGAATATCATTAATATCCTAATTTCCACAAACCATCACATACAGATATCATAATTCGAAATAGCTCAATCCTTCCGAATCAAGAAACTTACAGTTTGGTCCAAAGATTTCAATAAAGAAGTAGATACTAGAAAACACATTGTAATCAATAGTAGTTATATGAATGATACATTTTAGGAATTGTCAAAGACTTCGCATTAGTCCAATAACTGCTTTTACGAACAACTCGATGGTACAACCATAGGTAACCCTCTGTCTTCCTTCCAAGACAATTTGTTCATGAGTAGGTTTGAGTTGAAAGCAACGGAGAGCTTTGGCTATTTTTCTAGGGTTTGTATGAGGTATATGGCCGACGAGTTCACTATCTTTAATAAAAAAATAGACCGTCGTAGACAGTTTTGTTACAGAATTGAATAGCCAGTTCCAAACCAATTCGTTCACATGTGAAACTGAAAACAAAAAATAGTTGGCATTTTTAGATGTTTCAGTAATTAGAAATGACCAGAATCAGCTTGAATTCGATGAATACAAGAAGGGTACGAGTACACTCAGATATTCCCCTGAAAACTCTCACCATTACACATAGCAAAAAATTGCGGGATTAGGTTTCTTGGTAAAGCAAATCATGTCGTTCCCACTCAACAAAGACACAAATTGAGAAAATGATTATTGGGGAGGGGAGGGGTAGCTGATCTAGACGATTATTCTGAGGATTTGGTACAAAACAAAACCCTCCATAACTCTTCAATTTTTCAAAAAAAGCAAAACCGTCCAAAATATGTCGTTTTCCCATACGAATCTCGAGTTACTCAGGGTTTCATAAGCATTTTTGAAACACTCCATATGGTAACTATGGAAATGTATACACAAGCTAGAAGCGAAACACCGTTTTGAAAATACCACGGGCTAGACGAAGTGTTTTCAAAAAGTCCTGTTCTCATTGGTTCGAAATGAGAAAATTATGGCATTTGATTGGTTTATATAGTATGAGGAAAATTGTCAGTAGTAATAGCCCGACAAAATGCAGAATTTTCGAAAACTACTTTCGCCTTCCTGGCACGAAAACTGTGTTGCTTAGAAACACCACGAAAGCTTGCTGTACAGCAACACAGTTTGAGTGCCTGGCAAGGTGAAAGTATTTTGGAAATTCTGCATTTTAAAGGGTTATTCGATCAGAAAATTTCACGAATAGATTATATTGTGGACTAAATGCGTATTGCAAGAACGGTTCATCTTGTGTAATCAATGTCAGTTGAAGAGTTGAACCGTCAAACTGACGTTTCTATATTTACCGTGATTGTCGTAACTATGGAAATGTATACACAAGCTAGAAGCGAAACACCGTTTTGAAAATACCATGGGCTGGAGAAAGTGTTTTCAAAAAGTCCTGTTCTCATTGGTTCGAAATGAGAAAATTTTGGCATTTTATTGGTTTATATAATATGAGGGAAGTTGTCAGATAAAGACCTGCACTGCACTGCAACAGCTTGATTCGTTGCAAACCTTTTAACGAAGATATACCTAGGAAGTCTAAGTTTTGAATTTTCATCCTGCGGATTCGCGGATGTTTAAGAAACGTATGCTTATGGCATAGCAGACGGGTGGTGGAAAAAACCACAAATTTCTACCGAAAAATAAAATCAGGTCTCACGAAAGAAATATTGAAAGTCGAGCGTAACGATATACCTACTTATATACGCGACATTCAAGGCCGAATAACAACTGCGAAGACTATCTTGTGAATTTCAATCATCACTAAGGTCAATGTTATAAATAATAACTTTTTTTTAGAAGAAATATCGAATATGAACTTATTCATGAATAATCGGACCACGCAGGTCATGATGACCGAATATATGATAAATAACCATTATTATTGTCGTTTTCAGATTGTATAGATTTGTGCATAATCCAAATAAGACTTCTGACTGTTTGTTGTTGAGTGTTAACATTCTCCATAAATTGATTTTTGGCTCCATACCGAAGTGCGTTTTCTGTAAACTAATTATGGTGCTGGATATACAGTGTCTTTCAAAAGTATCGGAACGGTCTCATATTTCAGAAACGTCTGTGAGAAAATTTATGAAAATTCCGACAGGTTGGTTTTTGATGATGCCCGATTCAACGGTGATATCGGCAATATTGCCAAATCAAAAGTTTTTAGATATTGAGGGTGAATCAATTTTTTCAAATGGAACATCCTATTTGTTTTCATCGCAATCAATTCAACGACGCCTCATTACTCATTTTTCCAAATATCAGATTTTGAATTATTGTAGTTTTTGAAATATGACAACATAGCTTTTTCGTTCAAAGGTCTGGGAACGTTCCAATATTTTCAATACGGTTTAAGAAAAATTCGTAAAATTTTACACCAGATGGTTTTTGATGATGCCCGATTCAATGATGGTATGGGCAATGTTGCCAAATCAACAGTTTTTCAGATATTGGGGTCAACTCAATTTTTTCAAATGGAACACCCTATTTATTTTCATTGCAATCAATTCAGCGTCCCGTGCATTTTGAAATATGAGAACATGGTTCGTTGAAATGTCTGCGAACGGTCCAATATTTTCGAAAGTGCCCGAGAAAATATCATGAAATTTCATACGAAATGGTTTTTGTTAAAACAACTCTTTCATAAGTTAATTGTTTTTAAATGGAATTTTGAATCAAATAATAGAAACTGAAAACTATCTGACCAAGTGCTCAAAATGTTTTCCATCATTTGCTAAACAGTAGCCCAAGCGGTCATAAAATTCCCTCAAGGTATTAGTTTGCATTTGAGGCGTAATTGAAAGAGCTGCTTGACATATTTTACTTTGGAAGATTTCTAAATTTGCTGGTTGCTCAAACTACATTAATTTAAAATCTGACATTTAGAGACATAAGTAATGAGGCGTCGCTGAATTGATTGCAATGAAATCAAATGGAGTGTTCCATTTGAAAAAATTGAGTTGACCTCAATATCTGAAAAACTGTTGATTTGGCATCATTGCCGATATAACCATTAAATCGGGCATCGTCAAGAACCGTCCTGTATGAAATTTCGCGAATTTTCCTTGAACCGTATTGAATATATTGGAACGATCCCAGACTTTTGAACGATAAAGCCATGTTGTCATATTTCAAAAACTACATAAATTCAAAATCTGATATTAGGAGACATAAGTAAAGAAGCGTCGCTGAATTGATTGCGATGAAAAAAAATAGGGTATTCCATTCGAAAAAAATTATTTACCCTCAATTTCTGAAAATCTGTAGATTTGGCAACATTGCTAATTTCACCGTTGAATCGGGCATCATAAAAAACCACCAGTCGAAATTTTCGTAAATTTTCTAAGAGCCGTTTCTGAAATATGAGACCGTTCCGATACTTTTGAAAGACGCTGTATACTACAGTATGGTAGAATTCATCACTATGGTAAACCTTTTCTAATAGTCAATTTCGGAATTATGTTAATCGATTCGAAACACTTCAGTGAGTTCAGCATCCAGACAAGCAGATGTTTACAAATAGATGATAATTTTCGCAGATTATTCAATAGAAATCATAATAGTGCTCGAGTGTGAAGTGTATTCCGCCATCTACAAATGAAACTTGCATGACTTTTTTTTTCTGGCTGATTGCTCACAAAGTATCAACTGACGTTTAAACGTCAATTATCACTCATGAGGTATCGCAAAATCTTTACCTATGGAATTGAGTGATGTGCACCTTTACATACAGGGTGAAATATCACTAATTATTTTGGTGGGGAGAGAACACTCAATGATCAACCGAAATAATTATTTCACCATGCATATAGTTGGGCGCGTGAATTATTTAATATGCGTTTGGTTAGTGAAACGTATTTCGAGCAAATTCATTTATTAATTAGGTACTTATGTCATTTTGGCAAATAAATTTTTGTATCAAGAATGTTGCCAAGTTGATAGATTCTGAGATACTTTTATTTTCGAATACTGATCAGTCTTGGTCTTGGTCTTTGTCTCGAAAAATAAATGTAGTGTTCGTCTTGATATTGGTCTTGATGTTTCAAGACCAAAACGAGACTGGCTCAGTCTTAGTCTTGGTCTTGATAGTCTTGGTCTTGGTCTTGATAGTCTTGGATCAAAATTTTTCTAGAAATTGTAATTATTCAATTCAATTGTCCAGCAGTTTATATATACAGTTTTTCCCACCATATGGAAAACTTTTTTATTATTCATTTTAGGAAAAAAGTTATTCTTCATATAAAGTTCTGCATGTTTTGAAATTTAAAATGCAATCATCAGATATCAAATTTTTTCAGTCATATACGCGGTGTGACAAAACATATGAATTTTACTCAAGAGTAAAGTACGTTTATATTTGAAACTATCGATAATTCTTGTGAAAAAAGTTGTTCAGAATTGAAAATTTCGTTCAAATATGCAATTACGTCCACAGAAATTGAAAAATTGGGTTATGTTACTTTTTAATTAATTTTTTTTAATGACCATTTATCTCTTTTGATTATGTAACACAAGATCACCTTTCCGTTTCTCAATGTTTTCTAACAATTTTGCAATTTAAACACATAATGAATGCAAATGCAATGTTATTGTTGACAAAATGAGGAAAAATTGTTTTTTCTTGTAAGTGAATGCAATTGCATATTTAAACGTAATTTTTGGTTCTGAACAACTATTTTTTATAAAAATTTTCGATATTTTCAAATATAAAGGTACTTTACTCCTGAGTAAAATTCATATTTTTTGTCACACCGCGTATACAGCTGAAAACATTTAATATCTGATGATTGTATTTAAGATTTTAGAACATGCAGAACTTTTTTCCTAAAATGAATAATAAAAAAGTTTTCCATATGGTTCCAACTTAGTGAGACAAACTGTATATGCATATGATTTCGTATTTCTCAGTCTTTTACAATTGTCAATTTGTACGGGTAAGTAAGCGAAATGAAAATTTCCCATTTCACCATCATAATATATTTTTTAAAAAATCTTAAATAAATATTGAATTACACCCACACAGAACACAGGTCGATGCCCGACAGGCCAGTAAAAAGGTTTAATATGGTTGGAATGTTAATTAGGTTCTTATTGACCATTTTAAAATTGATTATTTTGTGATGAGCAGTAAGATGCGATGCGGAAGAGTGGTGGAATCGGTATCCCGAGTAAATTGCAATACTTATTAACCCCTGTGACCTCACAATATACACCTACTAGTTGTAAACTGTATAACTGCCATACAGATTTTGAAAAATTTATTTTCGATTTTTTATGAACAAAATTTAAAAACCTACTACATGAAAAATAAATAATTTAAGTAAAATGCCATAACATTTTCCATAAAAATTTTCTCAATATTTAGTAGATTTAATTTCATTATTTTTTTTTCGAGACCAAGACCAAGACCAATACTCTTGGGGGAGAGTCTTGATCTTGGTCTTGGTCTCGAAAGTAAAGTCTTGAAGGTCTTGGCCTTGGAAAGATTTATTAAGTCTTGATCTCTTGGTCTTGGTATTGGTCTTGCATCAAGACCAAGACAAGACCAAGACTAACCTCTTGGTCTCGCGAAGCCCTAATTCACATGTGGAATGGAAAATTGCCTAATTGACTATTGAAAGTATTGTTAATCTCTTCGTCCTACCTAATTTTACAAAATTCTCGAAATCGTTGAACCAAATTTATCTCTTCTGGATTACCATTTGTTCTTGACAAGCTAATTACGAACAGAACTTTAATGTACCTACATCGTTCTATTCATCTCTCATTTCTTTTGGATTTTCAAGATCTACTACACACAGGAAGAAATATTTGCTTGCTTGTCCTTTACAGTATGATCCCTTTTTTAATGGACCTGTACTTGGCCAGTTTTATCAAATTGTTTATTGATCTTTCAGACAGTGCCACCTGAAATATGGTTTATAATGTTATATTCTTTATTTTATCGCTCACTCACCTCATTTACGACTATTCTTGAGTATGACATGAAATAATTTTCGTACACTAACTCGGATAACACTACACTCACTGAGTGGCACTCCATATTGGCTGAACGCTCATATCGTATCGGGCCAATATAGGTATTATGAAATTGAACTCATACCATTGAAAAGGTTATAGATTGAGATTGACATTGGAGCAATATTGATATAGGGGCAATTCCACAGGTTACACGTAACGCTTCAAGTGACACTTGAATTTAAGAATCAAATAGAATATGTAAAAGGTATGTCAAATATATCAACCACATTCTGTCGGATTCACAAATTCATGCGTCAGTCAACCCTGCAAAACTTTTGATAATTCCTAAATATGGAAGGTTCTTATAACATCTCATTCAGCATCAACTGTAATGATTATATCTTTTGTCACTTCCTGTTTTACCGGAAACCTCCTCAACTTTCGGGCACCCCGCATAATTTAACATTTTTGGAATAAAGGAATCATTCGACACACACCAGTAGGTACAATATCTGGGTGTAAATCACTCATATACGAAGTTTTTAATTCCATTTTTTGAATCATATCTAGGTAGCTGAGACTGCCACGACTGCCTCGGAGTTGAGCCACGATAGTAAAACTAGTACCTAAATAATACAAATATATTTTTTCATGTGGAAATTAGGTTTAGAATCCGTTTTTGCTGCCTCTTCGTAGTCCTCAAGGAAATAGAAGCACCGAATTCTGTTGTTACTTCTTCTTCGTTCCAGGCTGCAATTGGATTCAGCAAAATTTATTACGTTCGCGAAGTTAATATTTGCTTGGTTTTTCAACTCTGATACTTGAGATCTCTGTTCTCAACTCGACCAGGATAAAAGAGCCAGTATATGAACTTTTATGAATAAAAAACAGGATTCAACAACACTCAATTAGTTATATTAAATTAATTAAAAAAATAATCACATCTGAAGAGGTGAATTTTCACGACCGATAATCTCTTAACTTTCGGTAGTTTTCGGGTTTGTTAGTTGTGGTCTCGAGGTAATTTTTGTGACGTTTCGTCGGAAAAATCACGAAACCACCGAAACTTCAGAAAATAATCACCTATCAATTGCGAAAGATTCTCAATCAGGAACATTCAGAAATTAATCATCATTGATATTGATATTTAATTATAACAGCAACAGAACACGATTTTATTTAAATAATACAAGATAATTTACTAACACCTCAAGGACATGTGAAACAATAATGTAGTTCAATCAAAATTAATAAATGCACTAATAGATAACTACCGATATAAAAGTTAATTGAAAGAATCAACTTTCCAGAGGAATCAGAAATATTGTTTATGAAACTAAATGATAGATGATGAAAATTAAATAATTCCCTATATTGAGATCAGATTTGAAGCCAGAAGCCTTATGAAAAGTTATCAGAATTTATACAAACTATACATAATCATGACCATAAAGTTGGACTCTTTATTTTCTAATGAGCGTGTTTATGCAGACAATCAAAAATTAACAATTAACAAGTGAGAAGTAGAAGTTAACCAACTTTCAACTTTTACATTAATTAAACCAAATTTTCTTATTGTGCGCAACTATCACGCAGATGATCGCGGATTGGCCGGTTGGTGACGAAATTCAACCTAACTTCTTTCAAATCAAAGAAAAAACTAGGTGTCAGTAGCATGAAAAATGGAAAAAGCGCCTCAACATCTTCCATTTCACTGATTATTTTGAATGTATTATTATGGAAATAAGAAAATATGTCGTTAGGTAAGGTAAACTAGGTTAGGTCCCATTTCATGCCAATTGTTAAGCAGTCTGCATAAATGGTCACATTTTCGCTAATTGTTACGTGATAACTGTTGCATGATACTTGTTAATTGATGCTGCATAAATCCACACTTACTATTTTTTCAAGGCACTCCGAATATCCGGTGGTCCTTTGCTCTCAGAAGATATCTTGCCTCTCACAGAATTATCAACATATGGACCATGAAAACATCCTCACAGACTTGGTTCATTTATGTGAGGATCCTTTGCAACATGAATTTCGAAGGGGTTTGAAATCTGTAATTTGATACCTTCACAAGTGGTCGGTATCGTTATAATATTTACGATTATTTTTACGACCAGAGACAATATTATGTTACTTTGCGTGTGGCAATAATAAATGAAATTTCTGGTCTGACTAATATTATCTGTACGTTTGATTACAGAAATGGCGCTCAGTCACCATCTTGAAGTCTGCATCCTCCATATTTATGACAAATTGTATCGTATTTAAAATGTAATTTATCTAACTTATATTTTTCCTATCTGTCATACTAGTCACTAAAACTTTGCGATTATAATTTGACATCACCTGAGGTCCTTAGATTAGTTTACGTGCGATCATGGCCACTTAGATGCAATATTGAAAGTAACTATAGAAAAGTGAATTGGGTGTAAAAATTCTTTAAAATGTTACATTCTGATCCAGAATTGTTTCAGAAATCCCTAAAAAAATATACAGGGTGTTCCATTTAAAAATTCCTTAAAGGGTGAACCGGAAAGTTAAAAGTATGGGAAAACGCTCCTATTCACATACCATTCACCTAAACCAAACCTCACTTTGATACACCTAATATTCTAGAAGTTATGCCTTGTCATATAGATTCGTTGACACCCGGTATTTGAATCCTTGCGTTCTCTTGAATGTCCCCTTGTGTTGAATTATTTCATCTCTTTCCAAAACAACAGCGAATGAATTGAAAATACTTACAATATGTTTTGTTATTCAACTTGATGCTTTGATAGGAATATTATATATTTCATATTCATCATATCAATCTAGATGTTTCAGGTAGATATTATAAATTTTATATTTCTCAGACATATTATCGAAACATGGTAAAAGGTTGGAATATGCAAGATGTATCAATCATTTCAAAGTAATGAACTTGAGAATATTGTAAATATCAAAATTGAGTTCGATAATTTTCATAATGCATGGTTCAAATAATGTTTCTCATAGAAGGATATTTTTTTTACTTTATTCTTTCATAGCGTATTGCTAATATGGTCCCGGAAAAATATGTTGTAAAACGATAAAAAAGGGTATTGATAGGTTTTTAATTTGGTGACTTCTGTGAATTCCAGTTCCATAATATAATCTTTGTGTGTCAAGAGCACTTAAGAATGCTGATAATATTGAAAAGGTTCATATATTTCGAACTCACCTTTTTTTAATGGAAACTAACGATTTTGTTTACACCACTCTCAATACTGAATATTTAAATGGCTTTATCGTGTTACCTGTTTAACTGCCATTTTATAACCGAATCTGATGAACAGCTTTATGACACGGTAAAGAAGTGTGGAAATGGCATTTTTCAATAAAAACCATTAATGTTTGCAAATCCTATTCTTGATTTTTATTTTCTACATTAGGAAAAATGCTGAAAAAAGGCAGATCCCTTCACTGGGGAAATTATTCCATGTTTAGATAACTTCAATTAATATGTCGACTTATGATTTCCGCTAACTTCCCTTCTTCATTGGCAAAATCACCAGAATTTAATAACTGAATATCAAGAACAACCACTATTGAGTACTACTTCAATAATTTGGCCATCTTGACCACCAACTTCGATAACATTCCACTACTAATATAAAAATTGAATAATCGATCAATTTTCCAAAGACATCCTTCTTATGAATTATTGTTCTTTTTCGTGAAGAGATCACACGTTCTTCTTCTTCTTTCCTCTATGAAAACTGCCAACAGTATAGTTTAATTTTTTTCATGTATCTGTGTATCTTCTGATTTTATTATCACTACTGTCTGATGCTCCCAGAATTTTTGAAATTGAAAAAATTTTGCTGTTTTATCAAACGTTGTTCTTCAAGAACCTTTTCTACAGTGTGTTTTTACTCTATCTATTTTACAATCCCTGCTGCTGTTGCCTTGTATTTTCTCCTATGTTACTCTATATTTCAATTGATGTTTTCTATCCAGCTTCCCAATCCCCGAATACAGACAAATCAGTTCCCATACTGATATGTTCTCAACTCATGAATCTGTATATTTCATTTTAGTTATGATTGTAGTAATGGAAGTTACCATCATTACCTGACATGTCTGATGGCTTTGAGCTGAGTCATCAGTGAATATATTTCTGTAAAACTGCTTTCGGCGTCCCCCACTTCTGAAATATATTAGATATCGATGTGCTAGACCTATTTTTCATTTCTACAATATACAATTTCATGATCTTATTCATTAGTATAATACATAATTTTCAAACATGTGTAAAAAATTACTTTCACACAAGGGAGGTAGGTACATATTTTTTCTCACGACAACGGGATAATTTCAACAATTAATTGTTTTTTATAATTACTTTTAAATATACAACATTTCTCTATAACATAATTTCTAGAAGATCAAAATCATATATTCTGATACGAATATACAGGGTGAACTATAACCAACTACCAAAAACAACATAGTGTACTAATATATCAAGTGGAAACGCAACAGAGCAATCCGTGACGATTTATATAATTTTTTCGTTCGTCAACCTCCTCTAACGCGCTCCTGAATCAAACGCCTTTGTTTTGACTCTACCTACTATATCCTGATCAATGTCTATGGTTCCACTCTATTCATAACAGTTCACGTTGTCTGTCATGTTCAGTGTATTACGGTGCTTACGTGAATATTTGGCAAGGTTCTCTTCTGATGACATCATGCATTCAACGATGTGTTCTAGCTGAAGGAACATCAGCGGAACTGTAGATCAGGCCAAATGGACAAATTGGCAGTAGCAGAACACGCGCTCAGTGTAGGGGAACATAGAATACGGTTTGACGACGTAAAACTTCTTGTCTCCAATCAGGGGTATCATAGTCGTCTTGTACGGGAAGCAATAGAAATTCATAAAAATGCGGATAATTTCAACAGAAAGGAAGAAACTCTCAACATCAACCGCATATATGCCCCATTTCTGAGAAATGGAAGGGAATGGACAACAGATAACAAATTAATGACAGTGAGTAGAGGTAGTGGATTTTCTTCAGAGCTATGACTCATACCGTCGCAGAGAACAAATTTACGTTTTGGCAGTCGTCTACTGAACGTAGACTGTTATAGGCTAGGCTAGGTTATTATAGTGAAGTAGTTGAGTTTATATTTTCGGTTTCCATTTCAAAATTTGTATGAGTTGATGCCTATAAGTGACCTTTAAGGAGATGTTTTCGACTAACGACGCAATAACAAACAGAAGTGCGACACCGGTAATTGATGCCCGAAACTACCTGATGACTCATGAATATAATTTGAGGATCGCTGGCCTGTAAACCCGGATCAAAATATTGTTATTAAAGCTTATGTTCCAGACTGTCTATGCAGTATGGGCTCGAGTCATCGGGTATTATTTTGGATTCTGGGATTCTGTTCGTTTTAAAACCGAAAGGAACGTGATCGGTGAGAAACTGCATTAAGAAATAATCGGCAAGGTCTCGATAATCATCCATGCCCTTGCGTACCTTAGAAATATTGTTACGACACTGACTTTCATGGCTACCAGAAGAATTGGACAGATATGAATCTTTCATTCAAAGATCAAAAATATATTACAATTAATGAATCATACAACACTGAAATAAAGATACGCTAAACTGCTGGATACTAGCTTTAGATATAATTAATTCTCTCCATTACTTCTCTAAACATAGTATGTCTCTGAATTAACTTTTACGTCTGCTCAAATCGTCTTTCTTATCTACTTCGTTGAAAACCTAGAAGATTCCTGTAGTATCTATACATAGAAGCATCCATTTCAGATTGCATGGACCAATCTAGAAGTTCTGTTGTTGTTGTTCTACGTTCTATTGAACCGTGTTAATTCGCACTTTGTATAGTTCTTCAATAATCAGTAATCTCATCTGTAATATTCCGAATGTCACTGGATTTGTCTCTCAGTTTTCGACAACATAATGTGCGTAAGTTTGAAACAGTAAATTGGAATAACATACGTTCAAACACAAGAAAGTGCCCTTGATGATAGCACTGTGTGTAGAAACTATTATCAGCAGTATGAACTTACATGAATTGTAAAGTTTTATTTTCGCTACATCAATCGAATTAAATATAAACATAAGAAGATTCCCGTATATATCAGAGCTATAAATTACTGTTTCAGGCAGGCTTCGAAAAGAAAACAATCCGTTATTCGTCAATTGGTTGCGTTCATACAAGCAATGCTCAAACGACTCCTTGAGAATTATGCCAGCTATTAAAAGCCCCACATTTAACGTGCAATGTCAAGAACAATAAAAAATTCATTATCTCCTTCGCCAGATTATGTCACTAAACCAAAGGCTATTGTCAATATACCCAACTAAAACCACACAATCATATTGCTATTACATTTGATAGTGAATTGTTGAGATAGTCGAAGTCTTTTATAGTTTTAACTAATAATATCATTATATCAATTCCTGGTAACCCCACAACCGCATTTCGTATCATTGTCAAATTGAGTTAATGATTAAGAAATCCTTGGTGTTATTATGCTTTATTATTTTTTAATTCAGGAAACATCAATTATATGCAAATAGTACAGGTATGTGCTACGCTAGACAGACAATTCCAGGTATTATAATAATTTCGATGGTACATTCTCATTTCTGATATCATATCCTGCCTAAACACCTAATTAGGAAATATTTATGACTTTGGGCACTTATTGTTACAATATACATCTATTGTTTGAGTTTTTTCCAACGAAGTGTGATTTAAAACCGGTTTAACCATTTGAATAGAATTTTTCCACAATAAGTATTTGAGTGACAAATATTCAAACATGGTAGAGAGTGTTTTGTCATCACAGAAACCAATGTTGATGGTACTAGGGAGAATAATATATACTACTTGTTTCATATCTGAAATCTTTTCTTTTTTCAATGTTTCAGAATTTTGTTGTTCAGTAAAAAAAGTCATGGGGCTAGTGACAAATCGTGAAGTATACAGTTATTACTATTCTTAACGAAACTTGTAGTTGAACCCGAAACTATATTCACCAGAGAATTATTTTACAAGAGGGAATTATTCTTCACTACCATGAACATGGTTTAATTCCTGGAATATAAACAATAACAAACTTACTTTAATTGCCTAGACGAATGAACCAGATGAATAAACTCCTCCTATCCCGTTAAGCAGGTAAAGTGTACCAAAACATCTACTTATGAGAAAACGTTGGTTTGTTGGCTAAACTTTCTTAACACGTTTCATTCGTCATCAGAACAAAGAATCAACATTCACATTTTTCACCATTTCCCCAAAAGAAACACCTTTCCACCATAGACAATATTTATGGATACTTCTGATTTTTCATTCTCATGAAAAATGAAATGTGTTTACAAAGTTCCATCAACGGTCCAATTTTTTTGTTTTCCAAGGTATTTGGCAAGGTTTCACGAATTGAGAGACTTCACAAACTTGAAAACTTCTGATTGAGAGGTCAGATTCTCAACTGGATCGAAGTTTCTCTTTGGTCTGACAAAGTCTTTCTGAGGTTTCTTACGAGACTGCGCATACACTTCAGACAATCATTTCAAGTATCAGTGAATTGCATGGCATGACCAAGGATGTCGACGACTGTAAATGTTGTCGGACCTACCTTGCACTGAAGAGAGGCAATACACCTCGAAACCGGTATGTAAGTGGTCAAGTCCTTGATCATGTCGGGCAGGATTCTGCTACTTGATACAGAAAGCATTTGTGGCTGTCACCCAGATTCTAGGGAGAACGCTGCACAGATATCTGTCAGATTTAATTCAACGGCCGTCGTGGTATTAGCCAGGGAAGTAGTTGTTTTCTGTCAGATATCTGCCTACTATTAAGAAGAGAATAAGGGGTTTCTTTGCTGAAGTTCTGTCTCTTTCCTGAAGCCATCGGACTTTGTCTGTTTCTTTCATTCGATTATTTATTGAACAATTTCCGAAGTAGGCAACTATAGTGACCTGGGAGTTATCTTTAAAAAAACTCACTGCAACCAACCAATTGACAGCAGTTGTGAAAAGGCTCACTAACAATCGTACACACCTAATCAACAAATGCTTCGTCCATCCTGATAAAAGACTCTTCAGTAAACTTTAAAAAACTTGTACTCTCTCCCACTGGGGGTATGCTGTTCAAATCTGGTCCCCTTACTTATTAGAAGAATTTCAACACCTTGAGAGGGTCCAACGCAACGCCACCAGGATGATAAGAGGATTCAACCAACTCTCATTCGACGAACGATTATCTCCTACCCCAAGTAATTTCTTCACTGAATACTACTACTAATAATGTTCTTCTGTGCGTAATAGGCTACGCCATTCACTTTCTTGTATTCAAATAATTTGATAAAGCCAAATAAATCATTTATTCAACTTCATATTTCGATGAATCTTACACAATATTTCGCTTCCTCATCACTGAATTACCACCGCGATTCTACCGTCTTTGGAATATTCCTATTTTCGGAGGCAATAGATAGTTCTTCAAAACATGCTAGCTATAAAATGAATGAAAAAACTGAACCACTGAACAAAAGCGTGGAACGACGAACTTTTACAGTTTGGTAAAGAATCTTCAACGAAAATTCTTCTTGTAGACAATTATATCGTCAACTCCCTAACTGAGGTCCAAAGAAGTCAGCAAGTTGGTCACAAAGAAAATATCAATGAGACTACTTGCGTCCAAAAACTTCAATGTATTTTAGTTTTGGATGAATCTGTGCCATACCATGAGAAGACAACAAGATAAGAAGTTGCAATGTGAACGAAGCAGGAGCTCTACAGGTTCATCCCACTATGAAAACATTCTGAAAAAGTGGATTCACTCGATACAATTACGATTGTCATAGTGATAATAGGCATTTCAAAATGCTTCTCAAATGGTGATGGTTATGAAGAAAATCAAAGTTATTCAAGATATGGTTATGAAGAAAATCAAAGTTATTCAAGAAGAAAATCTGAAGAAAATATAATAATAAATGATTTTCATTTTCTTCTGTGCCTCACTCCAGATTCTACCAGTTATTGTAAATATGTTGTCAATTTCATAATAAAGAAAAAAACAGGATAAATCAATAAAAAAATATTTTGAAACATGTAGTTTTTAACATTCTTTTTTAAAACAGTACCCCAGACTCGAGGAATACCTTTTGTGAGATCTTTCTTATTTATACAGGAAAATGTGACCAAAATGAATGGGGCAAATAAATAATGAACCTTTATTTGATTATTTTATTTTTATTCTCATTATTTTTTATTATTCAATTGATATGTTTACAGTGCTCAGTGGGTCGTTGAGCACCCCAATATATTCTAATTTCTGTGAGTCATGAATATTTTTGTGAATATTCGAAAAGTTCTTTCCATTAGGTATATTTTTTCTTCAAGTCACAAAATAAAGGTGACAGATTTTAGAAAAGTTGAGCTGAAATAGGAATTATATCCATTGAATTCAGAACATTCAACTTGGTAGAAAAATTACACAGATGAATATCTGAACAATATTGGAAATTCAATATGTGCAGATATAATTCGAGATCTTGAAATTAAATTTGATCTGAATACCTCTTCAGCTGTACCATACTTATTTAATAATTTTTTAATCAAATTTTTGATGGGAAATGAATAAAACAACATGACAATATTACCTTAATTCAATACCCTTTTGCAGTTTATTACTTGTGATAGGTAAAATGAGGATGTCAGTTTAGCAACTGAGAAAAATCAATTAAAAATATTATCAATATTAAAAAAGTATAACGTAATGTTATTAACAACAATAAATATTGGTGCGAAGTTAAAATTCAATTATTTATACGAAATGGTAATATTGGTCGGGTTACAGCATATTTAAATATTTTCCATTATTGATACTATTTTTTTAAATGGTTTTGAAAACATTATTGAATATTCGATCTATATCTAAATATCAATACTGACAATGGATCTGCGTATAGTCTGTACGATATCAATTCAGATACATTGTTATTTAAAAATGTTACAAGGCGTCATTAATTTATATTATAGTGAAATGAGCAAGAATGAGATTATAGCCGTATTGCTTCGAAATATCTGTTCTAGAACATTAGGAACATGTTTATGAAATCAAGTTCATGAATTATTGATCCAGATCACAAATTTCATTATTCGAAAGAACAAACTACAAATGGAGGAATATGCCAATATGTTCGAATCATTCCGATCACAAATTCCGGTATGTTCCTTAGGGGATTATGGATCAAGTCCAAAAATAATCTGTGATAGGGATGAAATATATTTCGATCACGATCATGATAGTGCGTTGTGTTCAGAAAATTTGTGTCAAAAGAATACAGCTATTATACGCAAGAAAACATAATAATTTCTATCACTACCCATGGTTCACTGCGGTTTTCCGGATTGATACTCCAGTTTTGAAGTTCATAGTGTCTCATTTGACTTCGTATAGACTTATCTGAGCAGTTGTGATATTTATATATCATTTAAACGAGTTTGATCAACATATATGCATGTGTATAAACTGATATATTTTTTCATATTTATAAGTGGAAGAATAGCTTAGCTCAACTTCGCCAAGAGGAATTAATTCCATGTATTATTATATTTTTTTTTTTTCATACGGAATGTACCAGTCAGGCCCTGTCTCCGGTATGATTTTTAGATTCGAGAGCAGCGTGTCCATCATTCCACCAAGGATCTCTATTATCAGAACCACCATATTGAAAGAATGGTTTGGATAAAGCCTGCGGAGTTCAAAGAGTAGATCTCGATATTTAGTCCGTTTTTCCTCCTCTTTTCGGACGATATTCGCTTCGCCAGGAGCTGAAAACTCAATGACGAAAATCATCCTACTTTGGTGGACGAGAAGGACTATATCAGGCTTATTGGCTTGTATTTGCCTGAGGGTGGGGAATGAGTAGTTCCAATAGATTCGGCACTTCTCATTCTCCACAACGGACTCAATATCCCCCGGAGCATAAGGTAACACCGGTGTCTCGTCTACACCGTACGAGTGTCGTAGATGGTAGTACAACACTCGTGGGGCCGCGTTATGCCTGGGGATATAGGCTGAGACCGCATAAGCTGGACAAGCTGGACAAGCTGACAGCAAATGCATTATGGTCTCAGCTGCCCCACGACACGCTCTGCATCTAGTGCCAGGGACCTCTATACCCATCACGCGACTACGGTAGACGAGGGTGTTGAAGACACCATCCTGGCAGGCCATTATGAATCCCTCGGTTTCCGACTTCTGCCCACTTGACCTTTACCTTTACCTTTACTGAAAGGCTGTGTGGCATCGTTTCTTCTCAGTTTCATTTCTTTACCTTGCTTGTTCGTTATATTTGAAATAGAAATTTGTCCACTCATCCATCCAAACCAGCGCCACTCTAGCCAAGTTCGAGAACAGAGTCTTGTTAACTCCTCCAGTAAAAGAATAAGGTGACGATTTTCGAAATATATGTCCCTCTCGAGAACAAGGGGCGATTTGTATTTTCCCGCCACACTGCCAAACTCTGAAGGACATTTTCAGGTTCTCGCCTCCCCATATTTTCATCATAGGCGCCAATATCAAAAAAAATATTTTCTGTCCATAGCAAATAAACCTCCAGCCATTGTCGGAGAACTGAAAGGCTGTGTGGCATCGTTTCTTTTCAGTTTCATTTCTTTACCTCCTAAAGTGTACCACCTGAAAAATTAAGAATGTTAATTGAAATTAAGCTGAAAGACTTTTCGGACAACACCGAATATCTCATGGACATCAATATTCATGTTCGAATCAAGCTAGGATTTCTGTCGATGTATTTTGGATATCCATATGATATTGGTTTACCTCATACCTGTCAGACCGATATCTTAAGGTGCGTACTCACTGAGCGAACGAAGGCCGAACGAACAGCGAACTCCGAACAACGAAGGTTCGGAGTTCGTTCGGCAGCAATTCAGCGATTTCGTTTCGATGAAGCAAACTCCGCACCGAATTGCAGCATTTAAAAAGTTCGCTATTCGCTGGGCATTTGGCTTCAACTCCATTTATTGAAAAATGTGTGACGAAATTATTGCAGCATCGTCTTTCATACTTATTGCGGGTTTACTGAAAACCAGTGAAAAAAACAAAAGGAAACGAAGATATTGGATGTCTAAACTATATCAAAGTCGGAGTCAATATAGGGGTTTGGACCTTTTAACTGATTTAAGGAATGATTTAGAGCAGTTCAGTAATTTTTGTAGAATATATAGAATAAAAATTTGTAAAAAGTCAACAAATTTTCGACAAGCAATTCCACCTAAGGAAAGATTGGCACTAACCCTCCGATGTTTGGCAACTGGAGATTCTTATACAAGTCTTATATATCTTTTCAAGATATTCAAGCAAGTGATTTCGAAAATAATTCCTGAAGTATGTTCCGCATTAGTGGAAACTCTACAGGACTATGTCAACGCAAATTCGACGTTCGGTTCGAAATGAAACTAGAAATTGCGAATGCCATCCACACAGAATAGCGAATCTCTTTGATGTACCGCTCTGCCAGCGAACGACGGCGAAGGCGAACCGAACGTAAAATGCCATTCGGTTCGCCTTCGTTTTTACGTAAACATTGACCGAATTCAAATTCGGAGTTCGGAGTTCGCTGTTCGTTCGGCCTTCGTTCGCTCAGTGAGTACGCACCTTAAGTGTTACATCGAACGATGATAAATCTGACTTAGTTTGTGTTTGAGAAGGTGTTCCACAAGGATCAGTATTAGATCACACACTATTCGTAATTTACATTAATGACATGTTTGAACTTTAAAATTTACCGTGTTATTTGACAGCATCATATGCAGACGATACTAATATTTATTAGCTACACGAATGAGAACTATGAAAAAGTATGTTTCTGGGTAAACAAAAATAGATTACGCATCAATGGTCCGTATAACCGTGGAACAGACGATTTAGGATGCAAGCTTCTATGAAGATGCATCATTTTGCGAGTTTTTACGTCTAGTTGTCGCAGCTCTTCCTGAGTCCATTTCATCACTCCAAAGGAATAAAGTAGAATCGGAACGGCAAGCATATTAGTTGCAGCAACTTTGTTCTTCCCCGACAGTTCTGAAGACCAGATCAGTCGGAGTTTGTGCTGATACTTGCCGCGGAAAGAGCTTTTGACAGAAGGTACCTCTTGAGTGTGGAGTTGTTCCACCCCTAGGTAGGTATACGTCTCTCCGGCATCCAGATGATGTAAGATGCTTCCGTCTACGAGCTGAACATCTTCTCCGTATTCTTTGCATTGTCCTCATTTGAGATGAACCGTGGCACACTTGTCTATCCCAAACTCCATTCCGATAGCATGCGTGTACTCTTGCACCACCTTTAAGGACTGGTAAAGGTCCTTTTCTCCGGAGGCATAAAGTTTAAGGTCATCCGATATTTTTTTTTTTCATACGGAATGTACCAGTCAGGTCCTGTCCCTGGAGCTCCGATACTACCGGAGGGCGCGCTGGTGTATCATTAACCCCAGCCTACACTCCCCACGTCCGTGGGGTGAGTGATTACTGGGTCCGAGATTCATGTGCCCTGAGTAAACGGAGTGAACCAAGAATAACGGACTTCTGCATTCTTCCGGCTAGGTTTTCTGCATTATTATTATTATTATTATTATTATTATATATTTGATGTTGCTGCAATATATCATCGTAAGAAGATTAATCAATATTTTCACCAATGTTGCTATAGTATACTGCTTCAACAATATTTAATTCCATTTTATTTTTCCCGCTAAGTACATCATATCACACCAACAGGTTTTCCTTCAGCTGAAAAGTGAATAAAATCAGGTGGCCCCAGAACGCAATGGAAAATAATAAAATTAACCTTCCTCTACCTGCACAGGCTATATGCCTTTGGGTACACTCTTCGAGTGTTTATTAGAAAGTATTTCTATTATTATATTACTATGATTAGACTCACTATGGATATTTGAAAGAGACAAGATATTTTGAATCTGTCATTTGCTATTGACCACCCCCGTTATCTGTCCGTGTTGAGATTTTCAATGATTTGATAGAATCGTTTAAATTGTTGAAACATTCAATTTCATGATAACAACATAAAAGTTCCATGAAGTATATCAGAATATTACCCTGTTCCTATTTTTCATGAGCTTCATCTTACAGGATCTCCATCCAGTGGTATACTGGGCCTCTCAGACATAACAGAAAATTGTTCCATATGGAAAATGCTCATTGCGGAATGCTTGGGAACACTCATCCTTGTTTTCATCAGCTGCGGTTCCTGTATTGGCCTCAATCAATCGCCTGATTATGTGCCCTATGTACAAATCGCACTAACATTTGGTTTTACTGTGGCGTCACTAGCACAGGTGAGTAGATAATGAATTATCATGTAATGAACAGCCAATTTGATGAAAAAGCGTATGGTTCGATATTAATTGACTTGCCATATTCACAGGTTTATTCACATAGTATAAACAAGTCGTTATCCATGTATGCCTGATCCTCTGCTTATACTTCTTTTGAACTACCCAACGGGTTTTGAAACTGTCCACTAAGTCAGATAATCATTTATTCAAGTTTAGTATGTACATCATGTCCTAATTAAAATTTTGTAAATAAGAGAAAATGCATTGTTTTGTACACAAGTCTTCAAAACATTTTTTAGCGATTTCGTGTCTTTTACACTCGCTAAACTTTGAAATAATGTACAAATGAACTGCGGTTCTTCAAAAATTCTAGAGATAAGTTCGCAATGGTATGTAGGTTTACAATGGCTAACGGTAACCATTTTTATTTAATAACAATAACAAAGAGATGAACTCTTAATCGAACAAACAGTGCTTTTTAAACATAAATGCCACCCATATTCTAGATCAGGGGTTCCCTCGGGGTAGAGTTGAAATTGAGGAGAAAATAAGGGGTTTTAACTTAAATTTCTGTCTCTCTCCTGAAGCCATCAGACTTTGTCTGATATTTCAAACGAACTGTACCCCGAGTTACTTTGTAAGCTTTCTGAGGTTTTCTAGAGGTGGCGCTGCGACTGTCTCCTTACGAGACTCCGCATCCACCTCAGAGAATCATTTCAAGTATCAGTGAATTGCATGGCATGACCAAGGACGTCGACGACTGTGAATGTTGTCGGACCTACCTTGCACTGAAGAGAGGCAATACACCTCGAAACCGGTATGTAGTGGTCAAGTCCTTGATCATGCCAGACAGGATTCTGCTACTTGATATAGAAAGCATTTGTGGCTGTCTCCCAGATTCTAGGGAGAACGCTGCACAGATATCTGTCAGATTTAATTCAACGTCCGTCGTGGTATTAGCCAGGGAAGTAGTTGTTTTCTGTCAGATATCTGCCTTAATTGAGGAGAGAATAAGTGGTTTTAACTTGAATTTCTGTCTCTCTCCTGAAGCCATCAGACTTTGTCTGATATTTCAAGAAACCTAATGTTTAATGAAGTTTGTCAATGCAGATCTTAATATAGGAGTCAGTCATACCTTGTTAGTTTACGAATTGCAAAAGATGGAAAGCCTCACAAAATTGGTGAGACGCTTTTACTACCGGCCGCTGTAGATATGGTCCAAGCCGCGTTAGGAGAGAAGGAAACCAAAGAAATTCAAAAATACCACTGTCAAATAACACAGTGAAGAGACGAATTTTCGATATGTCTGATGATATTGACGAACAACTAGCTTTAAAACTCCAAGAATGCACTTATTTTGCACTTCAAGTTGACGAAAGCACCGATGTTACAAACATAGCGCAGCTATCTTGTTTTCGTTCGATTTGGTTGAAATGAAGAGGTGATTGAAGAGTTTTTGTTCTGCAACTACTTTAATTAAATACCACAGCGCAACTCATATTAAGGTAATTGATGAATATGTACTCAAAGTAGGTAAGTATTCCCTGGACCAAGTGTATTGGCTTATTGGCTTGTGTACAGATGAGGCAAAAGCTATGTCAGAAATATTGGCATCAAAAATAAAGGAAGTTGCTCCTGAATGAAAAAGTATGCATTGTGTCATCCATCGAGAAGCATTAGCTGCTAAAGATATGCCAAAAAATCTTAACTCTGTTCTATCAGTTGCTGTGGAAGTTATCAACTTTATAAAGGCCAGGGCTCTAAATACAAGATTAATTCATTTGATGTGTGAAGAAATGGGTGGCAAGATCAGGACTTCACTCCTGCATACAGAAATGACGTTATAGCTGCGGTAGCCACCGTTGGGACGAATCTTGCTGAATTTGTGAGGTTTATTATTCGGTCCTTAACAATTTGTTCGTTGAAAATGGAATATTGGATGCAAGTATTGTCACTCAATGGAAACAAAAACTATTTTTCCCCCCAACACTCAAGAAATTAAAAAAATGCGACTTCCAAAAAACATCTACTACATCAGTTAAAATTCGTAATCTCTAAAATATTGGTGCTAGTTACCTAGAAATACGTTTTCGCAGGATTCGAATTTTAAATTTCAGAATTTCATTTTTGGAATTCTGACAAATGGGCAATAAGTCCCTATCCTTTAAGTTTCAAAGCTCTACCGTTCGTTGAAGAAGTGATTCGTGATTAATGGATAGTCACAAGTATTAAAACTGCCGACAAAACAAGCAGAAGAGATATGAATATTCAGACGAATACTGATAATTATTTTCTTCGAAATACTGATGAATAACTAGAATCTTCTAGGTTTAAATTAGTTGAATACTCGAGAGGAACCTACAGACGTGTAGTCATTTTTTGTGAAAATTCTTCTTAATTGCAAAATAGACCAAATTTTTGCAAAATCGAAAAATTGTTTATTCATTGAGAGTAGCAGATCATTGCAAATTAGATAAAGAAAACTTTTTCTATGAAACAGATATAAATCAACAATTGTAAGGGGCACTAGTTGTTTTCTGTTGAAAACTGGCAATGTACAAATTGTGTAGTATGCAGGAGAATATAAAACTGGCCATTCCTAATTTTTAATATTGTTTAATGATCTTCTGTCATGTCGTATCAATTTTCTCTTGATACAAAATCTGTATTCACAATGAGGGACGAGTATTGAGATCATCAGTAATTCTAGAATTGAAAAAGGATATAGGTCAGACATAAGTAAAAGTCTAAAATTTCTGACGGTTTTCAGTTGATGGAAAAACTTCTCCAGGTCATTAATAGAACAACTAGTAATTTTTGGCAGGTTTCTTGGATGCCAAGTAGTAGTAGTGGTATTTATGAGAAGGCTGTTGTTACAGCCAAGTAAGTAGGTCCTCATGGTCCCTTTTTGCCATAACTTTCTGTCCTCATGCATTGTGTTCCGCCTACCTTTAGATTCCACCTGCTCTCCTCAAAGTCTTTAGGTGTGTGGTATGTAGGTGCTTGTCAAGGGAGCAAATTCCTTCAATCGTCCTCTTCAAGCCTTGGTGGGGCTGGTTTTCAGTCAGGCGGTGCGGAGGCCGCAGGTGATGTCTTCACCGGCTACCATAACCAATATATCCGATCCAAGGCCCCTCTTCGACTTTCATTAGAGACTACTTCCCAAGTTCTTGCTGCGAGTTTCTTCCACCGGCTACCATTCCAGCAACACTCCCGACCCGAGGACATTAATCGGCTTCCACAGAAGACCAGGGTTTCCAGTTTCCACAGCGTTTTCCTTCTATTCTCTTCTTTGTGACAGCCCTGGTAGGGCTGGTTCTCAACTGGGCAGAGCGGTGGCCGTAGGTGATTCATCACTGGCTACCTGTCCCGCAGCACTCAATTCGAGGCTCCTCCTCGGCTCCCATTGAAGGAAGATTTTTAATTTCTTGCATCTCTCTGTAATGTATTTATGTGTAAAGTGTCGGGGGAATATTTGTGTTTTTGACGTCGCTGTACGGTGAGCTAGGGCCCACGTCTCTACTTCAGTTTGCTGCAGCGCCTCAGCCACCCTTGTATGCCAATACTATAGAATGAATTCTCATTAGCAAATATGGGTGTGTACAAATCTACATGGACTGCCAAAGTACTGATTCATTCTCAGAAACTTTTTATAAAATAACTGCTTTCAATCTAAAATGAAACATGCTAATTTTTTCATCAAACCATTAAGATTTTGAAGATTAATATATGCTGATGATATAATTCATTTCACATGTACTTGTAAATTTGAAGTTATCGTTTTGAATGTCACTTCGATTAACAGACTAATGGAATCTAATCGAAAAGATATTAGAAACATTATTTTTGGCCACTCAACGAATTTTTTAAAGATAAACATCTTTGAAAAACAATAGTTTTTTTATTAATGATCTTCTTGACATCCTCTTTTTCGAGTGCTTCTAGGATGTAACCTAATTTTTTAGGATTTTTGAAACATGTCATTTTTCAGCAGCACTTCTGCAAATAGGTATTATACTGTTCCAACATTGTCCCTACACACTTGCGATAATGGAAATAAAAAATAGTTATATGACTAAACGATGAAACATATTCGAGCCTATTACGTAAAATAAACCGGGGATCTGAGAAGAATCCCAGTGTGCACTGCAGTGTGCAGTGTCCCACTTGCATAAGCCACCCATGGATCATCTCATATAAGGGCACCATAAAAGTTACGAAAACTCGTACAGGTTGCGTGGACCAAGAAACATAACAAGGCATAAGAAGACAAGTAGGGACAGACTATATTACCGGTCTCAGATACTTCAACTCCTCCAGCACCGAAATGGGTACCGACACAACGATACAGAAGCATCAGATCGACTGAGTGTATTGAGAGAGTCGTAATAGTCTAAGCAACATGTGCTTTTTAGGTAAAATTTTTTTCGCCTTCTCCGAAAGTTATGATGGAGGTATCATTCGATTCGGAATGGCATGTAGATAGTTAGAAAATGCTAAGGCAGCTCGCAGAAATTGCAATAGTTATAAACAATTAAATGAAAAGAATAAAAGTGGGTGTGATTTTTCGTCAATATCTCAAAAACTATTCAAGATAATTCAAATTTCAAAGACCTTTGAAAAATTGCTCCACGAAAGGAAAAAATTCTCAGATTAGGAGTTTAACAATTATCGCACTTGCAATGTTAATGTTCGTGCTACAAAAAATTGTTATATCATTAATGGATAATTTATTGGAAAATCGCGATAAAAATTTTTTGACCACGGATTATTGTTCAGTGATCTATCCTGCAGGCGCCCGAATTTTTTCAATTTTTATTTTTCGTATTTAATAAGTTTAAATAATATGTATTCATTAAAGGTTCGAAGAGGAGGTGGCTTGCGCAAGCCGAAGTACTCCTTTTCGGGCGTATTTTCAACCCTCTGGGAAAATTATAAATATTGGTCCTAGGGTTCCTCGAGTTGAAACATTTTTTTTATGAAATTTCATCCTCTTTTTGAATCTTTTATTGCAATTTTTGCGAGCGGCCTTAGCATTTTCGACAGATTACTTCGAATTAACAATTTTTATTTTCACACTGTGGAAGGTTAAAATTGTCAAAAAGTTGTGAAACGAATATACTCCACAAAAAAAGCTTTCAATAAATAAATCTTAAGTTGTTTCAACTCTTTTTCAACTGGGTGATTAGTTTGTCATTTTTGGATTCCACACACCAAAAAGTAGAATTTCACTTCTAGAAATTTAAATTTATGATTTTGATCTATCATAATCTTGCACAAGAAGGTAGAGGCTGTGATATCATATATTTGACAGTAATTATCCCGTTTATGATAACTCAGCCACATGTTTTTTATATTATATTATATTTGTCTCAGTTATATTGAAAAAACATATCGGATTTAAGATTTGTTTGTATTACCTGTGTTAAGGTAAACATTTATAACCACAAATTTTAAGTTTTATATGCTGTTAGTTTTGATTTTGTCAATAGATATTGATTTGTCATCAATTGCTCAACTCTGAAACATAGCAATAACTATTTGTAGACAAATACCATTTTCGTCTGGTTTATTTTGTCGCGATTTTCTTAATTAAATTTTGTCACCCAACGCATCATTCTGTAATTTTGCTACACGGTGATAGATGTCGCCACTAGTATTTCTGTCGCACTGTGTTTAGGTTTTCGTACAGAATGCAGTTCCGAAGATACAGATTTTTTATCATGTTGATATTGTATGGAAATTCTTTCATTTTCTGTGATCATAACCACCATTTCAACAGTATGGTTTGGGGAAAGCCTGCGATATTCAGTACGTTTTTTCTCAAATTTTTCGCAATGTTCGTTTCGCCAGGAGCTGAAAATTATAACGAAAATCATCCTACTTTGATGGTCGAGAACTGGAAGTGAAAATTGAGGTTTTATTAGATTCGGCACTTCCCAATCTCCACAAGTCGGTCTCTGAGTTCTGTCCACTTGACTTGAGGAATGAAAACGTCAACTTCTGAGATGAGTCAGTAGTTGCCACAATATTTTCAGCAATAGGATATGGAAATATTGTAACGATTCAAGAGCCGGCCTAACCTCCTCTCGTTTTGTTGTCGCTCGGCATAAACAATGACCGAGTCACCATCGCAATTCACTAAACCAATGACTTCCATTGGTTCTCGATGGGACGTATCGACTGGAAAAATACCGAATAGTAACTATTCTATTGACATAAAGATCACTATAGGAACACCGTATCCAATAATAATTCTCCCAAAAATCAGTAACAATAAATTATTAGTTACCTAGTAGTTCACTATAAAAAATCCAGTTCATGAAATAGAGCAACAAAAATTTTCTTTCGGAAGTTGAAACTGACTTCATTGAATAATTATTATTGATCAAATTAAGAAAAATTTCGCTTGGTACAGAATTTCGAGCTATTTCCAACTGTTTATGTCATCAAAACATTGAAACATAATCTGGAATTTTTTATGTCCAACCTGTTAACTATTATGCATGAATATTTTATTTGTGTTCGTCAGGAATTCAGTAATATTGATTGAGTCAACAAACGCTGATAAATCTTGTAAATATTTGGAACAAATATTAAATGAAAAGTATAAGGCCATAATCACTGTTTATCAAATGATGATAATTCGAAAATGTACTCTTTTTGTTTATCTTTCATAAATCTAGAAATTTATTAAATGAATGTATACTAACTCGAAATGAATTACACTTGTTTAACTATTATACCATTCACTATCATTATATGACTATGGCGCCTGGTATGTCAAGATCATATATGTGGAGAACTATTTTTTCAAATGATTTGAATAATTATTTAGAATTCAAGGTGAAACTCAATCTACATCATGTCAAATTCAAAAGATACCAGTGAGAATATGTAGAACCTGGAAACAGATATCAAAAAATGTCCAAACCAGTTTAGAGGCAAAGTTGGGGAAACTAGAACAGTATATGAGTGAAATTCAGCAGTATGTAATACCAAGGAATGCTGTATTGTTTTTTCCTTGCGGTTGGCGCTGTGACTGATTCTCACTGTGAGTCACGGCTTCATTCGTAGGGGTCTTGAATGTTACCGTTTCTTTTGAGGAACAAGACGACTCTGTTGTCATCTGACTTATCCTAGCACTAATGAGAGGACACAATCACGAAACATGCATGTATGCAGGTGGTCATTTTCAATAAAATGAAGGATAATGGATGACAGATGTTATTCAATGTTCTTAGGTGCAAGTAGTTATTTTCTCTCAAATGTTTGCCTCCTTTTCCACTTTGTGGAAATACGCGGAGAGAAGGGTATTTTCGGCCATAGTCAAAATAATTTCTTTTGATTAGTGTGATATATTCATGATTCTTACGAGTGATAGTTGAGTACACATTTATGAATGAATTCTTGCCAGAAGACGATCAATCCCGACTCACTATAAGGCAATATACATTTTTTTGCAAGAATCTTGGCTGTAGGATATTTAAAAGTGTTATGTGTTTCCTTTTTGCTGCATGCACCCCAAGCTACCGTGATTGAGATTATGAAAGAAAAATGTTTAGTTCTTTCTGGGGCAATATTTGATGTAATACTTTAGGGCTAGTGAATATATTCAAGTAAAGATATTCTTGTTTGAACGCCAGATATAACTTTATGAATTTCACACCATAAATAATAACAAATAGTCTGATCTATACGCAGATGACAAAATTTTATTTGTAACCGTAACAACCCGAATATCTACTTCCCAAGTAAGTAGAGTTAGGTTAGGTTCGAAGTGAGTGGGTCTACTGCGACCCTCCTCTGGTGGGTACGAGATTATTGGGTTGATCGAAATCTTTTTTCACGGTTGGAAATATTTCAGTACCCCGATACATCCAGAGGGCGTCCTGGTATTATTTAACCAGAAAATCACTCCCCACGTCCGTGGGGTGAGTGATTACTTGGTCCGAGAATCATGAGCCTTGGGTAGACGAAGTAAGACAGCTTTCTGCATCAGTCCGGTTAAAATTACTGCCGGGAGCAGCGTGTCTAGCATTCCACTAACTACACTTATGATCAGAACCACCATTTCAATATAATGGTTTTTGTCTCGATGTTCAGTCCCGTTTCCTTCCTCTTTTCGGACGATGTTCGTTTCGCCAGGAGCTGAACGTTCTGTGATGAAAATCGCCTTAATTTAATGGACGAGAAGGATGTAGTCCTTACATCTGGCTCATTGGCTTGTATTCGACAGAGAGTAGAGAGTGATCAGTTCCAATAAATTCGGTAGTTTTTGTTATCCACAACGGGTTCCTTTTCTCCCGAAGAGTATAAAGTCTCGTTCATACACTCGCGAACATCGCAATTCTTCTGCGAATAAAATGGCTGTCGACATGGTTCTGCATCAACGATTGGTCCGGCATGACTGGGAGCCCTTTTATTCGCAGACAAATTGCAAAATTCGCGAGAGTATGAACAAGCCTTAAGGCAACACCGGTGTCGCGTCTGTATCGTATGGATAGGTAGTAGAACACTTGACGAGCTGACAGCAGTCAAATTATGATCTCAGGCACTCTACGACACGACCTGCAGCTAGTCCTGGATCTCATACTCATCATGTCTCTCCGGTAGACCATCCAGGACCTGACGAATGGGAATGGGCACTGTTTGGATAAGCCAAGGTCTTCAATGTACATATGCATATGCAGCTGCGGGAACAATTCAGTTTCTGAGCTTACTATTATTATTATAAATAATATTTTCATCATCTCGTGTTGATAGCATGATTATTAGTCACTATTTGTTCTGGGTAGGCTGTGTTACTATCTCCATACGTTACCTCAGGAGCAAAAATGTTAATTTGAACGCAACAGTGAATCATGCAGGACTGACCCCAGTCAAGCCACGAGATTCTAATAATTCGTTGATATCAAATTTTAAAAAGTCTTTTCTACGACTTGGGCTCGAACCTGGACATTCACCCCTAGTCTCGGATGCTTACCGCGCCATTCTTCGGCTTCTTCAATATTATCAATATTATTATAATTTACTTTCGAATTACCGGACTGAAACCATCAATAGTAGCGGTGTTTGTTTCATTTGGTCAAACGTAATCCTATTAATTCGTATGTATTTGATGACTTTGTAGTTACGCCTTCCATTTCATATGTTACTGAATCTCATAGTTAGATGTTGATACAATTTTTCTTGATATTTTCAGGCAATCGGACATATCAGTGGTTGCCATATAAATCCAGCAGTTACTCTTAGTTTCTTCTTCACTGGAAATATAAAATTACTCCGAGCAATACTCTATATAATAGTTCAATGCGTAGGTGCCATAGGTGGATCAGCTTTATTGAGGGTAAGTTTCATTTGTCTCATTGTTTTTATATTGTTAATACAATAGATTGAATTAATTCCAAATATGTCGAAGTTGCAAGTAGGAGGAAGACCTCCAGCTTGGTGACATACTTCCATGAAGACCTACAATTTTTCTAGTTATAACACAAACTTTGACAAACAGGACAGATCAGAAATTTCCATTCTGGTATAACCGTACTGTGTAAAAGTGGTGACATGAGCTTGGAAAAAGCCGCAACTCGATATAAAGACTTTAGAAATTATTCTTCATCACTGAAGCTCACATTTCCTGTCTAGTCTTATATTCATTGTGGCATTATTTTGCCCACAGCTAACGGCAGCTCTTTGTCTGGTGGCAATGGGTTTTGGTTCAATGGAATATAAAAAAAAAATTGATAATTAAAAATTTCATGAGCCTTTGAGCGCCACTATATTTTTGGTGTTATGGAATCTAGAAACCTTGAATAGTTTCGGTCGACAGATCTTTATGAAATAAGTGTACAAAAAAAATCCCCATAATAGATTATTGTGACAAAAAATGCTTGATGTGTGAGTACATATTATTTATAAAAAACATGAGTGGGCTTCTGGAAATACATCCAAAGGTTTGTCTAAAGTTGGCCGATCAGATTTATATAGAATATCTACTTGTTCGATCAAAACATAAAAAAATGGTTTGAAACATTACCTTATTGATACAGGCTTATATAATATATATATATATTTTCCAACCTACGATCATTCCTCAAATTGTAGAAAGATGAATCTTCTTAGATATAGAAAATATCTATCATTCTTCAAATTGTAGAAAGGTAAATCTTCTTAGATATTTGGAATGTCTTGATCATTCCTCAAATTGTAGTGAGGTAAATATTCATAGGTATTGAAACATCGACATTCAACATTCAGGAGGAGATGGTGATTCAGTCAATCCTTAGTCCACGTGGTGAACAAGAATATAGGAGAGTTGGACGAACATTTCGCCCAACTTCAAAGAAACACGAAAATCAGTTTCATCCCTGCATGGGTTGTGGGGGTAACCAAAGGGCCCTGTGGAATAGTATTGATTAATACTCATTCCAGCATGTGTTACAAGATAGATTGTTGAAAAAAATGTAAAAAGATTCATACCTCTTAGATCCAGAGGGCAAACCAGATGTGGAAACGACAGGGCTCGTTTCACAAATAAACTTGACTTTTCGTCAAAACTAATCGGGGTCGGGGACGGAAACCAACACCCCTTGACGGTCAAATGGCTAAAAGAACTGCTTTCCATTCTCAACATCTTAAACACACCTCAAGATGGCTCAATCGGAAATCTTCTTTTTACAAAGAATATATAAAAAAATATTCAACTGAGTGTCAACTCAGACATTCCATCAGAACTTCGAATAGTTCAAATATAGAAATCTGGTCAATACACTCGGTCAATAACAAAGGTTTGATCAGAGTAAAGGTTGGCTGAACGAAAAGGATGACGTATCTCTTGGAACACGACAGCACACATTCAATAAATCTGGTAGTTGGTGACAGCGCAAATATTCTGCTACTATCGACAGGTCCGCTACAAAGAAGCAGCTGATCACTGCCAGAACTGACAGATATAACCTCTTCATGCTATGAAAGAAATGATCGTAGGTTTCGTAAACAAAAACACCCAAACAATACAGAATTTATAACTATTACCTGATAATGCAATCAAATCGCAAAACGAGAGAATAACTGAAAGGTAAGTACAACATTATTCATTTCGGTGAATAATTGAATAATTACTTATATACTTATACAGTGAATCAATAGAACTAAAATATTTTTCCTTCATTTACAGGACTGACCTAAATGGAATTGTTGTTCAGTTCAGGATTATAGGATAACGATACACTAGTGTAATCTCCAAAAGATATGTACCTGATGTTTTATGGAAAACATCTATCACTGAGTGAACGGATAATAATATACCAGAACTATACAGTATGCAATGATTAGCAGTGACTCTCATTTCAGGTTGTGATGGACCTTTCTCAATGTTGATATGAGATACTGAATAATATAATATAGAACTGGAATATGAATACAATAAAATAAATCCTTTGAAATATAATTTCTTTTTGAATACACAAAACATGAAAGAGTGGAGGTCGAAAACAAAAAAAAATCATTTTACTGGCTATGCGGATAATAAATATCTTATCACAGGCGAAAGCTCCTTTTTAGATAATATGTTATTTATATATAGGAATGAAGACAAAAAATAGCACTTATTATACCTTCAAAAAAAATAATGCTATATCATTCATTCCAAGAACAAGGACATCAGTGATATAATAATATTCATCCAACATTTCTCAGGAATTAAGGACCAGTTTCACAAGTCTGGGCATTAAATGGTGAGAACTTGACTAGAGATTAGGCATCAAGTATTGTTATACAGATGTGGGTCAAGTATTTAATTAAAGTTAACCATAGGTCAACTCTACTATAATACATTTCAATGGTTAGAAACTTACCAAAAGATAATAAACTTACTTTTGATATGTTTCGACATTCAGTTCTGTACATACATAAGATTAGTTAGTTGAAGTTGGAATAGTAAGTCTTGTTTGATATTAATGCATTTAACTAGGTACCAATTTTTTTTTTACTTTCGCTCAATTTCGTTTTGTTCAGAGATATAAAACAGTTTTTACTTTGAAACGGTCGAATTATCTATCTATCATCTTCCACGTTTCTCCTTTCACCTTCCAAGAGATACTATTGCTTTTCTTGCATCCAACATTTCTTTTGTACTTTTTTACAAGACTCTATAGCTGCGTTTTATTTTTTCATTTCCGTACCGGTTCAGAATTTAATTGGTATAGGAAATACTGGACTCGATTATGTCAATTTATTTCTGAACCTGTACAAATAAATGACCAGATTATGTCAGTTTAGTACTTTATTTGTCATTCATGTAATTTTCATCGTTTATTTGTATGTCATATTCATAGTTATTAACGTTACGAGGCCGATATGTAACAAATGACGGATGAGGTTGAATATTGTAATCTGAGGCGCAGGCGAGGATTATAACAACCGAATTCCGAGGAAAGAACAAACCACGTACATCGTAATTCTACAGAAAAATCCCAACATCGTGTTGTCATGGAACAGCTTAACACTATCTGTATCACTTCCGTTAAAAATATCGTCACAGTTATTCACCGTTTCGACGTTATTTTGCTATTACCAATCATAGCAAAATAACACAAATGGCAAATAACGGTGACGTTATTATTAACGGAAGTGATACAGCATAAGAAAAAGTCAGATTTTGGTGTTCGCGAATTCGCATTTACAACGGCCATAAATAAAATTGAAGAAATTGACGAAGAAATTAATTTTATTTTTGGAATATTGGGAGAATCATATGCAGCGGGTGTTGATTCACTGCTGAATATAACTCAAGAGCGATATCAAAAAGAATATGAAAATTTTGAAGAGTGGCGTGAAAGCAAGAATTTAAAAAATATTTGAACAAGTGATTTCTTAATGGCTGCCGGCATTTAAGAAATCTTAACGGAGTGAGGCTGTTAACATTAACTTTTCAATTGTCATCTGAATACCACTGAATCAAAATGACAGGATGGGATTATGAAAAATTCATTTCTGAACCGGTACCGGAATTGATCAAATAAAAAGCAGCTATTAAAACTTGTTCCTCTCCGATATAAAATTGACAAATCTAGAGAGTGTTTGCTTTCCCTTTTCTCAGACATCACAGTTTCCATCTCATTCTATAAAAATATATTGTTCGACAATAGATATCCTATTCTCAACACATGATATTCAGCCCTATGCTGTATCACTTCCGTTAAAAATAACGTCACTGTTATTCGCCATTTCTGTAAAGTTGTTCGCGTGTTCATCAAACTCGACACATTGCAAAAATGTACTTTAGTGGGTTTCTCTGTCCTCAAAGGGAATCCAAAGGTCACGATGCAAATTTAGAGTCTCAATTATTCTCAGAGAAAAATATTGTTTTCTCCAACCCTGGATGATGATGATGAATACTGCCTGTGGAGTTGCAGAAACAAAAAATTATAACTTATCGAAATTTCAGATACTTCAACAATGATGATTTTCAGAGAGACCTCTATCTAACTCCATTCCATAGGATTTATGATCAACAAACTGTGGATGTAAAAATAGCCTTCCTTGTAAACTGCCTTGTCAATTTATTCGACAGACACGCCCTTCATCACGTCTAGGGTTACGAAACCAAGAGCTCCTTGGCTTACGGAAACCATAAAAGAAATGATGACCAGCAGATAAGGCATTTAGGCGATACAAAAAAACTAAATACGAAGTTCATTTGAGATACTATAAAGATTTACGGAATTTTGTCAATAGGGCGATTAAGAATGAAAAGAGGGCATATTCCACTCAACAGTTCAACACTACTGATAAAAAACCAATGTGGACTGCTTTAAAAAGTTCTAAAACCATTCCAGATAGAGTACTTTCGCTTCATCCACAATAAAAAAATTCCCTCGAAATCAACGAATTTTTCATAAATTCTCTGCAAGTCATTGAACCCCCTGAAGAACTGTTAACATTTTATGAAACCAACGTCAAAATCTTTACAACTTTCAACTTCGAAGAAGTTAATGATCTATATGTTTATAAAACTATATGTGACATCAAAACGAATGCGTGTGGATGTGATGGGCTGTATATTAAATTAATTAAGCTATGTTGCTCATATATAGTACAATACATAACCCATATTATGAATCACGTTTTTCCGGAGATCTGGGGTAGGGCGGTGGTGAGAGTCTTTCCTAAGAAAACGCTTCCTATGGAATACAAAGACTTGAGAGCAACAAGCATCCTACCAACCCTTTCAAAGGTTTCAGAAAGAGCTATTGAGTCACAACTCAGGACTCATTTAACAAAATTTTCACTGCTTCCCGCAGTGCAATCGGGTTTCCGTAAAGGCTTTAGTTGCACTACCGCTCTACTGGATGTTACTGACGACATTTTCAGAGCAAACGATCAAGGAAATTGCACAGCACTAATTCTTCTAGATTTCAGCAGGGCTTTCGATACAATAAATCATAATCTTTTATTGAAAATCTTGCACTATATCGGATTGTTGGAATCTGCTGTTACTCTATTCAAAAACTACTTAAACAATAGGCAACAGAAAGTTTGTATTGATGAAGTGCAATCGCCATTTGAATTCAGGTGTTCCTCAAGGATCTATCTTGGGACCCTTACTTTTTACAATATACACTTCAGGTATTATTGCATCACTTGAAAACTGTTCGGTTCATCTGTACACAAATGATACGTAACTTTATTATAGTTTCATTTCGAGAGATAAAGAAATTGCATGTACAAAGATTAATGAAGATATTGATGCATTCGTTAAATCAGCTTCAGAACACTGTCTCAAGATAAATACCAGCAAATCTAATATAATTCTTTTTGGACCTAAAAGTCACCGTGATATCTGTTCTGACATAGAGCTCAAGATAAATGGTGAGCCACTTCTCTTGGTTAATGAAGCGAAGAGCCTAGGCATCTGTATGGATGCTGATCTTAGATTTGAAAAACATATTAATGGCATTTCGAAACGCGCATACTCCACTTTAAGAATCATCTATGGCAACAGAGGAATCCTCACTTCTTCTGTGAAGAAAATTCTTTGTGAAACGTTGGTCTTGTTCCTTTTCAACTACGGGGATGCTCTCTATGGTCCGAATTTAACCAGCCATTACCGAAATGAAATTCAAATTGTACAAAACTCATGTTTAAGACTTATTTATGGAATTTGAAGACATCAAAGGATTTCTTCTAAACTTCTCGAAACTGGCTGGTTGGATATGGTCCATAGAAGTTATCTACATAGTGCAAATCTATTTCATAGGGTTATAATCAATAAAACCCATTCTAACTTACATAGAAAAATAACTTTTCGATCGGATGTGCATAATCTAAACGTGAGATTCAAAGGTACCCTATCACCGCCTGCTTCAGAACGGAATCTTTTAAGCGATCATTCTCTTATCAAATTGCAAAAGTATATACCTAATGTTATTCCTAGATCAATGAAAACTGAAAGTATCTTACGTTTCAAAAAACAATTAAAATGTATCTCCTGCAAAATCAGCATTAAGTCATCCACGAAATATTGCTAAATTATATATTAAAAATTATGTTTTTTCCCTTCTCGTTTTTCTCCCTTTTTCTCCTTGACTAGGTAACAGCGATGTAACATATTCATATTTTTGACTTTTTTCTTACTTCTTTTATCCACATAAGAACACTCTTATAATATTTTTTGTTAAATTATTATTATTATTATTATGAAATGACACTGTAGTACAATTTAGGTTGAGTGGAAGAACAAGTTTCGTGGGTGCTCTGCCCACGAAAATTGAACTTCGCCTTTCATTTTCAATCACTATATATATGACTATTGTGAAAGGTTATAATTTCATTTCTGATTGAAAATAATAAAGAGGTTCATTATTAATATTATTATATATAACAAGGTATTAGCCCTAGGAATATCTTCATGCGAACTATAGAATCAAATCACCTCTTGAAAACATAACACCCGTAAATTTGGAAAAGATCTGTCATATGACCTGAAGCGTGTCACAAACATGCCTACTTTTTATCTTTTTAGGCAAACTGAGACCCTATAGAATTTTCAGAGTGATCCGATAGGACACCGTTTATCGATGTCAATCGGGCTCCTACACAGATTCATTATTGGATATTTTCCCTAGCCTCATCAATTTAAGATTAAATATAGCTATGGCTAGATCAGAATTCTGTTAAATTCATAAATAACACTTAGAGAATTGAAGAGAGATACAGTACAAGTAACGGTGTCTTAAGTTCTTAACTGAATTCATTCATGGATACATGAATAAGTGGAAAAGTCTAAATACCTATTTCGGTGTAGAAAATTCTTCTTGTGGGTTTCAGTTTTGTTTGAATGGGACGAAATTTTTTGATATTGATATTATGTAAGGGCTTTGGAATTAATGCAGTATCATTCATTCTTCTGGATAACTTCTCTCGTTGAGTAATTCTTTGTCACATCTACAGAAAAAAACCGTTAATGTGGAAACAATTACTTATGAGATGATAAATGTTTGTTGGGATTATGTGAATCGAATCGGATGTGGAGGAATAGACGAAAAAGTTTATTTCATTTTATGGATATGACTGGAACTGGACTTAAGAAAGTCTAAAGTTCCGTATACACAATAAATAACTTTAACCCATTCTATATAGTATATTGATAAAACTATTTTTTCAGCTAGTTACTCCAGCAGAGAAAATTGGAAACTTGGGACTTACCGTAGTAAGTCCACAGCTCACTGCACTCCAAGGTCTATTGGTAGAGGCGATTTTAACATTTCTTCTCGTTTTTGTTGTTCACGGTGTTTGTGACACTCGCCGTAAGGATGTTACCGGGTCTATTCCTGTTGCCATTGGATTAGCTGTCACTGCTGCTCATTTGTGTGGGGTGAGTTTTTGGAATTGTTTATATACCCACATTTTTCAGTTCGGTTGGAATAGAGGTTTAAATGAAACCATAAGTATTTTTCACAACATTTATCGAAATGAGTCATTCAGAGATTCACAATAAATACTGTAGCCAAAAAGACTAATTTTTCCAATCGTTAATAAGGCACAGTGATGGAGAGGCTTGTTTGCTTTGTTAAGCGCCACCTTGTTCAGAAGTAAAAGTGAAGTGATAAGGATATATCTAATGAAATAACAGCATTGAGGTCATTCATTCTCAAAATCAAAAATTCAACGATATAATTTTACAAATCTTCAATTTACTGTGAATAATAATAATTATTGTATTTAGGCCCAATTTCATAACGATCCCAAGAATTACTCAGTATATATAGCTGTTAGATTGTGACTACCATATTGAGTTGAAATTGGCAGCTTGTCACAGTATTTAATTTAAATGATACTTCAAGTTCATTATGAAATTGCCATTTATTTAGATCAGATGGCCATAGCCTCATCAATTCACCGATTTTCAATTCAACCCTGAATGATGTTCACGTTTTCAAACTCATTCATTACAGTTGGAAGATTTGAGTTCAGTTTTGTATTCATGAAATCTTATTTCAAAAACAATTAATGAACCCGATTCACTGGTAATTTCCTTTTAAAAAAGGAATTTTCGCTCAATCATTGATTCCAAATATAAAATCTAATTGATACCTAATGATTCGTTTTCTTCACTGTTACATAGATTCAATACACGGGATCCAGCATCAACCCTGCAAGAACATTTGGACCCGCAGTTATGATGAATTCATGGGCAAATCATTGGGTGAGTATGGGAATTATTCGGGAGTGTATTCCTTTGAAAAGTGATCGAAGTATGACACATGCCAAGGATTAGGGGTCAAGTGATACTGTATATATAAAGGTCATCAAATTATCTTTCCAATGCTTTCTTTATGTTTTAAATTTAATACAGTGGTTCTCGAGAAAATATCTTTTCGAAGTACTAACGAGTCAGCATAATAATGAATTTTTCTCTGAAGGAACAGACATTACAAGTGTGTCTACAATTTCACTTATATTGTCACTGGTGTAACAAGTGTTCAATATGTTGGTGTCCTGCGTCTATACAGTTTTAGGGGTTTTGTTCGAAAGGTTTCGGACCTCCTGAAGTATCAATGATCTGCTGAGGTGAATCATTCAGATATTCTGATTTAGTCTCATGAATTAAATTTTTCATGTGACCTCACAGAGAATAATCTAAGGGGCTGAAATCTGGTGACCTTGAGGGCCACTCCACTGGTCCTACTTGGCCAATCCATCATTTAAATACTGAAGAACCGCAAGAAGATAGTCAGGGGGTACCTTGTCTTGTTGAAATGTCAACTCATTCGCATTGCAAGGGTCATTATGTTCAAGAAATGATAAACTTGTTGAAAATGTACTTATAATACTGACATGAAATGGTTCCTCAATGAAGATGGGAAGAACAGGATTTCAACAAACTAAAATAAACCATTCTTAGATAAAAATCGTACAAACTATAAAATGAGAAATTGTGGTGAACGTGAAACAAGATATATTTCTATCAAACGCCGATTATTTTTGTAAATATTTTTTTTTGATAATTACTCCTTTTTGAGATTAAAGGGTTGGAGTTAAGCCCGTGAGCGACACGGAAGTGGTAATGTTGGAAATATCCACAAAAAATTCCAACCTTGCAGAAAACTCGACGGGTCCGGTCATTTTCGTTTTCTGCGAACGATAAATATGACAAATTAGTTTCGTTTCCTTTCAATTGGGACATAGATTATTTAAATTTTCCTATACACGTATCGACGGAAAAATAAAATAATTTTGTTTAAATTATCATTATTCTAATCTTAGAAGAGCCACTGGTGTACCAATAGGATAATTCGGTAAATAGGAGTCTAGAACTCCATATTGTGGGCATATTAGACCAGAAGTATCTTTCGAGTCGTAAGTTTTCTAAGTACGAACAACTACCCAAAAATTGTTTCCGAATCATGTCCTTCAAAATCACATGACAGACATTCAATTGGACAAATAGTATCATATCATATCATTTTGAAAAATTAATTTTGAAGCAGTGTATCTATTCTTATTTTTCAGGTATACTGGGTCGGTCCTTTATTGGGAGGTGTTGTTGCTGGTTTGCTGTACAAGACTCTTTTCCGTATTCGAAAAGGTGAAGCAGATGGATATGACTTCTGAAATGTATATTAATATTTCAGTAAAAATAACGATAATCAGTATTAATATATCAAGATATTAAGTCATTGGTGTTGAATTGTAATGATTTTACCTTATAGTATAACTTTTTGATTGCTTTATATGAATAAATATGTAACTATTTCTGAGGTGTGTTATTGAGGTGAATTAAGGAAAAATGGAAAAATCTCTCTGGTCTATAGCAATTATCTGGCAGAAATCTATGGAAAAACTGGCTCATGTTTCAGTAGCTACCAGCTTGTACTAGAAAATATATGATGATTTTGTTTCCTTACATCAATATATCAAAATCGAATGTTTAATTCTTCAAGTTGCAATCATTAACAAGTAGGTATTCTAGTTCCAGAATTCACATACGTATATACTATATTGAATATGATAAAAATAATTGATGAGCGACCCTTGCCTAGTGACTCGCACCCCTTCATAACGAAATGTAATAAGTAATTTCTTTGCTTGATGGTTTCAGTTCGAATCAGAAAACGAAAGTCATATAACCTAAATCAAATAATAGGGAATTTCACGTTAAAATTGTAAAAATGGTCATATCCCAAATTACTCATTCCAGCTTTAACATGCATATTTTCAAAATCATTTATTTCAAGTAAGAGTTACTTCAGTATTAGATATGACAATGCAAAAACAAAACATTTGATTCATTCTTGACCTTCACTCATAATTTCAATATTGTCAAATCTTTTTGAAAATGATTCTATGCTGTTTGCGTATTAGGAACAGAAAGGTATTTTGTTTCAAAATTGATATGGATTTTGTAGATTCCGATACCTATATAGAAAGAGCTAAAAAATATGTTATATTACCATTACAACAAGAAGTTGATGGTGGTTACAAATGTACCATCAATAATTAATGAAAAGCTTTTGGCACTGTTGACAATGGAATGTTATGGATAAAATTGGATAAAATGTTTTAGTCAGAGGACGTTTATAATTATTAGTTCAAAAACTTTTTGACTAAAAGAAAACGATATGTTTGGATTGGAACCTAGATGAAAAGAAGCATAACATGCCAATAATGGTGTACCACAAGAATATGTGTTAGGACCTGTGCCATTCCTAATTAATATCAATAATTGTATTACTTTTATGAAGTGCTCTTCACCATTCATTTTATTATTTCTTTATGAGGTGATCGACTTCCAAACTTCGGAAAAGTCGAATCACTATAATTATTCACCAAATACTCCCTGTTTTTTCTGTTGGTTGGTTTCGTACCTTGACAGTTCTATGATTACCACGGAGTGGATGAACATACTTTTCCTATTTCATTAGTGACAAGTCTGCCGCGTATACGCCCTCAAATGAATCGTTGTTATCAGTCCGGGATCGGTTTGCAATGGATCCCATTTTCGGCTGATTTGTAGGTTAATAGTTTTTCGATCTTATTTCTAATCACTTTGAATGGTTTTAAAAATAAATTATCAAGAACATTACCTGAATATGTAAATTGACAATCTGTATGCGAAAATGATGGTACACGCTAAAAATTATCCATCAGATGAATCACAGTTCTGTGTAGTTAAATATTTCTGATAATTCGTAATAGCAATTCTAGTCATCTGGACTAAAAAAACTATTATCTCCAATATTCCATTAGTAATTTATACCAATCAGAAAATGACATTAAATTCATAGTAAATGTCTAGTAGTCTTTATTAATTTACTAACAAGAACTCGCAGCTGTTCTCTTCACTATACTTTATTGTGATTGCAACTTATCGCATCTGGAATAATCCAATCAGCAAAATAATGGAAATTCCTGTCAACAGTTCTTGCACTGTATTCAGGAATATTTACTATCATCTTGGTGAAATTAATTTTAGAAAATGATGGAATGAACTATTCCACATAAAACCTAATAACTATATCAACAGTTCACATTTTCTACAAATTTTGAATATAGGATTTGTAAAGTAATTTTAACTCGGAACACAAATTACCATTTCACTCTTTCAAAGCTAATTTAGGAACTATTCGGTGAGTAATTATTGGTATTATTCAGTTCATTGACAAATACTACATCAAATGACAAACACTCGAATATTATTTTTTCCACAATGGTTTGACTTCAGTTCATCCGTTGGTTCTGTTCGTTGAGTACCACACCAGTAGCTGGTTCATGCAGAGGCACAATAATATCGTAAATTGTCAGTGCCAGGTGAAGGAGAAGATGAGATGTTTTCGTTGTTCAGTAACCCAATTATTTGATACTATATGCATTTATTTCCCTAACAATAATAATTGAAAATGCATGATGATCAGTATGTTAACCTGTAAATTCCTTTCGTCCGTTGCCGACACGCCTAACGTCTCACTCCACCAACCCTTTAACCGTAACTCCAATCCTGTGATTCCTGTGAGTTCGGTTCACACATATAGACGCCATAGACAGTGTTTGTTTCAACGTTAGGCAGATAACCTATACCTACTAAAAAGGAATCATATGTGAAAACGAGAAAATAAATTTCAGAAGATCACTAGAACTCCATGGAATATATTACCTGTTTCTAGTCTTTGCAGGTGAACTTATATCATATACAGTAATTGAAATTAATGTCGTTTCGAATCCATAAATGAGTATAATTTCACCTAGGTATTCAGACTCATTCTTTCAGTGGTTTATAAAGCAACTACAGTAGATATTGTCAAATTTGTAACTGGAAGGTACAATTTACTATTCTTCTGAGTGCATTCGTGCAGCCATCTCAATTACAAGCTTTCATGTATCTCTGGTTGAGCAGAAATTTTTCAATTACATAAAAAACCAATGACAATGCAAAAATAATAAGTATACAGTGTTGGTTTTTTTACCAAAACAAATTTGAAAGAAAAATTTCAATCCGTTCAGAAGACTTTCGACTAGCACTGTAAAAATGTACACACCTGCCCCCGCTGAAGGCTAGATAGAGAACGCGTGGAAATTGGCAAAATTATGTGACGGTTTCATAAGTCAAAAATTACATTGAAAAAAAATCAGCTGAGCTGTATCAATCAACCTCTGGGTACTTGGCGCACCTATCAAGACAAATAATCAAACAAATTCTAATGCTAAAAAGTATGATATAATAGAAACCTAAAAAATATTTTCAAAAACAATCTTTTATTCATAAAAAATTGAAAAATTCAAAATAATATCAACGTAACAAAGAATTTCTAAACATTTTTATATTGTCATGAAACCTTGATGCCTAAAATATCACTACACTCAAGCATTTAAAGGAAATATTTAAATTTTGAAAAGAGTGTTTATTTTGCATTCACTAAATTTTATTTTTTTTATTTCAATATTGCAGTAGTTTATAAATTGTAGCGTGTATTTGATTTTTTTTTATATCATGTCTTTTGTCGGTCTAGGCTTTATACATTATAAAGATTATTGAAGTTTAATGTTTTCGAAAGTCTCTAGGTATATGTGTATTCCATTAGATATCAATCCGTTGGAGTTGTGCTACTCTATACTGATTTGTATATACAGTGCGACGGTATATTATGGTATAAATTCATTATTTTTGAATATAAAGATACTTCGGAAAAATCCTCGGACAGGTAGATTTTCTTTTCCGATGCGGGCCAATTTTTGAACCCCACCCAAAATATATAGGGTTATTCGCGTTTGAGAAAAAATGATTTTAGCGGTATTTTTAAATGGGACACACAGTATATTTTTTAGGCATATCGCAGCCCTTTGACGTGATCCCATCAAACCTGGTATCACTGGATTCGTAATGACGGTCCGTAACCAAATATGGAAACACGTTGAAAGTTCTAATAATAATTTTCTCCCAGAATGGCACACACTATATATGATCCATGTCTAAGAAGCTAATTGTTATTAGGTACTCACTGATTTTCTACTCCAAATCTGTTTTTTTGCCAAATAATGTTATTGATAATAATTGTTTCATTGGCAGTTTTGAGGAAAAGAGTGATAGTCAAAAATCAGAATTCAACATCTTCTCTCCCACTCGAAACTATCTATATAAATATGGTTTAGGACTAATTATAATGTTTTCACTTTCAGAGTATTGAGGATATCCAACTGAGTTTAGTAAACAAAAAAAAAACAAGTATTCTCAACTCATGATGACAATGCAGCCAATGCCTATTTTAGTGGGTCAAAACATTTTCACTATAGAGAAGTCATACGTCACTGTCAATTACATAATATGGGAAATGGAGTTGCATTTGAAGGCGATCGACTTGTTTCAAAGGCTATCATGTACTCAATGCCAAGTACCCCGCAGAAAGAGAAATGGTATGGACATTTATCCAACAAACTTTTTCAAATATTCGTACCATTTATGATGGTGAGTTTACGTCTGTCAGGTGTCTCCAACAGGAATTGAATGAATAATAAAAAGTTTATTCTTTCTAATAAAACCAAATACGTGTTTCATTTATATTGTGATATATTTGTTTTCAATTATATATTGATGTGTTCATTTCACTATGTTCGTATGTTGAGAATGTTTATTTTTGTTTCGTGAATAAATAGTATGTTTTCAGAATAGTACAATATTTTATTATTTTTTTCATTGCCATTTGTATAGGTAAGTATATGATTATGTGAATCAAAAATTTTGGTACTTTCACTAATCAGATATCTTGAAAAATTTAATAGATGAATATCATTGTAAAATATTGTGGAATACCACTTGAAGAAATTTATCAATACGACCTGTGTTCCTTTGAAATCTAGAAGTAGAATTTTATGATGAATTTGAATTATAATTTCATTGAATTATGGTAAAAGATGTTTCAAAATAGTATACAGTAAAGTTTACTTGGACAAGTTGTAATATTTCATGTAAAATACTAGTTTCCGATAATATGTTGCTCCGCAGAAATTACTGAAACAAACAAAGTTGGTTAAAATCCCCATGCTAATAATTTATACCAATAAGTATAGTACACAATATTAACACAAGATTAGTTGAAAGTATTCCAATCGCGGTAATAAAGATGTGGATTCTCAATGTCACTTTTTCTCAATGACATATTACGGCTAGACCCCGTTATTTACATTTTGAGCTGCGGTCATTTCCAAGTCACATTCTAAGCACAATGTTTATTGCAGTTTGTTTCGCGGAACATAGTTGTGATATTAACCATTATGAAGCTTGTATGTAAGTAGATAATCGATCAGAAACTCAGCTTTGCCGACTTTTGGGTTGACTGACCGCGAAACAAACTGTAATAAACATTGTGCTTAGAATGTGACCGCATATAGAAATGTTTATATCGGGGTCTAGCCGTAATATGTCATTGCTTTTTCTCATGGTATATTTTAGTACATTGTATAAAGTTCCTTTTACTGCAGAAAATAGCAATAACTTTCCATGCTCACTAATCAAGTACAGTATCAGATACAAGGAAAAGTGCTGTTCTAGCGAAGTTTAATTTACTATCCCTCATAGTACACAATAAAAAGTTCGAACCACATTTATTACACCCTGTTTGTGATAAAGTTGACTAGGACATTCGGTGACCAGAACATTGAATCATTTTACTTGGACTGAGCAGTGAAGTTCACTGGAAAGAATATCTGTCCATATATCTACTGTTTATACAAGTGAAACTAACTTTGATACTAGTTCTTTTTACAGTATTTTCTCTGCGTGTAGCAGTAATATATACATTTTAAGAATTAGGTATACTTCATTATACCTTTCTGGTACCATATTATTTTGCTGAAACTAGGTCTGTTAGAAACTATACTGATGACGCACATGCGCAATGCTGAAGACTAAGAGAAGAGTAAGTTATAGTATATATTACTATGGATTCGCAAGTATGACAAGTGAAAGACTTTTTGAGGGTGTAAATCTAGCCAGTCATGCTGCTTTTTATATGATAATAATAATAATTTATTAACCAAAAATAAGTACAATAGTTATAATAATAAAATATGCTAACATTTTATATGGCAAATAAACTGAAGAACTCCCCACAGAAGTAAACTTGTGCGTGGGTTGAATTTTTCCATTTATATTGGCATGTTTAGTTCGAACTTTTTTTTTTATAAGAGTATATACAATGTAATATAGACTTACCTAACCTAATGTATAATAGACATGCTAAATGAAGTAACAATAAAATAATTTAATACTATAAAAAACATTCAACAGCAATGGCCAATCATTATTTCTCAATTATTGTTCTACAATAGATAAAAGGGATCCCTGATATCTATAAACTTTTTGATATCGATTCTTTTAATACTACGGATAGATACATGGAATAATTTTTAATTTGAATAATTTGTAAGAGTTGAGACGTTTTAGTGATTCTGGGAAGGTGTTGAATAATTTTGGTCCTAGATAATTTAATGACCTTTGTCCTATTACCTTTTCAGTTTTGGGGACTATAAATTGCATCCTGATTTGTAGTGTTGTTGAGTGGTTATGAGAAATTGGAATTAATTCTGTCTTATGTCGGAATTGGTTGAGCAGGATAATTTTGGAATAGAGTTGGTAGATGTCAAAGAAATTTGATTCGCTGTATAAATTTTCTGATGGATAGGTTCTTGGTTTCTTGAAAATTATTTTAACGTATTTAACGTAATTTTGAATTTTCTGGATATTAGCAAGATGTGTGTGAGCTGCTCCCCCCCATGCAATCAGTCCATATGTCAGATGGGTCTCCACCAAAGCAAAATATAAGGTTCGTAAATGGCGTATTGAAAGTATATTCGCTAGATATTTGAAATTATGAAGTGTATTTCTTATTTTCCTTATCACATAGTTGATGTGTTCGTCCCATTTCAAGTGACAATCAACATATATTCCCAAATACTTGACTTTCTTTGTTGAGTTTATAAATATCTTTTGTTGGCCTACTACTAAAGCTATAGTATCGAAGTTGGGAAGGTGAGCACTGTATGATAGTCAACAGTTTGCTGTTGAAATATCGATATATTCCATTCAAGTCTTCCTGTACAGTGTCTCCCATGATTTAGTTGAATAGAATATAGCGGTATCATCAGCAAAACTTATGATGTGACCTGATACTTTTTGATGAAAGAGGTCATTGATATATATGTTAAAAAGAATAGGTCCCAGGACGGTTCCTTGCGGTACCCCAAGTTCAATTTTTCTCAATTCGCTTATGGAATCACCAATTCTCACACATTGTTGCCTTTCTGATAACTAGCTTTTCATGAGCTCAAGAGCTATACTTCTGAAGCCTATATTTTCTAAGGAAGATAGCAGTTGAGTGTGATCAACTGCATCAAACGCTTTTGCCAAATCAACAAATACACACAGTAATTTTTGGTTCGTGTCTATGGAGTTGTTGATCATATTTTTTAATCTGGCAATCGCGTCCGATGTTGATTTACCATTGCGAAATCCAAATTGCTTTTCTTAAAAAATCTATCTAAGAAATCGCATTTGCATTAGTTTCTCTCTTTTTGTGTATAGGTGATATTATAGCTATTTTGAAAGGTTTCGGAAATTTTCCTTCCCTCAGCGACCTGTTCATCAGATAGCAAAGAGGGTTCACAATAACCGCCGCGATGTCTTTAATGAGTTCTGACCTGATTCCAACAATTCCAGGTGCTTTGTTCGGTTTCAAAGTTTCTATCACTTGTAAAATTTAGTTTTCATCTGTTTCATTCAGGAAAATGGAATTGATTGTGGTTTGGTTAGATATGTTAGGTGTAATATGTGTGTTTTGAGAATTTTTAATTCGTTCGGCTATTTTTCCACCTACATTCGTAAAAAATTGCCATTTCTGCATCGATTTCGATCACACCATGTGTTGTTATTATTTCTTTGATTTCTTCTTTTTTTGTTATCGACCCAGTAAATTCTCTAACACATTCCCATAATTTCTTACTCGTGTTTTTGTTGGATTCTATCTTCCTTTCACAGTAGTCCGCTTTTGCTCTCCTCAATAGAGTGGTTAGAGTATTTTTATGATTTCTATAATTTCTTATGTTACATTCTATATAATTATATTTCATTAAGCGGTACAATTCGTTTTTTCTCTTTATTGAGTTTAACAGCCCTGTCATTATCCATGGTTGTCGTTTCCTATTCTTGTTTTTTAAAAATATTATTTTGGTACTTTTTATAAAGGTTTTTATTTTACAAATGAAGTATTCTGCACAATCGTCCAGATCCTGAATTTCATATAATCTGTCCCAGTTAGCACATTTTTATTTTTCTGTCAGTTCATTCTTTTGTATAGTTTCCACTTTTTGTTTCCTATTTTCAATTTTCATTTCAGGGCGAAACATTCTCGTGGGCGATTACAATATAATGCTGAAATTCAGAAATTCAATATGCAAATGGGGCAATTATCTACCGACAGTACTACATTTTCTGATTTTAGCATATTATAAATGAAATGAAGACTGTATGGATGATAATAATCGTAATAGTAATAATAATGTTTATTCACCAATACCGAATTACAGCAGACTAGTGGTGTAATATTATTATATTTCATTATGTTAAATCATTGAATATTTCATATGTGAATTGGGCGTACTTGACGAAAGGCTACAATTTCATAAAGTGAATGTAGATTATTTATATTATCCAGTCTTTCGCAAATTTCCTATACTATAGCAGTTTTTGTCAGCAAACATCAAACAGAAGATATTAGATTACTTAGGTTTTGGACTTCCGTCGTCTTAATGCGTTGAAAAATGTCTGACTTCTTTCACTTTTTCAAAACGTTTCGATTGCATGTATCCGTAGTCGTCTGCAATGTATATATCCAGGAAGTCCTTGATATCATCATTAGTAATAGTGATAGACATTGCTGTTTTTTAACAGTGTACAAATCATTGTTTTCGATAGTCAGTATGTAAGCCATTTGAGAAATTCTTCACGAAATAGTCTGACGGCGATTGTATAATTGCTGGAACTGAAAAGTTATTTTATGGTATATTTACGAAATATTGAAATTCTTCTTGGGACCGAATATACTCAACTAGTTATTTTTCTCCTTCATTGTGCTTTATTTCGTTGAATTTCAGGATGATTGTAATCCTTCTGCTTCCTCAATGACTGGAATGACTGCTTCGTATGTGATTCTTGTCTTATAAGCGATTTAGGTCTTTCTGGTAAAGTTTTTTTGGTTACTTTCAGATTTCAGTCTTCTCTGAGTTCAGATTGAGAGTTTATATCAGTATCAGATGATTAATCAAAAATTTGTTTTACGCCAGGGGGTAAACTAGTTGGTTCAAAGCTTTGACTTTCTCTATCGCTATCAATTCACAATCAACTGCATTATTCTCTTCGTCAGAGGATCCATCTAAATCAGATGACGGCATGACGGGATTGGAAGTACCACAAACATTTTTTGAGTCGTGGAAAACTGCTTACTTAAAAAAAATAATCAACCTAAACAACCTACTTTGAAATAACTAGTTGAAAATGCTCAACCGCTCGACAGAAAAACTGTTTGATAATAATTTTGAAGTGCGGAGTGATGGATTGAAAAAACTTCTGATGCTCTAATGCTATGGCAATGTGATAATGTGAACTATGGGATACATCAAGGAATAAGGACAAATTCGCACATTCAGAATAGTTAAAAATCAATTATTTTTACTAATAGGAAAAGAACCAAAGAATGCAGTGAACTGAATTGCATCAGTCAGATAGTTATTTAGGAAAAATTTCATAGACATGTTTACATGTCAACATTATCAGTCCAAAACGGGATCGGTTTGTAACTGATCCATGGAAAAGATCCAACCAACGCCTTGAACAACTAAAAACAGAACAAAAACTGAATGCACTGATGTACAGTAAATGCTGGTAGCCTGTAGTCTCGTAATGTGTAAAAATGAGCAAACTGACCCTTGTCTCTGGCAAGACTTCATGTTGAGTACAAAGCACTCTTGCACGATCACTTGAATTACAATAACGTAGGGTACATTGTTGTATTGAACTAATTTAATTTTTGTTCAAAATTGAGAGTAATCAATTTCTAAAGGTTTATTTGGATTGAAAAAGTATTAAATGTGTTGAAAAATATGTCTCTTTTGAAAGAAATTATTTCATTGCCTCATTACACAAAACTTTCGAGCATGCGCACATCGAAAACAGGTTGCACATGCGGCATGCTTTTCGCATTGATGGGAGGTTGGATTATCATTCTAGAGTGAGTATATAATTATATTTCTATGAGCATATCGATGATACTTGACTAGCTTCGTTAGTGGAGGATAAAAACAAAATACTTTTCAAATGGTAGATAATTTATTGGCTGAAAATATTCAGGAAATTCACATTAATACAAATATGGCACTGTATTAAAACATTGTATTTTGATAGATTTTCCAAACTTGTGGCAAAAAAAACAAATTGATTGAGATTTTCTGCTACGCTTTCCATCAAATTCAATCTGAATATATGCAGGTCCAATCAAAATGTTTTCTCATCAGTCCAATTATTCAAATATTTATTGGTTCAAATCAATTAGTAGTAACAATGAAATTTTTCATTAAAGCAACTGGTAATGATTCTGAATACATAAATACATATTATAGTTATTCAATAGTATACATCATAAAATGGCCCCATTTATCAACTGCATGCTTTCGGCAATCAACTAATAATTTTACAAAGTTGAACCTAATGATATATCATTATTGCAGTGACGACATTTCTTTAATCGGGGAAAAGGGTCGAACTCATGCTTAGAATATCATACCTTGTAATGTAATCATTGGAAAGTAAGTCAGTTTGGTTCGGTTTGAGTAACAATGCATACTTATATGCTCGTAAATAAACTGTTTTGATAAATCCCAAATGTTTTATGTGTAATTTGTATCAAAGGCCGGTGGTGCGTTTTCACATTACCCTGTTTTTTTCTTCTCTGTAGTTATTTTTTTCATGAACTTAGGGAAAGAGAGGAAAAAAACAGGCAAATATCTGACAAAAACAACAAACTCATGACTCATACTTTCGGGAAACTCTTCCTCTGCTCTATCATTCATTCAACTGCACTTTTATGAGCAATCGTTAGGAGTTTTCAGGAGACTCTTGATTTATTATGAGGAGAGTTGAGACTAACTTATTGGGAGTCGCGACTTCAGCTCGACTCATATATATAACATTTTTGAGTTTATGGTTTAATTGGCTGGGTCATCAATAATTCCAAGAAATAGAGGTACTCGAACTGATAACGGACGACAACCTTGAAACTGGTTAGTAGGTGATTGACTCCGAACAACTAAAAAACTCAAGCATAAACTCTTTTTATCTTGCTTGAAATAGAGTTCTCCTTGATGTCATAGCCACTCATATGCACCTACGCACCACACATACTCTGAAGGTCACTGAAAGGTTACCGATGGTGTCAAAGTGAAAACAGAGGGTTCAGAACCGGCTCAAATCCCCTACTTACTACTGACATACAGTGTCCAGCATTAAAACCGTAGCATTTTCCCACTGCTTTTTCTCAAAACCAAATTGCATTTATCGGAACCACATTTTCTCAACTATCACAACTATGTCGAAAGTCACCTTTTCTCAAAAAAATAATAAATTTTAGGTTAAAATTTGACAGAAACCAATTACTCCTTTGGCTGATATTATGACGAATATTGAAATGCATGTAACAGAAATCTGTACAACGTTCCTTTGAAGGACATAACTGCGAATGATTTTTGTAATGCTACAGCATACAGAATAATGTAGATGTGACTCATAGACGTGAGATTCGACAATATTATGGTAGTTTCCAACGTTTCTGAAAAACCTGTCCATGCTGCTGCTGCTGCTTTGATAACCATTTGGCGTTCGTTTGCTGTGCTGACCATCTTTCCTCCGTTCCAGGAGTATGTCAAATCTACCTCCCATGTCAGCAAAACGAATTAATGAAGACTGAAATCGGTTGATACCTTTGGTGATTATTATAACCAATCTCCAAACTTTTGTATGAATACTCTTTAGTATCTTGTTATCGGGATAAAAGCAATACTGGTATTAATTGACATCTTCAATATTGAAAGCCATCAACTAACGTCTTTCAGCAAGAAGTGTGTTGGCATTGTTACTTCCCACTATACGTTACCATAGGAGCAGCACTTATATAAACTGAACAGTATTTCCCAATCCAGTTGATTCTATATTGAGAGGCAGGATAAATTTTCATAAAATAAATGATGGACGGCAACTAAGAACATTACCCAAATGATTCTTTATTTCACTAGCAATTATCATGAACTGTTCCCTACTTTTCCCGTGCAAACTTCCATATTCCCAACAATTTCATTACACAAAAAACATCGTGAATACAATTAAAAAAATGTGGAGAATTTCAAACTGACAGTTGTATATTCACTGTCTGCTTCGTTATGCCTGCTTCAATGCTGTTGGAGGTGCTCTCTTTTTTACAATTACTGATTTCTGGAAGACCTATCTTACATTGGAAACAATTGTAAGCACACATAAAACACTCAGCAATAGTGAACAAATAAAAGTCTTACACACAATAAAGATCTTGAAAATGAAAGCACTGAGAGTCTTCTGAATTAAAGAAAATAAGAAAACTGCGTTGGAAAGGTTATTTGTTCTTGTAAAAATAATTTTGAATATCTCTCAAACGATTAGGGATTGAAAATGTTCAGATGAGAACTGTTCAAGAGATTCGAGTAAAAAACGTAAGTCGTACACTTTACTATGCCATGGTGTTGGATAATACTGTAACACCTGTGACTTGGTATGATCACCTCCAGAAATCACAAAACCTCCTATAATACCCTGTGAATCTCAAAATATAATGAATATTATGATGACTTTCCCAAATTTATAATAAAACCATGAAATTTTGAGCGATTTATTTTAGGAATATCAAGAACTACTTCAGGGAAATTCTTTGAAATTATATCAACAGGTTTATGGTATGTTATGTCATTTTCTCTGGTCGTTACACCCTGAAAGTAACATATTCGAAAGAGATACAATATTATCTCAAACACTATCTAACAAACGGTGCACCATAAGAGGCGTAGGGTCCAATTTTTGCACCGTTTTTTCAGTCTTCGGCTGCTTCGAATTGGAAACAGTCATTGTTTCATTTTTGGTCTGTATCTGCCACTTGCTGTGGAGGTTATCTTCTGAAGAAAGGCAATTACTGCTACATGGTGGTGATACGCCTTCATTCCTTTCCTGTAGAAAGAACACGACGTGTTAACAAATTCGGTTCTTTAAACCATGCAAACTACGATTATCTATAGATTCGAAATTATGTGAGCCACACTTTTTCAGCTACGGTTTATGATGATGCAACAGTTTACAATAGGGTGTACAGTATTATATATTAGGTATCAATTACGATTAGCATATTATACCGATCGATGACAATGGTTTATTATTTTCTGAGATCGGTAAGCAGTGTTAACGTTCATGATGCTTATAGCGTTTGTTGCGCAATCATAGCATCATTTCCCTTGATTCAAATATAGTTATTATCCGAACAAGTACGGAAAGAGTACCTTTTCCGCATGTGACTGGAGAGCACCTTTCCAAATGAGTTGGGATCAAAATTTTCTTTACAATGCATTAAAATATATATCCTATCTAGCGCTCTTGAATAAACTTTCGCTTGCAGGAATAATTTTTCCTGCACTAGTGCGGGATTAACTCACTTGCAGTGACTTTATAGTGAAGGTAAATATTTCCAACAATACTGCGGGAAAGTGACACCTCTTAAACTAAATTGCGTGCGGGAATAGTATGAATCATGCTCGCTTGCAGAAAATAGTTATTATCGTAACAAGTACGGAAAGTATATCTTTCCCGCATGCAACTGCCGTTACCGGAACGACGCAAAGCGGAGTTCGGGTAAACAGTCGAATGCAGAAAAGTACCCTTCCGTATCGTATGAGTTGAGATCAATATTTTTTCTAAAAGCGAATAAAAAAAATATTTAGCTTTCTTGAACAAATTCTCGCGTGCGGGAAAAGTTTTTTTCTACAAACGTGCGTGTTCCGCCCTATTCCCGCACGCAATTTAGTTTGAGAGGTGTCATATTCCCGCACTAGTGCGGGAAAAATTTTCCCGCACGCTAATGTCACTTCAAGTGAGTTTTTCCCGCACTAGTGCGGTAATAATTTTTCCCGCACGCGAAAGTTTGTTCAAGAGTGCTACATAATTTTTTTTTATTCGCTTGTAGAAAAAATATTGATCCTAACTCATACGGAAAGGTACTATCCCGCACTCGACTGCTTACCCGAACTCCGCTTTGCGTCGTTCGGGTAACGGCAGTCTCATGCGGGAATAGTACTATTTCCGTACTTGTTAGGATAATAACTATACCCGCACCAGTGCTGGAAAATGATACCGCTCAAACTAAATCACGTTCGGTTATAGGGTGAATCACGCACGCTTGTAGTTCCGCATAATAACTGGAAAGTCAAAAGTTACATTTATATAACAGTGATCCATCAGTCTACGAGCATTGAGGTCCGAGTTCTTTACATTCGTCTTCTATTCCTGTTTATTTCAGCAAAATTAGAGACAAAAATATCAAACAAATACCATGGTGGTTTATAATGTTAGAACTCTCGCATCACCCAGGTAGCACACTTATATCGGGACAATACCGGTACAATATTTCATGGAAATATTGGCAAAATATTCGAATGCAATATTGGCAATATTGACATCATCAATTTCATTTTATTTGGGATGCTGTAATGGGCGCTAATTAGATGATTCACGAGCGGAAGCAGTTCTTCATATCCTGTCCGAAATAAAAATTTCCTTCGATTTTGGAATATGGTCCAATATATGTTTCCGAACAAAAAGGGTCCTCATTCCTCAACTACCATGTGCGTCAGAAACTTATTATGAACTTAATTTCATGGAAAAAGGAAAACAAAAGATTTCTCACAATTGTTTCTACGCTACGAAAATTTGTTTCCTTGCGTCAACTTCTCAATTAGTTCCATGCCCAGTCACTACAACCAGTGATGAATCTCTTTTGTTTGTCCACCATATTCAAAATGTAATGATCACCATAAGAGATCATTTTTTATAATGAGGGAAGCCGCTGATAAATTCAACAGCATTCAAACATTATTCAGTAGAACCAGAAACAGTAGTTGTAGATAAAAAACATGTATAGAGACAAAAAACAAACTAAATATAGACAGACAAATTCCATAGTATGTTCAAGAAAACCCGAAAGATAGCTTGAGTAATTCCCTTTAAACCGAAAATTATGCATAATACAACAATTTCGAGACCGGCCTCGAGACCGGCCTCGAGACCAGCCCTGATCATCCAATTACACTCCACACTCGAAATGTAAACAAGTTCTCGTCTGACAAACACAGGACTCATCCGTGGAAGAGACGCGAAGTTCTAACCAAACATTCAAGGAACCACTAAGAAGTCGCCGAACAGACTGGAAAGATCGAAAACTGTAAATGCTACTATATATAGTCGCTGTATAGCAGATGACGGGACAGTCAGAGTTCAGAGTTAGTTACAGTTCCATAGTTCGCAGATAGAGACTGACACCGGAGAAATAAAATAGTGAAGGAATGTTTTAGTGAATAATTGTTACAAATAGTGTTTTAAATAAATTAGGAAAATTAGTTAGTTCAGTTTTACTACATTTGGTGTCAGAAGTGGGATGTATGCGCCGCAAGTAATGGACCTCGAACGCGACCTAACGCACCAGTGCGTCAGAACAACGTTGGCAGCCCATTTGAAAGAATCGCCATCGATATTGCTGGACCGTTTCCACAATCTGACCACGGGAACAAATACATCCTCGTGGCAATGGACTACTTCAGCAAGTGGGCTGAAGCCTATGCCCTGCCCAAGCAGGAAGCCATAACCGTCACCGACGTCCTGCTAAAGGAGTGGATTTGTTGATTTGGTGTCCCACTTGAACTGCATTCAGACCAAGGCAGAAATTTCGAGTCAAACTTGTTCCAGGAATTGTGTCGAATGCTGAACATCCGGAAGACGCGAACTACGGCTTTACATCCGCAGTCTGATGGAATGGTGGAGCGGATGAACAGGACGATGAACCGCCACTTATCCAAGGTAGTCTCTGACCACCAAAGGACTGGGAATTTTTGTTCCGGATGGCCTATCGTTCTGCAGAACACGAGTCGACCAGCCAAACCTCTTCTAGTAATATTATGGGCCGAGAGCTGCGACTACCATGTGACCTGAAGTTTGGGACAAGACACTGCGGGAGAGGACTATGTCAGCAAACATCGGCAGAGACTGGAAGACATCCACGGAAGAGTCCGTTTGAACATTCAGAGTGCCAGCGACCGAATGAAGGAGACCTATGACATCAAGGCCGATGCCGGAAGATTTAAGGTTGGTGACCTGGTTTGGCTGTATAACCCCAAACGTCGTCGTATCCTATCACCAAAGTTGCGGAACTCATGGGAAGGCCCTTATGAGATCTTGAAGAGGATAAATGACGTGGTCTACCGAATTAAAAAACCACCTAGAGGAAAACCCAGAGTCATCCATTTCAATAGGTTGGCCCCTTACGCTGGAATCCACGACCAAGTCCGTACCCTCAGACCACCGGAGGATGCGATGACGTTCAAGAAATTCATGTCCTTGTACTCAAACGGACAGAAAGTTCGACACGGGGTGACTCGAGAAGAACCACGAGACCTTTTTAAGGTGCCTGCGGATTACGCGCTAGCCCACTGTGTAGCAGAAGACCTTCAAATGTCTAGAGGCATCGCTGTGGTGTTCTCCAAAAAGTACGGTTGTCTCCATGAACTACGGCAACAAAACCCGGAAGTTGGAGGGGTGCTTCAGTTGCGGAAAGGCCAGAGAAGCATCTTCTATCTAGTCACCAAGAAGCAGTCTCGAGACAAACCATCCTATGAAGACGTACGGAACAGCCTTGAGAAATTAAGAGACATGATGGTGGAGTAGAATCTCGTGGACCTGGCAATCCCAAAATTGTCCTGCGGGCTCGACGGACTGGACTGGAGAGTCATAAGGATCATATTGGAGACGATATTCCAATCCACCGGCGTCATGATCTTGGTATACTGTAATCATCGTCCACAACCAAACCTGAAGACCGTAGAGTACTACTTCCATCAAACAGCAAGGTGCAGATATGGAGAATCATGCAAATATCTTCATACTCCAAAAATGACATTTCGGGACGAAAAGTCTTTAAGAAGGAGGGAATGTAACGATTTCGAGATCGGCCTCGAGACCGGCCCTGATCATACAATTACACTCCACACTCGAAATGTAAACAAGTTCTCGTCTGACAAACACATGACTCATCCCTGGAAGAGACGCGAAGTTCTAACCAAACATTCTAGGAACCTCTAAGAAGTCGCCGAACAGACTGGAAAGATCGAAAACTGTAAATGCTACTGTATATAGCCGCTGTATAGCAGATGGCGGGACAGTCAGAGTTCAGAGTTAGTAACAGTTCCAGAGTTCGCAGATAGAGACTGACACCGTATAAATAAAATAGTGAAGTAATGTTTTAGTGAAAAATTGTTATATATAGTGTTTTAAATAAATTAGGAAAATTAGTTAGTGCAGTTTTACTACAATACGTTAGAACGAGGTAATTCTGTTTATTCTGCCAAGGTAAATAGTTGAATGATGAGTACTTTCTAGGCAATAATATTCACTTTACCGATGAGGCTATATTTACCACTAATGACACAGGGTCCACTCTGAATTCCAGGTACTGGCAAGAGAGAATCCGCACTGGGTGATAAATGCAAAACGACAGTATTCACGAAAATTCAATGTTTCGGTAGGAATATTCAAAAACCGTATAATATGTCCAGTCTTTTCTGAAAGATATTGTGATTTTTTTGCTTCGCATTTCTTGGATATCATTGAAGATCACAGAAGTGTTATATTCCAGCTAGACGGTGCCCCATTCATGAGGTGGCTGCTGTATGGAAATGTCTCGAAGGTTCACTTATTAGGGTGGGTTGTACAACACAAGTTCACCAACAGTTCAACCAAACTGAGTTCGGTTGCTAAGGAATTAGACATTTCATTGGCTAAACTTATCAAATCAACTCCGTTGATAAACTTGTATTGTACAATCTACCCTTAGTCATAACGGATCTATATTCGGTGTTTGATCAGTAGCTAAAATGTAATGCTACCTCCCGGACCAATTATACAGATTCGGGTACTTGAAAATGAGCTATGCAGTGGATATGTGTAGCTATAATGCATTCCTCTCTTGTTTTCACTACCTATCTTCATTTCCATGTTCACTTGTATTGAGTTGCATATGTTCTGTTTCAAAATGACCAAATATACAGACAATTCTTGAAACCGAATAATATAAATAGATCTAGATCTAGAAACGTTGAAAATTCGTAGCACTCTCTTATTTTTATTTAATGGTCAGTTATAAGACTCACAAGAATGTATTCGTTATCATAAAGTTTTGCTCTTCTTCTCAGTTCAATCTTGAGTTGCCATTCGTGCAAATACAGTATATGTGTAGTCTGTGATAATTGGCCTCTTTGGTTTCTCCTGATAGTCTGCCATCTGAAAACACCATAATTATACTAGTGTAACATAATTCGAATTCGAATGATAAAATTAACGCGCTACTGACTATTAAGTAAGATTTTATAGAAAATTCTCTTTTTTTGATAACCTGCAATAACTGAACTTAATAGTTCTAGCACCAGCGCATTTTAAGTAGATATGTCACAGAATATGAAACTTTATAGGAAGTCATTGGAGACAAATTCAGACTACTTGCTCACCTTATTTGTAGTTGAAAAAGTCTTGATTTCTGGCCAAATTTTCTCAGAAGTTTTGCTGCCCCAGCAATAGCTTCTTGATGGGTGGGAGTAATTTTCAAAGTCTCCCAGAAGTAGAAGAGTGCTTTGTGGTATTTACCTGTAAATAACAAGGTTACTCATAAATAGAGCACGAGAATGTGAGGAAGTGATTGCAGTGAAAAAGTTGCAGTCATCACCGCAGTTGTACTTTCAACAAGACATGCTAAAATAATCGCCATTCGGAAGTGATATGAGAAAAAGTAATGAGTTTACTGTAAGTTCAATATAAGTTTGAATATATCAGAAAAATGCAAACCATGTATCGTGGAAAATAATATCTCAGAGAATGAGTCAATATTTTTTTTTTTTAGTTTATAAAAGTCACAAATCACAAGCAATGTCATCTAAACAGTCGTTCAACAAATCTGCTGCGGCCCATGTTATTAAACATAGAAATGAGGACTGGAGTGGTATTTCAAATTTTCAAGAAGTCGATTGCTTATGCTTACTTTTGAATCATATTGTCATATTATTTTGATATTAATTTTCGGAGAAGCTCATGAACTACTACACTATGGAAGACAAATGGGTTTGAGTAATTTGAGGAAGTCCAGCCAAAACCAAAAAGATTTAAATATGTATAAATAATGAATCTCACACAAACAGCTTTGCAAATTGTGAATACCTCGAACAATTTAAAACAACAAAAAAAACATTAGAATGATTCAAAAGGCAATACTTATTTTTATCCTTCACCACACGATATTGTTCGTGAAATACTTGATCGGAAATAGAATTATTTGACACATTGCTTATTAAAATGAAGAACGGAACTTCATCAGGACATCACGAAATTCCCATGTATATTTTAAATTGGTTATTGCCTTCCCTTATTTATCTTCTCACTCGAATTGTTGAATTTTCTTTATTATGATTTTATGACAATTGAAAGCTCGATCCTCAGCTTCGGGCTGTTACCAAACAACCAGCTTGAGAAATTTTTGACGGAAAATTTTTTGACAACAAAATTTATAACTGAACACAACGATACATTTATCATTCATTAAATGTACAATTAGTGAAAGGACAATTATTAGAATTAAACTTGATATTAGATTGGTTGCTGTTCTCTACTATGGAAGATCTATCACTACGCATAGTATTTATGATCTTATTGTAGTGTTCTCGATCGTGATTCAGGTACGGTTTCATACACTTTTCATTGCTGTGACTAGTAACTTTCAGCAATTGTTGTTCTTCTACACCACTTTTTGTCAACTCGCTAACAGGAGTTGATCTATTTAAGTGATTTGTGATCTTCTTGTCCTATATATTCAATATTGTAGTTCTTTCAATAGGTACATTATCGAACCACTCTTCAGTTTCATTTTTCCACTGTCGATTTGATTTTAAGAACAGTCGTGGTGAGATAATATTGTCGCCTCGTTTTGATATTAGTTTATGAAAAAGACGTACAGGGCAGCTTTGTCTTTCACTATCGGAAATCAACCATTTACTACTACTTGTACAGCTTTAAGAACCATCTTGGAACGTTTTACTGAACACCTGATTGTATTCAATGCGATTTATTGGAGAGTCGTCGTTATTTTGCTCGATTTGAAAAAATCCACCAGATATGCAACTGCCTCTCCTCTTCGCCACGCTAATTCTACAGCAGCAATATGGTAAAATTCACGCATAAGTCCTTCGGGAGTATTTTCATTCCATAGCAATATTATTCTGTTAACTTCAGACAAACTTAACGAAACTGAACTGGACTCACATTTACATGGATCTGCTTGTAATTTCTTCCTGATTTCATCGCAAACATCTCGTGCTGGTTTAAATATCTACTGTATTGTTAAACGGGACAATCATAATATTATAGTTGCTTCTTTACATTCGGCCCCGTCTTTTTATCTCATATATTGACCGCCCAATGTTTTCGTATCAACGTCAATAATTCTTTCAAGCTTTGATGTTCATTTAAATCATATTTCCGTTCACAGCAAAATTCCATAAATATTCCAATAAATATATTTCTGACTGTAGGTTGTATTTCTGCGAATGTTTCCTTTTATTAGAGCATTTATTCTTTGAACATTGGTATTGCCAAAATGTAACATTTTGAAATTTATTTGGAATGAAGTTGTCAAACCTCAATCGTGTTGTCGTAGTGACTGATAGTTGCACTGAATACAATTATCAGTGTAATGTTGATATGATTGGGTGAAATTGTATCATATGCCACAAAATTACAAAATTTGAATGGTTGTTAGAACTTTCTATTAAATTTCAGGATAATTTCCCCACCTTCTGAAAAATTGGAAAAATCAATCTAATTCATAAAAGTGGTAACCCATGTCTCTTACATCTATTACAGTACCATCCAGTTTTTCCAGAAGGTTTTTCTGTTGAAGGCATTATGTTTTCTCCAAAACTCAACATGGATTTTTAGGAATATCCACGACAACTGCAGCACACTCATGATACGAGAAAATTGTGAATTTTCTCAGATAATTCACCAACAACCGCGTATACGGATAATATGTGACTAATTTTGTCAGATGACACTTTTGAGGTTTATTCACCTAATAATAATTAGTTGTTTTTGTTGACAAGAAGCGTATTCCACACATCCTGGTTGGAACATTTAATCGCTCTAGATGCATAAAACACTTTTTTATATGCAATCAAAAAAGAGTCAAATTTGAGAAGGCCTGTAGAGCGAAATTAACAATAGACGACTTCGCGTTTTAAAATATTTCTTATATGAATTCAAAATACGGTGTCACTGAGTGTCCAGATTATAGCGAATTCAACAAATAAATCAAATACTTATACGTTCCTTCGAGGCGGTTGTATTAAAATGGACATTATCAAATTAATTCATACCTAGTCTTGCAAACCAATGCCCCAAATTGGTCCCAAAGTATGGATCTGACGGATTCACATCTAAAGCACTCCTGAGCAGCTTATTTATTTTCTGATCACCTGGACCTCGGAGTTTCTTGAGTTCCACATAAGCTGGGGTAAATCTTGGATCAAGTTTGATACACCTCATCAACATATTTTCAGATTCAGAAGATCTGTTGTGTTTTCTGAAAAGAAATGCGGAATCAAAAATAGTTCAGTACATTACGAGTGCGCGTATTGACATTTTTCACAGAAGTGGAAAACTTAATAGCACAAGGTGTGAGTCAAGTGTTGAAAAGTACTCTCACACAAGTGATGTACATAATTTCTTCTACGACCACAAAATAATTTCACCAAATAATATCATAATGAAAATTCAAACGTCTTCATTCTTTTTTAATGATTACTTTCTGATTCAAAATATTTTCGTGATAAAAATCATAATTAGACTCAAAATATTTATCACATGGTGTTTCTTAAGTACGTGTAGAAAATTTGGGAGCATGTTGCCGAAGTCAAAATGAGAAGAAAAGTTCCTTTAAATATTAGTACGCAAGTTACTCGTTTCTGAGATACAGGGTGTCAAAGTTAAATTCTTATTTTGGTTCTTTGTGAATGAATTGCAGAATGATTCTGATATTCAACATAAGTTTGGTATCTGGGAGTATTGTTCATTGACAATTTTGAATATGATCTTAGTTTGTCTCTTTTGTAGGGAGTGACGACACTACATGTTATTTCAGTCATTTGCAATGTCTTAACCTTTTTTGACTTACATGTATCACATTTTCTAGTAAAAATTAGATTGTCTGCACATTTTTGTTGAAAAATATATTCTTGGTACAGGTCGCAGTAAGCAACTTTTTTCGAGTTATTGGGATATGAAATAATCGATGCAAGTAATTTTGAATGACAATATGATTTAATTCAAAATTAATTCAATTAGTTGTCGCAATTATTTTTCTCAAATTCATTTTAGAGTAGGAATCTGGTGTATTACAATTTGATACTAGATAATAATAATAACAGTATATGGTCCCAATTTATTACTAAAACAATTAGTTACTAGAGTTAATTACTGTTACTAATTAAAGTAAATGTTCAAAATGACCATCTCACACCATTTTACATACGTCAGCTTGTCGTGTCATGGATCCACGTATACGTTTCAGTATACCTGACGTATTTCGAATAGCATCACATTTAGAAATAATTTGTTGACGGAGTTTGTTCCTCGATTTATCTTGGCACCGTTTTAACGGGAGGCTTTAAGTGACCCCACAAAAATTTAATTGAATTCAAATCCTGGGACCTCGGAGGACATAATTGATTTAGAACTTCAGCGCTTCGATCAATCAATCCATCTATTTCTAAATCGATGATTTTAATATTCACGAACTATTGAACAGAAATGTCTTCAAGTAAGTATGTCAGGCAAAATATTTCCAGAGAACTTATGATAAGAATTTGCAGTAAGAACTCCTGGAAAAAAGTGAGGAACCTATTAAATAATTCCTAACAATACCAATCTATACATTCAATGAAAACAGGTGTTGAAACCTTGACTGAATTATTGCGTGAGGAGTTTTTGTCACACCATACGAGATTATTATGATTGGGATTGTGCATTGCGATTTACTTTACTTTTCTATGTAGTCTTAGGAAAAATTTTCAGTCCTGTGACACTATTCCACACCATTACTGAGATTATAATCTTTTTAAATTATGAAGATGAATTCCATACCTATACAATTGACCTAAATTGAAATGGGCATTCACGTGTTCACTGGAATATTGGATGGCAGCCAGAAAGTGATTCTCTGCATCCGATTCATTACTTATCAAAGTTCCCAAATTATTGTGAGCACTTGCATACGTTGGCCACAGCCTGCAAATAAAATAGATCCACATTACATCAGTCAGAAAAATTGTATCCAAATTTATTTTTTTTGCATTGCCATCAACTGAAAATATATACGTGGATATTATTTTCAAGCATTTGAAAGTGTCTTTTCGATTCAATTTGTGAATGAGAATTTTTGAATAATTATATTATCTAAATCTCAATCTCTCAGGTAGCAAGCACACTTATATAATATCATTGAATATTGGTCCAATTTCACTTGTATGATAGCGGGAGTATTCAGGTTATGGCGAGATAGGGAGTAGCATATATTCCGGAATGGTTCGTCGAGGGACGAATCGTGCTTATCCCCAAAAATAGAGATATGTCTGATCCCAAGAACAACAGACCGATAACATGCCTGAATGCATGTTGTAAGATGTTCACCCACATCTTGTACATGCAAATACTCTCCGTAATTGACCTAGTGCATGTACGGATACATTAGCAGAGTGGCACAAAGAAGGAGGTCGCTGGCTGCAAAGAGAACCTGCTCATCGACAGTAACTTTTCAATGGCCTGAATAGTTTAACAGGAGACACTTGATACAACATCGCATGAGCTCATCATGCGTTTGCTCAGATGTCTTGTGGTACCTGGTAAAATAGTGAAATGCATTGAACAGCTGATGCCGCTCTTGAGGACTCGCTTCACCATAACATCTGAAGGTTATGTAAGAGTCCAAACAAACCAGGTTATCTTCAGAAAAGGCGTGTTTCAGAAAAACTCTCTCAGCTCTCTTCTCTTCTGCATTTCCCTATTGCCATTGTCAGTTGTACTACAGAAAAACCGCGGTTACAACTGCGTTACCCATCTGTTTCACAAGGATGACTTTAACCTATATGGCTCGGGAGGAAAGAATATTTACTCAAGGGTGGTGGAAGAGTACATGCAATCGAAATGTAGACTGGGATCAACAAATGTGCCACATTTCATTAACATTTGTGTCACTAATGGCGCTCCTACCTGTCCCTTGGAGTCAGCGTGCTAGGGCAGTCTCAGTTGGTATCTAATCTTGATGTGGGGAAGGTATCCTGCCTAGACATGATACTTTTCTTCAGATATGAATCAATGTAGTCCGCCTCTGAGGCGGATATTCCAACTCACAAAAGCCTGACAGGCGGATATTCTATCTCCCAAAAAGCCTAGCAGGCAGATATTCCTCAGAACACACTCTATAGGATGTTCCGTTCTAAGTGTTAATGCTGGAGAGAGGTTTACTTACCCAGGGGTGAACAATGCATTTCCAAGATGTAAACACTGTTAAATACCCTCTCCGCGGCAAGTATCAGTACGAACTCTGACAGAATTTGTCATCGGAAATGTCGAGAAAGAACAAAGTTGCTGCAAATAATATGCTTGCCGTTTTGATCCTACTCTCCTCCTATGGAGTTATGAAATGAACTCAAGAGAATATGCGAAGTGAAAACTAGCAAAATAATACATATGAGTAGTAGAACTACTAATAATACATCGTCTGTTCCATGGTTATGCTCCTCCTGACAACGGGGAGGCCGCGGACTCTTGAGTTTGGAGTGTCTACATAACAGAATGGTTTTTGATAGAGCATGTAAAGTTTATAGGAGTTCAGATCCCTTCTGAATGATCTGCGATCATAAAACAGCGGGGATTGGAGCTTTTTTCTCAAGGCAGCAACCTGTGCGGCCGAAAATCTCGGTCTCGTACTCGACACTGAACGGACGAACACATACTCTGTCACCGAGTTGAGACCCGTTCCTCTCCTACAGTTACATAAGGATAAGCCAATGCATGGGGTTTAAGAACATTGAATACCTTCGCTCATCCAGAAATCTGACCATTGCATTTCTCAGATCGGAAACCGAGAGGTTCATGATGGCAGGCCAGGATGGTGTCACCATCACCCCTATAAGACCATAATGCATTAGCTGTCAGCCCATGCGGATTCAGTCTATATCCACAGGCATAACGCGGCGCTACAAGTGATGTAGTACTATCTTCAACACCCATATGGTATAGACGAGACACCGGTGTTGCCTCATGCTCCAGGAGATATCGAGACCATTGTGGAGAATAACAAGTACCGAATCTATTGGAACTACTGATTACCCACCCTCAGGCAAATAACAAGTCAATAAGCCTGATATAGTGCTCCTCGATCCTCAAAATAGGATGATTTTCGTTATAAAGTTTACGACTCCTGGCGCAACGAACATCGTATGAAAAGGGGAGGAAAACCGGACGGAATATCGAGCGCATAGAATTAAGTTTTTCACCACCGAAAGTATATTCGAGAAGTATGGTTTCCGGGCTTTGGGGCCGTGGTAAATATTAGAGTGTGTTCCTGTTATAAAAAATATCGGTTGAGTGTGGCAACTGAAAACGAATCACCCTGTATAATGAAAGGAGCGCTTGCAATAAATCCAAGAACGGTTGGTGAATCACACTGTATGAATCAAAATAAATCTCACAACACCCAAAGATGTAATCCCGTTTCCTAACGCTGTAACTTCAGAACCCTACAAACTGATTAACTGTAGAAGTAGAATGCTACTCACCTCAGAGCTGTATGGTAATGACTCTTTGCTAATTCGGGTCGGGATGAATCCCTCAGAAAATTGGCGTAGTTGTAATGCATCTTGGCGTTGTGCGGTAGCATCATTAAGCCTGCCCTGGAATAAAAAAGGAAATTGAATCGACTATCTATTGTTCGACGAAGAATGCGGGAATAATACAAATGAGAGCTGAATTTCAGATTGTGGGTTGATAAAGAGACTTGGTATTCAGGATGCATATGGCTCTAAAATACGGGGTTTAGCACTGTTTTACTAATTCGTTGTTTTAGGAACCGTCAAAATGATGTTGAAAATTTCTTGATATAGTTCAACTTCACTATTTGCACGAGATACAAATATATTATTTTTTCTGGTTTCATTCAAAAACCATAAATATCTCATTTAAATCATAATCTAAAAATTATTTGATAATTGATAAGAACCATCGATTTGCATTGGGGAAGTTGAGAACTTATATGGTAGGAACAACTGAACTCAATCTTTATTTTACCATAAAATGTTCAGCCGTGAGCACTTATGTTTGAGGCATATACCTCTGTACGTGTACATGATTTATGATCATAAATGTCAATTAATTAGGCAATGAATACTAAATACAAGAATCTTTTTGGAATTCAGTTGATATTCAATGAAAACTATTCTCATTTTTAATAAATTGCATTCTCTAGTAACTACGTAATCCAGTATGTAATGAACATCGTATTCATATTGCTCCGCTGGCGTCCAGATGGAGCCATTAACAATAATTCGGGAATCTGGAGTGTTGGAATGTAATGATGTCATGCGTTTTAAACAAGTCGAGATCGACCATCCAAACCCAGGTGATCAAGTCCGGTAAACAGCTCCGGCTCCCGAAATGTCCATGGAGTGTGACAGGTGGCATTTCTTGAAGCTCAATTTCAATTTGGAGCTTCTTGGTCGCAGAAATATCTTCTCCAAGTTTTTCACGTGGTCCTCGAAACATCTGCCAACAGAATTATATCGTCGAGGTATATTAGACAAGTCTTTCACGAAAGTCCCTTCAGAACCGTCTCTATCAGTCTTTCAAATATGGCTGGAGCATTACAGATCCATAACAGAACTGCCACAGTCCTGAACCGACAGTGAACGCTGTTTTTTCTCTATCTTCTGGAGCAAGTTTCATCAATTCAATCGTCAAAAAATCGTAAAACCAGTTAGAGTGTCTAGGGTGTTATGCTTTTGATTAGAATTAAATTACAAACGCATAATTTTTTTTAACAGGGGTGGCGCCTCCTGATCGCGGCGCCCAAGGCGACCGCGGTCTCCCCACCCACATGACGGCACTGAAATTTGGTAATGATTTATTTTATTTATTACAATCTATCGGGCAGAGGAAAGTTTTAATGATGCTGAGTACATTGAAAGTTTTCAAACATTTCACCTATCTCAAACAAAGTTGTTGAACATTTTCCTTCTATTATATTGCGTAACAAAGAGTTGTGAGCTTGGAAAATTCTTCGAGTGAATGCAACATACTCTAAGCAATTATAGAAAGCGAAAAGTGTGTTAGAAACTCCTCTGGAAAATTGAAATTAATAAATCTGCGGAGGATACATTAAATAATTGAAATCTTAGGAGTTTTTAACTGTGTAACTTCGTGGTTGTATGACTAGGTGTTCAAACTTGTTCTTCAACTATTTGGATATATAACGATATTAACTATAAAAATGATAATAACATATGAATAAATATATTTATTGCTGGTAGTTATTGAGGCACATTCGGAGCTAGTATTCAAAGTGATGGGATGTCTACGAATCAATAAAAGTTGGAGGCTAATGTCTTTCAATACCTACTCAAAAAGGCATATTGAATAACGCAGATGATGATACGAATATTATGAAAAAAAAGTTATGATTTCGAATAGAATATGATCGTGAAATCAACAAAAATGTAACATAAACATATATTATACAACCGCTTATTGTTGGACGCCTTTGAAATTACTCAAAATTATAAAATCTCATAATTCATAATCTGAATGATACACCTTAACCTCTCTCAGTTTTTTCTGTACAGGGTGGGTCAAATTGGACCCTAATAAAGGGAAATGGATGGAAACTGATGGCTATGTCTGAGGGTCAGTTTTGTGACATATCTTATGGTGAAAATCGATATGTAGCATCATTTCTCAGTTACAGTATATTTTTCGAAAATGTGCATTTTCAAAAACTTGTTGTAACTCTCTTCCTGTCAAAAATTATGTGTTTTTTGAGAACATTTCCATAGCACTTTTGCGAGTAGAATAGTGATTGTTGGAAAAGTGATTTTTTAAAATGAGACAACCTGTATATCACAGCAGATTTCAGTAAAGCTTGAAATCACCATTCCAAAAATGTAACAAACTTGATGTCTTGCTAGAGTCGTCTTTGAAATGCAGAGCATTTAGGTTTTTTCATGAAGACTTTAAAACGCACACTTTGAACAAGTAGGCTTTGAACGACGCGGCAATGAAACAGAAAAAAAGTATTCATTAATAGCTATCAATTGTTGAGGAAGCTGTTCATAGCAGTAATTTAAACTCATAGTTTCAATAAAACCGATAACATTTCATGATATTCACTACTAATAAATTTAACTCTAACAAAAATACCTATAATAATTAACAAACAAGAAACAAATTTTTCATTAGATGATGTGTTCTACCAGCTTCTCCTACACACTGGCGGCACCTAATCTAGAAATCTCATGACAAGTTAATCAGTTCAATGGGAGTGGGAAGAGTAAAACTTTGCATCACTGCCGCTTCGAATTCATATCTAGAGTTGATCGGCAATTTAAAAATAAGATCTCTCAACCTTCCTAGATGTAAGAGTCCATTGGCGTTAGGTCCGGTGACCTGGCCGGCTAATAGCTGGGTCCTTGGTTCGCTATCCAATTATTGAAAAAATTTCCAGTTATTGAATGAACTCTTTGGATATGGAATCCAAGGTCATGCATTGGAAGTGATGCATGACCAACGTACTCAAACTCAGTAAACCACTATCTATGTGTGTGCCACAGGTAACAAGTCTTGGGCCCAATTCTATTTCTCGTGTATTTCAACTCTATGTCACGAATAAAAAACCCCAATAGTCATATGGTTTGTTACGCTGATGACACTGTTCTGATATTCAAAGGCGAAAGCTGGTATGATATTTTCCATAGCGCACAAACAGATCTGTTGAGTCTAAATATTAAAAAGACAAAATCCATGCGATCAACCTGGTCAAAATACGCTTAGTATACACAAACCAACTTGCATCAACACCAAGCCATGTAATTGTCCGACAATAACGAAAACAACGTCTATGAAATATCTGGGAACCATAATTGATCCATATCTGAGATGAGATGAACACATTCCTCATGTTATAAGAAGACTGAGAATTTTGATGTTTAAATTTATCAATCTCAGAGATTCACTTTCGTGTTAAAATATGTTTATTATGATTGATGCTCTTGCAGAATCGTTACTTCAATATTGCATTGTTGTGTGGGGTGTGGGGGGAGTGCATTCAATAACGCTATCAATTGTTTACATATAAAACAAAATTCAATGCTGAAAATTATCCTATTAAAAAACAGACTCTTCCCCACGGATCAGCAATTCAGAGAAACCATAATATCAAACTTTTGATTCTTTTACTGTTATGGATGAATATGTACTGGATGTTCTCGAACACCAGTAAATATTGACAGTTCACTCACAAAATAACGAGATCGACCTGCAAATGAAAATTCCACTTGTTAGGAAGTGTCATACACAGAGATTTGTTTTCTACTTTGGACCGAAGCTTTACCATTTACTACCAACATAACTACGTGAAGAATTCCAACAAAGTCCATACATTCATAACTACACTCAAAAAGTACTTAATCGTGAATCTGATCATATTCAATACTTTATGAAACATTTTAAACTGATAATTTTTTTTACTTTGTCATTAATTTTCACTTTCCCACTGTTTGTAGTTAATTTCAATACCAATACTGTTAACCGAATTATTTATCGCAACCAGTACTTGACAGATAAAGAATTGTTTACCCATTCTTGAAATAATCCATTGAAATGGGGAAAAAAAGGCACAGAACAGATATATACATGCCTAGGTGTATTGGACCCATGATGATGAATAATTTTTAATTAACCAAATTTTCTTTTATATAATAATTACTGATTGATTGATATTCTATGTTTATTGTATATATAATTCTGCATTAAATGATGATTCGATTTAATATAGTATATCTATTTTTAAATTGTGCCCTGAGTCGTAAGTTTAGTATTAACTACCAGGCGTAACATAGAGAAAATTTACGGAATACAGTTATTCTGCCTTCAGTGTCAATGAATATCAGATTAAAGTTCATCCAGGCCTGTTCAGTGAGAATGGATGGTATTTTATTCCCAAGCAAATGTTTTATCATATCAAGAAAGAAATTTCAGCTAATATTTTTGGGGAAGCTACCCTACTTTTTACTAAGTACTTTATATTCTAGTTAACTTCCTGCACCACAGTTTATTTTTGATGTAAAAACTTCTTTCGTATATCCAAATAATTCATCAAAGACTCTCCACTGAGTTTAAAGTTTTGAATTCTTTTGTTGGCAATTAGCAAATGAATAGCTTTCCGTCGGTAACGATATCTAGTAACTGCTACCCTAACGAATGAGTTTAACTTTTTCATCCCAGAAAAACAGCGTAAAGTAGTACACAAATTGTTTTCGAAGTGATGTGTTTTCATTAAAAGCGCCTTTTATCTGCTGTTTTCTCGAGAAGAAGTTTAATGACTAAATAATTTTCATAAACTTTTATAATTGCCCATTATACGCTTGATTTAGGTGTAAAAATAATATAGCAGTTTGAGAGTTTTGTTATTACTGACAATGGAGTCCATCTATCAAGCAGTCAGGATTTAGCCCTTCGGAATTCAGTTTCTGTGAGAACTGTGGGTAACCATTTTAAAAGACTATCACTCCAGTATCGCACATTTTGTGTATTCACATTTCCGTTCATAAAAGGCACTTTTATCTGAAAAACAAATATTCCTAATGCAATTGCAGTTGTCAGCTATCTTTTCAGTCATAATTTCACAGAATTCCTTCCTTCGGTCTGGGTTGTCTTCTGTGAGGTGGTGTAACATTATTAACTTTTATGGGTGGAATTCATGTTTCTTCTTATATTTTTTGACTATGGCAGTTGAGACTCTAATCGTATTTGCTACATGTGAGGTACTTTGTCGAGGACTCACCACCATTTTGGAAATTTTCGAAACCTTCGTTTCCTTCGGAATTGATTTTCGACCAGCTCCTCTGGCCCTAAGAACACTTCCAATTCTGTTGAATTCTTCAACTAGTTCCCTCAAATATTTCCGAGTTATCGGATGAACAGGAAATCTTTCATTAAAAATTATCTCCGCTTCATGGTAGTTCCAGCGGGCCTCACCAAAAATGTGGATTGCTTCAATTTTCTCTTCGAGAGTACGTTCACGAACCATAATAATGTTTGATATTCAAAGTTGATAGTAAAAGGAATAAATGAAACTCTTCACTAAATACAAATGCGATAATTTATTAATCTAGTAGGCTTTTAACTGCTTAATCATCATTTTACCAAATCCATTGAATAGTACGTGATATGATTTTGATTATTTGAAATAAATGAATTGGGTTTACTTTCGAAACCTCTACCTAATTAAGCTCTGACACGAATTCGAAAATCAAAAATTATTTTTGTTATCCGCAATTGTGGTAGAACAACTATAATATCTTCTGTCATAGAGAAGTATTGTAATACTAACCATTCAAAATATTTACTGTCCCGTTATTTCACATGAAACCATTCAAAAGTTATCGTGGTCAGGTAAAATGAGGGATTCAGATCCGCACTTATACAGACATTTCAAATGAAATTCAAAAAAATTTAGGAGGTTGAAAAGAGAATTGAATCATCTTTTTAACGATGTGAAACACGACCCCCATGCTTCTTAAAATTTATTTAGGTATTGTGCCTCCCGCGCCGTTTATCAAGCAATAACGATGTGTTTTAATTAAGGAGTAGTATCGTGATACCCTCCAAACGTTTTTTTATGTTTGTACGTCAAACCGTTCAAAAATTAACAGGGGGAGTGGACTGTTAAAAGCCACACTGTATAATAATACAAGAATACATAATACACAAAATTATTTCCCGTGGCATAATTATGAATATCAATTCAAACTGATAAATTCACAGAAGTATAGAAGTGCTGGGTTATTCAATACTTTAAAAATTAAAATCGTTGTCAAGTAATATAAACGCCAGGAAACTGATAGCGTAATAGCCACTGTAATATTTGTAAAAAATGTGTTTCGCTTTGATCCTAATGGTTTTATTGGCTATTATTCTTCATTTTGTCTCGGTTTTTCCTAGATCTGGCAAATCAGCTGTAAGGGTACAGCATGGCTCGCAACTGAACTCTAGTTGGTCATACAAATGAAATTGTAATGACATGTCGCGCTTAGCTCTCCCTTTAGATTATATTGTACCGATTCCTATACAGTATCGGCAAGAATTTATCTTGGGCATTATGGTTTAATGAAAGCGTGAAGAATAGCGTGCTAAATATGGAGAGAGTATTACAATTTCTCCTCGAATAGCGCGAAGAAATCATATCGAATTGTCATGGGTAAGTTTAAGTGTTGAGTGGGGTAACAAAAGAGAAGAACAGCACTGCGTTTTTCTTGATTATGTGGTATCATAATATAATTGCGTTCCTTGTTACTTTTCTAGATATCTGTCTATACCCAAGATATATTATATTGTTTTCTTTACTCACGAACAGTATTAGTTCACACAGTGGATGATAAACTGAAATAAAATTCACAAAGATACATTCATAGTGGCACAGAATGGTGGTTACAATTGATACCTCATTGTACGTACTAATTATTAGGATTACCTAAATGTTATTGAAATAATAGTGGCATTTTTGGTAGTCTACGAGTATAGTTTAATGACTGAATATATTCAAGCATCTGTTAGGTGAGATTAACGGGTACTTTAATGGTATAAGAAGAAATGTATATAACAATATTCGATACGGAACACATCTACCACTGTAGATACTGAAATAATATACATCAAAACCGCGATAAGTATGGTGCACCTTACCAGTAGCGTTTACAATACATGCTTTATATTGTAGAAAGATATTAATGATTATCTCTACTCAAGGTCCAAGTCAGGGAGTAGCGTACAGCTATCGTAGTAGTTACTGTCAGGTTGATCTCAGCTGCAATGTTGCTTCTTCGAAAGTAAGTACATTTATTGATTTTAACGACCACAATGAAAGTGATATAAGACAAGTCATGAATTACATTATATATAGGTACTTCACATTTAAAATTTGACAATTTAGTATAATGTATGTTATATAAAACATATATTATAGAATAAAAATATCAATCTAGCTGGCATACAATTCTTCGGTACTGTAAAACATTTTTGAAAACAAAAAAGATTTGAGATGCTTTCTGAATTTGGAGTCAGTAACTTCGTTTTGAATGGTGTCCGGGAGCTTATTGTGAATCCTTACACCATTGGGGATGGGTCCCTTGAAAGCTACATTCAAATTATTTCGAGGTGTTTTGAGATGATGGTCATATCTCGTTGAATAACTGTGATCATTACTATGAGTGCTAATGCTTTTTAATTTTCAAATATGTATCAGGATATTCCTAAAATATGTAGGCAAGAGAGAGGAAGTACTTTCAGTTTGGCAAATAATGGTCTACATGAATATCTCCGACTTTTATTCAATAATGTTCTGAGACATTTTTTCTAGTAACTGTTGAACTGTTGAAGGGCCCTATTCAGTGAGTCTAATAGGCAAGGGGGGGTTTTCATGCAGAGAAGCCTACAGCGGAAACGACGTGGAAAATAACTCTCCAGGAAGCAGAAATGTACCCTGGTCGAAAACTCACAGTTGAAAAGAAATACCCGGTAATTAAATACGAGAGAAAAAAAAACTGAATTAAGGTAATTACATTTTTGATTATTCCTTGCATAACCTCATGAGTACCTGTGTCCAGGAAGGTCTAGGTATAGGAATATACTTTCTGTATATCGAATGAGTCCGAGAAGAGTTTTTCTTGTACGAGAAAGTTTGTTCAAGTGCGCTAAATAGTATTAATGCGCTTGCACAAAAAATATTGATCCTGTCTCATTCGGAAAGGTATTCTCCTGCACTCCAGTGCTTTCGTGACCGGTCTCGAGACCGGCCCTGATCGCCCCAAGGTCTCCGCTCCCAAACACATGAGTCGCACGTAGGAGAAACGTGAACTTGCCAAGGAACGAAATCGAATACCTTCGAACGCTTCTAGAGCCATCTGACTGCATCGACGTGTAGTCCCGATTGATCGAGAACTGTAAATAGAATTTGCTTGCGGGTATATAAAGCGCTGGATAGCAGAGGGCAGAGATAGTCACAGAGAGTTTCAGATATAGTTCCAGAGTCCGCAGATAGAGAGTGACAGTCAAGATAAATTTGAAATAGTGAAGTCAATGTTTCAGTTGAATGATTGTTTAAGTAGTGTTTCAAATAAATTACCAAAATTATTTCAGTGCATTTTTACTACAGTACCTACTCTTTCCGTACTGAGGATAATAACTATAAGGGTTTCGCGTCGTTGATATGCATTTTGTTTTCTATCAGTTCATAAGAACTTTTCTGACTTCACAAATATTTCCAGATATAACGAATAGTTCAGTTAAGACACTGGATATACTGGGAGAAACATAAAATTAAGGACAGCGGTGGAGAGCCTGACGTAGGCCCACTCATATTGAAACCTAACGTCTGACTTGTGTTTCGTGTATGAAATCCACTTGGCAAAATACAGAGGAAATACTTTCCAACGAATCGGCTTTCATTTTCCTGTGGTCACTGGCCACTATGTCTTCGGCCTGATGGGTAGGCTCTGTTACTAACTTCATACGCCACCTCAGATGCAGCACCGTTAATTTCAACTGAAAATTGAATCGTGCAGAATCGAGATACGATATTTTGATAATTCGAATGGTAAAGTTCAATTTTAAAAAATCATAAATACGACGGGGTTCAAAAACCAGAATTACTGATCACAAGGGATGAACACATGCACCTAGACATAGAGCATTTATACATTGTGTCAGAACAAAATTCATTAGTTTTGAGAACGAGAAGATAAGCCTATTGTTATTTTTATAATAAATCAATTGTAAATTTTAAACCTCACCTGAGGAGTGTTTCTCTGGAGCGCCAATCCCGATTCCTCGCTAACGTTCGTAAACATCCAGTTGCCAGAAGCAATATAACAAAACAGAATACGGATTGACGATGTTTGATGTGATTTTCCCATAACAATTGAATTCCATAAACAACCAGGAGAACACAGCCAATACTGAAACAAAAGGAAAAATATGAAAATAAACATTTATGTGCGACCATGCTAGTTTGGATGATTCAGTGATTCTATGTTTAAAACATTATAGTGTTTAATAACCCTATTCAAGTGTTATTCAGAAAATGTAACTTGAAATTCAGATTAGTAATATGTAATTCAGAAAATACGACTTGTTATCCAGAAATGGTAATTCTAATAATTCAGAAACCGTAAGATGTAATTGAGATTGGTGAATTGTATTTCAGAAAAAGTAACTTAACTTAAATTGCGTTTCATTATCAATATCCAAATAACTAAATTATTTCATCAAAGGTAACTGGGCCCTGCGTTACTATGTTTACCGCTGATGACGTTTGTTGAATTTGTTTGTTTACTGTTTACTTTGTCATTGTCAATTTTAATAACCAGTTTGATTTAAATTATTACTTGGAAGGTTGCCTAGCAACGAACTTTTTCTGCCTAGGCAGTAAAAGTGGACTTTTTCTGCCTAGGCATTAAAAGTACAACTTCTAAGCCTGCCAAGTGTCATTAAAAGGCCGCTTTTACTGTTATTTGGAGAAAAAATAGTTTATTATTTATAGAACATGTTCTTGGTTTCTGAATTACAGCTGATTCTCTCTGAATAAATATTCACACCTACTGAATTACAGGTTATACTTTCTGATTAATAATACATTAATCTGATTCACAAATAACATATTCTGATATACAGTTCACTAATCTGAATTATAAGTTATAGTTTCTAAATTTCATTTCATTAATTTGATTTTCATTTAATTATCTCTGAATTACAATTTATTATTCTAGAATACAAACTAAGATGTCTAAAAACCCTGCTGTGTCGACTCATAGGTTTCGTTTAGATTTATTTGAATACAGGACAAATTAAATCGTGGTGTGTTTCTGTAATCGGTTCCAGAGATGACGCCTCGTCCTCGTGTCAATATTCCAGGGACATTGTGATTGTAATAATTGTTGTCAATTGAATTTTACGGAATATCAATAAACTTTTCAAATATCATACTACAGTTATATAGTTCATACTCGACATGGAAGAACAAGTTTTTTTGGAAAAATGCCACCACACAAGTAGTTATTTTTTCAAATTATTCTGAATACCGTTTTAAAGTAGAAATGGTTATGAAAGAATAAAATCTTTCGTCGTGCAATATTATTGATGTAGGTTTCTTCATTTTCCTGATGTATTTTACATTATTTTCCTAAATAATTTGACCGCATTCCGTTTTTGTGTGAACAAAATCCAGAAAGATGAACACAATAATTCATTCATATCCAGTACCGAAAGTGAGTACCACTAGAATCTGTAACATACTTTGAAACCAATTTGAAACACACTTTATTTCCAAACTCGCCATGTAGTTCAGTCGACAGGTAGTTTCAGATAGAAAAAAGTTGATGAAACTTTAAGATGTTGTTCAGGGATGGTTGATTAACATTTTCTCAAGTTTTGGACCTCGAGGACCCTGTGCTAAAAGAGTAGGGGGGGGGGGAACTGCAAATTTTTCGAACTTGGTGTGGTTTTTCTTCAATAACTTTTTCTACAGCAAAAACGTCGTTTTAGTTTTTTGTAGATCGTCAAATTCCCTACGAATTTGTTGCCTCAAACATGTTTGTGTGTCAATTTGTGACCGAGATATGGCGCTTCGAAGAATAGGTAATTTTTCAAATTTCGCCACAAAATGCAGAATTCCAACCTATTTCTTCTGATATACAAGAATTATGATGGAATGTAGTTGCTATAATAATTCCTACTTGAAATCACCAACTTTAGATAACCCCCACCCCTGCTTGCCCACCAGGTGTCAAGTCGTTCCTCCCAAGGACAAGAGAGTGTCGGGCCGAGGGGAGCGTGTGATCAGCTACAGCAGTAAAAAGCTGGAAAACAATAGATGTTAGAACACTACTCCTGTGGAACTGCGGAATACAAACGATGCGCCAATATTCAACATAGAAGGCTGAAATTTGTCTATTCTTCGACATACTTTTCCTTCACGCAGTGAGTGGTTGTGAAGAAAATTTGCGGTACCTACATGAAGAATACCTTCCTCTCTGCAGTAGTAGCCCCGTTTCTCACACCTAACGCTACTCCTCAGCAGATCATCGACGCTGGAGGAAAGTTCCTGGTAGCAGTTTATGGAGGCAACATTGACAGAGACAATCTCGACGACCTAAGGTACCAATTATTCACACGATCAGTGACGAAGGCTACATTACAACTAGCCCGCCTACCACCAACAAGGGATGCTGCCAAGTACCACTCCCTCCGCACTTACCAGCAAGTACAGGCATGGTTGTGCAATGATCTCCTCCCATCAGTATGGGGCTGGAGCCTAACCACACCAGGGGTACTACCAATCCCCACAACCAGAAATGCTGCGCCGGATGACATCCTCCATATTGTTTCCTGCAAGTGCAGCAAAGGCTGTAGCAGCGAAGCTTGCGGCTGCAAGAAAGCAGGTCTCCGATGCTCAGCAATGTGCAAGCACTGCACAGGCCACTCCTGCAAAAACGCCCCCGCAACTGATTTGATCGAGGAAGACTTACCAGAAATATTGGACGAAAACGACGACAGCGACATCATTGACAGCCTTATCGCTCAGGGGGACGATGAGATGTTACGAGCAGAACCAGCGGCTAAGAAATCTCGGCAGGAAATGTAATATATGATTAGCTATAATATCTTTATTCCTCAATATAATATATGCCTTGAGAATAACTTAATATTGTTAATTACATTAATTTTTTTCACGAAAGGACTACGTCTTTTTTTCTTTCTGTCCTGGGATAATTTTGTAGGGGAACGGGGGGGATATCGATCCGAAAAGTAATTGATATCAATACCAAAATGATGTGAATAGGTATGGTTGGCTTTCATCAGAAAGTTAGCTTTTGAGAATAGGGGTTGGGTGGGGAAAGGAGTGGGGTGTCCAAAGTTAGTGACTTCAACTAAGAACCATAATTACTACAACATTTCATCATAATTCGGGTATAACAGATGAAATAAGCTGTAATTTTGCATTTTTTGTAATTTCTTAGCAAATTTTGAAACATGACCTTTTGTTTTGACGTGCCATATCTCGGTAGCGAATTCACAATGTATTTTCAGTCAAAATTGTATGAAATTTTCAATCCTCTCATGTGAAACGTGTGATCATTATTTATTCCAGTAAATCGTATTTCCGCAAAGCCGTTGATGAATAACCCGCAGCCGCCACACCACCCGATCAAGAAACAGTCCTACCAAGACTTTACCGAGGAAATGGTACTCGCAGTGAGAACTGGAGAACTAGTCTCCAACGGAAGCCAAGGACGGCCTTGGATCGGATACTGCGGGTCTGGTAGCCGGTAATAGAATCACTTGTGGCCGTCACACCATCCTATCAAGATTTCAAGTCAAATTTTGAAAAACGCTCGAATACATCGATATTTGATTTGAGGGAGAACTAATTTTCAATTTTTTTCACCCCGTAGCTTCAACCCTGTAGCAGGGGGTGAACAACACTCAAAATTTAAATATGGTCATGCAATACCTCTTTTTGAAGGTCTCATTGAGTCCTTCATGACCCTATAATTTTGCTCTATTATTTTCATCGATAACGAAATGACAGGTTGTCAAAATCTTGATAAAAATACCATATAATTAGAGTTACGTTCAATAATCAGGTGGACACGTCAAATTAAAATTCCAAGCTGTTCAAAGTATCAGCCATGAACATTCGTGCTACAATAAAATCACCCCGGTTTTCTTAGGCGTGACATTAGGGAACAGACAATAATTAAAAATAATCTCCGCCGCAGGTACTTTAGTATTCGCCTATTGACATCCAAACTAACAGAAACATCCGATTTTTTGGCCGTTGAAGAAACAAACAAACTTTATTTCTACTAGACATTGTCGCACCATCATTTACATAGCGTTAGTTCGACAGTTTTTAGCGAAATTTGATAAATATGGTTTACACTATAGCTGAGCGGGTCGAATTGGTGTCTATTTATTTCAAAAACAATGACTGTGAAAGACAAACAGCACGACTATTTGATGAAAGACATCGGGATTAAAATGTTTCACATACTTACGTTAGACAACTGATGGAGAAGTTCTTGGAAACTGGAACAGTGCAGAACCAAAAAGATAATCCGGTTCGTGTCGTTAGGAATGAAGCCATGCAAATCGCAGTTTTAGGGCACATTGCAATGGGATTACATTGAGTGCGAGGTAATTGGCCGAAGTTTCTGATGTTTCACGAACAAGCGTTAGAAGAATTTTGAAGGCCCACAAATTTTACCCCTACAAGATGAAACTGCTTCACGAACTTAACGAGGATGATTATGATCGACGGTTACAATTTGTGGAAGAAATGAGTGAACGCTGTATTGGCAATCCAAATTTCCTGTATAATATCTGCTTTTCAGATGAATGTTCCTTTTTTCCAAATGAATTTGTCAATCGACACAATTGTCGATACTGGAACGATTCAAACCCAAATTTATTTAGAGAGAGCCATACTCAACATCCTGAAAAATTTAATGTCTGGGCAGGTATTTTAGGAAAGCACATCATTGGGCCATTATTTTTGCAAGGCAATCTGACGGGGCAGATGTATCTTACTTTGCTTCAAGAAACTATTTTTCCTAGAATAAGGGAGGTCATTGCCGAAGATACCAACTTAACACACAATATTTTTTTTTCAACAAGATGGAGCTCCACCACACTTTGCAGCACTTGTTCGGAACTTTCTAGACGAACATTTTAGAGGACATTGGATGGGCCGTAGAGGATCTATTGAGTGGCCTGCAAGGTCTCCTAATCTTTCTCCTCTTGATTTCTTTTTCTTGGGCCATTTGAAGTCTATACCGTTTATAAAACACAGCCGGCTTCTCTTCAAGTTCTGCAAGAACGCAAAACTGTAGAGTATCAAAGAATAACTGCTGATATGTTACAAAATGTTAGAGACGCGATAGAGCATCGATTTCATCATTGCATGAATGTCAGTGGAGGACATTTCGAACAGTTTGTACGACGAGGAGGAAACCGCTGAGGAAATTGTGTACAATAATTCCTCAAATACCCAAGTAATTCCCAGTAATACCGAACTAATGCCACTAATGCCGAACTAATTCCTCTAATTCACCAGTAATACCTATAATTCCCGACTGATACCTGTAATTCCCTACTAATACCTACTAATACCTAACTAATACCTATTAATGCCTACTAATTCCCTGCTAAGTTCTATATAGATTCACTATACTTCTGTGGTTTTTTACATAAATCAATAATTGATTTTGTTAGAAGTCTAAATTTTATTATTTAGGCCATTATAATGCACCAACCAATATGTTTATTATTTCTTTACAACGAAACAATACTCATTTCACATATCTGTTTTGTATTCGCAAAGTAGTTCATGTAATGTATTTTTTTTTATAATATGACCTTTAGAGAATACTTCGGCCTTCCAGCCTATACCACAGGGGTCCTAACTATTTATTTTTAGAGTTAGACCCTTAGTTACTGAGAACGAAATCCTGATCTCGAAAAAATATGCGTTTTTCAAAAGATTCTCTTGTCTACCTGTCTGTCTGTCCGTCTGTCCGTCGTGCCCAGAAAAAACCGTTTTATATCTCCGGAACCGTTGGAGATTAGGAAATGAAATTTCAATGACGCCATTAACAAAAAAACGTATCTTTCATTATTTCGTTCCTTCGAATTTATAAACAGCGCGGGAAAAAAATTAAATACCAAAAAAGTCAGCGACTTGGAACTTTTTTTATGAGCACCTAAAACTAGAAAACTGAAAAAGATATCGAATAATTTTATATAAACGAATCGATTGTTCTCGTTTAGATGTACCCGGAATGAGTTTTTGATTTTGAATTGAAAATCGTTAAGGATCTCCAAAACCAATACAGATTTTCAAATATTACATTCCACCTTTTTTGATCGCCTTTCAACGTTCTACAAAAAGTTTCGATACATTTTTTGTCTAGTATCGATAGTCCGGGAAGTATCCGAAAAAAAATACGGAAAAATCACCAAAACTCGAAAACTAAAGGAGATATCGAAAAAATTTATATAAACACTTTTTTCGTCGACCTCAACAAAAAATTACATTTTACGGACTAATTTTCGGACGAAAAATCGACTATTTTTGAAGGCAAGTACTTTTCGTCCGCAAACACTTTTCGTCCGCAAACTCTTTTCGTCCGCAGTGGTTGCTATGAAACGGCACGGTACGTGAGCGGTGATCGAGTAATTTTCGTAAATTCACGTTTTAATTAATACATAGGCGCCTGTGACAATAACTGTCATTTGATGTTGTCAAATTAATTAATTACGAAATCCGCTAGATTTTACGTAGAGGTTTCTAGATGTCGACAAAAAAATTTAATATGCACCTTGGATAAAAATTGTCTATTGTCTCGCCTTCTTGCAGGCTCGACTGTAATAGACAGCTTTTCGTCCTTGGTACATAAATAACTATTATTGTACTCGATCCGATGAACAAAAAATTACATTACATTTTTTTCATTTTATAAAAATTTACAAGAAACACCAAAATCTTGAAAACCGAACTAGATGTCGAAAAAATGTATACCTGGGGTATTGATCTTAATCAGATCTGCACAAACTGTATATGACTTCTTTGTCGAGTACGAAATTTTACGAATTATTTCTCAAGAAAACAAAAAAAAAAATCGAAAATCTCGAAAAAGATACACGTGACGAAAAACTTCAAATGGACATTTTCATAACACTTGAGAGTATTTACAAAAAATGTAAATAACTTTTTTCTTTAATAACGGTAGTTAAGGATATAATATGAAAATTATGGGAATCTTTGGAAAACAACAGAAACTCGAAATTCTCGAAAACCATATACGTGACGAAAAACTTCATTGAATTATTTTTATGCATAGGCGAACAAAAAAATTTTATGAATATTTTCTTTAATACTGATAGTTCAGGAAATAATACGAAATTTATGAAAATTTAGGACTTATTTCCCATGAAAACTACAAAATCTTAAAAATCTCGAAAACCACACACGTGACAAAAAACTTCATATGAAAATTTTCATAACACTTGAAAAGGTGAATAAAAACTGTAAATGACTTTTTTCTCTTTTACCGATAGTATTGGAAATAATACGAAAATTATGAAAATTTTGGCATATCAACCACTAGGCCTCGAGGCACCTCAACTTCCGAGCTATAGGTAGATCCACGTAGGTCATACTATCAAAAAATTATTGTCAAAATAGTTATAGTTTAAGGCACCTCAACAACAACAACAATAGTTGGATCCGATGTGGAGCCTCTCAACATTTTGGAAACAATTCAATTTGATAGAGATAATTATTTTTTCTTTAATTTTTCAAAGTTTAAAATCTCGTTAAAAACCTTATGGAATAATTTTTTGCATATTTTGTCATACAGGATGTCCAATGTGCGGGAATATACTATAGAAATTGGAACAAATAAGTATCCATATGTAGCGAGAGCAGATGAAGTACAGTGTTATCGGCACATAAAGTATATTCAAAACACTGATGGAAAACGATTTTGTTTGGCAAGGTATATATTGAGGTATTTCTTCAAATTCGTGGTATACAGTGTATTTCACTGCTCATGGAAACACCCTCGTATCTTCACTAATTTTTGACGAATAATCATGAAATTTTCATGGTCGATAGATACATCGGAAATGAACTCGCTGTATGAAAAGGGTCATCATATGTAATATACACTGCACGCCACATTGACATTTTTCCTTTGCATTTGAGTCAAAACACGTTGTTACCTTGGTGACTGTAGCAGTTGAAAATAAATGTTTTGGAAAAGTTCTCCTATTTCTGAATTCGTAAAAAAATAATGGAAAAATGTACTGCAATTATCTTTCTACTCCTAATCCTGTTCTCATCTTTTAACAATTACTAAAGCTTCAACATATACTTTGTCGTGCAATTTTCATACACCAGCTGAATTCAAGATCGAAGTGAATTTATTGAGTGGGCCCAACATAAAAGAAATACTTCGTTGTAGTTATTTCCAGTCATACATTTATAGCTTCATTGTGAGTTTATTGAGTCTCATATTATACTTTCTCATCATTATGATTTCTAGAAATTTCCTCTAATTCCCGAATAATTCCTCTAATTCCCGTGTAATACCCGAGTAATACCACTAATTCCCGACGAATGCCCAGTAATACCCAAAAAATTCCAAGTAGTACCTCTAATTCCCGAGAAATGCCCAGTAGTACCCAATAATTTTCAATTAATAACACTAATTCCCGACTAATACCCAACTAATGCCACTAATACCCAAAGCATGTACACCAAAATTCCCTAGCGGTTTCCCTCTCGTTGTACGATTACTTTGACGTGTACACCTGATTATTAAACTTGAAACTCTAATTATTTGGTATTTTTATTACGAAAACAATAGTCTCTCACCGATAAAAATAAAAAGGCAAAATAATAGGGTTATCAAGAACTCAATGAGACCTTCACAACGAGGTATGGCACGACCCCTTTTCCCTATTCAAATTTTGAGGGTCGTTCTTCCCCCAGCTACAGGGTTAAAGGTACGGGGGTGAAAACCACTGAAAATTAGTTCCCCTCAAATCAAATATCGACGTGTTCGAGCGTTTTCCGAAATTTTTATTTTCAACTCAACAAATTAGGGTGAAAAGTTTCCATTGGCCCACCCTGTATCTGAATTATTTAACATCTCATTGGATAATCCTGATATCAGAAATATTAATAAGCATCATTTCAACCTTTGTCTATATAGGCTTCTCGTTATAGAAAATTTCCCACATATTCAGTTTCTTCAAACAAAAGTGGTAGCGAAGGTGCTGCATTTTGTTTGTCCACTCTTAACGACTCTTAAGTAATGCGAATAATTACGTGAACTTTTCTTGAGCACTAGGCAAATAACCTCTTGACATCAGACGTCGAAATTAGGTGAACAGATTGATAAATTGTGCTGCAGTATCTTTCGTACTACCTTATATTTAATTTTTTTTCTCGAAACAATTTGATGCGAAGCTTTCTTGAATGCATTGGCGTATCTTCTTCTTTGGATTCATTTTTTGTTTTGATTTGTTCTGTTCCAATGCGGTTTCACAACGTGGAGTTAATTTCCGTTGTTTTCGAGCATTTCTCGCATATATTCATTAGCGAATTCAAGATCATAGCGAATCAGGCTCATCAATAAGTGAGCCTGGAACCCGAGATAAAAAGTTGATATCGACTATCAACTCACATACAGTATCGAAAAATATTCATCTTGGGTATTGGCAAATCTAGAAGATTAACAAGGAGCGCAATTATATTATGATACCTCATAATCAAGAGAGACGCAATGCTGTTCTCTCCTCCTATTACCCCATTCGATTCGTTACGAAGTAGAATGAATAAATTTGTAAAACTGAATTTCGTTTCAATTCTGACGATGATTTCAGAAGAAAATAAAATAAAGTACCAAATAATCAGTTTTCCCAAAACAACTCCAGAATTGAAATTCGGAAAAATGCATCAATTACGGTTTCAGATATCTCCATGGTGAGTAACCTCATCTTAGATAAGGATAGTTTTGATCTGTTTTTGGAGATGAGCACGGTTTTTTCCATGACAGGCAAAAGCAGAATTTGTTGGTTTCCATGTATCCAAATTTTGAACCTCTTAGTCAGAATTTCCTTTTCCCGATTGCGACTGGGATGCCGGCTTGATTTCACAGCTATAATATCACACCATTTTTTTATCACACTATAGCTGGAATTTATGAAAACTGCGAAACCGGAAACCAAGAGAAATATAAAAAAAAGCTTTGAACTATACCGCGACCCTTCTGGGTCTACTATTTCTTATTCTCTCTCTATTTTATTTCAGTAAAAATAGTCAAATTCTGAGCTATGAATATGGGTTTGTACTCACCTAGGGATGTATAGAACCCTTTCTGCAACTACGAATCCAACGGTAACAAGTAAATTTGTGGCTGGTAAAAATGGTAAAATCAAAAGGAGAAGACCCAACACAATAGGTGTGTGTTTTTGGATCTGAAAAATACAATATATTCAATTATGAGTAACACTTGTTATTCTCCAAACTATATGCCTCACTACACCCACATTGATAAAAAATATTTGTCCTTTAATAAATGTGGATAACAACAAAAATTGTATATCTTTCAAAATGGCGCCTGGCACCATTTCGAATATGTTTTTAAATGGCAAATGGGTATGAGTTATACCACAGTCGAAACATATTTCACTTTGCTATACAACCACATATAACATAACATAACATAAAATCAGAACTATATGATGGTTATTGAATAGCTCTATTGGAATGATATAATCTTACTGGTATGCTCTGTTTAATCTATTTGAAAGGGTCCTCATATGAGAATTATTCCAACACTATATTCTGCAATTTTATTTGGATAATGATTCTCAACTGAAAATTCTGCTGTCGTATAGAGTACTGAAAAACATTTCGAATAAAGTATTACGTGACCTTTAATTCTATTTGAAAAATCTTTGAAAAGAGCACCCCGACGCCACTATGAAAGATTGGTATCATTCAGTGGTGTCGAAGAAATAAAATGCGTTCAAAAGTTAACAGTTAGGGAGTGGGTTATTGAATGGACATATTGTATATTCGATATACTTATAGGTTTTCGCGACGAAGGAGTTGTTTTGTCACTATTCCGAATGCGAAAAACAATGCATGTTGTTCATGAAACAATACGAACGATTTGAATAATTGGTTCACTGAATTCCAAACAGAAAATTTAGACCTTTGTTTTGGCAACACCCTGTGCTCCAACGGAGTTTTTCCACTCTGAAGTTGCCATTGGATGCAATGCTTTTCATAAGCAAAACTTAATCCTATACTTGAAGGACTGTGCAATGTTCGTTTTTCTTAAGGTTGTTCTTAACTCACCTCGGAATCCGATATACCTCTGGAGGCCAGTGAAACAATAATTCCAAAAAAGAATATCGTGAGCAAGTTTCTTGAATCGTTCACTGAATAGACCAAGGGTACCGATCCCATCTGCCAATCATGTGATAATGTGGTTGGACAAAGAATCAGCCACCAATTGAAAGCTGTCAGGTAACAAAATGTTAAAAATCTGAAACAATTCAAGGAAAAATAATTTGAAATTGTGATTACTCCATGAATATGATGGGTAGCAGTAATGAGAATAAATTTGCTGTAATATACAGGGTGGTCAATCGAAATCCGCAAAACATTGCAGGCTTGGAAATCACTTTTTGACAAAATAGAAAAACACAAAGTTATATGAAGTACTGGTGATATTTTGACTCCATCTACACATTCCCGACAGGAAAAGAGAAAATAAAGGGACACCCGGTATATTGGTCAAACCTAGAACCTTCTGAAATCGCACTAGTTAACAGTTGACTCATGTGAATGAGAAAAAGAATTACACAAGAACATATTCAAACAATCTTTCAGACGAAAATCATAGTTTTGATGAAGAATTCAAATTTTTACAGACATAAAATGAACTAAAGGTCGATCATTTGGAATCAATAAAAATCAATAATCTCAAGATTTCAAACACATCACTTAACGACCAACTGGATTTGAATAATTCGTGTTTTTAAATATTTTTTTTTAGATGTTGTTAGTATATGATGATTATTAGTGATTAGTGAAGGTATATTTGTGTATGTTTGAACTAGGCTTATTTGTACATTTTGGGCCACCCTGTATATAAAATTCGTGATTTATGGATAAATAAGATGAAAAGTTGTATGTTGAATTGTGTCGAATGGTGTTGATTTTTAATTCACAATATATTTTGAATCTTCAGTCGTCACATTGAAAAGATACATGTAGGTAAATGAGAACGAATAAATGACAATAATTATAGTAATATACCTCAAATGAGGAAGAAATACTTTAATTATTATTTTCCGTTGCTGTAGAAAAGCTACCCCGGGTAGTAGGTATAATCAAAGCAAGCATCAGATTTTTAACAAATGTATAGATTTAGGTGTACTACAGCTTCAAAAATTGTAATAGCTCAAGGTTACAGTGTACACTTGCCTCTGTTTAATATAATCAATATCGCCGTCATTGGATAAGCCAAAGGAGATGTGTTTTTTGAGAAGTAATTTCGAAAATGTCCGAAAGGGTGTAATAAAGGTAAATTATCGGTCAGCAACGACTTCAAAAAAAGTTTTAAAACCGCATCAAAAACCATGACTTTGTTATGAAATTTTAAACGTGAAAAAATTCTTCGAAAGTGTATCAAAGGCATCAACCAAAAAGCTATATCATTGTTGTAGTGCTGTCAAATGTACAAAACTGAAATTGAACGAAATAATAATAAAATCATATCACTACGAAATCCATATTTACTTGATTAAGACACAACAATCTTCCAAGAAAAATAATATCAATATTATGGAAAATATCTAGAATGAATGAGCTAAGCCTGCATAAATACCCTGATATATCGAAGTATGTATATGCAGCATAAAATTTCGTTAAAAATAGTGATGCACTTAGGTTCTTATTCACAAAACTGACCTTCAGCGTTATCACTGAGCACTGTAAGTACTTGCCTACTCACCATAATTAAGATTATCATTCACGGTATTCTTTAGTAAACAGAAGATATTCTTAAACATTCTGGTTTGGTATTCAGTGATATTACAATTGTTTTTTTCATTATTCGCACTTTTTTATTTTGATTTTATAAAAAATAGTAATGATTTGAATACGTCAATGATTCTCCGAAATGAAATTTTTAGATTTATAGTGATTTGCCAATAAGTTTATGGAACACAATCAAATCTGGCAGAAATTAAACGAAATGAATCATGGAATGATAACCAGGAGTGAAACAATCTGGTTTCACTTATGTCAATGTTGTAGGTACTGATTGTTTAGGTTATGCAATCGTTGATTTGAATTTTCTAGTCATCATTTCGTTGTGATGATCATTTTTGACTGTGTTTCGAAAAAAATTTCATCTCTAGTACACGATGATACTGAAAAAAAAATGATAGCAAATGATTCCTTGTTTGTTCGTTCGTTGAAAAACACCACTTATTGATTGATATATGAGTGAGTTTCAAATGTACAACAGTTCTATAGTAATGATTTTGAGTTTCCCGGATCTTCAGCTCGATCAGTTTTACAGTTTGTTAAAAATTATTGTCTCGATCTCCACGATTTTAAAACACTGAATATCAGCTTTAACTTCATTTTCTACCGACACCATTGCCTTTTTACATGGAGCTTGAAAGCATCATCACTAAACACACGTCTCCTTTGAAGAAGAGATTGATGTGTCAGTGGAGAAATCTCATTATAGAATTCGAATAATCCATTTGTTTTTGCGAGGATTTTTACCAAACACTCACCTCACATGCACTGATGGATGGAAAGCCGCCGGATTATCTTGCTGGGAAAACTTAGGGAACGAACCTTGTAGAATTGCCAGTCGGAGAGCTAATAATATTCCGAGCTGAAATAAAAGAGAGAATGTTACTGAAACGCTGGAAAATAAAATCGTAGAATATTACAAGGGTGGATTGTATGGTCGTAAGAAAGCAAATTCCAGTTGAAGATATAAAACCGAAAGTCATGTAGACTGCAAAATGTTATTACTGTACGTCACCTGCTTGATTCGTCCTGCTTTGAACGTAACTCACGGTCGATGTTAGGTTAGACGTTTATGGAAAAGACAAAGCAGTATTTTCTGAAAATTTCATATCTTATTTCCTTACCTGTTCTATCGTATATTACCGTATACTAACAAATTTTCATGATGAAATCGCACCGAGTTGCACTTTTATAATAATACATTTTTTTAAATAATGCCCTATAGCAATCTTGATAGGTTTAGGAGATACAACATTATTTTTGTTGAATATGGTTCGAAACAGCCCTAATTGAATTTAAGTAAAATAATACTGTTAATTCAAGAAAAGTTGATATTCTTATTTCTATTTCTAGCACCGAAAAATTGACTTCATATCATACAGGGCGTGCTAAAAGTACTTAAATTTCCGTTATGCATAAAACTGGTCAAAAGTTCGTTTTTTCATACCTCCTGTACATAACTTGATAACTTGGAAGATGGAGGAAAACGCTTTTAAGTAACATACTTATCATGTCTCTATAACTAAGTCGTTTAGTTTTCCTGATGCGGCCGCGTTTTTTGGAAAAAATATATTTCAAAGAATTTAATTTCATGTAGCCATGGATATATCAAGCTTATGATATAGTTTCGTGAAGTGGTGTTGCAAAACATATCCCAAAATAAATGCAAATGTTGATTATTCGAATGAAATTCTTAGAAAAATACATTTCTCATACACGGATAATGTGACCAAATCATAGCCAGAACTTGCAAAATTTCAAAATAAAAAAGTGTTGCACTTGACAGATGAACACAATTTAAAAATATCGGAAATCAATTGAAAAATTCTAGTTATTCATTCAACTTGCAGAATATCGACTGATTACATTGCCAAAATCAACTGTCGCAAAGTAAAATAGCCAAAATCCTAATTATTGTTTGAGAAATATAAATTAACCAAAACACCAAAACTACGTATGAGATTTCAATCCCATTTATACTTACTATTCATCGGAGTGGCTCAATACACTCATTATCTCCTCATACATTAAATTTTCTGCATTAATTCTTTATCTAATTTTAGAATCCACAAAGTTTGGAAAGAAACAGCTGCTTCCTGGGCATGAAAATAGGCCTTCGACAGTATGTGGGGGCCACATTCGCCCAATGATTACGTACGGTGCCATCGTACGGTGGCAAGGTACAGTATCCGGCAAATCGAAAACCCAATTAGATAGGGTATCTACAGATTGCGACAACGAGTGCAATTGTTACGGCACCCAATAGAGCATTGAAGACACTCGTATGACTGCCTTCCCTGCACCTCTTCATTGAACATGAGGAGGTGCCGACTGACAGTTCTTTACCTACCATAAGATTCAACAAAAGGCCGCAGTCAGTCATTCCCAAAGAGTACGACTGATAGCAGATCGGTCATCGCCTGATTTCCCACCATTAGGATCGTCTGGTAAACAGATGGCTTCAGGATGGGTGAATTAGCCGGCGCCGGGGTATACGTGCAATCTCCGAGAGCGGAACTCTGTTACGCCTTGGGAAATTTTGCCTCTGTAGATCGCCTGTGTATGAGAAAATATCAACAGAGACTACCACGGCCAGCAACTCACGATATATAGCGACAGTCCAGCAGCGATCAAAGGCCTCACCTCCTACAGAGTTTTTTCGCTGCTGGTGTCCGAGTACGATTTGCAAAGGCTATCCAATGCTAATAAGGTGAAGATACTTTGGGACCCCGATCATACCGGAGCCTTCGAAAACGAACAGGCCGATAATGCACCCAGACAAGCTGCGAAATGCTCAACGATTGGACCAGAACCTGTCCTAGGAATTCTAGATCATGGACCGTCTCAAGCATGAAGGTAATCCTGGAAGTCGAATTCCAGGATGCATGGAAAGAGGTCCCAGGCAGGAGATAATCGAAACTCCACATCGATAGCCCTTCTTCTAGGAGGACCATGACTCTGCTCTCAATGAACAGAAAGGGAATCAGAATAGTGGTAGGGCTCCTGACGGGTCATTGCCATCTCAACAAGCATCTTGGATATTAGAGGTATCACGGATGATACTGAATGCAGATGATACGTGGAGGATTAGGAGTCAGCCAGTCTCACGGAATGCCCAGCAGTGGCAGCAATACGAGAAGCGCACCTCGAGAGCATCGTTCACAACCCGGAAAGAGTGATAAAGGTATCGGTCAGAAGGCTCTTCTTTTGCTCGCGAAATGAGCTACCTTTAAAAAATAACCAGTTTCCAGCAGTGGTGGGTGCATAACGGGCCCGAATAGGAGGCCCGTTAGGCATGTTTATGGTTCTGTCCGCCCACAAAATATATTCTATCTATCTGTACAGTGAGCACGTAAAGGTTGGAACAAATTCGTTAAAAGCTTCATATGGCCATTGGTGAAAAAACGCTCAGACACGTCGATTCTATTTTTCAGCTGCGAATTTTTTGGTACAGTAATATTTTTGATGACGTCATTACTGTTCGAGTTATGACGTCATTATAATTTTTTTTAATGACAATACCTCATTTTGATATTACTTTCGAAAAGAACGCATTTGTCTGTGTTTGGAAGTCATAATGTTTTTATGTTACAAAACAACATTTCCAGACATTAATTCAAGATAATAAAAAACGCATGTTTCTAAATTTTGTTTCATTGGCAACACTGACTCTAAATTAGCTTTGGAAATTACTTTTTATAGGCTCTGTACCCATATCATCAAAATCCTCAGCTACCTGACAATTCACTATGGGTACCGGCAAGATCGAGCGCATTACGCACTACCTGTACGTGAATACCTGGACATGTTTCCCAATAGATGAGGATTTAAACTAATGTTTTACAAAAGTTTCAACATCGCTTCATATACTGTAGAGAGGCAAATGGTTTGCAATTCGAAAACTTGATTTAATAGTTTATACGTTTATTTAGTTCTGTTGTCATATTTAAATTACATTTTTATGAAAGAAATATCTTTTATTTCTCGGACAAACGATTAAGTAACATGAGAAAAAATATGACATCCATACACAGAAAAATGCGTTCTTTTTGAAGAAATTATCAAAATAGGGTACTGTCATTTGAAAAAAAAGTATAGTGACGTCATAACTCGAGTAGTGATGACGTCACCAAAAATATGAGTTGAACAAAAAATGGGCAACTGAAAAAGGAAATCGACGTGTCCAAGATTTTTTCCCCAATGGTCATATCAAGCTTTTAGTGAATTGGTTCCAACCTTTACGTGCTCACTGTATACAATATCTTCACCAATTTCATTACTGAATATTCAATATTTTTACCAGAATTAGCATTCATGATGATTTTCGAAGTTACATTACCAATTCCATAAGAAGTTAAATAGGTGTGGTCAATAATATCTTATAATTTGTCGATTTCACTTTATTAGCCAAGGTCAAAAATCGACTTGACAGCACCGACTGACACTCGAACAATTACTTCGGTAATCCAAAAGATGAACAAAAGTTTCATAATTCGAGTGTTTGAAAAAAACTTTCAACCATTACTGCACTCAAGTCGAATCTCACTACTTATATTGGGAAATATAACTTCTCGAAGATCCAAGAATTTCTAGAGTACACTAACAGCCATTAGCATAGTTATTCACCAGAGACTCGCCAGAGTTTCTCCGTCCGTTACACAAGAATTATAATGAATATTCCAGAGGACTGCACGCCGGAAGTATCTGGGAAAATCGCTGGCGATGTGGTGGAAACGGTCGAAAGTATATCCGGTCAATTTCCAAACCTTACTATCATTAATTAAAAAACAGTGTTAATTGAATTATTGATGGTGAATAAGTAGTTGATAGTTGAATATACTTATATACAAGGTGAGTCAGAACAAGACCGACAAACTTCATACACAGATTCCTTAACTCCTTTCGAGGTGAAGAGTTTCGGTGTATATTAAGATAAAAATTGTTTTCTTCAGAACTCCTGAAAAAAATTGTCGTGGTACATTAGTTCAGGTTTACGAATATGATAATTTGAAGTTATAGTGATCAATTTTCGTAAAACAGTGGCGTAGTTACGGTGGTATGTTACCATATTTGCCTTCATATTTTCTTCAAACAAGAGAATTGACAAATGATTATTTAACAATCTGTTAGGCTCATCGATACTTTCTACATTGATTTTTATCAGTTCCGTCAACGATTTGTCTTCCAGATATACCATAATTTGGTAGCAGATTTCAATATAAACTCTCAAGACTCTTTCCTAGTGATCACAGTACATCACTGACTCATTGGATTTGCAGTTTTTGGAAGATTTGAAACGTTTTATATGTATTACAAGATTCGTAGTTTTTTGGTGACAGTTTGAACAAATTTGACAATCATTGAGCTAGCTGTCTGATGATGATGACTACTTACCATCAAAATATCCCCAGGATGATATATATATATAAGTTGAAGTTGGATTCTTTCATCATACCAACTCAAGATGTGAATGATGCTGTTCCATCAAATTTGAATAGAATATTGCCAAATATCGACATCAATGAAATGAACTCAACCGAACTCTATCAATCTCAAACCATTCATAATCAAGGAAGATTTCATTGCAAAAAATGTTATCGTTTTTTCAAGTAAAAGGAAGGTATCAATACACACGTCTCCAAAATTCACAAAAAATGAAAAATTAACCCAACAGAAAACTGAAAACATAAAACATATAATTAGTTATTCACAAAATAGGCATGATTGTGAATCAAAGTGTGAATTATGTTCTCAATATTTCAAAAACGTTGCTATTCATAAAAGTAAATAGCATCCTCGTGAATACAGAGAGAATGTTATGTCAAAATATATACATGATGATAATAATAGTGAAAAATGTGATGAAATGAAAAACCGCAATTCTGAAGAAGATCCAGAAGTGGAAGATGAATTCAAATCTTGGATTAAAATGTTTTCTTCTGGAATTGAAGACAGTCACGAGTTCAACGAGAAAATAACACGGTTCAATGATTTCTTTAAAAAATAGAAGCCATACTCTACCTGGTCCAAAACATCCCGCATCGAAATTTTATGAACTAAGGAGAAGAAAGAAAGATTTTCCACAAAATAAATCATACGAAGACTCTCGAAATCCACAAAATACATCAAAAAAGGAAAGATCCAGAAGAAAGGAAAAATGTCAGTATGAATTGGCACCATACTTATACTATAACCAAAGAAGAAAAGCCATTCGAATGGTTAGTGATAAAAATAATAATAAATCCTGCATTATACCATTGGATGATATCTTCAAGCATTTTCATGATCGTTTTTCCCATGAAAATGAAAGTGTTAGAAATTAATATCCACCAGAAGTAAATAACGAAGAGAAAAATTCACTTGATCTCAGCTATGATCATAAAATAAGAGTAAATGATATTAAAGAGTCTTTAAATAAAATCAAAATCGATACTACTCCTGGAATATAGTAAGAGTACTGAAAAATAAACATATAATGAAAATTCTCGCTAATATTACAACAAATATTTCGAAATATGAATACATTCCAGATATTTTCTTAGTTTATAAAGATGGAAATGAAAATAAAGCAAATAACTGGAGACCTATTTCCATTTGTTCAATTGTGAGAAGAGTTATCGACAAGGTGTTTGACAGAAAAATTAGAAATTACATCGAATTTAATGAGAATCAACGTGATTTTAGTCCTTTTCCTGGAGCTCATATTAATGCATCGATACTAAATAGTATACTGAAAGATGCTAAGAAAAATAATAAAGATCTCACAGTTATATTCTTAGATATAAGTAAAGCTTATGATAATATTGGTCATGAACATCTAAACAACTCTATCAAATCGTCGTCATTACCTCAGAAATTACAAATTGTTCTGATAGATTTTCAGTCAAATAATTCAACTCAAATAGAAACAATGAAAGGAAGAAACAAACCTATTGAAATAAGAAGAGGAGTAAAGCAAAGGTGCCTCTCTTTCACCAGCTCTATATAATCTGGCAACTGATTTCATTATTGAAGAACTATCTGCCCCTGAAATCTCATCAACCTATGGGACATTCAATTGATGCTGATATTCCTCCTGCTTCTATCCTTGATTTTGCTGATGACACTATTTTGATAGGAAATGATGAGAAAAAGTGCATTATCTCTTCTTGAAATGGCAAAATCAACATTTTTGGAAATATGACTAAAATTGAAAGAACGAAAAACAAAAGTAATCAATGTTAGAAATGGAAAACTGGTACAATTAATTTTCTTTCAAAAGAGACAATAAAGTATCTTGGAATCACGTTCAATGATGAAACATCCTTAAATCAAGGAAGAATTATGAATAGCCTGAAAAGAACCTCCATAATTTGGTTTTTTCTCCCCTGTTGAAATGTCATCAGAAATTTCAAATTTTGAATTATTCCGTTTGGCCAACATTGGTTCATTCATTTCATAGATGAAATCCCCATGAAATTTTTAAATGATATCGATAAAATTGTCAAGTCGTCTCTGAAGGAAATCTTAGATCTTTCTGCTGATATTCCTCACAGAATGTTATATTCTAACCAGAATCTGAAAGGACTTGGTCTATTGAAATCCTCTTGTGAAGCCTTTCTACAAAGTTACAACAATTGAAAATTATTGAAGAAATATCAAAATCCATGTTTGGAAAGAACGAAAAATTTTGAACATGATGTGGACAAATGTCTGGAAAAATTGAATATTCCTGTGGTTAGTAATAAATGGTAATTTTCTAGCAAAATGTTGAGAGATATTTTGATATGTAAGGAATTTGAAACATGGCAATCACTCATCCAAAATGGATCAGGTGCTGTATTATATCAAGAATATACTCCAGCAAATTCATGGGTGAAAACTAGTGCAGGCCTCACTCCTTCTGAATGGAAAGAAGCTATTGAAATTACTGGTTACGTCGTCAATCTGAGAGGAATTCCAGGTAGATCCTATGAAAGTACCCAGTGTAGATCTGCACTGAGAAAGAAACCGTTCCTCATGTCTTGGGATCATGCCATTTTGGACAACTTCTCAGAAACACGAGACATAATAAAATTCGTCATGTATTTGCAATGGAGCTGACTGCAAAATTTGAAGTGCATGAAGAAATTAAATGTATTTCTGATAACGAGAGTAATCTAAAGATTAATATAATAGCAATAGACCGCAAACATGACACAGCTTACATAATCGATCCTACAATACGCTTTGAAACCAGTAAAAATCAATCAACAGAAGTGAATAATGAAAAGAAAGAGATTTATGAACCCACTATTCCATATTTCAAAGAAAAATTTAAAATTAATGGTGAAATTCAAGTGACGGGGCTATTTATCGGAGCTAGGAGACCATATCAAAAATTTTCGTCAATTTTGCGAAAACTCTCGGAATTACTATGAAAACAGTTAAATTCATTGTCCACGGCGGTGTGCGGGTTGAGTTCTCGCCTCATAAGCCAGAGAGCGTGAGTTCGAAACTCAGCATTGCCACCGGTCTCGTGCATGGCATCACACGTATTAAAAGGTCTACGTCTTCCCCTAGCTCGCACAAGTCTCAGACTTTTGAGGGTTGCACGTAGGGGTGCAACCGGTTGACGGATATAACAATTTTAACAAATAAATGTTTATCTTTTTCTTTAATTGTATCAATTTATTTTATTGTATACAGTATTCCTTGTTTTTATACAGACCACAAGGGTGGTAGGATGTTTATTCGATTAAAATGTATATATATAGTCCATGTGCCTAAATGTAGAAGTTGCTGCTGCTGTGTTTGTTTCATTCAATATCAATAAGTTTCTAGCTGTCCCTTGTTTAATGAGGAGAATTTTTCAATAACGTATTGAAGGATTATTTCTTTGTAGTTTCAATTGCTTTTTGGTAGTCTCTGTACTCACTAATTAGGATTATAATAGATTCAGCACTGATCTCCTCTGAAGTGAACGCATTTGGGTATATTATCTGTATACCAACAAATCTGTTTTCAGAATATTGAAACTTTTGCAGAATTGAGAGTATATACAACAATCAAAGGGATTTTTCCGTCCCAGGACAATTATATGAAGAAATATATCCAATATATTTATATAAATAATGTAAATAATAATATTTATTTGATTTGAGTTGGAGGAAAGAATTTGTAATATTTGCAATACAGATATATTCTGCCAGGATTGATGTATTTTTACTCCAGCAGGGCTGGAAACCGTGACTTCTGTGAGCAGAGAAAGGGGGTTCTCATAAAGAAATCTTGAATAACTGGCGGACGTCAAAGTACATAAGAAATATCGATCGATATACACACTCAAGGCTTCAAGTTCTAAGAAGTTCAAGTATGACAATGAAAAATTGCATAGCCCTGACCCTCGAATTGTTTCATATTATCCACTGAAATCCAAACCCAGGAACAGTTCAGAAAGCTTCGATTCCTTGCATTACTGTTTGATCTATGTTCAGAAATATATGTACATGAAAGAAAGCGATCGTTCAGGACAGTTTCTGAAGCATCAACCGGAACTATTTAAAAAGTGGCAACTACTTGTTTGGATGAAATTTCAAACGCAGTCATGAAGAGAATATCCCATGTAGATTAAGTTGCGGTTTTTGCAAAATATAATCAGGACTGGCCATCCTCATAATATTCACGAATGAGATGTGAGGCCTACCAATAAACTCAAAAAATATTCTCACTTTTTGTCTATAATGGCAGATTATCCTTATCGTAATTTTAGAACGATTCAGATGATTTAATAAATTCTATCGAAGCCGTTTTCCGATAGCTTTTCTACTTTCCAAGAAAACTACATTTTCTTTATTGAATTCGACAACCATCGCAATCTATTCCTACTACAAAATAGTAGATTACATTGAGGCAGGCGAATGCCCTGTTAGGATTTTTTGTGATCTCAGCAGGGTATTTGACTATGTGAATCACACGATATCCGTTGATAAACTCTAGCAATATGGCATAATCTTGATTGAATTCGATCATAACTCTGGGATAGAATTCAATACGTCTCAATAAAGAATGAATTATTTGGGTACTTGAAAAATTACATGGGTTGGTAATTGCTCCTATTTTATTTATAATTTATATCAACGACAGAAACAGGCTCCATTTGCCAGCATCCGTTACAATGTAGGCAGACGATACTTCACTTATTATTTCTGATCTCTACACAAATTCCATCAGAGAAGATTGTGAGAGCAGTATATTTGAATTTACCAACTGGTTTTCGGTTAACTTTTTATTTTTGAATATGATTAAAACACAGAGCCTGCGGTTTCAGAATCTCCAGAAATCTTGTGAGAATATTTCATTTGGGTCACCTGTAATATTCACTAATGACACTCGAAAGATGTTCTGGTGATTGGATATCGTTAAACACCTAATTAGAAGTCTCATTGTGAGGACCTTGTTTCTAAACTTCATACAGCTGCTGATCAGCTCAGAAATATGAGAAGAATATTAATCCTTGATCAATTGTTGCGACTCTATTATGCACAAATTGAAAGTAGACTGCGATATGGGGTGACCTTCTGAGAATCATCAACTTTGTCTTCTAATGTGTTTATTCTGCAAAAGCGCATAATTCGTTCAATGATGGGAATAAACTATCGAACCTCATGTAGGAACTCATTTAAAGAACTGAACATTTGAAGCTGTGTGTGTATATGTTCAAGAAAAAAGTTATATTTCCTCAAAATTATAGTACGCATGAACATAATACTTAAAACAATGATAATTTTATTGTATACCGTTTAGCACACTTCGAATAACTCAAAATGCTACAAACTTCAAAATACCAAAAATCTTCATCTCGATTCCGTTAGAAATCAAAAAGAGTAATTCGATATATATTTATTTTCAAGAAGAAATTGAAGTAGTTTCTTGGTCAGAATTTCTATACACGATATACATTGGCCAATCGAGGTAATAGTTCACAGATACTTTCACAGAATTTGAAGAAGCAGACGATATCAAAGATAATGAAGTCACGAACTAAAGCAGTGGCGATGAATCCACAAGAAATATCGACGACAACGATAACTAACAATGAATATTTCAATAAAACTATATTCCCCAATCAATTCAAGCCATTACCATCAATGTAAACTAAATATAATATAATATTAAATGGGTAAATGGCATAATTTGTTCTCCCAATATAGATCACATGCAGTTGAATCGATGTAGAATTGGGATGATTATACTCACCGATGTAAATATCTTTGAAGTCCTGTTAGCGAAATGGAGGGACTCTCGATTCCACTTCATTTCAGTTAGTGCCCTGCAATTCAATAATATCGTTAACCGTGGAATTTATTGGCTGATTTCATCAGTGGAGGAGATTACGCGAACTGATTGGAAGAATACTACTGAATGGGTATTGGAAAAGAACTCTGGGAATGAATTACATTCTTTATCGGTTAGAATTTTTCAGTGGGATTATGGAGCAGTGTATGATGCGATTATTCCTCAAACACTGTAACCAAAAATCTAGGAATATTGATTGAAGAAGTTTTCTAATAAATTTCCAATTACCGATTTAATAATTATCTCAGTTTTGTTATATTATAATGGTAGTAGGGAAGCCCACGATGCTAAATGTGGATTTACTCGAACGTTCTAGAGACCTATTGGGTTGCAAAGCTTAGATGATAAGAAGAAATAAAATTTATGTAATGTATACCTTTTTATCAGTGGAGAAAGCAGCTATAAATTTTCAAATTTGTGAAAAAAACTGTTGCAGGGACATACTGGAGCGTGTCAGATATTGGAATGAATGTCCTACGTATTTTTAATAATGTACGTATGTTAATTTGATCGTTTACATGATGGGGGTGGTCGTAAATGAGGGTTGAAAAAAAAAAAAATGTAATCAAGCGCGTCAGACTTAGGGGATGTTGAGTGAACCTAAAAAATAGGTCCCATGCAATAATCTGACGATGTCGATGTGACGCAAACTCGCGGCCATTATAATAATATAAAAAAAAATTGCCATTTTGAAATATTCAAGCGCATCAGATTAAGATATATATGGTTCATCTTTATGTCCTAGATGTGCTGTCTCCTAAGCTGACGATTATCTAGAGGGATTCGCCTAATCTGACAAAAAAAATTAAGAAAACGGTTAAAGGCCATCCCTGCAACTTCCCGATAACTCCATACCTAAGCGCTCAACATTTCACTCATTTTGTTTTTGAGCTCTCCGAGCTCAAAAATAATGATTTTTGTGTCATTATGAGCTCTCCGAACTCAAAAGTCTGATAGAAGTTTATACAATTTTTTGAATTTTCAAACCGCTTTAACTTTTGAATAAACGAACCTATTTTCACACGATTTTCACGCGGCATTCGACGCAGTTTTTTAAGCTCCATGAAGAATCTATATATAAGTGCGAATTGATCGAACTAGAAATTTCAGAGTGACTCCGAAAAACCACTTTTATCGGTTGTCTTTCGACAACGATAACTCACGAACGAATCAACCGATTCTGACCGGACTGGCGGCGATCGACGTGGTTTTTTGATAGTAAGAACTGATTAGTTTTTGAAATCGATCGATAAAGCCGTTTAAAAGTTATTCCAAAATAAACACATTACAAAAAGAAATCGTAGATATTTGAGATTTCTCAATTTTTTTTATTTCGGCTTGTGGAAATCATCAGATTATTTATTTTTCATTATCCTTGAATTACTTCCGTCAAAATAAAAATAGTTCAGCCACGCTCGAGAATGTCGAGATGACGATTTTTTGTACAACTTTGTAGCCCTCTCCTTTCTTTACGTCACTCTTAAATTGTCAGATTAGTGGAATATACACTTTCTAGCATGTAATTAACTCACCCTACCTTATTCTGACGTGCTCGAGAATTTCTGATAACCAATTTTTTTTTACTAATCTGATCCTTTATTTATGAGGTTCATATTTGGTGGAGTTACTTAACCTGGTACAAGGTATCCCCCTATATATTAATCTGCCGCGCTTCAGTAAAATCCGAAATCCCCGCTTGGGCTCTGCTATGGGTTTTGGTATCCGAAAATAATTTGCTTTATTTTTAAATGCTTATTCCTTGTTCTGTATATCAAACAATGTTATAGATTCTAGATTACATAAGCTTCCTCCTTAACAATAAAAACAAATAATCTGCCAATCAAATTATCATCATTCATTATATGAATCTTTGAAAAATCAAAGATTATCAGTGATCAAAATGAAATAATCTACACGAATTGTCCAAAAAAAATCAACGGTAACGTTTGTGGAATTATTGTCCTCAATTGACTGCCTCCTTCAAAGCAAGTCTGAGAAGTATATAAGAGACTTATGAGAGAACAAAATTACGGTTTCTTTAGAAGTAAAAAAGCTTAGTCTGAATTACCATTCTTGCGGAATTGTTTTATTACTAACATTTCGGACACATTTGAATTAACATTGAAATATGTCTACTCTTACTTTTCCACAACGTTTCGATTGCTCATATCCACAATCGTCTTCATGTAAGTATTGACATTAAGGTATAACTAGATGTGATCACATGCTGTGTTGTGACTGGTGTAATTCCGTGCTTCGTCATTCCTGCATATGTTCAGCTCAATGAGGGCGCCATTGGCTTGTTCCTCTCTTTAAAGAAAACTCTCCTCGTCTACATGGTCACCATTTCCTGAATAATATGTCTTCCCACATAGAATCAAATTTTTATGTTCGGTTCGGTATGTTGCGGATACAAGCAATCAAAACGTTGTGAAATCGTGAAAGAAGTAGGACTTTTTCAACCATTGATACTATGAACTCTGAAATGTTAGTATTCCAGTTACTTCATCGTCTACAACTTACAAACAAACGTTGAAATTACGTTTTTTTCAATAGAACTCGTAGAACTGGAACGTGCTGATCAGTTTTCAATTACTTGATACAAATTATTATCTGGAATGAATTTTATGTACCAGAGAAAATAATAATTTAATTATTGGGATTGCCTTCAAGAGGTTCTGAATACCATAACAATCAAAGCTAGGATAAAATTTTTATACTGTAACAACATCCATTAAACCCAATATAATACGAGGGCCTACTCCTATGAAGGTTTTCGGGACTAGTTTATGTTGAAATGAAAATTTCTTGCATAATTCGTATGATATTTTACAACCTCCTGAAGGCGAATATAGAAACAAATAAAAGGGGTATTTCGAAACAAGGTCTTGTTTAAATGAAGTAGGGTTATAATATTTTCTATAAATAGTCGCAAGTGAAAAAGACTCAAATTATTCGAACTATGCAGCTTTCAGTAACGAAAATATGGGCGACTATTCGAAAAATCAAATATATAATGAAGGCGTCGTGACAAAGGTCTAAACAAAGTGAATTTATTTATTATTTATTTATTTACTCATTTGGGGTACACACAGGTGAACACCCAATACAGTATCCACTGATGCATTTCTAATTCTAACGTTCAGAAACTCAAATAGTTCGAACAAAATAAATTAGTTCACAGCTACGATGTACCACGAAAGGCCCAAAAATAAAATAAAAGAATTAGAGAAAAATTTGTGTAGCTTTGTTCTCAAAGGATGAAAGCGTTGCACAGGATACATCAATTCCGGAGCAATATTTATTAAAACTGTCACTGAGTCTGGAAATGATAGCGTAGGAATAAAATTTTTGTATTTCTAGGCGGAACGTGGAGAAATATTAAAGAATTTTCATCAAGTATCTGTAGGTATAAATCATAAAACGATGAAAATGAGTATACTCAATCAAGTGCTAGTTAGTTTCATCTCAAGGCCATCAGGAGTACTTTAAAACCGACTATGAATCTATTTGCTCTGAGAGAGTATTAGGAACAATTCATGACCTGCATGAATCAATTTGATTATTATTTTTCCTTAAATCATTTCTGAATCTATGGTAAATCCAAATGACATTTAAATTGTTACCTGTGCTTCTTATATTTCTCTGATATTTTGAAAGTGTTTAGACAAAGACAAAATGTTCCTTACCTTCTTAGATTTGACCAATGCAGGTACAAGTCGTAAGTGAAATTGAGCAGGAATATCGTGACACCAGTTTCCTTCGACAACATACTCAGTCCACCAAACAGGATGCTGATCCACGTGTGACATTTCTCGTATCCACTGAAACAAGTTGAGAGGAGTGTTTGTTATACAGGATCGTTCGTCTCGAGAAGAGAGCACAAAATACTGTTGTAGATAGGTGGAAAACATCGAGAAATTATTTCATAGTCAGATTTGAAGAGAGATATCATTATAGGCCGGTTGTGAGTTTCTTTTACTACTTTGACGTCATCAGCGCAGCGCACGTATGTTCCTCATCAGTGTAGCCACGCCTAGATTATTACGATTTTATGCAAGTGTGATCTTGCTACCAGTCCATGTCACCTAATATGAATATTGTAATTTTCCCATCAGGTCCATCTCGGCGACAGATTAGAGAGCATCCTTAATAACATTTCTGAATAGGAGATGGTATACATAACATATGTATGGTGCGTATGGTAATTTCAAGGAGCAGAAATTATCCTAACCTAAGTATTAGAATAGAACCGTTTCGGAAATGATATGTGTTGAAGTTGATGATATTAATTCAATAGAAAAATATTATTTATCTAGCTCATACCTTGATGGATATTGAATTATATCTATCAGGCATATGTGCAAATATAGATACTGAAAAAAAATTGAACGAGCTCTCTGAGACAAATAACCGGACTTCGCCTAGTTCAAACGACGAACAAACTTTAGACCAGTTCCACTATGTATGTGTCCTATCGTTGCAGCCTAGGTTATCGAAATATTTCTTGAGTAACTCAATTTCTGAAGTGGTCCTGTTGAGTTTTGTAGATTGTCGATATATATCTGCAAATGATACATTCACAGCATTTTCCTCATTGACATTGATGTTTTCATGAGAAAGTTTGTATACATTTACGATAGAACCTGGTTCTTTGAATTTTGTTTGAGATCTGGAGACAGTAGGATTAATAAATGAACGTTCTTGTCTGGATGCCCAAGATTGAATTTTTTGGAAGCTTCTCTACTAGTATTAAGGTTGTCCCTGTGTAGGTTCAAAATTATTTCAACTCTATATAGGAGGTATCTTTTCGAAATCAGTAGAATGAACTGAAATAACAGAAAGAAATGTAATATAATATGGGACTTTGTTCTCATACACGGACCATTTACTAGAAATTCCAATTTTTTTTTTTTCTTTTCAAGTGAAAGGACATTGTAACGACAAAATGAAAAAATGTAATACAATATATTCACTTTGTTTTTATGATATTCAATGCTAAAAATCTAAAATAAACTTCCCAAACAAAAACAGTTTCCGAATCTCGGCATTGGTCTACTTGAGATCGTCTAAAATGACATGTGCAAGCAGTATAAAAATAATTAATAATAATTTATGCAACAGTCGGTCCACTATATTTTTTACAATATTCTTAATACCGTAATCAATTTTAACATACATTAGCTCGAAAATTGGCATAATCAACTGTTTCGTAAGTAAATGATAATGTTCACCTCCTAAAAATATAAACATTTCAAACTTTTCATTAAGTAGTTAGTTTCGACACAACTCAAGACATTAACAAATCTATGAATTTTTGCGAATAGAATATAGTTAATTTGAAATGTAACTTGGTTATATTTTCGAAATTTCGTTCAGGAAAATGTTAAATATGCAGCGTAAAGTTGTACATGTATCACGCCAGTGAAACTTTTGTTCAATGATTACAAAAGTGGTTTCCAGTCATTTTCAGAAAAAATATATACTTATCGATATAGTGCATTCATTAGTACCTTGTGTTTAGTTTTCAAATAATTTTTTTCAATTTATCGAGATAAAAATTATTGAAATCGCCGAAATTACTCACCGAATTTAAACGACCAGGAAAGGCGGGAACGTGACGTGAGAGATTTTGATTGATTATACTCGTGTTGTTCGCCTTGCAGATAAAATAATATGCCTGACAGCGTTGCCATATCGCAAAAATATATAAGATTTACGAATAGACTATTTCACTTTCTTAATAATATCATTGGTATCATTGGTGTCTTTCAAAAGTTTCGGAACGGTCTCATATTTCAGAAACGGCAGTGAGAAAATTTACGAAAATTTCGACAGGGTGGTTTTTGATGATGCCCAATACAACGGTGATATCGGTAATGTTGCCAAATCAACAGTTTTCCAGATATTCAGGGTGACTCAAATTTTTTAAATGGAATACCCTATTATTGCAATCAATTCAGCGTTGCCTCATTACTTATGTCTCCAAATACCAGATTTTAAATCAATGTGGTTTTTGAAATACGACAACATGGCATGTTCGTTCAAAAGTATCTGAACGGTCCAATATTTTCAATACGGTCAAGAAAAAATCGTGAAATTTTATACAAGATGGTTTTTGATGATGCCCGATTCAATGGTGATATCGGCAATTTTGCCAAATCGAAAATTTTTCAGATATTGAGGGTAACTCAATTTTTCCAAATGGAAAACCATATTGGAAAAATCACGGAACTATTTAACGAGGTTGTAAGATATGAATCACTAGAACAACATGAGTCATAGTGCTAACCAGTTCTGTCAATTATGAACTAGCAATTGGGATGAACAAAAAAAAAATATTGCATTGGTTGAGTTGATAATGATTTCCAAAAATTATTGATGACTAAAAAATTATTCGTAAAATTTCATGTGTGGGTCTAAAATAAATGAATATTTCGAGTAAATTTTTTTGCTAACTACCAACTACCCCACTATTCGATATATCCAATCAATTAATTTGTCAAAATTGCCGCTCATGTTGGTGAACACCTGATATATGTCAATATCAGTTTTTAGGTTTTAATGATTTTTTCCGCCGGAAGTTATATCAGTTCTTGATTCGTGAATAGACCACTCCGTTTTATTGAATGTTCAGGATACTGAAATAATTTTAAATGTCCTAAAGTATTATGAGAATATTGTACTTACATAGACTAGATTGAATAACTCAATATTACCATGCATATTCCTTTTAATTTCATCAATATTTTTTCTTGATTACTACTCCTCTAGTTCCTTAAATCATTTTTTCATCTTCCATCAACTTTTGGAAAACATAAGGGACATGGCAAAAATGAAAAAATGGATTTTTAGAGTAATGAAAATTAGGTACACTGAGGAAAAATAGGTCATTAAATTTTTTTGTTAAGTCTGGATGAATAACTGTCATTTGATTTCTTATAACATTCATACACGCTACTCATTATATCAGAGCGACCGCCGTATCTCCACAACTAAGTACGTTTTATGGAAGGTATACAAATTACCCCGATTGGGTGTTTTGTTATGATAGTCTCAGCATTCCCTACGATAATTACAGCGAATGAATGATGTTTAATCATATAACAGTTATTTGTTATCGAATCACGCTCATACTGCTTGCGAATGAAAAAGAGCGCCGAACTTGCACGAAGTCGAGCTTTCGACACAATAAACTACGATCTTCTTATAGCAATCCAGAGCTATATAGGGTTATCCGACAATACCGTCGAGTTGATGAAAAAATATTTGAAAAATAGAAAATAAATGGTTTGCTTGAATGGAAAGTGCTCCGATTACTTGAATCTTCCATCAGGTGTACCACACGGATCAATCTTGGGCCCCTTGCTCTTTACTATTGTTACGAACCTGGTAGTAGATAGAAAAATCATGAATCCTTCTCTTTGCCTTCTAGAAACCCATTAGAATGTTCTAGAATCATTAAGGTTTATTCGAGAACTTAGTATGGAATGTTCTGTTGAAAGTACTATAGCTTCTAGAATAATGTTATAATGCAAAGTGTCAAACAGTGCTGTCAGTTGTATTATTTGTTCTGTGACAATAAAGGCGAGTTTATAAGTAAGTGTACCACTCATTGAACCTGAAAAAAGCAACATTTGGTGACAGCGATGGGATAAGTGGTACTGAAGAAAGAAGAGTGGAGCAGATTTACAGTATTTGATGGTGAATACTCGAGCACAGAATTACGACGAGATGGCGACGTTAGACATAATCCAGTTTTTGAAGGAACAAGAGGCGAAAAGAAAACTGGAACAAGAAGAGCTTTTCAAACAATTTGAAATACACAGAAAAGAAGATCAAAACAAACAAGCAGGGCTTTTTCAATTATTTGAACTGCACAGAAAACAAGAGTAAGAGGATCAAGAAGCTAAAAGAAAACAAGAGCAAGAGGAACAAGAAGCTAAAAGAACACAAGAACAAGAGGACCAAGAGGCGCGGTTAGTCCAACGGTTACAACAGAAGCATGTCGATCTCCTGCAACAGTTTAGTCACAGCCAACAGTGCTTCCAGAATGAAATCACCGAAAAAGTCCAGGAAGTCAGAGGAAGAGTCCAGGAGGTCTAACTGTCCATAATGAATGAACGGGTGACACAAGAAGTAAACAAGAAATTCAACGAAGAAGTGGATAGGATCAAGGAGAGGATAGAAACAATACACCTTCCACACAAGCGGGCACCCTCTGAGAAAATTTCTCCCACCAGTGAAAGGCAATTTTCACTGACATATCCAAGGCCTGCTCAAGCGAAAATTTTGAAGCCTCCAACATTTGATGGGCAATCTTCATGGTCTATGTATCGACGTCAATTTGAGGCGGCAGCAAACGCAAACGGCTGGTCCGAGGAAGAAAAGGCCACTTCACTAGTCCTGTGTCTGCGAGGCCAAGCGTTAGAGATATTGCAGAATATCCCCGAGAATAAGCAGAAGGAGTATTCTAGAATCGTGGAAGCTTTAGAGATAAGATATGGGCAGCAGTATCTTAAACAAGTGTTCCAGAGTCAGCTAAAGAGTCGATCCCAAAAACCAAACGAATCACTGCAGGAATATGTAGCAGATGTGGAGCGACTCATTAATTTGGCCTATCCACAAGCACCAAAAGAGTTCATAGAACAAATTGTAGTGCAAACCTTCATCGACGGCCTGAGAGATCCTGACATGCAGCAAGCCCTTCGACTAGGACGTCTTCAGACCATGAGCGGGGTACTAATAGCATCATTGGAGTTCGAAGCGGCTAAAAATGCATCAAGAAATACGAGATCCAAGTTACGAGAAGTCAATTTCATCGAAGATTCTTCTACGAGCGAGGCGCTGTTGAATAAGTTATTGGACTCCATATCGGCATTGGGTAAACAAATGACTTCTGAAGAAAATAAAAGGAGGCGCTGCTTTAGCTGCGGAAAAACTGGTCATCTACAAAGAAGCTGCTGGGAAAGATCAAGGTCCAGAAGTCCAATGATGGTAAGGACGACATCTATAAGCAATGATGCGAGATCCCCAAGCCCAAGTAAGGAACAACCTGTCGTTATATTAGAGGAGGCTACAGGAGGTCACCCACGCCAGAAGGGAGACCTTGAACGCCTGAAATAAGACTCTCTTTCAACCAGAAAAATGAGAATTAGTCGGCACTAGGGGGCGTGTGATGAGAGTATGTTTTAGGTTCAGTGGAAGAGAGCAACTCAGTAGCACTAGTGCCACATGAGTTGAGCTTCGCCTTTTATTTTCAGCAAAATATCTGTATTTTCTTTTCATTTATTGTTAATAGCTGAAAATAATAAAGTCAAGTTATTATTATTATTAAGTGTCGCGTACGCATACGAAGATCATTTAGCTCGGCTTGGCGGGATTGGCGACATTGGCGTCATTCGGCGTTAATAAGTCGTATGGGTTGTACCTATCTCTAGTGTTATTGATCATATAATGAAAGTACTAAAAATAGTGAAAAGTGCTTGTTTTTATTTGAATATGATGGAATATCAGCTGCAACTGATGGAATGGGGCCTGGGAAACTATATTCCTATGTTTGAAGTCAAAGCAGTTACTTCTGAACGTGAAATGGACGAAGAAATTATGTGATGTGATGTTTCTGAACTCAAGGACCAGGCAGCCGGCTTTTGGACAGAATGGTTTTGATGGAATTTCCTGAAATCTTTTGACTTGTTGCACTTGTCAACTCAATCACAATAATTGTGAATACTTTGTGTTTCAGAGATACAGGCTGTCGAAGTTGTAGCACAGCAGTTTTTTGAGATAATTCTACTTGTTGAAGGAGGATTTCAAAGAAGAGAGGTACCATACAAATAAATATCTGCAATACCATCAAAGAGTATATGATCAGTTAATACCAAAGAGTCACTATATACAGGGTAACATTTAGTTGAAAATGGAGTTTGAAATACTTTGGAAAAGTAAGAATTGGGAATTTGAATTTTTTACAGGATTCACAAAAAAATCTCGTTTTCTGCATATTTTTTTGAATAGAATTTCATATTCATTTTAATTCAAGTACGAAATAAAACCATCCACATGATATGTGTTTGAAATAACTTGCACAAAACCAAACTTTTATGCATCCAGTATAAAATTTTAAATTCCCAATTTTGAAAGGGTAGGAAAATAGTTCCTTGAACTTTTATACTATCGTTTGAAAGTAGAGTTTAATTTTCATTACAACCATCTTTGTAGTGAAATCTCATGGCGTAAATTTATCTTATAATACTTTTTGATGACATTGGAGTTATTCTCATGCAAGATACCTGCAATCGAAATCCTTCGCTAACAAGACAATTGTTGGAAAAACTGTTTCACAACTTCAGCACCCTCATGTATCTCCGAAACTAGGCGATAATTGCAACATCCCAAAAATTTGGGTGATTTCTAAAAAAACACATTTTTTCTTGAGCCAACTGCCTGGTTATTTTACACTAGTTGATTCCCTAATCACTGCCATAAAGAGTCGAATGCCTGCCATTGGTTACAAGAGTAATAGCTAATAGATTAGTTAATCACAATAATGCAGTGTTATGAATTGCCAGTAAATGGTCCTATCAGGAATCAATGTGGTGTCTTCAATCTCAGTTATTATAGAGATCATTGAAAATAATTGAAGCCTTTGATTGAATCAATATGATTCATCAAATAACGGCAATTCCATACTCAGATACTTTCGAAATACGCCAATTTATACCTTTAATATCCCCTAACTAGTCGTCATAGCAAAGTGAACTGAATTGTAGTTATAAGACAGCTAGGCTGTCCCCTATATAATTGAAGTTTTTTATAATGGTAACTTGATTTCTAATAACGGTTATTAAAGTTTTTCTCAGTGTAGCTAAATAGTGATCTCAAGTTTTTACTTTTTATTGCGAAAAACATATCACTTCCCTTCTTTTTCAGCATCATAGTGGTAACCAGTTATTTTGTTAATTCTGAACTAGCTGGAGATGAAACTACAACATTTTATTCCATTGATACAATGAGCTGATAATGATTTCCAAAAATTATCAAAGACTAAAAGGGGGTTTTAAATATGAAAAATAATCCGTTAGAGTAATATATTGAAAATTTCGTGAATAGGGTTAAAATAAAACAACTTTTTCGTATACCTTTTTTTGCTAACTCTACAAATAACCCCAATTTTTGACAGTTCGAACGAATTAAATTGTCATAATTGTCATATTGGTGAACCCGTGATATATGTCAATATCGGTTTTTATGTTTCCACGTTATTTTCCATTTGAGCCGGAAGTTACATCATTGCTTGATTCGTAAATAGACCACCCTGTTTTTTATTGCATTTCAGAATACTAGGATTATTCTGAATGGTCATGAACTATTTTTGGAAAATTTCATATGGACTTGATTCATGTTCATAATTCTGCAGCAACTAATTTGAACCAACAAATTGAATAATTCAGTATTTCCTTTGCGTTTTTTCAATGGCTACCCTTGCCCTTCAAGTCGCTGTCTCAATTCAATAACATTGATAAGAGACTATCCAAAGTTTTCTTAATGAAAAATATAGTCGAAGGCAACACTGAGGAAGATATGTTTCCGGATAGTTGTTAGTCGGTAGCGGTTAGATGTCGGTAGTTCAAACTTCTGCTAACGCTTAGTGAGGTTCGAATCCTGATTATGAAAAAATTCTTCTCAATTTCAGAGAAATCGATAGACGACCATGTGTATTATTTGAAAAAGCAAGTGTTAGCGAATTTTCTAGATACTAATCCCGAAGTTTGGTGCTTGCTCAGAGTGCGCACCAACCACCCCTACAGAATTTCCTACAGCTGAAAAGTGAATACGCCACCGAAAATCAGTGAGTTGCTTTGGAGCGACACGGCAAATGTTAATAATAGCCTTCCTCTCCCCCCCAGGCAATGCCTTTGAGTAAACTCTAGAGAGAGAGTATTTTTATCAGTATTATAGTGATCTTCTGATATATTTTCATCATAAATAAACTCTAGTTTGTTGTGAAGCGGTGTGATTATTTATTGTTATCTACGGACCACCCCACATTCTTTTCCCTTCACCATTTACGTCGTAGTACTCCTGCTATCATGTATAAATTTTACTGTCTATGGAGATAATGCCTAGCCAGATAGAATGGAGACTCAGCATCCCTACCGGCGATAAACTTTGATGTATTTTTTTCTACCGTAACTTATGCTGAATTGTTTTCTACCGAAGATTATTTCATAGACATGTGGAATTAAATTATAAATATAAGATATTATATTCATTCTAATTTTGTCACTTGTAGCCTGCAGTTGCATTTTTCATTAAACAACATCGAGAAAAGTGAATCTTTTATTGTGTGAAAGGTGGAGAGTGTAAAAGAATATTCAATACAGAATCGTTTACAAAAGCTATGAAGGTGTCTTCTTCGAACCACCACACTGCTAGGGACACAAGCGTAACTAAACAGCAGCAATTTCTACTTAATTTGCTGTTTTTTGTGCATTTCTAGTTGTGCAAGGATTCGGATTGTAATTTAGTTAAGGAATCTTCAAGACGGTCCTGAGCAAACTAGCGTAAAAGCAAATTAACTTCTAATATAACCCAAGTAAGAGCGTTCTCAAGAAATGTCCGCAGAGAGATTAACAGCCCTATGCATAGTCATTCGCAAGCGAATCCTTGGAGATTCATTCCGGCGATCTCTATACATTTCGCCGTCGACGGAACAGAGCATGTTTTGCTTTGCATAGTTTATATCTTTTTCTACATTCATGCAAAAATCAAAACTTTATTTAACTATATTTAGTGGAAAATGAATCTCTTTATTGCGTAGGGCGATAAAGTTTTTATGCACTAGCGGGCGGTAAAGTACACTTTACCGCCCGGTTCGCTGGGCGTAAAGTGGCACTTTACCGCCCATGGGCGCATCATGGCCCGCGGGCGGTGAAGTAGACAATATACTAAAATTGTCCATATATACCTATGCAGATCATTTCACGGAAGACCTACCACGAAACAATGAATTCAGTTCAATAAAGAAATACTCGTTTAACAACTTTAATTCATAATCTACATTTTTGCTCAATAACCCTGAAAATTTGAATTTTATATTAACTATGCAATTGTTACAATTTTGAATATCGAGGGTGGGATATTCACTTTTCTCTTGAAAATAATTATTCCCTTTTGAAACATCCTCACCACTCATTTTAGATGTGGATGGTAGGTCCAAATATTTATTATTTGGTATCGGTCCATCACCATCGCCGGCAATTTTTTTTGGCAATATTCAATTTATTTGAAATCGATCGTTCAATGTAGCTCTCTGCTACTGTAGTTGATTTCCAACCAGCGTCTTTTGATATTGGTGATACTTTCCCCAGCATCAGCCAATAAAGTGGCTGAAGAACGCCTGAAACAATGATCCATATATTCTTCGGGGCCTGGTAGCTTAAAAAATGCTGCAATTTTTCTTGGAATTTGACCGAGGATATTCTTCCCAATAAATTGTTTTGTACATTTGTTGTTCTTATAGAATATAAAAAAACGCCCATGTTCAGTATTTGCGGGACGTAGACTAGATTTTCTATAAATATCCAAATAATTAACTGACTGATTTTCAGTACTGCAGATGGTAAATGTTCGTTGTATTTTAGTTTTTGACTCTCGAATTGTAATCAATAAAGCATAAGTTAGGTCTTGAATGTCATCAAGGTTGAGATTTGTTAATTCTTTTCTACGACAAGCACCATATGTACCCCAAATATTAATGCAAGCTATAAAAGAATCAATAAGTTTTTTAATTACCTAATAAATATAGGTAGGTATATCATACCTTCATCATCAGATATACATTATCTGGAGCTTCTTTTAGAAAAAGGTCGATTTCATCCCTATTCAATATTTTGGATTTCTTCTTCATCATTCTTTCGTTTCAAAAATGCTATCAATTTTGGAAATTTGCTTATGTTTATATTATAATACAAATTCAAAGTAGACTTCAACATCGAATAGTATGACCACAAAGAAGATGGTTTTCGATTCTTGGACTTCTCAAAAAAATATCTCAGTAATATATCTTCTGTAATCACCTTCACATTATTTTCATTGCGCCATTTTATGAACTCATTATAGGTCTTTTCGTAAAGTTTCTTTGACTTTGTTGGTAGCAGTTCGAGTTTGGCACTCTCAGCCGATTCCAAAATTTCCATTGGTATGTATATATTATGTTCTTCATCTAATGATTCCATAATTTTCGTGTTGAGTTCACTCACGCACTTTTTCAGATAAACATGAAGATGACCGTTTACCTTGTTTATTGAATTTGTTGCTAGACAACAACGTCATAATTAGGTGGGTGTATACTGGGTATTCTCTGTACAATTTGAATAAACGAATCTATTTCAGTATTTGAGATGATTATTGACACGATAATTGCGATATAAATATATATACAGTGTCCGCCAAAATCTTGGAACCATATGGAAAACTTTTTTATTAAAAGTTTCTCAGAAAATGTCATTCTTGATACAATTTAGTTTCCCATGCTGTTCCAAGATTTTGGTGGACACTTATACAGTGTCAGTAAGAGATTTGAGCCGGTTCTGGGCCTCCCCCCACTACTATGACGTCATCAGTAACCTTGGGGTGACCTTGGTGCATAGGTGCCTGTGTGGGTCTATGACCTTGGGATGTCCTTGAAACGATTTTTAAATTTTGTAATTTTTGACCTTGATGTAGGTTTTGATGAGGTGTTCAAGGTTTTTGTTTGACCTTGAGATGACATTTGGGTGACAGAGATTTTTTTTCATACACGGACAAGTACTTTTTCCAAGTACTTATATATTTTTTTTTCACCTCCAAGACAAAAAACATTTATGTGAACACTTGCTACTATGTATGACTTTCATATTATGTACTAACACATGAAAATCTAGAGAAGGCACACGTCCACACACCACGGAGATCCAGTCAGATATGTGAACTCTCATTCCTCTCCGATACTTACCTTGTAGTGGTGGTGGTAGTAAGCGTGTGTGACGTCATCCGACTATGAGGAGTGCATCTGAAGTAGCCCACGCTCGACGCTTATAATATATACGGACAAGTACTTTTTCCAAGTACTTATATTTTTTTTTTACCTCCATGACTACTATTACCTTCATGTGTATGTACACTTGTTACTGTGCATGACTTTCATGTGTACCAACACATGAAAATCTAGAGAAGGCACACGTCCGCACACCACGGAGATCCAGTCAAATATGTGAACTCTGATTTCTCTCCGCCAGTGTATACCTTACAGTGGTGGTGGGAGGAAGCGTGTGTGACGTCATCCAACTATGAGGAGCGCATCTGTACACGATCCAGTCAGCAGCAACTCAAGCTCGACGCTCTGGGATTGTTTGTGACATGATGTCTGCAATAGTATATTATACAAGTCGGTGGTGGGGGAGTGGTTCACTATCCATTATAAAAGAAGTGGATATTGTGATACAAAATCAGAAGTTAAATACCTAGCAGTCGAGTAGTCAGCAAGAGTAGTGAAGTTATTCAGTGCATTCAGAGACAGGAATATCAGTGAGTGTGTTTTTCTATCGAAAATTATTTATATTTTCCTTATATATTTTCATCATGTCAGTTCCAAAGGTGGATTTACAAAAAATCAATTCTGTAATTGAACAAGAGATGGAAGTATTAGAACAAAGAGTAATATCATCTTTGCCACTAAATGAAGCTTATCCAATAAAGAATATGTCAATTTGTTCAACTCGTTTTGGTAAATCCATTTTGTTAACATTACTCGATGTGAGCAATAACACATTGTTCAAAACATGGCTACCAAAACGTGTTTCAGAGCAATTTAGTGACGACGATGTTACTTGCATCAATTCATCTGATGGTAAATATACCGTAGCATATTTGGGTCAGACTCAACAAAGCTTTGCTGGTATGAAAACACGATCGTTGGTTAAATTCGATCTCATTGAGTAATAGTTAATTTTCACATATCATAGGCTAAGTCGAATTATATTATAGGTGTTAATTGTAAGGAAAATATAAAAAGTTTTCATACATTGTTAAACACACTCTTTGGCGGTTGGCATCATCGAAAGTATATGTGAGTTTTATTAATGAATTCTATTATAGCATACTTATTTCAATAATTTTTCTTTGATTTCAGTTTCATTTTCGAGAAAGATGTGGATGCTGTATGCTAGCCAAAACTGGACCGAAGCTGTAGACATCACTTCAGCTGTTGAACGATTGACTTCTGAATTGGATGCTTTGAGTGATGATGCTCACCATGCCACCAACTATGACCTGAGCGTGTGTTATGATGAAGAGCAGATCCAGTTATGTTTGCGTGACGCTGAGAACTATCAGAAAGGTGTGGATCTTTGTGAGAAATATACAGATGGTTCTTTGGATCTAGATCAACTCTGCGATGCAATGGTTGAATGTGAGCTGAGAAGATTTCTCTACCGTCTCTTGCCATACCTACCTAATGGAATCATCCAAAAGTACCAACTGGATAACGATGGTAATGAAATCAAAAATGGTCAAGAAAATCATGACGATGAAAAAGAAGTTATATTAGATTGTTTGTATATACCTAAGACTAATTGAATTGTAAGCTAGTGATATCTGAATAAAAAACATAAAATAGTTCATACATGTTTTATTTACCTATTCCTCTTTTACAAGAATAAAGAAAGAAAAAAAATCAATACAAAATAATGAAAAACGTGTGTGTCTTCTATATCTGCTGTGAACTGATCCGTCCAATGCATTGTATGTCAAAAATGTATCATGTAGAATGGGTGCATATACTTTGGTGTTGGCTGGGAAGTTGACTTTCCTAGTTTCAAACTCGAGCTTAATATCAATAGTTGATGATTTTGTGGCATTCGGCTGATGTGAACAATCGATGATGAATAGTGGATTTTGTCGAAATTCCCCAATGTCCAAGAGAGGTTCACTCATATCTTTATCATAATAACTTCGTTGAAAGTTCTCATAGGCATAATATGCTGAAGTATCAAGTTTCTTATCGAAATCCAAATTCCAACGTTCATATGGGTATACTTCAGAGTTCAAGTACACACGAATGTTATTGATATCAGCAGTTGTGAATTTGGTGATGTCCTTTGCCCTGTCTTCAGACGTGGTAGTGCTTTGGAATCCAATGATGATATAACGAGGTGTTTCAAGGGCATTGGTTGTCTTGATAGCCCATATGTCTGAAGATGTGCCACGTAGTGATGGAAGTTCATAGAGATCCCACATGCGATAAGCCAACTTGATTTTAGCATTCAGACCACTTTTGTTGATTCTATTCAAAAGTTTTAGCTTGTGCTTATCTTCTGGCACTATGTGTCTTATTTTCCACTCAATTTTATTAATTTCCAAATCAGCATCAACCTCACCAATATATGAGTTCTTGAAAGATCGAGCGATTATTTAGATCATTTCTTGTTTGGCATTCAAGATACTTTTGTTGTAATCTTCAGCGAAACCCATCAAATACTTTAGTGGTAATTTGCCACTGAATACATGACTGGTTGTATCCAAGATATCCTGTTTAGTTTCCGAAAGTCCCCATCCAGTGGTTAATAATGTATTAGCATGTGTTTTTCCAAATGAAATCATAGTCTTCATTGTAGATGTTATCCCCGGCTTCCTGACGACAGCAACTTGTTCACCACCCATTTCGTAGCGAATTTCATCAAAAAGGAAAGCGATAGCGTTGTTCGAGAGATAACATGATTTCGTTTCATCTTTAGGTGTGAATTTACCCTCTATATAAATGAAACTCTCAGCAATATCGAGTATAACATCTTGATTATTGATTGCAATTCGAATTTCATCTGAATTTCTGAATAATGGTGATCCATATGGTTTGTATGTGTGCTCATGTAAACTTGTGAGGGAATGATCGAGCATCGGCTCATCGAATATAATAAATTTTTCACTATTTGTTTCGAGCACCATTGTTCCTTATTTTCAGTCCAATTGATTTCAAGAATTTGAGATCTCTCACTGACAGAGCGTGGTGTGCTAACTGTTTAGCGTACACTTTTGGAATGAGCCTTTTTCTAGCCGAGCCTTCCTTTTTAGCTGTTTGTGGAAAGTTTTCAAATCCTCGTCGATTCTGTCTATTATAACAAAAACCCATGATAGTTATGAGATTTTTTTCAATTCCAAAATTATGACAATCTCTTCTGCACTTCCAAAATCAATGAGATTATTTTTATGATCCAAAATACGCACTGTGATGTTGTGAATCAACTGACGACCTTCTGGACTAATGGGCATATATATAATCTTGTGTGGTTCTTTTGTGAGATTGAATCCAGGCTCCACATCGATATCGAATGAAAAAATAATGTGGGATTCGTCATTATTTATGTATGAACCAGATATAATGTTGCAATCTAAGCGGATGAGTCTTACAGTTGTTATGTTTATTGGTTGTGAGGATTCATGTATCTGATTCGGTTGGAATTTATCAAATTTGAAACCCATCATCTTTGCTATGGAATTCGGATGAGTTAGATCAATTTCATATTTTGATCGCATCTCACATTTGAAAGTATTATTATTGGCATGTAGGTAGAATATATCATCTGCATCGGTATTGTTTTGTTTTCTACCATGAAACAATCTGAACATGATATGTTTCTGAATAACTGCATTGATTTCTTCTATTTCATAGGCACCACATGGTATTTCAATTGTGTATTTCTGAAATATTGGTGAATTAACATCACTGATTCTGAAACTGATCACATTGTTTTTTTCAGTTATATTATTGACTGTGTTGCATCCATAGAATCCTAAAAGTCCCAATCCATAACGACTGTTTCTGTCCAATTCAATGGGTGGGAAAGAGTCTACATTCAAGACACTCGTCCCGACAGCTTGTAGTTCGAACTTCCGTGACATGACTGACAAATTTTATGAATAACACTTCAATTTATTGTTGTCTACAACACACTCGAGACAACTTACGCCTTTTCGGAGATGGTTCATCAATATCCATTTCATTTTTATTAGCACCAATATTCATATCATTTATATTGCAGTAACAACAGAATATTTTCCGTGGTGGAGGACCATCATTCACATCAGAATCTGGAATGCTATTGCCGTCAAGATTGTGGTGGTCAGTACAATATCTATATTTCAATATGTCGACATCATCTTGTAGACTTTTAGGTAACTTTTCCCAAACATAAGCAATCTCATGTGCAGCACATGCGAGTATTACTTCCTTCGGCATATTTGCAAGCATCACTCGATCCATTCTTGTCAGGGTGCGATATTTTGAATACATCTTAAGTGAAAATCCCATCCCCTTAATAGCCTCTCGAGTCATTGCTGGAGTTGTATCCATTTTGTAATAATTCAGAGAGAAACTTCAAGCACAAGTGACCGCAGAAAACTGTGTTGAACTTCTGCTGGCGATCATAGTTATATAGAATTTTCACTTTCGAACATTTCTGAAAGTATTGAATCAACTCTTTTGGTGGGGGTAGATCTCCAAAACTATCAAAGTATGCAATGTCTTTCCCACATTTGCTGTATGCCACCCAATGTGTTCCCGATCCTCTTATTCCATCTAAATTGACAATGGCGGTCTCGTGGTGTCGTGGACCTCTAGTGGGTAATGTATCACGCATGAAAATACCACGAAAGTATGGAATTTTCATTTTCTTGGCATAATAATTGAGATCGATGTCGGTGAGAGGTCGTCGAGGTAGGGAATCAACTAGTTTTTTGGATTGTATGGTTTCAAGTAGAGTCCGAGTCCTTCACGGTATGGTTTAAGGTATACACCACTACCACTTTTACCCAATGCCACACTTTCCATTTTCTTATTATGGCGATTCGCTTCGATTATGGCGGTTCTGTATGCTTTTGCTGAATTCACAGCTCTGGTGATGCCTGCAACAGCACCCGCTAAACTTCCGAGCGCGGACAATCCAGCAAAAATCGGTATCAGTGGTAGAATCCCTCCGACCTTAGGAATTGGAATTATGCGGGGTGTGCGGATTGTTTTCTTTCCACCAGCAGCTTTGAGGTATTTACGTGCCGCATGTAATGCCACTACGGTAGCTTTCTTCAAATTATTCGTTACAAATTGCTCACCCCCAGCTTTTTTCAGTACATTCCGCACTTTATGAACCACCCCAGAACCAAAGGCGATTTTTCTGAGATTATTTTTCTTTTTCTTCGGTTGATTTTTCTTCTTTTTCTTTATAGTAGTACTACAACCCATACCGAAACGTCTCTTTGATTTCATAATATTGGTAACGAGTAGGGCAGCTGCTCTTTCCTTAATACCAGCGTCCTTCGATTTAACCCTATTCCAAGCTGCGTATTCGAGTTCTTTCTCTGCTCTATGTCTCGCTGTGAGATCAGTTAGATGATTCAAATATTGAATATCGTGTTATTTGCATGCAATATCCAATTTATTGATTCCGGGATCTTTGCGGGCTAAACGTTTTTCCAATTTTGTACCGGGTCCACAGTACTGATATCCTCCGGGTAAATGTAATTCGAACGGAAGTTTGTTTATCAAATTCCGCTCTTTCTGGATACACCACGAACACATCCGTATCGTTTGATGGTACTCATTCAAATGAAACGTTCACGACACATCATCGCTTACATAGTCTCCAACCACGGTACGATGCGCATTGTAAAGCAGAAAGAAAAGTTTGCTGTAGATAATCTAGATGAAAAATTCGGTTGTGGATTGAATGGACAGAATGTGTTGCGGCATGGTCCGCTACTTCCACCATCTATTCGAGGACTCATTATTGGACCGTCGAATTGTGGAAAGACGAATGCCATGATCTCTCTTCTGACACATCTACAAGGACTACGATTCACAAACGTTTATCTCTATTCGAAATCACTCAAACAGCCCAAATATCAATTCCTACGAAATGTATTGGAACCCATAAAGGGTTTGGGATTTTATACGTTCAGTAATAATGCAGAAATAGTGGAACCGTCCGATGCCAAACCAAATTCTGTTTTCATTTTCGATGATGTAATATGTGAAAAACAGGACATTATAAGATCATACTTCTGTATGGGACGTCATAAAGATGTTGACTGTTTTTATCTTGCTCAAACATATTCACGAGTGCCCAAACAGTTAGTGCGAGACAATACAAACTTTATTGTAATGTTCAAGCAAGATGAAACGAATCTACATCATATTTATTCTGATCACGTGTCACCCGATGTAACATTCAAACAATTCCAATTGATGTGTGTTAAATGTTGGGAGGATCAATATGGATTTCTGGTCATTGATAAGGATAGAAAAATGCATGAAGGTAGATATCGCATGGGGTTCAATAGTTTTATATATCCATGACACTGTAATCCACATTCAATCGATCGTTGAATTGCATAGAGGTTACTTCAGTGTATTCTCTTGACAAAAACAAAATGAAGACAAAAAATGATTCAGTAGCTGAAAATAAAATCAATGAATTGAATTTGAAACGTCAACTGGTTGAGACAACAGAAGCTGTACGGCAGAAATTCAATTCTATCAAGAGTGGACTTATTGAAAATCGAATGGCGTTTGAAAAACTCTATGATCCCATAATGAAGCCATTAAAGGTTCTATCTTCAGCTGCTACCATCAAATCACCAAAGTCAACGTTTCCAATGAAGCAAGGTAATATTCAGTCTACTCCAACAAAAGTTACGAGTACCCCAATAGGGAAGGATCCATCCTCATATAGTAGTGAAATATCATCTGCTGACAGTGAGACAGGTACTATCAAAGAATTCGGAGAAAATGAAATGTCCATATTCGAAACACCGTCATCATCTCGAATAGGTGATTCTGATTTCTCTGATTTTGAAGATAATATTGGAGATGTTTTGAAAAGACATTTGGAAAATGTTAAAACAAAGAATGTTGCATATGATACAATATATGGTATACGTTTAGATCCTACTACACAAAAACTGAAAATGGGTAGTCTCAATGTACGTTTCAGTGATGGGAATATTATATTTTGGAATGACAATAAAACAAAAAATCATGAATTCCCAGGTAGTACGGAGTTATACAACATGATTTTTTTGAAAAATCCACCCGAAGTCAATTTCAATGATGAAATTCGTCATATATATGCTAAAATATTGAGACCAACGAATGCACCATACAAACAACATCAACTAAGACATGGTTTCAAACATACGAATTCTAAAAAATTAAGTTATCAAACCAGTACTGAACTTATCACATCATCTGTCGACAAGGAGTAGAACAAAAAAAGGTAAAGGGTTCAATCGGATACCAAACCTGCGAATTATGTGTACTGGAATTCACCTGACGAGTTAGTCGATCGTTTACGACTGTTGATATCCTCGAAATCGGCTGGACATACTGGACACGACAATGAAATAATTTCAATAATTGAAGAATTACGTGAGGAAGGTATAATATATTGAAACGTTCAAGAAAATGGTCACTTTGTCCTCATTATATGATGCAGTAACATTGTTGAATTATGTGTACGGAGACGAAGTAGAACAGTTATAGTGAGAGGATGGATAATGAAATAAGTGATCTTAAACGACAAGTTGTCAATGAATTACATACACCGGCGAGACGTAATTTCGCCAGAAGAACCACCACCCTCAAAGGTTTTGCAGATCTATGGCAGATTGATCTTGCCGAATTACAACCCTATGCTAAACATAATAATGGATATAGATATTTTCTTGTAGTAATTGATTGTTACTCAAAATATCTATGGACAAAACCGATTAAAAATAAAACAGGTGGTGCTGTAACGGATGCAATGGAAGATGTGCTGAAAGAAGCCGACTATTCTCCGAAACATCTACAAAGCGATCAAGGAAAAGAATGTTTCAACAAAACTTTCTCATCTCTAATGGGCAAATATAATATCAATCATTATTCAACATTCAGCACTATGAAGGCGGCCATAGTAGAAAGAGTAATTCGAACAATAAAGACGTGGCTATATAGAGAATTTTCAGCGATGGGACACAAGTGGTTAGATGTTCTTCCTATGATAACAAGAAAATATAACCACAAAGTGCATCGTACAACTGGTATTGAACCAATTAATGTTACGCCAACAACAAAACTAAAATTTAAAAGTGCCAAAGTCATCCGAGGAAAACAAAGTCTTTCCAAATTCCGAATGAATGACATTGTACGTATAAGCAAGTACAAAAATATCTTTGAAAAGGGGTACACTGCCAATTTTACAACTGAACTATTCAAAATCATTAAAATTAATAGGACATATTCCACAACGTATATTCTTGAAGATATGAATGGTCAACCGATTAAAGGTGGTTTTTATGAAGAAGAGTTATTAAAAACAAGAAATCCTGACATTTATCTAGTTGAAAAGGTGATGAAGAAGAAAAATAATAAACTGTATGTGAAGTGGTTAGGCCTTCCGAGTGAACACAATTCATGGATTGATAAACGTGACATGGTTTAATATATGTATTAACTTAGATGTTTCGTAAAATAAACTATTAAAAGCAATTTTTTTTTTTATTTCGAGTAGACTCTGTTGAAGTGAATTGAAAAAAAATTATTTTGTAGCGGTAAACTTTGCCCCAGCCAATCGCAACGTTCTGTGTATGCCAAACCAAATTAACTGCATACCCCATTCCCGCTTAGATATTTTCAACTCACAACATTGATAACATTTCATAATCCTCAGAGCTTATCAATATCAGATTGAAATGCGTGATCAAACTCTTTTCGCCACTTATCACGTACAGATGCTGCCGTATCAAAAAGTTTTGTTGACTCCTGAAGCTCCATCTCTGCTTGCATTTTCAAACAATGGGCGGACTGATTTTTGTGTGTGATTTCGAATCGGAGTTAATCTGCATCTTCACACATTTTGATCAGTTCAGCCTTTGTTAATGCAATCTTTGCATCGAGCTCCTGAAGAGCCACCTCGTCCAAGCTGCCACTTCGAACATCATCATCGCATTTGACGATGGTGGCTTTCGCTTTTATAATGCGGCATTTCGCTTCCTTCAGCATGTCCCCACAGCGCTGCAGTGGACCGAAAGAATGAAGCGAAACATCTTCCAAATCGCCCATCACATTCAAGAAGGTGTCATCTACCTTCTTCTTACGAGGTTTCCGTACACCCTTCGTTGTTTTCTTAGGGTTAGAAGCAGTAGATGTACCTTTCCTCTTAGATGGTTTTGGTTTCGTATCCACACTAAGAGGAGAGAGAAGTGGAGGGCATATGGGTAGTGACAGTTGTGAAAGAGTTGGATCAACACTTTCTAAAGGTTCCGGTATATCTACCGTCTTCAGATAATCAAGAATGTTATAGTCATCGGTGAAACCTTCTTGGGATGACAAGTGATATACCGGAATATTTTCAAAACCAAACTCATCATTTGTTGTTGGAATACGTGACATTGCACCTTCTTCAACAGAAACATTTGGTAGAGAAGTCATGATTATTTAGCTCGGAGGGAATGTGTGATACCAATGGGATGTGGATAGAAATGGTGCTGATGTTGATGCGACTTCACGTTTTATACGAACAAGCCGACTGGTACATGCGCACATGAATATGACAACAATCTGCCGTAAGAGGAGAAGGGGTAGATTTCCCTTCCAGGAGTTGACTCCACAAATTTCATAGTAATAAGAAGTGTTGAGAAGAGACAGTGTTCTTCCAACCGATGTCTTCTCCAGATGTGTATGTAGTTCCATGTCACCGACATAAACTTTGCCCAATTGACAATAAATATTGAAATCATTTTGTAATATAATGCGAAGGTGTGATTTAGAACAAAATGATCCAAGTGAGTCATAGTTCTAATTCACACCTTCGTATTGCATATATTCATAGTGAAAATTATCCACTGTAGATATAATTCCCAATGGAAGTGTGTATTTTTTTTGTAGCCCTGAAAAGGGCTGTTTTGCTCCAAAGAGCCAAGGGGGTTTGGGTGAAGACTGATTAGCTTGAGTCTTCACCAACATTACCAACATTCCTAGCATAGAATGCCCTAGCCCGCTCCTTCGTGTCCTTCCACACGCGATTAAATTCTGTAGCATCTCCGATAAAACTGTCATCATCGGACCCATGCTCTCCTGTTGGGTGCCGCGGAGGCGCTGTGGTATGTGGGATCTCCTGTGCTGTTGTTGAGGACATGTTGAGTTGCTGAATGATACTTTGAGTAGGTTGTCATCGTATTTATAAGGATCGGAGTGGGGATGTGTAACATAGCTTAGTGGTAGTGGTCATTAGGCGCTTGCGCAGGTTCTATTAGAATTTTGGAGGATTTTGTGTTGCCTTCTATCATCTGCACCCGGCCTCCGGCTACCGGAAAATGTAAAAGTAGAAAATTGTAAAGTTATAATTCTACAGCCTTCGGCCTCAAAATAAAAAAAAAAATCGACCCGCGAATTAAACCGCAGATTAATCCGCGGTCGCGAATCAACATCGCGGCTGCGGAAAATTTCCGGAAAATTTAAAAGTAGAAAATTGTAAAGTTATAATTCTACAGCCTTCGGCCTTCGGCCTCAAAATAGAAAAATTTTTTTCGACCCGCGAATTAAATTGCGGCCACGAATCAAACCCGCGAACGCGGCCGCGATGTTGATTCGCGGCCGCGGATTAATCCGCGGTTTAATTCGCGGGTCGAAACCCCAATGTTCTAGCACCCTATTATCGTTTTTTTTCTGCACTGATGAACATTTTTCTTTTTTTTTCTACTCAATTAAATCTGACAACCTAACCTACATCCGAATATCTTCCTCCAGTTGAGTGCGCATGCGCGTGTGTACTCTTTTTTCAGCCCTAAAAGGGCTGTTTTGCTTCGAAAAGCCAGGGTATGTCGATCCACACTTGTTTATGTGAGACGACGAAAGATCACTAAACGTCTACAACTTTGCAAGTTATAGAAACTTTGTACATTTTCACCATTAAGTGGTGCAAATGCATATGTTTGTGTTTTTTGTGTGGCCATGAAAAGGGCCGATGGGGTACTCCGGAGAGCTGGGTGTCATCCCGCATAGTTATGCGGGACGACCACGGAAGGGAACTCAGATGACATAGATGACATCGTCATCGTCATCATCCGATGATACCACGATGATGGTGTCATCGTCGGAGTCATCGTCCTCCAGGTGATGCACCTCTGGGTGGTCATCCATGTCGACATCCTCGATGCCGATGAATTCGACATCCTCGACCACTTCGTCATCTTCTAGGTGGTCATCCTCGACCACATCATCCTCGGACATGTCAGACTCATCTGACCATTTCTCCTGGTGCTCCTCCATTTCATCACCATATTCTGATGATGATGTCGACGGGGACGGGAAATTCCACGTATCCCCTGAGTCGCTGATCTCGGCCACCTGAATTGGCCCTCTGGGAACTCTATCATCATTCCTATCATGATAGCTAGCCCCTTGGAATATTTGATGTACCTGGACTGGGTACAACGACGGTGGCATCTGCCGAATTATCTCGGCATCGTCTTCAAATCTCTCGCAACGTCTCGGAGCTGTGGTGGAGTCTGGGAGAGGCATCTTAGAAGACTGATAATATAATCTGAGTTTACATTGAATTTATACTAACTCATGAGATAGAAATGGTGGGAGAGAAGGGTAGGGGTTGTATGAGGTGGTGGGAGAGAAGGTGGATGTTATAGATGGTGGTAGTGGTAGAAATACTCAACATACTTATTGAATAAGACAATTGAGATGATTTCCTGAATAATGTTTCAGAGTTGGAATTATATAGGTACTTATTGACTAACACAAGTATCAGAAAATACAATTAAGATTAAGTGAAGAGCAATGCCCCAAACATCGCATTGCCCAGTGTGTACCAAACCAATAAATTTAATGTACACTCCTTTTTTTCACTTCATCTTTTTTTATTATTAATATCTACTTATATTTACAACTTACAATTAAATTAATTTTTAAAACACACTTACAAATAACTAAACTATATAAAATACCTAATTATCTACTTATTTTCTAAACGTCGGAAGGCTGCCAACATCCTCTCCGTCGTAGCCGTCACACGCGCTCTGGCAGTTTCCAACCTGGTGACCCTTTCGGCCTCCAGGATGGCTTCCTGCCGATTTCGCACCATCAGGTCGGCCAGCTGGCGGGCAATTTCTGCCCGCGCTAGTCGACTCTGCTGGCAGTCGCGCTCGGCCTCCTCTACCTCCCCCAGTAGCTGGTCCACGTCCGTCTCCAGCGTGGGAGCGATAGACTCCAAGGCGACGTGTGTGATCGGCTCCCTTGCCCTTGAAGGTCCAGCGACGGGATCCATGGTGGCAACTACCTCCACGATCGGGGCTGGTGGAGGGACAGCTGGCGGTGGTGTCACTACATCCACGCTAACGACTTGCACTTTAGCAGGTGGTGGGACAGGAGTCACAACAGGGACCGCAGCTCTTGAGGATGATGGCCATCCTCCTTGGTAAGGGTTGGTTTTATCGCATTTCTTACGGTATGCGGGAATAACACCAACCTTACGCCTACTGCTTTGCCCCAATTGCTTCTTCGATGACGATTTCAAGCCGCTACCACTTGCTCGTGGTGTAAGCTCGAACTCGTCCTCGCTATTCTCAATCATTTCCAACGATTTCACCTTTGACGGTTTTCCTCGTTTGGGGGCACCATCGTCAATGGTATCGCCATATCGTTTTCGTACACCACCACCTTGCTCCTGTGAAGCCATCGGCGTCAGTGGCTCCGGGATATCCGCGTCCTGCCTGATCGTCTCCATGACATCTTTGAAGAAGGCATCATCATCGATGTCCTGGTGTCCTGGTGGAGGTGGCGGAGACGGTCCTCTACGTCTGACTTCTTCCTCGACCCTAACGTTAGTTAGGGCTGCTGCTACCATGAGGAAGTTGGCCGCTGGTGTTGAAGGATCCATTGCTATACATTGAAAAAATAATTAAACAAATGCATGAATATAAGATTGTGTACTTACCGATGAAAATTGCATTCTGGAGACTGGAGACTGCTGCTGGTGCTGGAGATGTTGACTTTGAGAACTCGAAGTCAACTGAAGAATATTCAGAGGGAACTCTCCTTTTAAACAATTGCCCCACCTTCCACTCTACCTCTCATGCGCAATGGTTGAATTGCGCATGACACACCCCTCTCATGATCCCACCCAAATTAAATCCCGCCCTCTGTCATAACCCCGCCCTCCGTCGAAACCCCGCCCTCCGTCGAAACCCCGCCCTCCGTCGAAACCCTTCCCTCCGTCATAACCCCGCCCTTATTCCAACTCCGCTAAGTATTACAAAAGATACATGTCCTTAGTGGAGTCAGTTGAAACAAAGGAGTTTGGCATACATAACAATGGTGGGTTGGAGTATCAGCATACTCGACAGTCACATGTGAATGGTGATTATCATACAATCCACCATTGTCATTCATACCACAGTACCGTACATAACACATACGGCAGACGAAGAATTGGCCTTCATCACCAGCATCAATTGCAACGAAGGCCAATGTGCAACAATACAAATTGGTTGCAAAATTGTTCAACGTCTCCGACATGTTGATTGGTATGGTACGACTTATGATGGAGTCGAATTCGCTGACAGAATCCGCCTCAATCCCTTCATCGACGTCATCTTCTGCATTGCCCTCGTCGACGGCCTCATCTTCAGCGGCATCCATCTCCACCGGGTCCTCCGGCTCCACTAGCTCCACCTGGTCCTCGAACACCAGCTGATCCACCATTTCCTCCAGCTCATGGACCGCTGGTCCATCCACAACTTCCACCTCTAGGTCGTCGTCCCAGTACTCCTCGAAGTTGTTAATGTCCATGTGGGACAGGCTGGCTAGGACTTCCATATAACTATCCATCACAATACAATAGAATATTCGAACTATGAAATTCGAATGAAGTATTCAGTGACCAGTTCTTCTTTTATATGTTTCATTCAGAGTATGGGGGTTACCACCACCACAATTCTTCTGCATAAGAGTAGAGAGCGTTCGAGTCTCCCAAGCAGTATTAGCGAGAACATCATTGTACGTGAATGTGTAAGTAGCATGATAGTATTGAAATAAAAATAACTTTAGTTTGACTAAATTTATTCTATATATTTTTATGATAATGCAAATTCAATTTCAAACAGCTGGGTGTGGATCACTGCCTGGAGCCCAAAGTTTTGGTCTATGTGTGAGCCAAATATCAGGATGTTTCTTCTCCAATTCGAATAACCTCTCATGTTTCTTCTCCAATACAACTAACCTCTTCTCAATATCGTCACATATTTGCATCATTGTAGATGTTATATCCAATGCATTATCCGAATCCTTTTTCAGAATATCGCATTTGTGATTGAATTCACTTGTCAACTCTGTAATGTTTCGTGTCATTGTAGCTGTAGTATCCCATACTTTGATATCCACATCACTTTTTAGATTACTGTACTTGCGATCCAGTTCATCTGTCACCTCCTCAATTTTTTCGTTAAAAGCTTGACGGGCATCAGGTACAATTTGAGCCGTTGTGGCAAGTATGGCAGCCTGCAAGGCTTTGAGGACAAGTGCCTTCGACTCATTGATTTGTTCATTGAGATATAACTGAGTTACACAATCTCTCTCATCTATCGGTTCACCAGCATTTTTCAGTCTTTTACCTTGCATATCATATTGGTCATCAGGTGAAAGCTTGAATCCTATACCTTGAGGACCCTGAGAACCTTGAAGAACTCGAACTTTAACAGTACCCCATTTTCGTCTACGACCAAATTTATCAATAGCTTTGGACATCTTTCTCCCACCTCGATATCTTTCATACTGATAATTTCAAAACAACCATTTCTATATATCTCTGAGTAGGTATTTTATTCACTTGAATGAAACAATGGGAAATCAGAATAACGTGTTTATTTAAAAATATATATATTTGGTAACAGGCAAACAAGACATTTACTAAAATTGACTAGTATAATTCGACTTTTATCCATTGAGCTTAATCACATCAAGAATACAAATAAATAATTATGGCGGTGGTGGTGAATTTTCCATTTAGAATGATATTTCATTTGTTCAATTCAGCTGTTAATAAATGAAGTAATTGATCTAACGGACTTTCTTGAGAAAAAGATTGAATAATATTGGAAACCCAACGAATATTCTCTTCTGGATCATTCTGGTAGAATTCTATATCGCTATGACCCCAAGGAAGAGTTTGTGTCGTATTGGGAATGATGAACCGTTTATCATCATGGTATGACAATGCAACTTTGTTTTTCAATTCAGTATACATGTCATGTAATATGCTTCTAAACGAGTTCATCTTCCTGAATATTAAACCACCCTGTTCGACAATTTTCTTATAATCTTCACATGTTAATTCATTCCTTATAACGGATCTTTTGACTCCTTTTGCTTTCTTAAATTCACTACCCATAGACTGAACATAATATGCTTTGGCACCGGTACCATAAAAGCTAATTATGGGATCATTCGGAAATTCGTCTTTGAAATTACCCAGAATTGATTTTGTAATAGGAATATTGAATTGATTTCCTACTTTGTAATTGGAAGTATCAAATTCACCTATATTGTTGATAATGAAATCATAAAAATTATCGGTATTTACTTTCAAAATTAAAGAATCCGTGTCAGTGTAGAGTAAGGTGGCATTTTCTGCGTAATGACGTTTAATACAACCATAGAAAAAGTTGTACATGACTGTTTTGGATAATTCTAGAATACAAAATCCCAAATATAGTGGTTTATCGTATAATACATTAACTTTTCCCAATTGAATAGCAACAAAATTTTCGGAAAATATTGAACAGCTTTTGTAATTTGGACGTGAAATTAGGGCACTAGCACCCATTTTCCTCTTGATACTTTCCCAATGCGTAACCAGTCTAACATCAATTCTGTTATCAACGTTTTCCATTGTTTTCCCATAAACTGCATTGTTCATGAGTTTATAGAAATCTTTTTCAGCTTTGTTGTTAGATCGATTTCGCATTTCAGTATTCAAATCAATATAAGGTTTCATCCAACATGACTGCTTGAATCTCAACACTCTATGTGTGTTCATGACAATAAGACCATTGGCCACAGCCTGCTGTAAATTTTTATAATGTATAATATATTTTCTTTTGTCATTTAAATTTGGAATTAATTTGGGAATTTTTTATTTGGAATGTGGAAGTATTAAACTTTCAACGAGAAAAGGGAGATCAGCATGTTTGTCATGTAATTCTTGGGGATAATGAACATCTACTTCAAGAACATAACCATATGGACTATCAGATGCTACACCCATTACGTCCAAATTGATAATTTCATTGGGAGTCAGCCAAGCAAAATCGTTGGTGGGTAATGGTTGTGACATACTGTGACCATATAGGTTAGTGGCATCTAAATATGATATGAACGATAAAGGTTCATCGGGGTTATAATCGGGTAAAAATTTATTATTAGCAATATGCTTCCTTTCACTACACTGACTTATTCCGCCACGTATTCCTTTCTTGAAAAAATGAATCATGTCAATGTCAGTCAATAATTCCAATCCTATATTTGTATACTTTAGCATTGCATCCCATGATAATCCGGGTGCTGTATAATACTGCGCCGGATCTAATTTATATTTATCTAAACATATGTTTCTAAAGTTTTCAAATATGTCACATAATAGAAGCACATCGGACTTCAAATATAAATCCGAGTATTCTCCTAAACTCTGACACTCGAATAAATGCCAAACAAGTTTTGCTCTCATATAATCCTTATCTGATATATGCTCTTCGTTAAGATTGTCATAAAATTGATTTTTAGTGGAAATAGTTGGATAATTCAACTTGTCAATATGGTCAACAAAGTTATATGGAAAAACACCTTTCTTTCTCATCAAATTGAATTTGTCAATTTGTGGAAAATGTTTATGCATCTCAATACACTGATCAGATGTTAAGTTAGCACCTAAGTTCTGCAAAGAATCCGACATGAATTTGAAACTGTCTATAAATCTCATTTTCAAATAATTCTTTTTCTCTTTTCCATCTTTGTCAGTGTATGTGTGAGTGAATAGATGCTTGGTGAACGATATATATTTTTCCTTAGTTTGTGGGATAACATCCACTTTGTCTTTGTTTCTATACAGTTCTTTTATGAACAAATGACAATCATACCCACTAAGATTATGGAAAATTATCGGAACAAAATTTGGTAATTTGAAATTTAAGTTACATACAGAATGAGCGGCAGGTGATCTTTTCTTTCCATTGAGGTGGCAATGGTCTCTCACTTTCACATCACCACCCGTGAATGGTTTATCACATATTCCACAAAATTGTGCAGAAGAAAACTCTTTTTCTTCCGCGGGGGTTTGTGCAACCATAGGAATTGGATATCTCAGATGACTATGATAAATATTTCTCAAATCATTTTCAATCTTTGTGACAAATTTCTCGGCTGCATCCTCACCCCTATATGTAACAAATTTTGATAATTTGTCATTATATGAACATTTTATCGAATAAGCAAATGAATAAGGTTCATGTTTGTATGTTTTATTCGAGTATGAGTGTTTAGGGTTGGGTTGACTAGTTTGAATGGGTTTGAGAACTGATTCAAAATCAGCATAAACTACAAATGGCACCTTCATTTGTCTCTCAAAATTTTCAAACATAAGTGAATTCCCCGGTATCATTTTACCATATTTATTAATTCTGAAATTGACTGATGGTGTTGTAGTACTCAAATGATTACAGTCATGCAACTGATGACGTAATAGTAATCGCTCGTGAGAGAAATATAATAAACATCCATCACAAAAATATTTTTTATGCTCATGCGCAGATAGTTGACTTGAAACTAATCTAGAAAGGTCTTTAATCCAACAATAATGACTATTGCCAGAATCATCAGTTATAAGTAGCAAATTAACATGTCTTCTTAGTCTTCTCTGTGAGTAACGCAACGGACCAACCACTTCATATTTCATTTTACCCTTATCAAGTTTCGACTCTAATCCATATACATTAGTCGAAATATCATTCCTGTCCTCAAACTTTTTTATAGCTTGAAGTTTAACTGGAAAATCCATACCTGTTACATTCAAAATATTGGAATAGTGGGGGTATGAGGAAACTTCTGACACTCTACCATTCGCAGGAAACAAAGCAGATGTGATGGCCCATGCAAAACAGTGTTGATCCTCATTGCGAATATTCACAACGCCTTTTCGTGTCTCAATGAACTCGGGCAGCTTCACATATGAACATCCGCTGAGTGGACTGTACTTGTTGATGTTCACTTCGAGGAACATAACTTTTTCACAGCTCCATCCTGAAACATAAAAATAATTTAATATTCGTGTATATAGAATTTAAACTTTAAACATACCTGAATCACGTTCTTCAAATTCCGTAGTCTGAGCAAAGATGGCATCACGGAATCCATCAAATAACGCATCCAAATCCGTAGACTGGTCCACAATTTTATTTTGTGAGTTGAATGACTTGGTATCAATCAAATCCCGTGTTTGGACAATGTAGCTGCAAAATACCTCCATATTCACTTTGAATATCTTGTGAACCTTTATTGCCTCTTCAAGTAATCCAATAACTTTCTCCCTGATCTCATTGAAGAACGACATATAGTCAGTGTACACATTCGGACTTTCCACTCGATAGCTTACAATTCTACACTTGAAAGCATTTCTTATAATTTGTATGCCATCACTAACTTGGACACATACATTATTCTTGTGCTGGAGAGTTCTTTTATGAGAACTAACTTGGGATGCAGGGATTGTCACATTACAACAATTGCATGTGTACATTGGTGTCGATGCAGCCGCATCTAACTTAATCCTTTTCACAGAAGGCCCACCTTGGCAACTCTGAAGTTGATGACGACGGAGATTATCACTACGAGTAAACGATTTACCACAGTCACAGGAATACATTTTCTCGATGTGTTCTCAGCACAAAACTCTATGAGATACTGATTTAACAATCATTCCCACCTCCTTTAAATATAATTTCAATGAGTGGGGAAGAGGATGAACAAATTCTATCCGCTTCGACTACTCATGCAACGTCACAGAGCCCCCACCATGCACACTTCTAATCCAACTCGCTATCGATACATACAAGATGAAGAGTGAACAGTAGTCGCTACATAACTGCATCGTGTGGATGTGTGACGTCAGCGGACCATTCCCACTATAGCGATAGTCGAGCGAGGGTTGCTTCTGATACGTATGACTGGATCGTGTTCGGATGCGCTCCTCACAGTTGGATGACGTCACACACGCTTCCTCCCACCACCACTGTAAGGTATACACTGGCGGAGAGAAATCAGAGTTCACATATCTGACTGGATCTCCGTGGTGTGCGGACGTGTGCCTTCTCTAGATTTTCATGTGTTGGTACACATGCACAGTAACAAGTGTACATACACATGAAGGTAACAGTAGTCATGGAGGTAAAAAAAAATATAAGTACTTGGAAAAAGTACTTGTCCGTATATATTATAAGCGTCGAGCGTGGGCTACTTCAGATGCACTCCTCATAGTCGGATGACGTCACACACGCTTACTACCACCACCACTACAAGGTTAGTATCGGAGAGGAATCAGAGTTCACATATCTGACTGGATCTCCGTGGTGTGTGGACGTGTGCCTTCTCTAGATTTTCATGTGTTAGTACATAATATGAAAGTCATACATAGTAGCAAGTGTTCACATAAATGTTTTTAGTCTTGGAGGTAAAAAAAAAAATATATAAGTACTTGGAAAAAGTACTTGTCCGTGTATGAAAAAAAATCTCTGTCACCCAAATGTCATCTCAAGGTCAAACAAAAACCTTGAACACCTCATCAAAACCTACATCAAGGTCAAAAATTACAAAATTTAAAAATCGTTTCAAGGACATCCCAAGGTCATAGACCCACACAGGCACCTATGCACCAAGGTCATCCCTGAAGATCACCCTAAGGTCACTGATGACGTCATAGTAGTGGGGGGAGGCCCAGAACCGGCTCAAATCTCTTACTAGTGTCCACTAGTGCATACAATTTTGTATGTATTACGTGCGTAAAATGCGTTTATGGCGTTTATGGCCTTCGGCGTGTAAACATTATCCACGCCGCTGGCCATAAACGCCTACTTTACGCCCTTGATACATAAATAACTATTATGGCACTCATCTGTCATTCTACTTCAACGTGCTGTCATCATGACATTGTTCGTATTAGTTCCTGTTTCAATTCGAATCGACAGTAATAATTAATTATTTAAGTCTTCCTACACCTAGTGCCGCACCTTAATAAATCATATTTTTTTTTTGCATGAACATATAAAAAAGTTATATGCAACTCGTGCAAAAATTGTATATTGCACTCGACGTGTTGTCCAACTCGGCCTAACGGCCTCATCGAGTGCAATGAACACTTACTTTTTGCACTTGTTGCATAAGTAACTATTAGGATTTTCTTTCTGACACTTACTTTTTGCACTTGTTGCATAAGTAACTATTAGGATTTTCTTTCTGACACTACGCCGAACGGATTAATCATGCGCTCTTCATTTTTAAAGTACGTATGATGTCACTTGAGGATTTTGAATATAATGTACATTTTATCTTATTCGAAAGTCACCAACCCTGTGTTGAAAATATTAATTAATCGCAATATTGTATAAAACTAACGAGAATTATGGAATGGAATAAGCATACACGCTAGACAAGGAACTTAATGATTCAAACGAAAATTCCTTCCACAATGGGAACTTTTGTGCGTTTATGTGAACGCTTATATCAAATTGTGCAAATATATTGAATATAAAATAACAAGGTTCTCCTACAATCTGCCAAAAGAGATAATTAATGAATATACACTGTAGATTCCCCAACAAAAGAGGCTTATATCGATAATATCATTCACTATATAAAACTCCCAATTTTTGCGATATGAGGACCAATCAAAACTGTCGGTGTACCATGAGAGTAGTACATAGTTTCTTCCTTTTGAGCAGGTATGACTACGTCGTCATGGGCGATCACGAATCCAAACAATAATGGAGAACATTTTTGGTATGAGATTACCGCAGTCTGATTATAGGTATTATATACTATTTCTTTTCGCAATCGATATATCTCACCTAGAGTTTTTTCCTGAAATTGAGCTTTGGAAATTTGCCGAAGAAGCCGCTGACCGTATCAACAATATCGCCAGCGATTTTCTAAATTATACACCATTACACAGTCGAAACATATATAACTAGTATGGTTTTGTTAGTAGATAGTATAGTTCTATAACTAACTTTTTAATTTTACAGGATCAATTTCAATTTTAGGCTTGTTTGAGATGTACGTACGTCATCCCTACTAGGGTGACATTTTCAGAAGGATTTATAAATTCTTTGGAATGGACCATACCTGGTAAGTTATGCCAGGAATCTGATGTTCTTCTTGCAGACCAGGTATTCAACGTTTGGTTGGAGATATGCTGAGTGCAGGTTTTGATAATACCATTTTTGGGTCTCTCTTTCAGAAAAGAGTTTATTGCCCATCATGCCTGAGTCGCCAGGAATCTAGATTATAGATAGATTATTGAATATATCTATTGAGGAGGCCCTTTACTGACAGTTCCATACTAATCTGAACCCTAATCGGCTTGAGCCAAGTGCTTCTGGAGCGTGAATGTCTACCTGCAATAAGGTCGTGTACAACTGAGGCAGGTTGAATTTTCTGTAGGTACAACAATTTCACCTGAGACCGTTTTTGAATCGTCTGTGAGCCAAAAGTTGTTTGTAGTTTCTAATTGTGTAGGATTCAGTAATTTCAATATGGAATAAGGATGGTATGAGGCGGGTCATGGTTGACTGTTGGAGGCATTATATCGGAAGCCATTTCCAATACGCTGTGTCTTTCGTTGACATACAGTCTGCTTTCCTTCTCATGAGTCTGTTGGGTGTAACTAGCAAAATGTACTATTCCATATGAACTTCACCTAGCTCTCCAGAATAATATGGAGTGGAAATTAGTCTAAAGGAATATCCATAGCTGCTGACGGTTTGTTGCTAATTGTTTGACAAAAAAAATATTCAAAATAAATTTTACCGTTAACCAGCTGTTGTTCCCCTACGAAAGATGATCATCAGAAATCTAAACTTGTGCGAGCCAAGGATTAACTGGGTCTCACATTTTAATGTGCGATTCCTAGCACTTTCTCAGGCCATCATAAAAATAAACCGAAATAGTTGTGCTTCGAACCAAAGACCTGCACACAGAATGATTGAAAAGCATTGATTCTAACAAATGGAATAGCCTCACTACTTTTTTTTTTTTTTTTTTCAGTGGGGTGGAAATCCTCATGGACTCTGATCGCTCGGTGTCCATCGCGTATCAGTAGTGTCAGACTCTTACTGACTAAAACCACCCCAGGTGTGCTGCACTTGCCAAGCCGTTAGGCCATAAAGCTGCACCTACATCCCATTCCAACGTCCACGTCACGATATCCCTCGCTCCTCCGTCCCGCCACACCCCCCCACCACCGTTGGGTCGTGACCCACCGAATACCGGGCGGGCAATCAGCGGGGAAGATCCTTCCTTCTTTATTCCGCTCATCCTCCACATTCAAACAGCGCCCTCCCTGGTCGGCAGTCTTATTCTATCCGAGCGCCTGCTCTCCCGATTTACTTTCGTCGCTCGTTTATTTCGAAGCCAGGCCACTATTACCGTCGCATTGACACTATGTTGGTTCTCATACTTCTTCATCCTCGACCACAGCCCCCGCCCATTCATTCAATATCCTTACCCATTCATCCTTCACACCATTCGTATCCCTTAGCTGTAACGTTCCAAGTCTATCCTCCTCTTCCTCGATCCTCCTTCTCCATTCTACCCTTTCTCTCCGCATGCAATCGTTCCTGATGTGCTCCGCCGTGTCAGTCCCGCCAGTTCCACACTGGCATGGGGTCTCTTGTGCAATTCCGAACCTTGCCAGGTAACCCCGAAAGTTCCCATGCCCTGTGACCAGTTGCACTGCCTTCCTTGCTAATGGTATACACCCCATCCCTACCCTGTTGCACATACCATGTACGCTTCTGCCGGTCCTGCCGCTGTCCCATTCACCCTGCCATTTTTCCATCACCATTCTCCTAATCCTTTCCCTCTCCTCCATTCTGCTATGTCCCAAGTCTATTTGCCATGTGATCTCTTGCAGTTCCGCACCTCTTCTACTCTCTTCATCTGCTCTTCTGTTACCCTCATTCTCCCTAACATGCCCTTTCCTCCACTCAATTTCCGTCACCAATCCCGCTACCCTTCTGTTTTCAAGCATTCTCCTAATACGAGCTGCCCTTTTGCTCTTCGATCTCGCATTCCTAATGGTCTCCACTGCTCCAGGCGAGTCACTTATTATTCTTATGTCCATCTCTCCACCCATCAGTACCCCTTTACCTATAGCCACCATTTCGGCTTCCTGTACGCTTCCCAGCTCACTGATTCTTTCCCGACCCATTCTCCACTCGCTCCCCTCCTTATGCGCCCATCCTATACCCACTCGTCCATCCTCTCTCTTAACCGCGTCCACAAATACCTCTTTTAGCCCTTCTCGGTTCTCCAGAATTGTTCCGATCATCCATGGGTATATTCTGTCGCACCCGTTTATCCGTCCTCTTACTTTTTCTTTTCCGTGCGCCTTCCATTCTTCATACCTCGTTGCTGCCTCTATGTATAGAGGCGCCATCCCAGTCAGCACGCATAACGCAGCTGACGGCGCCGTTCTATATGCCCCGCTGGCCGATAGCGTAAACGGTCTCTGTATCGCCCCCAATTGTCTGATCACCCTAGAGTCCTTCGCTCTTGCTCCCCACACTTGGACGCCATACATCACCGCCGGCTTAACCACTCTTTCGAAAATCAGTCTGACACATCCTCTCCTTAGCCTTACGTCACGGCCCGTCCATCTTCTTAGTTTTCCTGCAACTATAGCCGTTCTCCTTCTTACCTCCTTAAGATGATCAATGTACAGTAGGCCCTTGTCTACTATCATGCCCAAGTATGTGATGTTACCGCCGCACTCAATCCGTTGCTCTCTCACCCTAACCACCGGTTCCTTGTCCAGTTTCCTGGCCGGGACAAACATGCATTCGGTCTTGTTTTCGTTATACCTCAGCCACATTTCATCCTCCCATTCTTGACATTCTTTCCACACCTCCTTCCACATCCTTTCTATTTTCTTTACCGACGGGCCAACCACCACTATCAGTTGGTCGTCGGCGTAGGCCTGGGCCCACACCTTCGTCCCACTACTTACTCTGTGCGCCACTGGCACCCCTTCATTTATCCTGTCATATTCCTTTTCGTTTACTGCCCTCATCCTCTCGAACCACGCTTCCATGACAATAAGCCATAGCGTGGGTCCCAGGCTGGATCCCTGCGGGCACCCCCTGTCTACGATTACTTCCACGCCTCCACTCTTGACTCTTCTTTCGCCTACAAATTCCATGCACAACTTGCCAATGTTCTCCGGTAGCCCCATCTTCCTCATATTCCATCCTATCGCAGGTCCCCATGCCGTGTTGAAAGCGTTCGACAAATCCAGCGCCATCACCATGCTATGCATACCCTCGTTCTTACTTCTCTTTATTCTCTCCACCATATTCTCAACAGCAGTCGATGTGTCCAATCCCGCCCTGAAGCCAAATTGGCAGGGCGAGAACTTCTGTCCTCTTTCACACCACACCTGTACTCTTCCGCTGAGAAGCCGGTCGAAAGTTCGCCCTAACGCGGTCAGCAAGCTGATCGGCCTTAGGCTACTATCCTTCTTAGGAATCCACACAACCTTCATCACCTTCCATACTGCAGGGAAATACCTCAGCCTAAGGCATGCGTTGAGTATATCCGTAAGATCTTCGCTTATTAGGTTCGCCACGTGTTTCATCACCTCATTAGGTATGCCGTCTGTTCCCGTCGCTTTGTTGTCTTTTAATCCTTCCATTACCTCTTGTACCTCCCTCACCGTGAAGTTGGGCTGCTCCGGTCCCCATCCTTCATCTCCGTCCTCCCTAATGCAGCGTCTACCCATGGTGTCTTTTCCCCTGTCATCGTTCGGGAAGTACTTGTCCAGCAGGTATCTGCTGGTTTCGTGCTTCCCCTCGGTGTATGTGCCATCCTCCCTCTTAGCCGTGCCCGGTATTTCCTCTGCCCTTTCTTTCCTCAGGAGCCCAAACACTCTGTTCCACGGTTTCTCCGATTGCAACCTCTCGACCCTTTCTTTCAGCCACTCGATTCTTGCCCTTGCAATCCCCCTCTTGTACTCATTCCTCTCTCTCCTAAATATACCCTGTTTTCTGATTCTTTCATCCTCTATTCTTTCTTCCTGGTACTCCCTCCTGAGTTTCCTCACTCTTCTTCTCATCCTACCCAACTCATCATTCCACCATTCTCTCTCCTCTTGCTCCTCTTTTGTACTCCTGGGTATTGCCTTGCGACACGCCCGAACAATCAAGGACTGGAGTTTCCCCGCTTCTGCTTCTACCTCCTCACTGCTATCTATTTTCCCCATATCATATGTCGAGAGTATCTCCTCCACCACGGCCCAATTTGTCCTTCCCACATTCAAAAATGTCCTTTTTCGCGTTGTCGGCTCTCCGGCTATTAGGAAACGTATCACTCGATGATCGCTCAGTGACTCATCCTCGCTTACCTCCCAGTCTCTCACCCAGCTCTTGCTGCAAATGGTTAGGTCAATCCAGCTCTCGCCTCTTCCACTAGAGAACGTCGCCAGGCTGTTCGCATCATCCTCAATCTGATAACCCTTCTCCACTATCCAGTCCAGTATATCCTCTCCTCTTTCATCCGTCACCATTCCTCCCCATGCGACATGCTTGGCGTTGAAGTCCCCTAGGATGATCTTCCCGCCTGCCCATTTATCAAAATTCCTTCTCACCTTTTTCCATTCATCATTCCTCCTCCTTCCAGGTTCCTCATACACATTCATTATCTTGACATCCTGCCCATCTTGCATCCTTAATATCACTCCGACCCCATTTATGCTCCTCACTGCCATGAGGGCAGAGCTGTCTATCTTTGTCCTTATCCATGTTCTGACCTTGGTACCTTTACCCCCGTCATGTTTATGCCACCCTTCCCAGTTCCCCTCTCTCTGCCACGGTTCCTGTAAACATACTATATCCGCCCCTTTTTCCTCTGCCATACCTCTTATGAGGTGTGTGGCCTCCCTGCCCCGTCCTGCGTTGAATTGCAGGACTTTAATACTCTGTCCGCCTTCTGCTAAGCTCTACCCTCCTCATATATACCGGGCATTTCGGGTCTATCGCCGGATGTCTTCTTTCACTTACCCCCGCCCTTTTGCAGTTTATGCAGTCAAGTGGCCGGATACCCAAGCACTCCTTGCCTTCGTGTCTACCTCCACATTTATTACATACCGCCGTCTCCGTGCAGTGTTTAGCAGTATGTCCATAATGGCAGCATTTGTAGCATACTGCTACACTCGCATGTTCTTCCACAAATATTCTCGTTAAATCAATAAATATAACTCCCACAGTCATCATCTTCCTAAACAGTTTCGCTCCTACTTCCACCACTATGTTCTCCTTCCAACTATTCGTCCTACATTCTCTCCTGCTTCTCACAATCATCCCCTCCCAGTCCTCATCATTCGTCTCATTATTCAAATCCAAGTTTTGTTCCCTTATCAGCCTCGGTAGCTCTTCATCCTTATATCCCTTTTCCACCCCTGTAAGAAGTAGCGACGGTTTCCTTCCCTTAATTTCCTCAACTCTCACCCTGTCATCATTTTCTATCGCCCTTTTCACTCTCTCCCTTTCTTCCACGCCCTTACTTTCCAAATATAGCGTACCTCCCTTCACTCTCGTCAGGCCCAGCACGTCATCCGCACATCCTTCCTTCTCCAGACATTCCTTGATGATCCTAGCGGCCGTCCTCTTCGCTTCCTCGGTCACACCCTCTACCTTGATTTCTTGTATCCGCGTTGGCGTTGTCCATCCTTCACTTGGTTTTGGCCTCTCTCCTCGCATGGGTATGCTGGTCATATTAGCGTAGGTTCTAGGTCCATTGTCGCCCCTTCCCCTCCTTTTTCTACGCCTAGTCTGCTGGAACTGTCCTCCCTGTTCAGAGTCAGTTTCCATCTCCGTATCGAAACCCTCCTCGTTAGCCGTCGACACTGGTGCCTCCATTTCCTTTCTTCCTTCCCTCACTCGGCTCCCAGTCGACTCGCCCCCTCTTCTAATTACCTCCGCTTCCTTTCTGTTAGTAATCATTGCCCTACCCATGTCTTCGATGGTAACATTCATTCTTCTAGTTTCCTCAACCAACCCCTCGATCACTACTTTCATCCCATCCATCTCGTTTAGTTTGTCCTCACATTCCTCTACTCTTCTTTCCATCACTCTCATTTTAACTCCATCACCTTTCATCCTTCCAACTTCCAACATAATGTATCCAATCCCTAGTGCCATTTCCTGCAATTTCTGAGCAACGATCGTCTGTTCATCTTTATTGAACTGAATTTTACCGCCCGCGTATCTAGTGGTGGCCTGCCTCACGGCGTTCATGCACTCCTTGATCCTCTCCCATCTCGAGCTAATTATGTCCTCTTCTGCTTCTTGTTGTTCGCCTCCTTGTCCTCCGTTATCCTCTTCCTCACTGAATTCCAGATCCCGTTCTCCCTCTTTCCCAGTTCCCTCCCCTTCGTCATGCATGGTAGATGATAGCTGGTTTGCTACTATCTCTTGCAGCTTTTCCACCGACTTGTTCATGATGTCAGTCATAGCGTTCTGCATTGCTCCGGCTGCCTGATTTACGAGTTCTCCCAGTACCTTTTCTGTTCGTTGCATCTTGTCCCTTTCTCTCTCCGCCTCTGGTGATTTCAGCTCCCCGGCTTTCGGGAACCTACCGTGCTCCCGGTAGAATTCGTCGATCCGTACTTCCGACCTTGTTCGCTTCCTCGTACTTGCACCGTGATACATAGCACCATGATCCATTTTAAAATTTTTATTACTTTGTTCCATATTTCATCCCACGAGTAGCTAGGGAAATAAAAGTTCACCCCCGCAGAGCCCCGCATACAGGGGTGAGGGCGGGTTTTCTGTAGGATGTTGCCCATGTATCCCACAGGTATCGTTATAAGCACTGTGACCCCAGTGCCATTCATGCCGTAGACACGATGACTCACGCCGTAGCATTGGGGATTTATTATCGAGGTTTACTCCTCACTACTGAAAGACATTGGAGTTGAACCTTCGAGTTTCTTCTTCCTGCTGAAGAGTACTATTACAGTCTTTCTGGAGTTGACATACATCTGTTTCCCCCTATAGCACCAACTGTATACATCTTTCAACGCTTTTTAAATGCTATTGGAATATACTTTTCCTGACATTGCCGTTGCCAAGAGGTCAATGTCATCAGCATAGGCTTGCGGCTCCGTTCCTCTTCCCCCAAAGACATGATCTAGATTGTCCATCAGTAGTAACCCGCCTTGTGGTACGTCCTCAGGGACCTTACCAAAGATCACAGTCGTGTAGAGATGTAGTTGTTATTCTGCTTATTAGCATGGCGTAATTTCAGCCAGTAATGGTTGGTTCTGTACCTGTTAAGGCCGGTGCAGATACCACGTAGGGTTTTTGAAGCACGGACGGTTTAAACGCCTTTTACTCATGTTTCTATCACAAGAGCGTATTGTATTTGGTTCTGTAGTAATTCTGTCCGGTAATTCTCTATCAGAGTTTTTCAAAAAATCTCGATTTATTGTTATGTATCTAAATCGGCTTTAAAACTAGTGAAAAGTACATCGGGATCATTTGAAATACTCAAATAGCATTACTGCAGCACTGACTAAATTATTACAGAACCAAATAAAATATGTTCTTGTGATAGAAACGTGAGTAGAAGACGTTAAAACCCTCCGTTCTTGAGAAACCCTGCATGGACACATAAGTATCTGAATCGGCCTCCACAGCCGAAGCTGATCCAATAGAAAACATAATTATCGAATGCTCTATTGAAATCGAGAAATATAGCCACAGCCACATTCTTTTTGTCAAGGGACTATATGTGATTCTAAATCTGTTCATTTACCGGTTTGATAGATTACTGGTAGTATTTTAGGTGGGATATGTAGAGCCCCCCACCTGATATATCCATCTAGTACCCTCCTGAGTTATATCGAAAGGAAAGATGTTGGGCTAATTGGTCTGACAGACTTGGGATTGGTAAAAGTAATTCCAATCCGTTTTGGATCTGAGCTTGAAAGATACCATTCCTTGAGAGAGATTTGTAGGGTTGAAAACTGCCTACATGTTATTATTTCCTTGGTAGCATAGTTTCAGCAGTTACATGTATGAATAATGTTCCGAGTCGAATTTAATTGAGTTGAATTGACTGTGCCATGAATGGAGGTGAACAATTTTGTTGCTTCATGCAACCACACTTGCGCTACTCACTCTACTTTATATTCCATCGGATATCTCCACCAATCAGAAATAATTTATTATTCCAATTTCCATGGTAACAAATTCCATTTTGCTATATAATACACATAATGCGAAGTGAAATTCTGATGTTCATCAATAATTATTCGAAAATGGGTAGATTCAGAGCTTTATATACCTGAATAGCTGAATTGTTTTTGCTCTACTCAAAAACGATAATAAAACACCATTGATATCCATACCAATTTTTCTGCAAATGTCTGAAAATATAATCCTCCCGCTTCGCGGTCGATATTATTTCAATTACCAAACTGACATTCAGCCCTATGCTCTATCACTTATTCCGTTAAAAATAACGTCACCGATATTCGACATTTCCGTTATTTGGCTATTGCTTGGTAATAGCAAAATAACGGAAATGGCGAATAACGGTGACGTTATTTTTAACGGAAGTGATACAGCATAGAGCTGATTATTTGTGAAAGTTAGTGATCTGTAACCCTATAATTGTTTAACTGCTCTTGTTTCATTACAGATGATTTTCGTTGATATTTATTTTATTATATCAAAAATCTGACAGTCGACTTTTTAAACATACGCTCTGAACGTATTTTTCCTTCATTGATAATATAGGTTTTCTGCTGCCAACAATGATCTCATACATGCTTCGAATAATAATAATACTCTGTTATGAATACTCGTGGAGGGTAACCAAAGGTATAGCCTGAGTAGGTGGGGGCTATTATTATTATTTGCCGTGCCATGACGCAATATTATGGCTTTATTTGCATCAGTCTGTTTATTTGGTAGTTAAGCGCCATAACCCATGTACGAGCACAAACAACTCGAAATGAAAAAAAAAATTATCAATCGTGACTGGAAGGAGAACAAACATTAATTTTGGCACGTACTCGCTCACCTCGAATTACGTCTTCATTCCTTGATACTTATATAAGTATTATCAATTTGACGGCGATGATAAGAAACATAAAGAACCATAACTGATTAAATGCCAACAGCTCCGCAAACTGAAGGCATATTACCATATTTTGTAACAGAATGGCCAATATAGTGAATCCGACAGGTAAAATGTTCAGAGATTAAAGTAACTTTGGATCCAACTATGAATCCCTAAAGTTCTTAACTAGTATCAACTCCACCTCAACGAAATATCTTATCATTGTTGAAACCCAAAATTATGTTTGTTTCTAAACTCAGACTGTTGATCTAGTTTCGTATTACCATCCATTCGTAATTCGTATATCCGTTGTATACACTAATATGTAGAGAGATCCTAGGGGAAAACTAACTAGCACCGCAAAAACTTTGGTTTGAGTTTTGAATCATAGAAGATATGCATGTATTTAGCGATGAGAATAAACAATATTATTCACAAAAGCGTGAATAGGTCTGAGTTGCCAGCAAAGGTTTGTTCATGTATCACAATTTACAGAACTTTGTCAATATTCGGTTCAATTATTTAGAGAGCAAACTTCTGACATTATAACAGCTTTATTAATTATTTCAGGAATGGACAAAACCCATCTTTTATAATAATATATTGATTCACTCAACATTAGGAAACAGTTCATTTCAAAACATGTTGATATGAGGGCGTACAGTGAATAAACTCATACATCTTACGAAGCAGAAGAGTCTGCCTGTTTGTAAGGAACGAGCAGTAAAACAGTTCAATGAAAATATCATACTGACACTTAACAAGAATGCAGCATACTTAATTATAAAATTTGGATTATAATAGTAGGTATAAAATATAAATATAAAATAAAATGTTCAAAACATTTAGGAATAATAATAATACATATAGCACTTGAAAACACTCAAAAAAGCATCACATACAGATTCACACTGTAATGTAAACCGATGGGTGTCATGTGCCGCGGTATTGAGAGAATATGATAAATATCCTGCCGAATTTGAGTACATAATATTGTGAATGACACTGTATAATAAAATTCCATTCAAAATTATTATATGGTAAGAATATCTCAGTAACATTATTTACTCATTTACATAGTATCCGTGAATTGTAAGAAATTTATTTAACAAGAACATGGTAATATAGATTAATGTATACAGGGAATTCCAAATTAAGTCGGCACCATTGCCAACTCCGTTATTATTGATGCTACGAATTCGGTTAAATGGACAAACTAGTAGCATTCTTAATGGACTTTTCGATGCCAAAAATAAAAAAGAATAATAGTCTTGTTTTCAGAATATTTCATAAAATGATATTTCTTTCAATAGAATACCCTATATTTTTTCATGCATTTGGATTCGTAATAACATTCTCAACAACAAAGCTCATATCACATTTTTCCTAAAGTGGAAAATGAGCGACTTATGTGGAAATATTTATTTCTTTCACTAGTACAAAAAATTTCTTTGTTTTGGCTAATAAAACCTCATGATTGTCCAAACACCCAATTTTGGTACTTATACGAATGACAATATTTTGTTACTAATAGCAAAATAAGACAGTTGAAAGAAAAAATTGCGCAGGGATGTGAACTCGTGAAACCCGTAATCATCATGTCGCACCACTCAACTGACACTACTGAGCTATTTGGTATCAATGTACAAAACGATAATTTCCATCTTAAAGCCATTCCGCTTGCCGCATTTATTTTGTGAATCAAAATATGACTGACTTTGACGCCATATTTGTACGGAACAGAAGATACTGGAGGGTCATATGATTGTGGTTGAAAAAAAATGTGTTTGATTCGATAAAACATAATTTTATTATGAGCAATCATGTGGCATTGAAACTTTGTTTAAATACAATTTGTCAAATATTCTCAAGTATATCATGACAATGTCATAAATTATTGTAACTGTCAACTACTGTTCGTTTTCCCATCAAGAAAAATGTGATATGTTAGAAACCTACTTGGATTGCCAGAAAAATAGCGTAAGAGCACTCCAATACTACAGCAGTTCGTTCCCCGATCGTGAATTACTTAAACGTTTTTGAGAAGAGGAGAACTAAAAAACATTTTGTGATATCTGAAGATACAGAAATTGAAGTTTTATCCTACTTTGAGTTATATCCAAATGATTCCATCAGAGATTTATCTAGAGAAATAGCTGTTCCACTGTGTGGTATTCAACGAATTCTGAAGAAACATAAGATTTCTCCTTATAAGTTGACCAGTGCAAACACTAGAACCTGGTGATCCTGAGAGACGATTGGGGTTTTGTTGGTGATTTATGAATAAATGCAGGCAAGATCCAAACTTCTATAGAAATATTATATGGAGCGATGGGGTATATTTTTCAAATCGTGGGATGTATAATAGAAAGAATTTTCATTATTGGAGTAGACATAATCCATTTCTACTCCATTCCCACAATCCGCAAAGACGATTCAGTATTAATGTTTGGTGTGGTCTATTTAGAGAGGGAATTATTGGTCCATTTTTCTACCATGGTTCTTTGAACGGACCCCATCACATTTATTTACAAGAGTGTTGGAAGAATTCTTCGATGATCTTGATCTGGAGGCTCGTCAGATGATCTATTTTCAGCAGGATGGAGCACCAGCACATGTCAAAGGCTTAAAAAGAATTTTGGAAACAGATGAATTGCTACAAATGGTCCTGTTAAGTGGCCCCCTCGTTCACCAGACATGACACCTCTAGATTTTTATTTTTGGGGATTTCTGAAAAATGAGGTGTTCAAAATGAATCATAATTATGTAGATGAACTGATAAATTATATTGAAACTATAATTAACAGAATTGATGGACGAACTGTGTTGAATGCCACACGTAGTGTCAATAGAAGTGCCCAAATATGTGTTCAACAAGAAGGCGGTGTTTTTGAAAATTTACTCGATATTTTATAACGCTTTATCAAATCCGTTTTTTATAAATGTTTCATATTGATAAAACTCACCTTTACAAAAAAAAGTCAAATGAGATTTATTGTTGAGAATGTTATTACGAATCGAAATGCATGAAAAAATATAGGGTGTTCAATTCAAATCCGTTTGTTATAAATGTTTCCTATTGATAAAACTCACCTTTACAAAAAAAACTCAAATGAGATTTATTGTTGAGAATATTATTTTATGAAATATTCTGAAAACGCGACTGTCAATTTTTGTTTGTTTTCGGCATCGCGAACGCCATTAAAAATGCTATTAGCTTGCCCATTTAACCGAATTCGTAGCATCAATAATAACGGAGTTGGCAATGGTGCCGAATTAATTTGGAACACTCTGTATATAACATGGTGGGTATGTAATGTAAGGCACTGATAGATGAGGGTTGATATTGATTGGCAACTCTTGAAATTTTTACTGAATAAGTGTGAAAGCTAATTGTCTTTTAGTTTTTTTGTTATTTCGAGGTGAGATTCGGGCATGACATTTAAGTTGTTTCTTGAAATGTTTAAATAATGTTTGTTTCAGATCTGAGATATTCTGGTAGGGTGTTGTAGAGTTTTGGTCCTAAATAACTATAATTTCGTTGACCAACGGATTTGTGCATAAGTGGTACCACAATCTGTTTATTATGACGGGTATTATGATTATGGCAGGATATAAGCAATTCTCCCCTGTGTTTGTGTGCGTATCGGATTCGTTGTAGAGGTCACTCGAGTAGTCATATCTATTTTGGAGAATACATATGAGGAATCGCATTTGGATAACTTCAAGCGAATGAAGATGAATTTTCGACAACCCACCCCAGACTCCACTTTATAAGATTCTCTTAATATAATATCCTTTAATTCTGCGGTTTTCTCTGCGACTTCTTTGCTGATATGGAGAGTTAGTTCTTCAGTTTGTTTTTTGTTCTCCTCGATGATAAGTTTACGTAATCGTATTTCAGTATCGTATCTTCAGCCATTATATTTTTATTAAATCGAATTTCCCTTTTATATAGAGCGCCCTTACTATTCCTTTGGTTTGAACCTTTATCTTTGACTAAGTTTTTGTGGAATAATTGCGGTGCAGATAATTTATTTTGGTTTTTATCGGTATTCAATGTTTAGGTGTGGCATTCGAAATAGACATCAATGCAGATGTAAAAAAATCATATATTTATGCATGCCTATGGGTCTGTATTTTGGTATGCAAGTATTCGTGAGTCTACAAAATAATAATAAAAAAAATGAATTCATGTTTTACCACATTGTAGTTAAGTACAACAAAACTCACCAATCGCCAACTCTGTACCATCGAAAGAACTACGAACCAGTTCACTAACGAAACCCCCATGCAAAACCTCAAGTTTCTTTGAACAGACATCTCATCATTGAATGAAACTTAATTCAGTTTTCTGACTATTTCGTTATCATACACTATGTACATTTCAGCTACTGTATTTTCGGTTGAATTCTGAAGTTACTGAAATATAATCCTGGTTTCGCCAGTGTTTATAAATATTCCAAAGCATTCGACCAGAAGGGCTAGTTTCTAGACGAAATGTGTTATATTATTCATAAAGATCTGGTGCATGGCTGAATATCATATTTATCTCGTTGAGATATTTCAGACATATTTCCCTTGTGATTTCAGATGAGAGTTCTTCACTGAGGAAATATAAGTAATGTGAACCCAGAGAATTGCTTCTATAAGAACACTTTTGAATATTTCATTAGACTTCATTTGCGAAATACGAATAAATTCTGCAAATTCCTACTCTTATATGGAATGGATATACAGTGCTGTTATGAAGTTGGAACACCGAGGTTGAAGTCCTCGCAATTAATAGTCATAGTCTGGCTAATTACTTTGTTTTTGCACAGCAGGAAAGATGAAAATTAGGACTGAAATAAAAAAAGTGGAACAACAGAAATTTGTAGAATGGATCTCATGGTGTCCGGTCAAGTACGTTAGACCGCTACGCTATTGATTCTATTTTAAAAACCATCGACTGACATTGCACATCCAGTTGAAATTTCTTGGTGTGGAAGCTGCTATCAATCACAATCAGACTGATTGGCCTAAAATGTGTAAACTGTGGTGTGTTATCGCTAGTAGTCTTACAGAAACTCAAAATATTGTGTAAATTGAAGAAGTTAATGTGGAGAGATGTAGAAGATATAATTAAATTGAACGTTGAAAGCGACAAAGATGAAGATGCAAATGACTCGAGCATAGTCCTCAAAGAACTATTGAAACATAAGGACCTCATTATCGATAACCGAAACAATGCTATAAATGTATTTTGAGAACGAATAGTACCCATTATTGAAAGATGTTATATCCTTACAAAGCCAATATTCTGAACCAGATCTCTTAGCGACATCTGGAAGACAAATTTCGAACACATATAATGAACAAACAGAAACCGCACCCACAAGAAATAACTCGAGACCCACAAGTTTGCAAAAACCAGTGTCCTTGCTAACCGACACAGAAAATAAAATCATTGGTAGTTGTGCTACTGTCACGAGTCTATCGAAATCTAGCAAATTGAGAGATACGGCTAGTCGTTCATGCATAGTCAGTACACAAGATGTCGCTAGTTCTGTGTTGGAAATTAGGACTGAAAATAAAATTGAAGAAGTTATAAATTTAGGCAGAAGTCGGGATGATTTTACTTAAGTCAAAAACCGAAGAACTCGACGGCCCAATAAACCTATTACTGGATAATTATTATCAATACCAAATGGATCAAATCTGAAATATGCTCTCAAAATGGTATGTCTGCACGTCTATAAAATGCACCCGGACACAACCCCGAAGAACCTCCACAGCATCCTACTGGGGCTTCGCGAGATGAAGAAATTATTCTTGGTCTTGTCTTGATCTTGATACAAGACCAAAATCAAGACTTAATAAATCTTACCAAGGCCAAGACTTGACTATCGAAACCAAGATCAAGACTCTCCCCCAAGAGTTTTAGTTTTGGTCTTGGTCTCGAAAGAAAAAAAGTGTGGTAGATTACTATGTGTAATGAAAAATGGTTGAAGTCACATACGGAGTACCCCAAGATTCAGTCCTGGATCCAGTACTATTCATCAGATAAATTAATGATCTCTGTCACTACAAAAAAAATGTGCTGTTCGCAGGTGATATCACCTTGATCAATTCTGATGAGGCTATTAAAAGTCTATTTCGATTGACAGAAGTAAATGTTCAGAAAGCTATCGATTGGTTTACGGCAAACAAACTGTCTCAACATTGACAAACATCAACAAATCAAAACATCTCTACTGGTAATGGTGTGGAACTTCTTGGTATCATAAATCGATGATGATACTTCGGGTTCGACGCATGAATGCAGAGCTCCCTTGGATAGTGGTCCGCAATCAAATTTCATCTCATCCCGTTTTGTCTCTAAATTAGATCTTCCCAAAAGGCTGATTGACATTTCTGTGATAGGGATTGCTCAAACTTCCTCTAATATAAACTATCAGTGTAACGTGTTCATTAGGTCATTTCACTCTTTATTTTAGGTATTCCCAACTTGTAAAATCGTCAATTCCATATGCAATCAGCTCCCAGGATGTCGAATGTCATTGCGCATTCCTGATAATTTTCAGCTATCGGATAAAAATTTCAATGTTACCTCAGATATAAACCTACTGATAGGGGCCAGCCTTTTCTATAACTGCCTCTGCATGGGGCACATCAATTTGGCCCCACAAAAACCCCTACTTCTGAAGACAAAGTTTGGGTTGATTATCTCAGATCTTCTTCTCCAGAATCCATTCTGGAACTTTTCGCACAATACTATGTGTGATGAACCGTCACGATTCTGAGAAATAGAAGAGTTTCACACTACTCGATTTCATCCCAAGGAGAATGAGTATTATTATGAAGAGCACTCCAAATCTAAGAGATTTCGTAGTTTCGATGCCTTTCAAAGATACAATTGAAAGGCTAGGGGAATCGGGAATAAAAGCCAAAAAGAGGTTTAATAGTCTCCAGCGTAAGTTTCAACATAATTCCTCCCTGAAATATAAGTAATGTGAACCCAGAGAATTGCTTCTATAAGAACTCTTTTGAATTTTTCATTCGACTTCATTTGCGAAATACGAATAAATTCTGCAAATTCCTACTCTTATATGGAATGGATATACAGTGCTGTTATAAAGTTGGTTTATTACTCAACGGCATCCAAATGTTCGGGCAAGTCGTTCAAAGTGATCTTATGTCGATCATTCTCCGATTCAGGCAACATTCTCACATAGTATCAGGTAACGTTCAAACCTACGATCAAGTAACACAACCTATATGATTAATACTCAAATAGAACTGAAGGTAACATCTTTTCATAATGTTTTCCCTCAAATCATGACATTATTGCCATGTCGCAATTTTTTAAGGACACGTCAGCTAGATTTTAATATCTGTCGGGAATATTCATGGCAACGAAAGCCCAAAAATACTGTCTTGGATGAAATATATAGAAATGAGAAGGCAATTGAAACGTTCATTGCAGCTTGTTGAGAGCAGGTTTAAACGATAGTATTTCCATCGCCCAACGGAGATTCTTCGTTGTCGATATAGTCTGGCAGTACGGCAATGCTGCATTTGAAAAATCAAATGTCAAATATGACAGAACAACAACAAAAAATCTCTGTTTGTTTTCGTCTTTGGCGTATTGGGGTGTTTTTTCGTGAATAAAGGGCAAATTCTGAGTTAAGTTGTGTTAAACTATCATTAGTTTTTATTATTAAGCAATGGTGAAGCATTGTGAAATGTGTTAAAGCTAGAAATCAAAACGTGTCATTCCGTAGGTATCGGTGTCGTAACTATCGGGAGAGGGAAACCGAAGTGGAAAAGAGTAAAATGAATGAATTATGAAAAAAACATGCATCGGCTCTTCTCAAAATCCTGTGAAGATTATTCCATCATAACTTCAGGTTCCCATTCCATATTGGGTGTCTATTATTTCTATTTTATTGAACCTCAATATTTCTGTTAACAGCGCACCACACTGCCGTTGGGGGAAGATGTTCCTTACACACAAATTTTAATGAGTTTGCGGCGAGTTACTCATCTAGGTAGTGTTATTTGATCGTAGGTCCAAACCCTTCTGATGTGTGCAAAGTCAAGCTCTGCGCCGCTGTAATCCTAAATAGACTAGCTACCAAAGTTCTCGTATCCATCTCTCTTAAATTCAGTAGAATATATCAATGATCGGATTGTATGATGGTTCGTGGATGGCTCAAAATTCTTCCCCATATTCTTGAAACATTCGTGGCCAACAGAGTTCCAGAAATTCAGTACAGTACGGATGTCTCTTGTTGGTCATGAAAGTACAGAAGAAAATCTTGCCGTTCTCATTTCCAGAGGTATTAATCCACAAAGTTTAAAATCATCTGAACTTTGATAGAACGATCCCAAATTCAAATTTTTCCACAAGTGAACTTCCGGAGATGAAACGAACTGTCCCTAAATTTGGTAGCCCTCTCCAGTTTTCCATCGGAACGATTTTCAACATTAAATGTATTCTTCCCATTCTTCCCATTCCTTTACATTTGTCCACAATGCATCAGTTTGTTTCAAATCTTCGGCAAGAAATTCCGGTCCTCTTTGAATTCCTCACTTCGTTATCTTATCAAATCTCCTCAAGCTGAATCAATACCAGTAGAACTTAATAACTCATTTAAAGGCAAAACTCTCCCTCGTAAGAGTAGACTGTGGTCCCTACATCATTTCATTGATGGAACGGGTATTCTCAGGATTGGTGTCATACATTCTCCATTTTAATTCGATAAGGAGCACCCTATAACTACTTCAGTAAATTATCGTTTTTCAAAATTACTATTCCATTACGAGCATAAAAGGCTTCTTTATGCTGGACTGCAGCAATTGCTTTACTCATTACGTGAAACTTATTGAACCATTCTTGGAAAAAATCTTGCAAAGAGAACTGTTAATGAGTGTTTCGTGTGCTTAATCCAAATCGATTGATAGTTCCTCTTATGGGATATTTCCTGAAGCAAGATCAATTCATTTCCTTCCATTCTTCAATTCAGTGGTGGATTTCGCCGGCCTCTTTACGTTGAGAGACAAACCCGGCCAAGGTATTGAAACCTACAAGGTTTATATTAGGTGTGTCATTGAAATCGTACCACCCTGAATATTTCAGCCCACGTGGAAAACTTAAAAATATGCAGAAACAAACCAACTGTATTTTCATAGGGGACTTTTTGTAGAATAGTTTTTATTCAAATTCCGTCAACCCTGAAGTGGTGGTGAAAACAACCTCTGAAATCTTAAATAGAAAGGAGTGTCGAGTGATACCTCATTTTGAAGACCGTTCAATTACCTATTCAAAAATATAACCCACTTTATATTTCTATCCAGTGCTACAGAAATCAGGTGGAAACTCTAAAAAGGTTTAAGTAACAGTGTTTTGCAATCAAACATAAACAAAATAACAAAAAAAACTAATTTGGCAAATGATCGGAATTTTTTCCATTATGTTGTAAACAGTAATGCAGTCTGCTTTCAAACTCTTCTCTAACACTCTTACTTTTCCGAAAAACTTCTACCTGAATTTCTCTACACGCAGATTTTATCTGTCTCTTCAAATCTTCTGAATCTCGAGGTTGTGTTTTGTAAACAACCGATTTCAGATGCCCCCATACGAAGAAACCTAGAGGCGCTAAGTCTGATGATCTTGGTGGTCATTCAATTGCTCCTCTTCGACCAATCCGTCTACCAGGAAATCTATTATTTAGCCACTGTCTTACTGGAAGAAAGTAGTGTGGTGCAGCTCCGTCTTTCTGAGAGTAAAAACGATTGTCTTCCAATTCCTTATTACCAAAGTTGTTGTTATGAGCGGGGTCTATTTCTTCGAGGAGATTCAAATACTGCTCACAAGTTAGATTTTCCTAAATAAATAATGAAGGTCAAATAATAGCATTTCCCAGAATACCAGCCCAAACGTTTAATTCATCTGGATGCTGTGTGTGACCTTCCCAAAGAAGACTCGGGATTTTCATCGCTTCAGTTTCGGCAATTTTGTTTGTTAACATGCTCATTTATAAAAAATGTACACTCATCAGTAACGGTGATATTTTGCAAAATATTCTGATTGACATTTATCAGATCCGTCATAGTTTCAGAAAATTCAATCCTTCTGTCTAAATCGTCGTCCAAAATGTGTGTGTATGAGTGGAATTCATGTAATTTAAGTGCTTTCTTACTGTTTCGTGAGACATTCCTACTTCGTGTGCCATACTACGTGTGCCTAAAACTTCTATTTGTGCAGCTTCATCCAAAATGCGTCGATTCCTTCTTTTTGCCCTCAATTCCAGGATATATTTATGATTTAAATTATTATTCGGATATTTTTCATTAAACATTGATGCCGTTCTTCTAGCAAATCTTCGACTTTCCCCATAAATGCTAATAATTTCAGTTCTTTGTTGAAGTGTAAACATCATTTCAGAAACTGATTTTTGACACTGAAAACTGAAATGTCATATTTTTAAGTTGTTATGTCAATGTGAAAAACGTTATCTCAAAACATCAATGTGAAATAGTTATTATACTAACAAGTACGGAAAGAGTACCATTCCCGTATGTAGCTGCCGCTACCCGAACGACACAACGCGGAGTTCGGGTAAGCAGTCGAGTGCGGGAGAGTACCTTTCCGTATGAATGAAGATCAAGAATTTTTTCTACAAGCGCTTCGAAACATCTTATGTAGCGCTCTTGAACGAACTTTCGCGTGCAGGAAAATGACACCTTTTGAACTAAATTGCGTGCGGGAATAGGGCGGAACACGCCCGCTTGTAGTAAAAGTTAATTACTTTTAGTACAACTTGAAGAAACGATCACTTCACTTCGTTTTGTGGCACCTGAAGTAGGAATGTCTTGCAAAACAGAATAAATTTGACCCCTATAAAATGTAGGTTCTTCGGCAGCTTTTCAACACTGATTTCAACAGGATTGAATATTGTGAAACAATGGAGGATCTAATAAATGCCAATCAGAATATGTTGCAGAATATCACCTTTTCTGATGAAAATTTGTTTGAAAAAATTGTTTAAAATTGTTTTTCCCGTTAACCAGCTGTCATCCCCGTACGAACGACAGCCCTCAAAATTCGAAACTTGTGCGAGCTAAGGATTAACGAGGTCTTACCTTTAAACGTGCGATTCCTAGCACGAGGCCAGTGACCATGCTGGGAATCGACCCCATGTCCCTCTAACTGATAGACTAGCGCTCTACCATCATGACCACTGCGGCGTGTATATATTTTCAAAAGGGCATGTTAACAAACAAAATTTCCAATACTGGAGCGTTAAAAATCCGCACCTTCTTCGGAAAGGTGATATGTACACAGTATCCAGAGAAATTAAAATTCTTGAAAATGCAATTAATGGACCTTTATTTGTTCAGGAAAATCTATTTGGTGAGCTCTATTTGAACTATATGGTACCGTTTCAAATGAATTACTAAAATATTAGGGAATTCATAAAATGTAGATTCAGTGCACTTTTTCATGCGTTTACATTTCGAATATTTCAGTTTTAGGGCACCATCCAGTTTCTTATGTTGTGAATGAATCTAAACATTCATTGGTTTTCACAACAAATCGATGGACAGATCGATAAATTTCTGTTGTCCTCTACATAGTGTAAGTGTTGGTAGCCAGTGCTCAAATAGTTCGCTATGGTCACTGCCAATCTTTATAAATAATAACTTCAAACTTGAACAGGGCAGGGTGTGTTTCCTCTGACACGATATTTTTACTCTTGTTGGCACCACGATCACCCAAAATCCAAATTCATAATCCAAATCCAAAATCGATTGTAAGCAAAATACAACCTCGAGATTTGGAAGATTTGAATAGAGAGAAGAATAAAAGCTGTGAATAGAGAAATGCAGGTACAAGATTTTCATAGCGTTAAAGAAGAGTATGATAGCATACTTTATTACTGTTCACGAAGTAATGGTCAAAATTTCGAAAATTCAATAAAATGAAATTATTTTTGTTATTTTGTCTATGTTTTATTGCGAAACACTGTTGCCTAAACCTATTTAGAGTTTCCATCTGATTTCTCCAAAAGTACTGGATAGAATTATCATGTGTATAGTATTTTTGAATAGTTAATTGAACGATCTTTAAAATGAGGTAACACTTGAACCCCCTTTCTATTTAAGATTTTAGGGGTTGTTTCCACCCCCACTTCAGGGTTGACGTAATTTCAATGAAAATCACTCTACAAAAAGTCCCCCATGAAAATAAATTTGATGTGTTTTTGCATATTTTTAGATTTTTTACGGGGACTGATTTTACGGGGGCTTAAATATTTGGGGCGGTACGTTTTCAAATTGACACACTGGATGTTTATCAACAAAGCTGGTTCAAAGTCGAGGCGAGCCTTGAAGTATCCATTCCGACAAAGGTACAAATCAAAGGTTCCAAAAACCAGTTACTGGAACTAGGTAAATTCTTGAAATATCACTGAAATGAAATCGAATCTTCTACATCCTGTCCACATTTCAGTGGCATTTTGGAGGCTGGGTGAAGTTAAGGAAAATATATTGGAAACGTGTTCTACCAGTTGCAGTTCTCACATACGAAAACTATCAAACGGTTATAGTGCAAGAAAAGGCTATTTTGACTCCTTTAACCTCAGATCCTTCTGATGTTACCACCCCTACTCCTTTGACTTCCTAATCGGCCGTACGCTCACCTCTATTCCTAAGCATAACTTCATGGACATCAAGGTGAATCGATTGGATCAGTTTGAGAGACTCCAGCAACTCCATCAGCATCTTTGGGAAAGATGGTCTCTCGAGTATATATGAGCTTCGAAGCTGACAAAAATTAAGCGAAAATGAGTCACAAATGAAAAGTGGCAACCTGGTTCTTATCAAAGTCTGCAACCTAAGTCCTTAACAATGGTAGAGTCATCCAGTTGTATCCTGGTTCCGATGACATTCCGCGTGTTGCTGCTTCACCTACAGTCGATGGTGAAATTCAAAGAGATATCTCTTACTTGTATCCCCTACCTCTTGTCCCGTGATGCTGTCCCGTTGAACCAGAGTTGAAAGTCTAGTCCAATTTCCTTCTCAAGTCGGCACATAGGATAGCTCCTGGTTGCGACATTAATAACAAAAATTCTTTGGCGATGTCAAGCAAATAATAAATACGTTGAGTTTTCAATTTTTCATATTTGTAATTCACAATCATTGAAAGGGAAGAATTGCAACCAGCGCGTTCATTCTTCATCTACATTTAATCACAATTTTACAAATTCTCAGATTTTTCCACATATTGATCGATGCAATTTCCAGAGAGACGCCCTGTATAAATTACCACAATAACAGATTGATTTTGTTCACCTTAATCATCACAAACACGATCTGTATAAAACAATAATAACTTTTCATCATTGAGATGAAATAACAAATTCAATATCCTACGGGAGGACTACAATTCCAGAGTAGTTGAAGTTTTCCAAGTATTTCATTTGCAGCAGAGAAATTGCTAAGCATGAATAAACAATCTTTCTTTCAAAGTTTTCTGGTTTATGTAGTGACTGTTTGAAAATGGAAGAAAATGTCTTTCTATTTGAATTCTCGCTGCCATGTCAACGTATGTGACAAGAGCAGATTCTTTTCTGTTATTATGATTCTTTTCAGATATGGATTGAGCTCTCGTATCCCGAGGGGTTCTTGTGAAATGTATTCATTTCAAAGAAAATTATTTATTCGCTTTAATTTATCAAAATCGTAATCGGAAAGTACTGGGAAAGTACTTAAGCGGGATTTATAGATTGTGTCGCTGCCGCTGCCGTAGCCGTTGCCGCAGCAGTAGGCAATTTTTTTATCAATTTATAGTTTTATTTGGCGTTCAATGAGCGCGTGCGCAGGTATCCAACTGAAATGCGGAGATTTGACATTTAACATATTTTCAAATTGTTTTTAATCCTATATATAAATAATATTTTTGATTATTTGATTCGAAATGAGAAAATATCACTTGGGGGCATTGTTATATTATGTGCAGATATTTTGAAAGGCATGAAAGACAGAAGGAGAAGGCGACAGAGAAAGTTCAAAACAAGACCAATAAATAGGAAGAGAAAAGAACACAATGCATTTTAGAAATTTCAGAAATCTTAGAACACTAAACATCTGCTTCGGGAATTTCAAGTTCCATGTCATTTGCCGCTGTCGCAGCCGCCCGAGATAAAAGATGGTTATCTACCGGCGGCAGCGGCAGCGTCAACTGCAACAACAGCGGATCTATAAACGTACGTATGTGCAACGGCGCATTCATCTTCATACGGCTACGTCAACTGCAGCGGCTGCGGCTGCGACTCAATCTATAAATCCTCTTTTAATGTTTTATATTCATAAATTCACATTCAAAACAGAGCTTTATTCAAAGAAGTGGTACTTTTTTTCACGACTCGGAAATATTGACGCACGACACCGAAGGCGGAGTGCGTGCGGCAAGTCCTACGAGTGAAAAACACTATATTCACACGTTGCATACAATATTTTTCCTACAACTGTCATAAAATAGGAAAACAAATTTTTATAGTTTATTAGCTACTCAACTCAACCTTACGCAATTAATGGTGCAGACTATCAACACATTAAATAACACATCTGTCAAAAAATACTGTACATTTGTGTATTTTGTGTGCCAAAATTATGTAGTTTTGCAATATTCCTTTTTTTCTGTTACGAATCTTCCAGGTTTTCAGAAAGAGAAACCCCTCAGAAGCTCCTAGGAGTATGTGCGAGCAAGAAACCCATGACCTTATGATTTTAAGGCGAGCGCTCAACCATCACGACCATCTCGCCCAACACTGTTTCATTATTTTACGGATAAGTATGAAAAAAAGTGCACAGTTGCAGAAAAACATAGTTTTTGATAATTGTAGTGAAATAAAAGTGGTCATTAAATAACTATCTGCACTGATAAGTAATGAGGAATATTCTAGAGGAAATTTAATTTTTTTACAAGCTTTCATTTATAGTACAATGTACTTATGTAATTATGTTAGTTCGGGTGGAATAATGCAACTCAATTTTGAAGAAGACATATTCAACTGATTGAGCTGAAATTTTGTATATGCGTTTACTTTGGATGACAATGCATCCTAAATGCGGTACAGCCAAGATGACGTACTAGTTATTTTCAATGTACTCCTTACAGTATGGGTATCAAATGGAAGGGCCTGTTGAGAATAAATTGAAATATAAAGTGACGTCACTCCAAGTCCAATATGGCGAACTTCCAAAGGTGGTGGACCAAGTTTTATGCTTTCCTACAATATGGGCATCAAATGAAAGGACTTCCTGAGAATTCGAATACGAGTTAAAAAAAATCAAGATGTTGATCATTAACACCGTTGCTCCAATCCATCCGAAATTTTAGTGTACTGGAATTCTTGGACTGACTACCCGCGGAATTAAAAAAAAAAAAGTTAGGGCCAAGGTAATGTAGCGTTACGATGAAGATTTGTCCAAAGGTCTGGTGAATGGTGCCATTGGGCATATTACAGAAATCATTTGGGCCTGCTTTCGGAGAGTACAAAAGTATGATGATGACAAGCCATGTGTCCGCATAGACTTTTGTAAAGACGGTGGTCTTCCCATTCAACTCAAGACTTCGCAATTTCCAGCACTGCAGAACAGAGAATGTTGCCATTTATATCATATGTATTGGGCTTGCACAGCACACGAAATGCAGGGTAGTACTGTAGACCATGTCGTTGTATACTCAGGCTCGAAGCTCTTAAGTACTGGTCAAGCATATGTGGCCTTATGTAGAGTGAAATCATGAGAAGGTCTCCTTATTGAAGAGCTAGCTAGACTGTTCGGAATTAACCGGAAAACAACCTCGCAACAATGATGCGTTCAATGAGATAAACAGACTGAGAAACCTGTCCAGCGATAACTAAAATTGAAAAATAATTTAAAAGTTGAAAAACTTTTTGAATACCAAGCATTTATTTGAATGCGCATGAAAAAAAAACGAAAAAGAATGCAGCCCTGTATTCTGAAGACAATCAATTTACGTTATGTCAAGAATGACAACTACTACAATATTTTGATCATTTTTTCAATTTGTTGATATTCTGTTGTTCTTACAGTCCAGTTTATTCAGCAATATAATTGTTCCAAACAGTGACGATTATTATACAGTGTGTCTCACTTTTCATGGAAGCACCCCCGTAACTTCCGTAATTATCGAGATAAAACTATGAAACTCGCAGGACTGATAAAAATACTGGAAATGCATCTACCGCCTCAATGGTGTTGGCCTAACTGATATACACTGCCCGCCATTCGCGAAGGAACAACCCATTTTTAAGGTAAATCATTCTAGGGGGCAAAAGAGGCTGAAAATTATTTCTCATTCGTAATCAGGACCCTTAACTTACTACATATACACATTTTTTCTGAAAAAATTTCACTCTTGAAAAATTCAAATTCGTCTCACTTTTCATGGAAGCACCCCCGTAACTTCCGTAATTATTGAGGTGAAATTATGAAACTCACAGAACTGATGAAAATGCTGAAAATGCCTCTACCGGCTCAATGATGTTGGCCTAAGTGATATACACTGTCCGCCATTCGCGATGGAACAACCAATTTTTACGGTAAATCATACTAGGGGGCAAAATAGGCTAAAAATTCTTGCAGATTCGTGATCAGAACCCCAAAATCACTACAGATACACCTTTTTCCTGAAAAAAATTACTCCTGAAAAATTCAAATTTGTCTCAATTTTCATGGAAGCACCCCCGTAACTTCCGTAATAATTGAGGTGAAATTATGAAATTCACAGTACTGATAAAAATACTGAAAATACACCTAATGGCTCAATGGTGTTGGCCCAAGTGATATACACTGGCCACCTTCGCGATGGAAACTGCCGATAACAAACTTTGAAATATAATTCTACACCAATCAGAAATCTCAATTTTTTTAAATCGCCTTTAATTCTTACTTGACGTTTCGTACAACAACATGAATTCGTTCATCATAAAAAGTCATTTGGGTTAACAATCGACTATTTTCCAATGTTCATTCAGGTTTCGAAATTATTTTGAAACTTTTAACAAAGAACAAGATATTGTTCATATTTGTGTCTTTCACTTGTCATATATTTTTCCAAAAATCACTAACTTTTGAAACGGAAATATCTAATTTTTATCGAAAATTTGTCTACTTGATTATCCAGAAAAATGATTGATGATAATGTTGTGCATTGGAAGAATAATACAATTTTATAAAGATAAGAAACCTAAATTTACACCATGAAAAATATTTAAATATTTCTCATGTGGAACTAGAGAACTTGACGAAAGGCAATAAATTTCAATACAAAATTTGATTATAAAAATAATCCAGCCTTTCGCAAATTTTCCTATACAATAGGATTGTCGGCAAACGTCGAACAGAAATAATTATGTCACATGTATTCGATTGCCAGTTGGTGGTTGTTACCGGAAGATTGCAAGTATATCCTTGTAGGAAAACTTTGCCAGGCGTTTGATAGACGTGATTCGGCGGTCGTATGGGGCTGTTGAATTATTTCTGTTCGACGTTTGCCGACAATCCTATTGTATAGGAAAATTTGCGAAAGGCTGGATTATTTTTATAATCAAATTTTGTTTTGAAAGATAAGAAACTATAATTGCACCATTCGAAGTCAATTCAACATACTGAAGTTTCAGGGTTGAGAAAAATTCAATATAAAATATATCCAACTGCAAATAATTGAAGACAGTTCTCATGTTTCCCATGTAAAGTATCACTAATTTCAACAATGACGAAGAAAGGATATAAACTGAAAATTCTATATTGATTCGGATTCACAAAATTCAAATAATTGTTTCTTCTATGAGTCCTCCCTCGAAGACGAAACATTTTTCTGTTCGTTTTCTATTATTTACAACCACTTTTCTTAGTTCCTTAGGTGCAACTTCCTCGCATGCCTCGATTATTCTCGCGCGGGGATCTTCAGGAGTAGTGAGACTATTCCTATACATTTTATTTTTTAACGTTCCCTATTAATAAAGAACGTGGGGGCCACATCACGAGAGGGCTATTAGGTCCAATCCACTTCCTAGGTAGGTTTCTGTTGAGCCATTCCCTGCTTGTCCCATAATTGTGAACGGGTGAACCGTCCAACTGAAAAATTTATTCATTCCGTACATTCAGAGGCAATTCTTCTAGGAAGTCAGAGAACTCATTCTCCAGAAAATGAACGAATAACTCTAAATTCAGATTCAGATACAACACCGTGAAAGTCACCTCATCACTGAATAAAATATTTTTCAAGAAATTCCTGTCAATCAGGTAATTGCCTTATGCCCACAAACAGTATTCCAGTCTTCTTTGTTCGTCTCCACCGTGTAAAGTGTGAAGAAATTTAGGTTTGAAGGCATGCGTTTTATGCCTTTCCAAGTATCTCCAAATTTTACTTCGGCCTATATTGAGTTGGAGTGACAAAAATTAAATGGGGATCAGCTCGATATGCTGCCAAAATGGTATCATCATCTACATGATTTTTTTCGAATTTCCTCACCTTCATTACTTGGGTAGTTCTCTAGAACTGGTTGTAAATTTTGGAAACTGTTCCAGAGTGTACAGAAGTATCAAGTGGGTGTCTTCGATTAAATTCAGAAGCTGCTTCACGATAAGACCTCCCACCTTCTCCAATCATCAGTATTATTTCAATTTTCTCTTGTATAGTTCGTCTGGACATGTTTTAGACTATATAAAAATCATTAAATATCAACAGAAAGGAAACTTACAGGAATACACAAACAGCAGGATCAATAGGACCAACAGGAACAACAGGAATAACAAAACCAACAGCAACAACAAAAGCAACAGGAACAATAACAGAATTAACACTAGGAAGTAAGAATGAATTTAATTACGCTCTCTCAACAATATTGTTGGTTGATATCAATCCTCTTGAATGTGAGAATTTGAATTCGCGAAAGAAGATGGCAATGTTTTATTATAGCGAACAAATATTGAAAGGTTATGAAATGTGATATTGTCCCGAAAAAACATATTCAGTGGATATTTCCGTTGGTTGAATTGATTTATTACTAAACTGAGAGCCCCGTAAGCTAATCTTCAGATTTTATTATTATTCACCATCACAAGTATTGGTTCAGGTGAAAAGTGTTTTTGGTATATTCTCCAATTCCGCTTATTCCACAATTCTACGTCAACAATTACGGAAGATACTTGGGCGCTACCATGAAAAGTGAGACAAATTTGCATTTTTCAGGAGTGAATTTTTTTCAGGAAAAAGGTGAATCTGTAGTAACTTGGGGGTCCTGATTTTCAGCCTATTCTGCCCCCTAGTATGATTACCGTGAAAATGGGTTTTATCATCGCGAATGGCGGGCAGTGTATAACACTTAGGCCAACACCATTGGGCCGGTAGATGTACTCCCAGCATTTTCATCAGTCCTGCGAGTTTCATAATTTTATCTCGATAATTACGGAAGTTACGGGGGTGCTTCCATGAAAAGTGAGACAAATTTGAATTTTTAGGAGTAAAATTTTTTTAGGAAAAACGTGTATCTGTAGTAATTTGGGGGTCCTGAACACGAGTCTGAAAGAATTTTCAGCCTATACTGCCCCCTAGTATGATTACCGTGAAAATGGGTTGTTCCATCGCGATTGGCGGGCAGTGTATATCACTTAGGCCAGCACCATTGGGCCGGTAGATGTATTTCCAGCATTTTTATCAGTCATGCAAGTTTCTAAATTTTACCTCGATAATTACGGAAGTGACGGGGTGCTTCCATGAAAAGTGAAACAAATTTGAATTTTGCAGGAGTGAAATTTTTTAAGGGAAAATTTGTATCTGTAGTAATAATCGTCACTGTTTGGAACAATTATATTGCTGAATAAACTGGACAATAATAACAACTTGAAACAGAATATCAACAAATTGAAAAAATTATCAAAATATCGTAGTAGTTGTCATTCTTGACATAACGTAATTTGATTGTCTTCAGAATACAGGGCTGCATTATTTTTTGTTTTTTTTTTCATGTGCATTCAACTAAAAGCTTGGTATTCAAAAATGTTTTAACTTTTAAATTATTTTTCAATTTTAGTTACGCTGGACAGGTTTCTCAGTCTGTTCATCTCATTGAACGCATCATTGTTGCGAAGTTGTTTTCCGGTTAATTCTGAACAGTCTAGCTAGTATGATTTACCGTGAAAATGGGTTGTTTCGTCGCAAATGGCAGGCAGTGTATATCACTTAGGCTGACACCTTTGAGCCGGTAGATGCATTTCCAGCATTTTTATCAGTCTTGCGAGTCTCATAATTTTACCTCGATAATTACGGAAGTTACGGGGGTGCTTCCATGAAAAGTGAGACACACTGTATAGTTTGGGATACACCCTAACAGCGCTAAAAAGAATAAAATGAACTTTTCCTTCAAAAATTTTACCAACAACGTATAAAGTCTTTACATAATTTATATAATATAAAAGTTTGTCGCATGATTTATATGTGTAAATAAACAGGTAAGTGAATTAAATAACTTGATCTGATTGATTTTAATTTTTGAAATTTTCGAACTGAGTAAATATGACTACTCAAATCTCGCGTCAAGCTTTTATATCATGTAAATTGTAAAATGACGTTACAAGTTGATACTAAAATTTTCAAAGAAGCCCATTTTATTGTTTTTAGAGCATTTAAATAATTTTAATTTTTTTTTATTTTTTGATTTTTATTTACTTTTATACTAATAAGAAACATTGATCCACTACGTCATATGTGGATTGCGGCAATTCCAAAGTTGAAAAAAAGAATTATAATCCTTCACATTGTCGTACTGTGTCTCCAAGGCATGGACTGGTCGAGTGAAGAGGTAATCATTATTATTCGCCATTACGCTCCGGAGCATAATTCTGATCGTGGTGACGCATTAATTTTCCAGTGCAGATTTTCAAGCAATATTACACGCCGGGATTGACACCTAGACAACCTACATCGCACTCGTTTTCCCACAAGGCAGGCGGTCGTCTGTCAATGCCAAAACATTTCAGAAGAAATATTTCCTTTGTGCCGCATCTTGATTGAGCGTCCGATACTCTAATTCATTGTAGGCAGCTTCAAAAATATACACGTCATTTCTTCCTTCTTTCTCTCTTCTCCACACTGTTTTGAAAAGAAGAAGGATTATGGCGGTTTTTTGTATCCTTGTTGGGGACCGTCAATGGTCTCTGGTTCAACGCCAGCCCGAAGTATTTTGGTTAGGTATTTGAGGCACCATGAAATATTTTGTAAATGTTTGAGTGGAGACCTGGCTGAAATAGAGTGATGCATAACCAACCCTTGATTGTTTTTGAGGGTGATTTTTTACTACAAAAATATTATTGAGGCTCATTGAGATTTTGAGAAGGTGATAAAAACAATTAAAAATAAATAATACCAATGAGCCAGATCAATTAGGTTTGACATAATATCCGCCAGGTCAACGAAAATATATTATAACCGTTCAAACGTTAACAGGGTGGGACTATTAAAAGCCGCACTGTACGCATGCGTGGCTCACAGCCGGTTTCGCTAACTGATTCCTGATGGTAGGAAATACTCAAATGGAATTTAGAATTCCTTAGTGTGATTTGCGTTTGACCACCCGTTAGTTAATGCTTGAGGGTGATGAAAAATAGCTAACACTGGGATAGCTCGCTGGTTCCGCTTTGAGTATTCAAAAACCACTCATTCTCGAACTGGTTGGTTGTCGTTTAGACTGATAGCACGTCTAATTTGTAGAATTATTGTTGTTAGTTCTGATGTCAATAATATGCGAGGGGAATGTTTTGAGGAACGTCTCGAAAGGTTCGATAATTCATTAGAATCTAAAAATGAAGGCCCCAAGAACGTGTAATTCGTCAGCGTGCCAAAGCTTTTGAGTCATTGGACTAATTTCGACGTTTTCGGTTACACAAAAATACGGCGTTACAAATCTTAGAAAGAATCGAAAATGGTCTTGGAATGAAAGTTGAAAGATTAACTCTTGGTGACCATCACTATTATTTTTTTCAGGAACAAATTCATATCCCCCATAAATCAGTTATTATTAACACTGCGTTTGCATGTTGGGAAGTCGTATACTCAGTACAAGTACATGTAGCCGAGTAATGAAAAGAGTAACAGCATCTATGTATATGTAGCCTCAAAGACCATTCAGTAAAATTTCGAATGAAGATCAGTTAACCTTTTCAGGACCGAAAACGAACGAACACGCAAAAGTATTTCGTATCCGTGAGACCAAAGGCGTACATAAACGCAGGGCACGAGGTCCATGTAAGACCCGAAAACTATCGAACACGCGGATTGCATTTTATTGAGCATGTGCATTCTGACCACGCCCACAGGAAAAACTGATTGGTTCAGCATTTGTTCGCCACCTTTGGCGAAGGTGTGGTTAACATGACAGCAAAGCACACTGTTCTTATAGGATTAGGTACTTTTCATTCAAATTTAGGTTACAAATGCGTTGAACACGATTAGTTTGAAGTTCCGAAGTGTTTCTGCATGTTTACGTGTTTGTTACTCGCATATTTCAAACTAAATTTGCAATAATTCTCTAGAATGGCGAGAAAATATGTAACAGAAGAAGAAATGTACGAGCTATTGAATAATAGTGATGATGAAGATTTGATGATTTTAGAGGAACAAGATGTTGGATGGGATTATATTTCGGAAAACGAATCTGAAAGTGATATCGTTAGACCGACGCCGGTGGTTGCGGAAGAAATCGATGTCCAGGCTAAGGATGATTCAGATATTGAAAACGATAAGAATGAGGAAAATGTTATACCTCGTAAAAGGAAGAAACGTTCAGATGTAATGGCACAAAAATTCATTTGGAAAGAAACGGACTTGAAACCTTCTTTGCATACATTTGATATGGCAAAGTCGGGTTGTCTATTAGAAAATCTTCCGGAGAAACCCAACGTGTTGGAAGTTTTTGAATGTTTTGTTACTAACGAATTTGTCCAAGATATTGTCCTACATTCGCATGAGTACTATGAATACACCATAAATGAGGATCAAACCAAGAAGGTGCAGAATTTCAAACCAACGACTGTGGACGAGTTTTATGTATTCCTAGGAGTTTGTCTGCTCATGCCTCAAGTAAAAAAGCAACGAGTAAAAGATTATTACTTCATAATTCAGACCCCTGTATTCAGTCAGATAATGTCCCGTAGAAAATTTATGGAAATTTTACAATTTTTACATTTTGCTGATAATTCAAATGTGAACAGAGAAGACAAATTGTTCAAACTGAGACTTGTAGTGGATCACTACAGGAAAGTTTTCAAAAATTCACTCTATCCTTTCCAAAATCTCGTGATAGACGAGAGCCTAATGCTTTTCAAAGGACGGATATTTTTCCGCCAATACATCCCTTCCAAAAGACATAGATTTGGCATAAAATTCTTCATTACTGTAGATTGTGAGACTGGATATATCCTAGACTTCCTCATATACACGGGAGCTTCAACCGAGGTGAAGGAATTCGACAGCATCTTGGGTAAATCGGGAAATATAGTAATGACTTTGTTAGAGCCTTACTTCGATAAAGGACATCATCTATATACAGATAACTGGTACACTAGTCCGCTGTTATATGACACCCTATATGAAAAAAAATTCAACTGTTATGGAACAGTGAAAGCAAACAGAATTCACATGCCGAAGTTTCGAAAACGCATCGAAAAAGGTGACGTCGAGTTTTTTTCCACTGAAAAATTATTAGCTCTGAAATGGAAGGATAAGAGGGACATACATATGCTGACCTCAATCCACAACAATGAAATGAGGTGCCTGAAGAATTCAAGAGGCGAGAATATTCTGAAACCAGTCGCTATTGTGGATTACAATCAGAATATGGGAGGTGTTGATAAAACCGACATGCTCCTGAGCACCACAGAAACGATGAGAAAGAGCATCAAATGGTACAAGAAGGTGTTTTTTCACTTGTTGGATTTGGCGGTACTAAATTCCCATGTGGTGTACAAAATGAAGACGGGGGAAAATATTGCGTTATTAGATTTCCAACGACAGCTAGTGAAATCTATTATTGACAAACACCGCAAGGTAATCCCTAAGAGTTATAGCAGCAGCAGACCAGCACAAGCCCATTCTCCTTTGAGGCTTATTGAGAGACATTTTCCAGCAATGTTTTCTCGGAAACCGGAAAATAATAAGATAGTTCTGAAAAGTTGTGTTGTTTGTGCAAAGCAGAATAAAAGGAAGGAAACATCATACACTTGTGTACCATGTAACGTCCCACTCTGTGTCATTGGGTGTTTTGAGAGGTACCATTCAGTTGTGAAATTCTAATGTTTATTTCATGAAAATTTCTTGTGCTTATTACAATGAACTCTGTTTTTTCTGTTACCAAAAAGTTCATATGTTTTTGAATAAACTTTGTTTCTTCAGTGAAATATCACAAAATTTAAAATAAAATTATTAAAATAAATTTTGTTTTCTCTCAGTAATTGGAAAAAAGTGGGTTTTCATAAAAAAAACCTGTTCAATATTTTCAATAAACACTCCACGTCACTGGTCGTTTCGGGACTGAAGCCGAACAAACACGCACACCCTTCCCGCATCGGTCCTGTGAGCACCGCCGGCTGAATCCGGCGCCGTCCTGAAAGGGTTAAGCGCTGAGAGGAATCGATCTTTTTCTTAAAATTTCATTGTGTCAATAAATAGACTAATTTCAGTTTTTCTTCCATAAAAATTACATTTCTAATTCTTTTCTCTTTCATTTTGATCAATATGAACAAATTCAAAAATTACAAAAAACCACAAGAATAAACGCAACACAACCAATATATTTTACATGCACTATCTTTAGAGTTTTTTCTCTTCTTTCATTAAACAGTGGTACTAATTATATGTAGGAACCTCTTCAAATCGGAGTTTAATCTAGGTACTTATTTCTTCTTTAAGGAGTTCTTAGGTTGATGAAATTCGATTTAAGTAAGTATGAAATTCAGTTATTAACCTAGGAATTACTTAGATAAAAAGTTTTTGAAATCAAGTTGGGAGTGAGTGATTTAGTGGTTGGAATAGCATTTACAGTCATATAATGTGACGTTTTCGTGCATAAAGTATTATATTGAAAATTTGTTTACATTAATTAATATGGCAATGAACCAAATTATGTAATTTTCTAGATTTCTTTTTTTACTGATATTTCGATCCCCAGTTGTGATAATTCACTTCATCAAAGACAAAGTGAACCATCAACATCACAAAATTGTTAAAGTTGATGGTAAAGAAGTTCATGAATTAATTCAGTACAATAATAATGATACTAATGATAATAAGTTCTAAATGATTTCCGTCATTAAGTTTTCGGCTCCTGGCGAAACGAACACCGTTCGAAAATAATAAAAAACGGACAAACTAATCTGTTGAAATAGTGGTTCTGATAACAGGGGTTCTTGGTGGAATGATGAACACACTGCTCTCGAACCTAAAAATCATACCAGCTTGCCGTAGAATACAGAAGGTCTTCTTCCTCAATTCACACTTCCTGCTTAGTGTACAGAATTCTCGGGCCCAATATTTGTTGGGTCAAATGTATATAAGGAAAATAATTACTTACAACTGAAACAAAATTAAAATGGCATGGGGCTTCATGTGTCAGATCGTTGAAAAGATAATTCAACTCTCTTTTCAACCATTTAAATTTTTTAGATTTTCGTTTCTAAGTTTTTTCACAATATTTATTTGAAATGTCAGAATAAGTGTGGATCTGGCGGATCTGAATCCCTTTTCTCACCTGACCACGATAACTCTTGGATGATTTGATGTGAAATAACGGACAGAATTTTTTTTGAATAGAACGAAATTCTAAAAATTTTCAGATGATTGAAAAGAGAATTGAATTATCTTTTCAACGATGTGACACATGACCTCCCATGCCATTTGAAATGTTTTAGTTGATGTGCTCCCCCTGCGCCATCTATCGAGCAATCACAATGTGATTTAATCCAAAAAGTAGTATCGGTGAAACCCTCGAAACGGTTTTTTATGTTTTGTACGTCAAACTGTTCAAAAGTTAACAGGGGGGACTATTAAAAGCCGCACTGTACAATGTATTTTCAATCACATGGCAGGTTTTTCACCAAATTGATGTGGTTCCTTAAAACTCCCATTACCCTTCAGTCGGGTTTCCAATCTAACATGTAGGTGTCCTTCAAGTACAATTACACAATTTTCCATCATGCCTCAAATACCTACACAAAATTATAGACAAGCTTTCTCACTATCGTAGATTATTATTACACTATCATTAGATCAGTCAATCGAAATGATTGCTGCGGTACCAGCTGGCAGGTCCGTATACGTCTTAACATCTCGTGCTCCTGCTCATGCGTGGAGAGTGAGGTGTTCCTATACATTGACAGAACGTTAGTTTGTTGTTGGTCCAGAACAAATCTAACAGCGAAAAAACGGATTTGGAATGATATTGGTCCTACCTTTCGAATTCATCCCTAATACAGGCCCAATTCTTCATTATGTTCCTAAAAAATGATCAGATTTTCATAGCTAAGACACCCGTGTTTACGGAGGACCTAATTGTACTTCCTAATGTGAGAAAGACTTTTGTTAAAAGAATTTCGAACAAGAAAGATTATTATTCATAAGACACTTTTCAAATTTATGTCGGATCGGAGTCGACGCAACTGATCTTCCGCAGCGCATCCAACCAAATGTATCGGTTACTATAGTGTGTCTATAGAACACTGAACAAGTGTAAAATATTGCAGGTCTATTATTCTGCTGTAGATAGAGAGCTCATTATCAGTACTGACCTCAGCATTCCTGGTTATGTGAGGATAGGTTCGCAAGATTGCTGCTCCCGTCTCTGTACAGCCTGTCGAGTTATAAAACCAGGTACCTCACTCACTTACGACTTTCTCCTTGATCCTCAACTTCCGAATGATCTTTCAGTGACCATACTTCTTCGAGAAGTTGACGACCCCGGATTTGGTCGCATTTGCCCCAATCTTGTTATCATTAAGATATGACACGAACTTCCGCTTCAAAAACAATTTTATCTATTCTGAAGCAGCCACCTTCTATTCCATTGTCAATTCAACTCATGTATGGAAAATCGCATACGCCACAGCGCAATTATCACTTTGACAGCGGCAAAAGTTAGCAGCAAACTTTTACAGCAACAATCCCACTCATGTATAATAATTCCCATTTGTTACTACAAAAATCGTAGTTTGCTAAAGGCTAAATAGGAAGGAACAGAAAAGCAAGTAGATAAAAATATCGGATACATTACGTTACCGTAGCAACGCTAGCATTTACTGTTGTAAATATCAAAAACAGAAAGAATTAAACAGCATATAATATTCCAAAAAGTATGTCGAGATTTGGAAATATTTGCGAGGCAGAAATAGTAAGGGAAAAAAAATGTCATTCCTCCATTTGGAATCAATTTATTAAATTTTGTAAAAAGCGAAACTTCAATTTGGAAACCGAACAGTCAGTGGAAAATGTGGCAGGAATATTGATGGACTGGGGTTTTAATATGAAGAAACAGAATGGGGAAGATTATAAAGAATACGTGGTGAAAACAATGTTGAACAGTACAGCGAAAATGTTGCAAAACATGTATTTCGAAAAATTTTATGTTACTTCAACCCTTTCACTGATTTTGCATTTGAGAAATCCCGTGATGCACGTAATTCTAAGCGAAAGAACTAACAAGGTTATTTACAGAAACGTAAAAATAGTTCAACAGCATTAACTAAAAGTGAAATTGTTGAAATGGCACTAATATGGGATGAAAATAGTCCCATATCGCTGCATATGAATTAGCTTGGCGAGGAGGTGAAGCTTCCAATTGTAAAGTACACTATTTTAAAGAAGAAAAATCAAATAATGGTAATTTAACTGGTCGCATTGAATATAAAACAGTTTTTTCCAAAACATGTCAGGGTGGCTCAAACAAGTGCTGAAATAGTAAATGGCTAATAAAAAACATAGATAACCCAAGCATATGCCCAGTGAAATTTTTTTTTTAAATATTATCACATAGACCGAACCATATTACAACTGATAGATTATTTATAACTTCCAATCCGTTTTGGAAAAATGATTCATCAAAAGGTTGGTACAAAAATGTTCCTATAGGAGTCAACGAAATTCTTAAGTGGACGAAAATTTCATCTGAAAAAATTGGACTGGATACAGAGAACAAAAAAAATTCTAATCATTCTCATCGCTCAAGCGCTGTATCAACTTTAGCTAAGGCGGGTATTAGTGAACAAGAACTTGATAACGAGCATTATTCGCATCTTGTGACAAATCTCCGAGATAAAGGTTTGGATAATAAATTAGCCACAGTGTCAACAACATCCAAGTCAATGTCAACAACAAAATCTACATCACTAAAGGAGCAAATGTCTACTGGACCAATTGTATATAATAATTGTATTTTCAACTATTGTTCTTTCTAATCATTATGTTTCTACTCATTTGTTGAATAAAGTTTAATTGAATTGAATTTTCTATTCATGGCATTGTCTTACCAAATACCACGCGAGCTCAGATCTAGCAGGATATTTTTTCCGGTGGTTTTCTCATACTTACTTTCATGTAGGTAATTTAAGTCGCTCTCGTGATTTTGTCAGAACAGCTCTCGTTAAATTGCCAATGAAAGTAAGTATCTCAAAGCAACCACAAAAAATATCCGGCTAAATCTGAGATCTTGTGGTATTACCCCCGACAAATGCACTAGTGGTAATTTCACTTATTCATTTTTCATCAATTATCGCGGTGTTGGTTGCCAAAATAAATAGTTTCACATGTTTCTCAACAACTTACTGAATTTATAAGGACTAAGTATGAGTCGCTTCAGTGAGTCTACGAATGCCGAAATTAGTCAAATTGTTAATATCTATGTGCCTACTGATACAGTTGCGACGCAATCATCAACCTGGCGAGAATTTTCTACATTTTTCGATGTGAAAAGATATAAATATAAGCCAGATACTTTCATCGAGAAAATGAATGTAATTTTGCAAGATTGGGCATTCAATATGCGAAAAAGTAGCGGAAAAGGCTACAATTTTGAACATCACCTCTAAAATGCTTGAAAAGTTAATATTATATCGAATTCAATATTGTATTAAACCCTTTCACCGACGTTCAGTTTACTTCATCACGAGCTGCATGTAATACTAAACGTGAAATTCTACAAGCCCAACCCAAAAAGAGAAAATCTAGTGCCATCAGCTTTTAACAAGTCTGAAGTATTTGCAATTGCCAGATTATATGACGAAAATGAATCGGAAGGACAAAAGGAAATATAGTTTATTTTGGCGTTTGAATTAGCACGACGCGGAGGAGAAGCAGCTTACTGCAAAACCTCTTATTTCAGATCTGAATTTACAAATAATGGAAAAAATTCCATGATGTATCGAGCATAATCCTCACATTTCGAAACCGTGACATGGCGGTATCAATAAATTGTGTGATAGGAAAAATGGATCACGCCTATTATTTTAGAGGAAGATATTTTCCCAATACGTTCATATAAAGAGGTAATGGTAAAACGAGATACTTTCATGACATTAGACAGAGTATTTCTTACATCAAATCTCCTTTTGAGGAAGAAAAATTTTAAAGTTTGGTATAAGAATATGCCGATTGGATTTATGAAATTTCCAAATGGACTAAATGCTCAGCATTAAGCATTAGTATGGATGTCAAACGTTTCAAAATTACAAATCACTCAAATCGAGGGGCAGCAGTTTTAGGTAAAAGCGGAATTGAAGAACAAGCTTTAATAAAAATAGCAGCGCATAGCAATTCATTATCAACCAAACCACATTTACAAGTTGACAAAGAGTATAATTCGAGCATTATTCAACCAATTCGTCGACAGCGACATTACTGTTCCTAGTATGAATTCCAATAGCTGCATTTTTAATAATTGTACATTCAAATAAAAATGTGTTCACTTTCAATGTTTCATAAATTTTGCATTGATGTGATTCTAAATTTCTTATTCATTTAACTGTCCTGCTGGACAACACTCGACGTTTGTATTGATTCAAGTGAATTTGTGTTGTTCAAATTCTGAACTGTTTCCTTCTTCACCTTCGGTGTCGCACTTGTAATAGTTGAAAGTTTTTCTCGTCTATTTGCTAGGAAACAGTTTCTCATCAAACAACCCAAATTTTCCCGAAAAAATACAAACCTCTCGTGCAATTATAAGGGAGAATTAATTTGCAAATATTTCTTCTTCAGTGTGATAGTCCTCAGGGATACCTACCGTTATGTTAATCAAAAATTCGTATATCCAATTTTCATGGCTAACTACGACCCATTGAGGAGTGAAGAGTTATCAGAATTTTAACAAAATTTTGGATCAAGTGCACTCAATCCCCCACATCTTAATTATTAAATCATTTGAGTGTAGTTGGCAATATAATGACACTTTTTCGTCAGTAGTGTTGAAACCGAGGAATGCTGTTTTCTCTCGCGGTTAGCGCTGCGATTGACTGATTGTAAGTCGTGGTTTCATTCGTAGGGGAATACTGAAAGTATTTTGAATGTTATCGATCATTTTGTGGTACAAGACGACTCTTTTATTGTCTGAACTATCCTTTCACTGATGAGAGAAAAATCTTGGCATCATGCATAATCGGACTAGTCAATATTTTAAAATTAGCCAAATCGACCATCCTCAATATCACACAAATTCAGTAATAGAATTTTATAAATCAATCACCTGATGCATTTTAAATCATTTGAATCCTAAAATATTGCTATTCAGTTTTTGTCAAGTATGGTATTTCAGGGATGGCATTGGAATGGATCATTAATTGTCTTCAGAATACGAAACAGGTTACACTTCTTAAAATAAAATAAAATCCTGAGAAATTTCAGACGGAAGCGGTGTACCACAGGGAAGCACACTGGGGCACTGTTGTTCTTGTTGTATATAAATGATATTGTCAATCGTGTTGAAAGCTGCCAAATCCATCTATTTGCAGACGATACATTAATTTACTTTTGTACTGAAGACATACTCACTTTAGCTGATACGATGAAAAACGATTTAGAAAATATAGTTCCTGGTGCAATGGTAACTCAAAACCCAAATTTCTACTAATAAGTAATGAACAACATTTTTTTTTTTCATGGTGCTGTTTTATATTTCATATAATATATGTATATATACCTATATATATATATATACATATATATATATATATATATATATATATATATATATATATATATATATATATATATATATATATATATATATATATATATATATATATATATATATATATATAAGAGCTGGACAAACTGAAATCAGCCTTACTTCAGAATGGTTACAACAATTCGCTAATCGACAAGTCTATCCGCCATCAACTGACCCGTCCTCCAAAAACAAATGATCCACTAGAGAGTATCCAGCCACACAAAGCTTTCCTACCATACATCAAAGGTGTGACAGACAAAATCAGTAATATCTTGAGAAAACACGAGATAAAAACAATATTCACGGCCAACAACCAAATATCCAAATTTCTCAGATCTCCCAAGGACACAATACCAAACGATTCTCAAGGTATATATGAAATACCATGTTCAGACTGCCCGAGAAGTTATATTGGCCAGACTAACAGACGAGTAACTTCCAGAGTCTACGAACACGAACTTGCTGTGCGTCAGGCATCTTCCACTTCCGCACTTTATAAACATCGAGAAGACACAGGTCACAAAATAGACTTCAAAAACACAAAAACAATTTCCACCGAGAAAACTCTGCAAACCAGGATCATCCGAGAAGCCCTCGAGATAGAGAAGCGCCCCAATTGCCTCAACACTCGCGACGACGGACGTAGACTTCCCAGTACCTGGAAGCCTCTCATTGCACGCATCAACTCATTTCCCACCAACCCAGTTCCCGCACATAGCTCACTTAGCGCCAACCAAGTTCCCGCACACAGCTCATCTAGCGCCAACTCAGTTCCCGCCCATAGTTCACCTCGCGCCAATACATTGCACACGGCCATTACAGCCACGTCCACTATAAATACAGTTCCTCAACCCACAATTCCTCAGTTCTCTCGAAGGAGTAGGCAGATTGAGACCTTAGAGAGAACCAGTGACGAGACATGGGGAGTAGGCAGATTGAGACCCCGACGTCAAGTCACAAAAACCGAACGTAATTATACCTGAGGAGTAGGCAGATTGAGACCTCAGCGTAGAATTACGTTTCAACCATTTATTAATTTTCTTTCTTTTTCAGTTCTTGAAAATGGCTCCAAAATCGGAGCCGAAACGTCGAATTTCAACAAATTCTAGACGCGGTTCAACCCGAACTTTTAGTTTTCATATATATATATATATATATATATATATATATATATATATATATATATATATATATATATATATATATATCCAATATTTCGATAGTGGTTACTATCATCATCAGGGTGCTACAAAAATGGATGAAACTATGGTAAAATTAGTATATTGCATACCATGTGCGAATTGTAATCTTGAACATTATGAAATTATGAATAATCTAAATATTCCTGTTACTTTGAGAAGCAAAAAACTTGTAGAGAAGTGTCTAAAAAGGGTATTACTAACAAATTGCAATAAATACAGTTGAGAACATCGCAGAAATAATATTTCAATTTTGGATGGCATAACAACATACATCAGAATAACCTTAGAAACGGTAAGAGATATCGAGATAAAACAAAATTCATTAGATTGAGATTTAATTGTTTTTTCTATTATTATGCAACACCTGGTAAACCAGGGGTGGAAACTTTCCATTAGCTCACCCTTTATACCGGATGTTATTCAATATAGTTACTCACTCCTACAACTGTTGTTATTTTAAATGAATAATTGAAATTCAGTGTGAAAGGTGAATGAGACATTCAACTGTTTTCTGTCACTTGCAGAGTTCAACTGAGAATACTCATAACTTTCATATGTTCGATGGAACATTAAAAAAAATTCTATTCTGATGGGCAATAACATTCTTATGGAAATGTCATCCCATTTGTAATTTTTGACCTCTAATCTTGAAATCATTTCAATTTTTCAATTTGAATCTACCATTAATCCTGACTAACAATGTGCCGTTGAGACATTCCCAGTATATCTTGAGATATAATAATAATAACAATACTCTCTCATAAACACTCAGAGTGTACCCAAAGGCTTAGCCTGTGCGGGTAGAGGACGGCTATTATTATTATTTGCCGTAGCGCTCCGGGGCGACTTACTGTTTTCGGTGGTGTATTCACTTTTCAGCTAACTTCGAAAACCTACAGCACCACCCGGAGTGGTCGGTGCGAATAGAACCAGATATTACCTTTTCAATAATGTATCATTGCTTATCATTCTTTTTCAAAATACCGGAGATATTAAAAAAAATCTTATCATCTTAGGCTTTGACTTTCAAGTCTAAATTTTACTTTCAATTTGTCATTTCAGCTCAACGACATTTTGTTTTTGTACAATTCATTGAATTCTTGGCGATAAATGGCTTTCGCGAATGAAGAAAAATGGATATGATACAAATTTATTACAAATACCTACAATAGAAACAGTGTTAGGACATCCGAAATGCATTTGAATTCGAATCCCGAAAGACGACACCCACAATGAAGTATGTTCAAGTTATTAGATCCTAACTGAGTTTGGTTCATTTTAAAAGTCAATGAAAAAATACGGATACAGAATCAACCATGAAACTAAAGAAATGTTGATAAATGAGGTATGCTGAGGAAATTGTATAATTTTCAATGAAAATAGAACTTTTAACAAATAATAATAATTGACTTAAATGTATAGTAAATCATAGCAAATTCTCAAAATACTGGCATTGCTCATGATAACAAAACCGTGCCCTTCTTCGAATATTATTCACTACACGATTAATTTCTCTCCTAATTCTTCCGAACTCTCATACAATACTGTGTTGAAGGTCCTCAATATTTTGATATTCCCTCTGAATATAAACTCTATTTATCATTCAAGTCTGCAGACCTTGCTGGCCACCTCACCGGCCCATTAATCCTTATCCATTTGTCACCAAACCTTTCAGACAGGTAATTAGATACTCTTCTGGTATTGTATTGTGCGGTGGAAACCAGAGGTTATAGTTAGCCAAATAGTTTCCGAAAATCGACATTCAAAACTGGTAATAGATTTCTCCGTTCAAAACTGACGATACAAGTCTCCATTCAGAAATCTGTCAAATAATGAGGACCTAAAATACCATCTTGTAAATTCCTGCACTTGTGGTCGAATTTTTCGGAACTGTCTGGGGTTGCTTGTGCTCCAAATGTGTTCGATATTTTCATTGAATGTCCCACAATTCGTAAAAGTACTTTTATCTGTCCATATTACAATTGCCAGGGAAACAGGAAAATCAGGTCTTCTTATTAGCCAATTCCATATCGGAGGAATTTTGACGTGAAGATTTCCCCGGGTTTATGTTTATCTACAAATTAATAATTTTCATTGAAAAGAACACAATATCTAATTTACCTTATAACCAAACTGGGTGAGATTTCGATCCAAATACTCAAATATAGTTCGATGTGGTTGTCGTCTTTCGGGTATCAAGTTTGAATAAATTTCCGGTGTACTAACATTGTTTCTATCGTCTTTGTAATAAATTTTGTATCATACCTCTTTTTTCTTCATTCGCCAAAGATTCAATGACTTGTACGATAACAAAATGTCCATATGTGTGACAAATTCAAAGTCAAATATAGAAATATCAAAGACAATTATGATAATAATTCATTTTTTTTTTCAATATTTCCGGTTTTTCGAAAAATAATGATAACTTATGAATCATCATTGGAAAGATATTATCTGTTTCTATTCAAAACAAAAAGAATCCAATATGGCGCCCATAAGAAAAAATTATGTAGCGGGGGAAAAGTGGCAATGTGGAAGTGCGATTCATTTTCGAATCCTTCGAAAAATAAAGCCAGAAAAAACTTACTTCCTCAACGACATATTGCTAGGGGGTTGAATGGAAGGTGAAGATTTGTGTAAGAGTAATTTGATGGTTTTTGTGGTGATAAAACAGATTATTTTTAAGTAAAAGTAAAATTCGGAAACTCAGTTTAATTATCTTTCAACTTGACATATCATAATAATTCAAAAAACTTCCGTCATACCCATTGAAACTTTGAGGCACTGAAATTTCTCCTAAGGTAGAGGTTTTGTGAATCCATCAGCTATCATATTGGCGGTTTCACAGTAGACAAACTTGATTATACTTTCATTGATTAGATTCTTGAGTTGATGGTATCTAACGTCTATATGTTTTGTTCTACAACTTGCCTTCTCGTTGCTTGAAACTTGATACAACCTTGGTTGTCTTCATATTGAACTGTTGCATCCTCACAAGTGATTCCAAATTCTACAATTAGTCATCTTAACCAAAGAACTTCTTGACTGGCGAGTGAGGCAGATATATATTCCGCCTCAGTTGACGATAAGGCAACAGAACATTGCTTTCTGCTAGCCCATAATATGGGATTATTGCCGAGCATAAAACAAATCCACATGTTGATTTTCTGTCTGAGACATCTCCCGCCCAGTCGGCATCAACATACCCCCCCAAAGTCAAGTCTGTGATGGAGCTGAACTTCAGTTCATGATTCATAGTACCCTTCAAGTACTTTAGAACTCGTTTGACGGCATCCCAATCTCTTTGACTTGGCTGACTGACGTGCCAGCATAAATATCCAACAGCTAGAGCTATGTCAGGGCGGGTTGTAGTAGAAAGATAGAGCATTGCCCCCTCTGATTTTCTGTAGTTCTCGTTATTTGATAAAATATGTTGATCAGCAGGTAATTTTGGAAATCCTGTATCCATAGGAGTTTCTGCACATGATGCATTTTCCAACCCAAAATTTCTAAGTAGAGCTTCAATTTTTGATTTCTGATCCAACAGAAAACTTCCATTTTTCAGGCGTTGATTCCTAATGCCGAGAAATGATGTTATATTTCCCAGATCAACGGTTTCAAAATGTTCATCAAGTTTACTAGCAATAGATCTTATCACTAGTTCACTTTCATGACTAATACACAAATCATCGACATATAACAATAGATATAGCATACTTCCATTTTCAGTTTTGATGTAAAGACAAGGGTCATTCTTACTTTGGACGAAACCCAATTCATGTAAAATAATGTTCATAGTGTCATTCCATGCTTTTGCGGATTGCTTGAGACCATATACCGCTTCATGAAGTTTGTAAACCTGATGAGTTTCATTTTCATTAACATAACCCTCTGGTTGATCCATATAAATTTCTTGTTCTAGTTTATCATTAAGATAAGTAGTCTTTATGTCATAATGTCGGATTTTTAAGTTCCTGACTGCTGCAATGGACAATAAGATACGAAATGTGTTCTGTTTCATTACTGGGGCAAAGGTACTATCATAGTCCTCCCCGTACTTTTGAGTGTAACCTTTGGCAACTAAACGAGCTTTATATTTAGTTTTGTTGCCACTTGAATCTATTTTAGTTTTGAAAATCCACTTAGATTCAACAACTCGCTTATCTGGAGGTAGCTCTGTTAGTGTCCAGACTCCTTTCTTTCGGAATGATTCCATTTCATCTTCTATCGCGGAAAACCATTTTATTTTTTCACTTTCAGGCAATTTCATGATATCATTTCATGTTTCCGGATCTTGAATTGTTCTTTCTGTAGCTGAATAAGAAAGCTTTTCAGGTTGTTTTCCTATATTTTTCCTCGAAGATCTTCTAACGCTCTGAATTTCACCTGATTGTTCGAAATTTTCAACTGGTTCACTTTCTGCTGACTTTCTGTCCTCATTATCGTCCATATCTATTCCTTTTTCTCTTTGTTCTACATCTTCAGTTTGCTTGCTTCAATCGACTGGGTTTGGTCAACAATATCAGATTTTGCTTTTACTATTTCAAAATTCTGATTTTCAAATAATTTTACAGTTTTGCTTATCAAAATTTTATTGTTTTTAGGATTCAGAACTCTATAGCCGTTTGAAGTTTCATGGTATCCAACTAGAATTCCTAATTTGGCTCATGCATCCCACTTCGTTCTTGTCTCACTCGGAACATATGCATAGGCCACACTTCCAAAGGCTCTTAGATGATCTAGTCTTGGTTTTTCTTGATGCCAGAGTTCATATGGCGTACGATCAATAACCTTTGATGGTAGGCGGTTCTGAAGATAATTCGCAGTTGCAATAGCCTCTCCCCAATATTTATTTGGTAACTCTGCATCAAATAACATACACCTAGCTGACTCACACAAGGTTCGATTTTTACGTTCCGCTACTCCATTTTGTTCCGGAGAATACGGTACTGTGGTCCGGAAAGAAATGCCTTTCTTCTTTAGAATATTTTGAACAGCTGACCCCAATACTCGCCTCCATCATCGAATCTGAACATCTTGGGTAGTTTCCGAATTGTAATTTTACTTAAAAATAATCTGTTTTATTACCACAAAAACCATCAGGTTATGGGCCTAGGGCGTAGATAAAGCAGTTTATGAACAGTTCCAGTAAAAGTTAAAGAGTAAAGCGGAAAGTAAAAATCATCGTAAAAATTAAAACTGTCATGATGGATTCGTCGTCAGATAATGCAAGATTTGGATTCACCAAGCTGAACAATACTAACTATCAGCCGTGGAAATTTAAAATGAGAGGGAACGTGGAAAGTTGTAAATGAAGCAAAACCTTCAACTCCAGAAAAAGATTGGTCTAATTTGGATGAAAAAGCGCAAAGCACAATATCATTATCAGTCGAAAATGATCAAATAATTCACATCTGTAACTGCTCATCAGCCAAAGATATGTGGAACGTCTTACAAAGAGTTCACGAGAGAGCTCTGGAAATGGTCGAATCATCACGTGGTATCGGTGAAGAATTGAAGGATTTCCATGTGGCAGCACTCATGTTAGGAGGTCTACCACCAAGTTATGAGACATTAGTGACAGCTCTTGATGCACGACCCGATGATGAACTTACTCTCGAATACGAAAAAGGGAAGTTGATGGATCAATTCAACAGAAAGAAAGACCATGGAAAAGTACGAGTTGAAGAAAGTGCCTTAAAGGTATTTAGCAACCAGAAGAAAAAGTTTCCAAAAGAATTTGACAAAGAATGCCATTTCTGCAAGAGAAGGGGCCACCTATAGAAAGACTGTTATTTTCGTAAAAGTAATAAAAGAAGAACCGATAACAAGAATCATGGAAGTGAACAGAATGCTAAAAGCGTCGCAGATGAATACTGTTTCTGTGTAGGCCAACAAAATGCAACAGAATGGTACATCGATTCCGGAGCTTCTAACCATATGACTAACAACAAATTTTTTTTTGACAATCTCCGAGATACTGATATAAATGAAGTTATTGCAGCAAATGGTGACAGAATGGCATGTGCTGGAGTCGGAGATGGAAAACTATGTTGTCGAGTCAATGAAAAATGCGAAAATGTTCGAGTAACGAATGTATTATACATTCCTGAATTGAAAAGCAATTTGTTATCTAATAAATGACTCACTGAAAAAGGATTCAATGATATTTTTGAATGCCACCGCTGTATTATAAAAATCGGTGACAAAATCATTGCTATGGGTGAAATTGAAAATGGCATTTATAGACTCTGTTTGAAGCAAGATGATCGAGCAAATATCGCAACTGACAATAATAATCATGAAAACTGCATTCATGCATGGCATAAGCGACTAAGTCATAGGAATATTGTTGATATAAAGACTCTCGGTTTTAATGATTTAGCCACAGGGATAAAAATCGATAATTGCCAAGAAATTATGAACTGTGTCAGTTGAGTGAGAGGAAAACTCACGATGAAATCATTTATGAAACAATGCGACAAACGTTCAAATCAATGTCTTGATTTGATACATTCGGATGTTTGCGGGCCGATGAAAAGTGAAACCCCAGGAAGGAAGTGATATTTCATAACATTTATTGACGATTTTTCGCGTTACACTATTATTTTTCTACTGCATTCCAAAGACAAAGTTTCTCTAAAGTTTGAAGAGTACATAGCATTTGTTGAAAATAAATTCGAAAAACTACCCAAGATGTTCAGATTCGATAATGGAGGCGAAAGCTACAAATACGAAAAAAATCGAAAAATTATTTTGTCGTTTTCGAACCTTCTTCAATGTCAGATAATGATGGCGTAGGAATTGGAAAAAAATCGGACCTGGGAAATTTTAACAAAAAATGTGAGGTTGGCGGCCCAGACCCCACTCTCGAAAATAAAAATGCTAAACGAGAAATGAAAAAATCCGTAAATATTGAGTAAAAGATCGACCAAAAAATAGATGTACCTGTCTCCCTGAAGGCTAGATAGGGAACGCGTTAAAATATTCCGAACGGTTTTGAAAGTGGAAAATTATGACGAACAAAATCATTTAACCCCTCTATATTTTCAGAAAAATGTGCGGAAAATCTCCTGAATAAAATCGAATAATGATAATAATAATAATAAATTCATTTATTGGATGGTATCGAATTGTTCGTATAAAAATTGTCTTTCTAAATGTTCTAATAATAAGCCATACTCGTTCCATACAAAAAAAAAATAGAAAATATCAAAAAAATTATTCTGATCCTGAATAACACCTACAAAACAAAATATGATAGAAACTATTTGTCCCTAGTTACTTATTCTTAAATTCATCGATTAACGTGTCCATGGCACTATATTGTAGATTGTAAGGTGGTCGTACATGCTGTTCACAAGCACGTCACAATAAATACTGAAATATTTTTTATAGATATATTCTCAATTTTCTGTAGAACGCTCTTGGAATTCTTATTGGTGAGAATTCGGTATTCGTTTCTTCAAAAATCTGGAAGAAAAAATCATTAAACAAATTACTCAATTGATTTAAGACTATGAAAACTTACCTGTTTATTTCGATTATTATTAAATTCCTCAAATCCTGTATTTTGCCAGATTTTATAGAGATGCAAGAAACTATTTCCGTATTAATAGTTCCTCTTCAAATAAATTTGAACCTTCACTGATACCTATACACACGTTTGTCGAAAGCATATTTGTTAAAATTAATGTTCTTGGTAACTCATTCATAATAAATTCAACCTACATACCTACACGAGCGCCGATTCAGGTTTACAAAGATTACAGAGATCTTTTCAATGAATTAGATCCACATATTTCATTCAACACTAATATTTGTTTACTTGGAGACTTTAATATTCCTTATAACTGGTAAAGCATTTACCTTCAGTAACTTCAACGGAATGAATGAAATTATGGCTGAAATATCAGACCTTTATAATTTAACCTCATTCAACAATTTCCATAATGAAGATAACAAAACATTGGATCTTATAATATCCAACTTCCCAGTCGTAGTAGAAATGGAGTTGAATCCCCTAGTAAGTGAAGACCCCAAACATCCAACTTTATTGATTAATCTTAAGATTATTAATAATAACGGCTACAGAGGCTGCAAAAATACTTAAAAAAACAAGTATAACTACAAAAAAGCCAATTTTTTAAGATTACATGAGATGCTGAGAGATTGTGATTGGTCTGAACTTGGTCACTTTAGGGATGTGAACATGGCAGTTAAGTATTTTTATAGGAAGTTAATTAAAATTTTTGATATTTGTATCTCAATATTCAATCCACGACATGGGGTTAGTAAAACGTATCCAACTTGGTTCAATGAGGATATTATATCTGGTATGAGAATAAAATATTATTACAGGAAACGGAAAAACACTTCAGAATGGTACGCGGAAAATTTCAAACGGAAACGTGCGGAGTTGAAAAGAAATATTCGTAGAGCATATAATGACTATATTTTGAAAGTACAGAGTGATATACACATAAACAGTAATGTTTTCTGGAGTTTTATATAAAGGAAAAAACACAAGAATAGTAGAAATAACATCTTCACGGATAATGGTAGAATAATATCTTATAAAAAAGTTATTGTGGAAGAATTTGCTGACTACTTCGGCCCAGTGTACGAAGGCGACTCAAATTATGATATGGACAACATTAATACAATAGCAGAGAACATGATACATTATCATCATGAAATTTTGAATTTTGATACTTTGAGTTATGAAGAACTGGAATTGGCTTTCCAAAAATTGAAACCGAAATACTCGGCGGGACCTGATAATATTCTGCCATATATTTTCAAAGCATGCAAAGAACACCTCCTATATCCTCTATCGGTTATCTACAATCGCTAATTGAAAACACGTATTTTTCCAGCGGAATTCAAAATGGCTAAATTAACGCCTATCCATAAGAATGGTGATAAACCGAATATTGGTAACTACAGACCGGTTGCAGTTCTCAATTGTCCAGCAAAAATATTTGAATTCATAATATATGATAAAATTTATTGGCATTTGAAAAATATCATTGTAGATGAACAGCATGGGTTCTGCCGTAAAAGGTCAGCTGACACCAACCTTCTAGTTTATATGGATAATGCACAAAAAGCCATAGACAGTAAGTCGCAACTGGATTGTGTGTACACAGACTTCGCCAAAGCATTTGATAAAGTGAACCACAAAATACTGCTAATTAAACTCAAACTTTAAGGATTAAGTGATTATCTCATTAAATTTTTCATTTCGTACTTGAGCAATAGAAAACAGTATGACAGTTATGGCGGTGAAAAATCTCATTTATCATAAAATATTTTTTTTTTAGTATACTAGTATATTCTCCAGATTTCTCTCAGTGTAGTATCCCACCACATTTAACTTTTGCGTCTTCAATACTGTACGTAGCAAATAAAAACGAAAAGAACAGAATTCAAAAGCTGCAAAATCCAGCAATACGTATAATTTTGGGTGTTCCTAAAGATACGTCAATCAAAGATATGTGTACTTTTAAATGGATGTCAGTAGAACAATATTTTAGAGTATCAAGCTTTGGTTTTTATGCATAAAATGATCTCTCTCACTCCTTCGCATTTGTCGTCTAAACTGGTATTTAACAATAATATTCACACTCACAATACGCGCTCACAAAATGACATATAGGTTCAGAAAAATGATGAAAAAGCACAGAAAAATCATTGTTGCATAAGGGTATCATTGGTAATAAACTTCCTGAATCTTTGAAGACCTGCGTTGCTATCAATTTATTCAAAGTGAAGTTGAAAAAGAGACTACTAGACCAATGCCATTGACGAAGTAGTTGAATGTTCATATTCTTTCTTCTTATAGGTATGTAGTGATAACTGTGTGAAATATTATTTACCTTTTTTCTTTTTTTCTTTTAACTTTTCGTCTTGTGAAATAATATTTTCAAATATTTTTTTTTATATATTCTATTTATTGTATATGAAGTGACGAATGTCTTTTAAAATAATACTATTATTTGTTTAATGTGCATATGCGAAATATTATTTATATATATATTTTTTTTAGTGCTTACCTTTCAAATTTGAATGATTATATAAGTGTTCTACATTTTGTGCAATTTCATAGGTATACGTATATACTTTGTAATTTTGTGAATTAGTATTTTTGTTAAATAAAGATATAATAAGACTTAATGATAACAACAACTACATGATAGTCCAACAATATTGTACGATTTCTAAAGCAGTTTTTTGATGTGCCATAAAATAATGTACAGTTCCAGTAGAATAGTATATTATTCAACGAGCGGTAATCTAGGTCATAACTCACGCAGATGAAGTTTGCAGCACGAGCCGCAGGCGAGTGTTGTAATCCATCAAGTGAGTTATGACCATTACCGCAAGGTGAATTCTATACTTTATCTACGACTATAACCATGAATACTAAGACACAAGTACAGACAAAAAACTTTATTAACAAATCTTAATAGATACCTATAACATTGCTATAAAAACTTTAGTTGTGATTATTCATTTTGTTTATTAATGAAATTAACAGTAAAATTTGAACAACCAGTGAACTGAATATTTGGGACCGAATTATACTAGTTTATTGTTTCTTTTTGTGTTTGTTGCATATATGTTGATGATGTAGGTACTGGTTGGGGTGTTGTTATAGAACTGTATATTTTATTTGCAGTATCTGTCTTATTCTTTTCGGAATCATCAACATACCCCTCAGCCACAGTAGTTGATCGCCAACCGCCATGTCGTTTCAGTGCCGTTATATCCCCTCCAGCATCTACTAATAAAGTTGCCGATGAGCGGCGAAAACAATGCCCTGTATATAAATTACAGTCGGGTAATTTTAAAAATGTAGCAATGTCTTTCCCCATTGATCCAAATTTATTAATGCCAATTCTTTGTGAATGATATTTTCCATTTTGAAATTTAAAGAATAATATCGTTTGCGATATATCGGTAGGACGAAGATTTAAATATTTCCTAACTACGGTATAAAAGTTTCCCGTAACAGTGAAATTTCTGGCAATTTTTGTTTTTGTATTTGGTACACCGACCATAAATCTAAATCTGTAATTTGCATAGAGTATAATTCTGCTGCACGACAAGCACCCATAATGCCCTTTATTAAAGCAACCTAAAATAAATTATACAATGATAAAAACGATTGAATTATTGTGAGATCGATCTACCTTTGTCGACAGATATTTTCTCATCAGGAGCTTCATTTATGAAAATATTAAGTTGTGCTGGCGTAAATGTTTTTGCCTTTTTAGCTACAGGTTTCTCTGATTGACGTTTGAGAAACGCACATAATTTTGAATAATTCTCTATATTGATTCCATTATTTATGTTGAGTATGCTTCTTAGCATGGAGTAGAAATTTCATAGAGATGATGCTTTATATTTAGTGCTAAGTTCAGTAAAATATGCCAAAAGTACATTTTCTATAAACGATGACCTAATGTTCTTACTGCTACAGCAAACTTGAAAATTTTTGTATACACCTTTATATTTGTTTTGGGATTTTTCAGGCAATAAATTCTGTATGGTAACATTAGCTATTTATTTCTCTTATTTCTGGAGGTGTACATAATAATTCATCTTCACTATCTGAATTCATTTTTTTCAGCACAAAATTTACAATAATAAGAATTTGAAAACGTCAAAATTAATAAAGTGACACAAGTGACATTACTCCCCATCCGGCTTGTGATTGGACAGAAGTACAGAGTACAGAGTCACATTGATATTCGGTTCGTAAATACCTCCAAGAATTTCCGATTTATTAGCGTGAGTTATAGTAGTGAGTAAATATAACTCACGCTGTTTGTTCATAGACACTATTAATTGCTCAAAAGCAGTTGAACAATTAATTTATAACTTAATAGGAGTAGATAAATGAAGTTTATGTCTAATTTTTTAACATTACAGTTTCTGAACAAACATAGCAAATAAACAAAATACACCATTACTGCTACTTTGATCGGATCGTCAAGTTACCAACAATCGCTTATTTCTAAGTAATTTCATTACTCACCCGTGATAAGACAATAGTGAGATGAGGAAGAAAACACAAGCGAGAACATCTGCTCTACCCACAATTCCTGTAACCTGTAACAAAAATATCTTTATTGACAACTTTTTCATATGAACTTCTTCTGTAAGGTTCATCACAGAAATGTCATCAAAATTATTAATCACTTATGGAATTCACAACATATTGAAAATAATAATTCCAAAAATATAACTAACTTTTCAATACAAGTCACAAGTGTATATAGCTGGTGGCCTAGGCCAAAGACTAGAAGTTTTCGATCAAATGATGTAAACATACAAAATGGCTGACTTCTGGACTCGATGCTTTTATAAGAAAACATTTTTAAATGGGTCAACCTATATTTTTTATATATTCGGATATCTAATTGTGGAATCAGAACAAAAAACATTAATGTCTTTGTAACCGATTTGCAGTCATGTTCAGAATTAAATTTTTTGGTCTAAAACTACTGTTATCACTCAATAAAATATAATGTCTCCCATAAAAAAACACTTCCTACACCAAGAATGGTTAAATCAATCAAACACCGTGGTCACTAACATTCACGGTGCTTTGCGTGGCTATGGACACTTTTGATCCACTTATCCAGAGCTTCAACATATTATCGAACATTCAGCTAAATTAATGGACCCCCCCTTTCACATGAGAACTTGCGGGATCCTTCCATTAAAAAATGGCATCCTCAGGTGCTCAAAAAACGCTTTTTTGCTTCCAACTTTCCATTTGGTGGACATTTTTGGAACGAAGAAGACTCAAGAAGGACATCAGTAGATATACAATGCCGAAGCTGGGACCGAAGAGTGTCCCAGAATCGGCATTGCTCCACACGGTGAATCTCTCGATGGCCGCGTCCATCCAGTTCTTGCCGTTGGTGGAGGGTTGGTGCTGAAGAAGATGACGTGTTCGCCGAAGAGTTTCGGGGTGGGGGACTTCAAAACGTTTCACCCTAAGTGGCGCGCGTCTTTTCTGCAAAAAAACATGGCGGCGATGGAGCGGAAGGGGCGGCGATGGAGCGGAACGCAAAATACATGGCGGCGATGGAGCGGAAGGCAAAAAAACATGGCGGCGATGGAGCGGAACGCAAAAAACATTGCGGCGATGGAGCGGAAGGCAAAAAAACATGGCGGCGATGGAGCGGAAGGCAAAAAAACATGGCGCGATGGCGGAAGTTATGAAAAAACTTTCGCTCGCGTGATTCGCTGAGAGCAATTGGCTGGAAGAGAAAAAAACATGGCCGCCGCCGCCGCCACCTTAATTGACAGAACAAAAAAAATAAATATGAAAAATGTCTACTGTCTTAGAACACACAACAGAAAATTATGATGGACGACTTATTATTAATTCACTCGCTCTCGAATGAAATTACAAAGGAAAAAAAATACGTCTCCGCCGCCGTGAAATAGCGATAAAGCACGTATCTTGAATGTTTACTGTCTGCTCTCTCAAGTTGAACGAAATTCTCAGTAAACACGACGATGATCCGTTTTTGACCTTGAATTTGTTTTTCAGATTCATCTCACACATCCGGTGTCTGTTTACGCTGCTCGAGCTAAATTGACCTTGGAGTTGTTTACTGTTATTGTGCGATTTGGGTTTTCCCACGATCGACCGTTGCATACATTTGCAGCGTGAGTTACGCGAACTCGGCGTGGAGGTGGACGGCGTGGGTCACGTGACACAGAGAGTTAATACGTACGTTCACAGCGAGCCTGCGTCATTTCATTATCTTTATGCGGACACTTGAAAATTATACGAAATTCAATCAAAAAGTCAGGTCAACAACAGCCAGGCGTCGACGTGGTGGTGGGAGAGGGAGTCAAATCAAAATTAACATCTCGAGTAAAGTGGGAGGTCTTGAAATCGGCATTTTCTTCGCGTTTACGCACCGGTATAATTATAAATTTGAAACATAAAGATATTGGACAATTTTTTGGTGATGCATTCATTCTATTCAAAAGCAGAATTCAAAATTTATTGAAAATACATCCAAGCATTAAAGTCAATGCGACATTTTGTGGTAAATTCGTGAAAAATTCCTTGAATCAAGAACAAATAATAAGCGACTATAAATATTTCAACACTAAAATCGTTGTTATCGATAGGGGTACAACTTTGAAAAAGTGGTTCCTAGAAAATGTCATCGATCAAATTCAAAACAAACTGTCGGAATTTGCGGACAAAGAAAGTGGCTGGAGTCTTCAGAAAATTGTTAGTTTGGAAATCAATACGAATAAATCGGACGTGGGAAACGGTTCGTCTTCCATCGAGCTACCAAAATCTATTGCGAATAAGAAAGCTTGCATTAATATGGAAAATGAAGATGATGCGTGTTTCGCTTGGGCCGTCGTTTCGGCCTTGTACCCTGTTGAATCGGGTAAAAATTGTGCTAGAATATCATCATACCCTCACTATTCAAATGTACTGAACTTGGATGGAATCGATTTCCCTATGAAATTAAATCAAATTACCAAATTTGAGCGATTAAACAACATATCTGTGAATGTGTACACCTTGGAATTGATTCAGCCGCAGGCGAAAAAGGAGGCATTTTTCGTTACTTTTCCGAGCCGACTCACGAAACAAAAATTAGATAAACATGTCAATCTTCTCCTCATTCAAAATGAATATGACCCGAAATTAAATGATTACGAGGCACCACCACTGGAAATCGCCGACGCCGATGACGCCGTCGGCGATGACATAAAATTCCATCATGTTTGGATAAAGGATTTATCTCACCTACTCAGTCGCCAACTCAGTAAAAATGGACATAAAACATACATTTGCGACAGGTGTTTAAATTATTTTACGAGTGAGGAGAAATTCGACAGTCATACTGTTGATTGTCAGAAATTAAACGAGAACAAAATTTCATTTCCTTCGTATGATCATGTAGAATTTCGGGATTTTGTAATTAAAGAAATAGTGCCCTTTGTAATTTACGCGGATTTTGAGTAGATTTTGGAACAGTTTGATGACGAAGAATGCACCTCACATACGACAAAGTACCAAAAACACATTCCTTTCAGCGCTGGATTTTATTTCAAGTGTGCATATGACGATATTTTGTCATTTTATCGGGGCCTCGACTCGATGGATTGGTTTGCGGGGAGAATGGGGGCCATAGCCAAATTTGTGGAAGCCAAAACTTTGGATATTGTCCCCATGATCGTCTCACCTCCAGATAGAGCGACAGCGCCATGTTGCCACATCTGCGAAAAACCTTGGAAAACTGACGACAACATTGTAATAGATAATAATCACTACACGGGAGCGTTCCGTGGATATGCGCATGCGCATTGCAATTTGAACTACAAAAAGTCGTTCGTTGTGCCAATCATTTTCCACAATTCATCCGGATACGACAGTCATTTTATTATTCGAGATATAGCAAAAAGGGGTCTAGTCAGCCTGTTGCCTGTCAACAAAGAAAAATACATTTCTTTCACCCAGTACGACGGCAACACTGACATTAAATTTCGATTCATTGAATCTTTTCGCTTCATGGGTATGACCATCAGTGACTTGAAGATTTCAAGGCGCGAATTTGCCCATTTCGATGCCACCGGTACGAGTTACTCACTCGAAAAGGGGTATTCCCATACGATTTCATCGATTCGATGGAGAAATTGGAATGCCCAAGTTTGCCGGCGCGCGATCAGTTCTACAACAAGTTGAACGATTGTGGCATCACCAATGCCGAATACGAGCATGCGCAGAACGTGTGGCGGTCGTTCAACTTGACAACACTGGGCGAGAAATGGAAACCGACATATTGCTCTTGGCGGATATTTTCGAAAATTTTCGAAATATCGGTCACGAGACGTATGGACTGGATCCTGCGTGGTATTACACCCTCCCGGGATATACGTGGTCCTGTATGTTGAAGTACACCCAGTGCAAATTGCAGATACTGAAAGACGTCGACATGTTTCTCTTTGTCGAGCGAGGAATTCGTGGTGGCATCAGTCAGTGCTGCAACAGATTCTCCTCGGCCAATAACAAGCACATGGGTGAAAGGTATGACGCCTCTAAACCGTCGACCTATTTGCTATATCTCGACGTGAATAATCTGTACGGTTGGGCCATGATGGAATATCTTCCGTACGATGGCTTTAAATGGCTCGAAAATGCAGCCGATTTCGATGTGTCGGAAGTGTCGGACACCTCGCCCATCGGCTACATTCTCGAAGTCGATTTGGAGTACCCCGAACATCTGCACGACGAACACAAAGATTTACCCTTGGGTGCCGAGCACCGTACACTGCCAGGCTCGAAATTACCAAAATTGATGACCACGCTGTACAACAAGGAAAAATATGTTGTGCACTACAGGGTGTTGAAACAAGCACTCAAACTCGGCCTTGTACTCAGGAAAATCCACAAGGTGTTGCAATTTAATCAGTCGGCGTGGCTGCGTCCCTACATTGAATAAAATACGAAATTACACTCTCAAGCAAAAACTACTTTTGGCAAAAATAACTACAAACTAGCCAATAACGCAGTGTTCGGGAAAACCATGGAAAACATACGGAAGCACCGTGTTTGTGAAAATGGTCTCCAAGTGGGGGGGGCGATAAGGCGCAAAAAATCTGATTGCCAGTCCAAATTTCAGGAGTCGCACCATTTTCGACGAGAGCCTCGTTGCTATCGGGATGGCAAAGACGGATTTGTTATTTAATAAGCCCTTGTAACAACAAAACAACAACATAGGAATGTCGATTCTCGATATTTCCAAGGTATGCGTGTACGTTTTCCATTACGGCTTCATGATGGAAAAGTACACGCACGATCAGTGCAAATTGATGTATACGGATACTGATTCGCTCATTTATGAAATTAAGTGCGATGATATTTATCGGGATTTGATTAGCAGTCACATTGAAAAATTCGATACGAGCGACTACCCAAGCGACAACCCATTTGACATCCCCCTCGAAAATAAAAAAGTACCCGGCTTGATGAAGGACGAAGCCAATGGTCGTATCATGACAGATTTCGTGGGGCTTCGATCAAAGTTGTACACCTATAAGATACAAGGTGGAAAAACCGTAAAAAATCCAAAGGGGTCAAATACAGCGTTGTCGAAAATCACATCACTTTTGAAGATTATATGAAATGTCTGAAAATCAATGTGGAAAAAATAACTTCGCAACGCTGTATTCGATCCTTTTCACACAAAGTTTTTAGGGTAGAGCAAACAAAGATCGCTCTCAACCCCTATGACGACAAGCGCTGTTTGATTGTCGGCTCTCATGACACTCTGCCGTGGGGTCATTACAGTCAGTTAGATATCTAATAGAATTTAAATGTTTTTTCAGAGAGCACATACCCACACACGCACACACACACACACACCACCACCATGGTAGACACTTTGAAAAATTTATGCTGTCTGCAAGTAGTCAGATGTACATCATCAATAGTTGAATTCATCGAGGCCTCATCTCTACCATGGACGCTCACTGATCGAATTTTGAAAATGTTTGCCGATGAAAAATGGGTACAAATCTATAAGCAGGCTCAGAGCGTCAAACGAAATTTCAATGATTTGAGTCACTTAGAGTACACGAGAGAAAACAGCTTTGAAGATAGGTGTGAAGCTCTCAAAAATCAAGACTGGGAGGGTCATTTGCACGAAGACCAATACTGTGTGTGGGCGAATGCATATCGTATTCCAAAATATAATTTACGATTTTGCCGCACTTGCTATAAAGCATTCAGAAGGGCTATGCAAAACCATCCGGTTCACAGCATCAGAGACCATCAACATATGGTGTTTGGTGTAAAGCACATGGACAATATATATCAATGTGGCAAATTTTGGTGTCACAACAGATTTGATGAAGTACTGTTCACTTTGAAAACGAGCAGCCAATGCTACTGTGACCTACATCTGCGTGGTGGTGGTCAGGGGATGAGGATTCAGAATTCGATTAATGAGATTGCCAAACACACACACAAAATTTCAAGAAAAATGTTGAATGAAAATGCAAGAAATTGTGCTCTTGTTTGTTTCTTTCCATACACACACTACATTATATATTATTAATCAAATAATAGTCGATTATGTTTTATATTTATGATTAAATAAAATCAATATGATATCCGTGTCTGGATATTATTATATTTTTTTCACCCTTCCAATCTCCCATTCAAAATCCCACATATTTTTAGAGATCACTTTTGCATCAAAAAAGGTTACTTTTTGCGCAAAAAAGTATAATTTTTTTATATGAAAAAGTGCCACTTTTTCATGGAAATAAGTGTCACTTTTTCATGCAAAAAAAGTAACACTTTTATTGACATGGTGGAAAAAGCTGAGTGAAAACTGAGTGAAAGCTGAGTGAAAGCTGAGTGATCCACTCAGCCACTCAGCTTTCACTGAAAATGCTTCACTCAGCTTTTACCACCATATCAATAAAGGTGTCACTTTTTTTCATTCAAAAATACATGTATTCTTATGGGAAAATGGCAATTTTTTTTATAAAAAAAATTACCGAAAATTGACATGGTGGAAAAAGCTGAGTGAATGCTGAGTGAAAGCTGAGTGAAAGCTGAGTGAATGCTGAGTGACTCAAAATTCACTGAAAATGCTTCACTGAAATCCTTCCACCATGTCAATTTAGGGTGTTTTTTTTTTATCGAAAAAAGTGTCACTTTTTGCATCAAAAAAGAGAACGTTTTTGCACCAAAATTGGAAGAATAATTCAATCAAAAATGTGATACTTTTTTACATAAAAATTGGCATGTTTTTTGAAGCAAAAAATATGGGGAAGGGTATTTTCGAGTAGCAAAATTAAAAAATCAAAAATATTCCAAGATATATATATTTTCATAAACGTATTGTCGCACCTGATGGCGCACTGTGAGCAACACGCCAAGTGTCTACATGGCATAAACAATACATTTAGTTCATTCACAAGACATACACGACACATCATCACCGTGTTCTGTGAGTCTATGTTTATGACATCAGTGGTCACTTTGCTGCTCATGTCACCTTTCACTTGTCGTTCTTCTGGAGCAACATCAGCGCCATCTGTCGGTGGTGGTGGTGGTGGCGGTGTCATCCATGTGTCATCTGTCACTCTGCTAATGACATCTGACACTCTTGGTTCTGGAGAGGCATCAGCGCCATCTGTCGTCGGTCTGTGTCCGTGCTCAGAGTAATAACTACGAACGAAATCACAATGGGGGCTCCATCGACGATGGTCAGCCATAGGATCGTCATTGGGCAGCCATCTGAACCCTTCTACTTGGCACGAAAGACATGCAACTACATCTTCCGAACCGGTATACGTAAAACCTGCTTCGGCTAACTTACTTGCAGGAAATGTCGAAGTCCAGCTTCGATACGAGTCGAGTCTTGTTCCGTACTGCTGCATCTCTCTCTCTCTTGGCATACACACAGACACACTGCACACTGCATACTGAATTAAAACGTCAACTGTTCTCAATATATACATTTATTTCGTTTCGTAATCAAACATTACTTTATCCGGCAAATAGCATAGGTATTCACGAAAACATAGATGTTTATCATCTTTTGATGATATAGTACACAAGTTTATAGCCTCATCAAATGACAAACCATTGTTTTTAGCTAGAGTTTTTGCACTGCTTAATAAATCGTGATAATATTGACTAAAGTTCATATTCAATAGATATTCAAATCTTGTCGCCATCTAGATGTAGGATTTCTTGAACATCCGCTTCCGTCAGGTAGAAGTAGGTGTCATTCTTGGAAACTCGCACTTGTTGACTCTCTGTATACGTGTGTAATTTCAAATCCATAACATCGTCCCAGTCGAGTTTGATTCGGATAGTCATGGCTGCTGCATTCGGGCCATTTCGGCTAGTGTATAGCAACTGATTATTGGCCCACACGAATTGGGCCCATTCAAACATGCTGAAGGACAGGATGGAGCATATGGTGTATGCAACTCCGAGCAAAACTTATGCCGCATTGCAAGCTCAAAACGTCGGTGTTGCGAAACTCGTAGGTGGCGTTGCACGCGAAGAAACGTTCCGCTTTGATGGCCTCCTTGTACATGTCACATATTCGATCTAAATCTGCCATTATGATGATAATGATGATGATGAAGCTGACGCCGCCGACGCCACCGACGCCGACTCGTAACCAGATGACTCTTCAGAAGACTCGACAACGACGTTGTTCACTGCACCAAACATGTTGACTGACTAATCTCTCTGCACCGTTTGACATCGGTTTATTTCTCCGCTGCCACCGCTGCAATCACCCCCCACCCTCCCCCAATACACCGGCTCGAGTTTCTACGTCGTCGAGAGCTGAGAGACGACGACGATGAAAGGCCCCCTCTTCCAGTTGAGATTGTGCCAATTTTCCATTGAATTACATGCGATTTGTCGCATCAATCCAACTATTGTGCGTACTATCGAACCCCAGCCATTTCACAAGTACTTTACGACCCTTACGCCTAATGATTTTTTCCACAAATAGACTTCGGAATTTTTTGTTTTTTGTAGTTCTTGTTCGTAGAAAGCGCCGCTGATTGGTCGCCCTTCCAAGTCCTCCAGCAAATACGTGATTGGTTGAGTGAATTTCACTTTGACAACTTTGAATAGTTCCGTAGTCCAATTAGTCGTATACCCTTCTTCGAAAACATGCTTGGCCTTGCTAATTCTCACGAATTCGCCAATTTTGATTTTTTTTTGACCAGCACGATCGGCATAATCATACGTTGACTTATACACCTGTTTTTCATTGTCTTTGGTGACGTCACACGGTTTCATGCCGATAGTTCGATGTTTGCGCTGGTTGTAGTTTTTGGCAATGTCCCGAAAAATGTCCAGCCATTTGTAGGTACCGTTCAAACTGAAATACTTGAAGAGATTCTCCTTGAGAGTACGTATAACCCTCTCTGCGATCGCAGCTTTCTTCACGGTATACGTTCTGTAGTGTTTGATGTTGTACTTTTTCAGGAGAGTCTAAAAGCTGGAATTGTAAAATTCAGTTCCGAGATCTGACTGGAGGAGCTTGGGACATCTTTTCGCTTTCGACAATATGTCACTCATCGCTTCGGTGACGTCTCGACCAGTTTTGGTCTTCAGGGGGCGCACCTATAGGTACTTGGAAAAGGTGTCAATCACCACGAGGATATAATTGAAGTTTTTATTGGCTTTGGAGTATTTTTGAAGATCAGCCAAGTCCATCTGCCACAGATCGTCGAGTCCTTTGATGATGGTACGTCTGCGAGGAAAATTCCTTCTGGCTGGAGCATGGAGCTCATCAACCAATTGTTTTTTCTCAGATGATGATGATGATGACGTCATTTCGCTAATGGCGGAGTCAATACACTAACTGCACTGGGCGTTACACCTTCTACTTAAGGGGCTGGAATATCAACAATATTCAGTGCCAATTTATCCAAGCGTTTCTTGGTATTTTCATGCTTTTTAATCGAAAGTGAATTTCATCACTCGAATATCCAAGGCTGTTAGATTGTTTTTGGTGGTGTCCAGATCGTCTTTGAGTTTGTGTATGACGTCATCTTTGAGCTTCTGTATGACGTCATCAACGTATTTTTTGTTGGCAACATCATTGAGTGCACTTGGCGGTTCCACATTACATATTTTCACATGTTCAGCATCAATGTCCCCATTTGTCGTATAGTTGAGTATAACACCAGGAAAATGATAGGGCTGCTGCTGCTGCTACCGTGCACGGTGAGATAACGAAGTTTGACCGAACTTGTTGATGCTCATAATGCGACTGTGGCATGCAAAAAAACGTCTACGCTTTTATTTATCGAATATAGCCTGCTTCTTTCAATTCATTGATGATGGCTACGATCTCGTTGTCGGTAGAGGTGCTTCCGGCATTTTTGGCGGCTACCAGAAGCCTATACCTGTCAACGAGCTCGTTCACATCGTCCCAGTACACGTATTCTATGGGTTTCGTGTTGTATGTCAACTGATCTGGGATACCACTGCCGTCGGTGAAACGACCTCGACCTCCACCACCACCTATTTTTGATTGAGGATGAGATGGATTCAACCTACCTCGCGCATCTACATGCGCACCTGTAGCTGTCAAAATTTGCTTGTATGCCGCCAAATCGGCTTTAGCGTATTTGGGATTTTTGTAGAAAATCAAACTATATAGTCACGGAGTGCCCTCGTATGTTACACCATCAATGCGAATGTCCCCCGTATCTTTGTCGAAGTCCATCAGCTTTCTACCGAGCAACCATTGCGCTCTTGGTTTGTCGTAATTCACATCTATTTTGCCGGATTTGGTGCGATGTTCATTCACGAATTCAGTTGCTACTTCGGGATAAACTTCCAAGTAGTCATTCTCATCATCATCATAATCACCATCATCTGTGTGATAGCTTTCTTCGTCTTCTTCCTTTTTCATAAAGTCTGGAGTCGTTGGTGTCGACGGTTCCTGTTTCTCTTCTTTTTCACTGCCAGTCGTGATCGCTTGGTGAGTGGCGGCACTGACGCACTTAATCTTTTCAGCGGCACCGTAATGGGATTGAATAATTTACTCAGTGCTTCATCATGCTCGGATTTTCCGAGTTTCAGACTCAGATACTTTTTTCGCACAATTTTCGACAACTGATTTACTTGACGTTTGCGTTCAGCTTTAGCAATCTCCGTCTCGATGCGGGGTGATGTGGTCGACGCCATGGCTTCGGTACGAATGCCGTGCCACCTCGCATCACATTTGTATATATTTGTCAAAGCCCAGGCGGTAGCGTCCTTTGTTCACATCAAAGTCTTTGACAATGACCAGAGATCAGAATTTTTTCTTCCAACAGGCGGCGCAAAGGCCTCAAAGGTGTAATCCGGAGCGACGTGCTCGTCGAAGGCGTGCTTCAAATTCATATCGTCTTGCCGAAAAAGCACTATAATGTTGCAGTTGTCCCTGGTCAGCTGATTGGGTATTTTCGAGTAGGTTTGACACAAGTAGGTTGGGTCAATACCCTTGTGGCGTGCCATGGCATAGAACTCTCTGATTTTATTCTGTTTGTCACACGCCACATTGTCAAATATGAAAATTGAGTTTTCTTTCGCCTTTGACAGATCGATTACCTCGTCGTTGTCCCTGTATGGAAAATAACCTACGCCCTTGACTTGTTTGAGTACATCGTGCAGTAGCTGATATTTAGGTTGGTACAGCGACTTTGAATAAACGTAAACATTCTCGAAGCGTGCTCCGTTCGGGCTGAACAGCAGACTGAGTACAGCGTTTGTCTTGCCACATCCGCTGGGGCCACAAAATATCGCTTGGAATGAATTCGGTAGCAGGGAGCCGTGTTTACGTATACCGTCGTCGTCACCGCCAATACCTCCTCCACCTATGGTATCCAAATTGACTATATCCAGAGCCGGCTCTTGTTGCACCACTTTCATGTTTGAGTTGATTGATTTTTTGCTGAAGTATGTTTGTGTGTGTGACCACGCCCACATCTGACATTCGAATGACATTTTGAGTGGAGTACAGTTATGTACGTAGGTGTGCAACATCATTTGCGTCAGTGTCATGCTGACTGTCGAGCACGAAGGTCGTGGTGTGGTGAACTCTCTGATTAATCATCTGCCATTCGAGCTTCATTTGCCTGGATACCAGTACTGTGGACCGGGTACCAAACTACAAAAGAGATTGGCACGTGAACCCTTTGGATTCGGCTTGTAAGACTCACGATATTGCATACTCGCAAAACAAGTCTTTGAAGGAGAGACACAAGGCCGACTGGGCGCTGGAAAATCGAGCTTGGGAACGTGTCAAATCAAAAGACGTCAAATTTGGTGAGAAAGCTGCTGCTTGGCTGGTCACCACAACCATGAAGGCAAAACGTAATTTGGGAATGGGTCTGAAGAAGAAGAAGACTGCTGCTGCTGCTGCAAAGCCAAAGTATTTTCGTCGAGATGTGGTTAAGAAAATTACCAAAACTCTGCGAAAAACACTGAAACCTGATCAGCTGAAAGATTTGAGTGCGAAGGCTCTGCGAAAATCATCCTTGGTGGCACTGCGTGCTGCCCGTGCATAAGTGAAAAAATTGGGTGGCCGCAAAAAAATCAGAGTACCCCGAATAATACCGTTCGAAGCGAAGAGCGGTGGTGTGCTGCCTCTGCTTCCAATATTCGCCGCTCTGGGAGCGCTGGGCTCGTTGGCAGGCGGTACCAGCACCATAGCCAGGACCATCATCTCCTCGGCCAATGCCAAAAAGAAATTGGAGGAAGACAAGCGTCATAATACCGCAATGGAGAGCATTGGTGGAGACAACAAAAATGTAGGAGGTTTGTTTCTGCGCAAGACCGCTAAAGGTGGCTACGGGCATCGCACAAACCATTTTTTATTCAAAGCCGTAGTGCCATTCCATGACCTGAGCGAATCAGATAAACGGCAAGTACGATATTTGGAGAGAAATATCCATGGCATTCCATACTCTGATGGCTATGTCAAATTCAACGAGATCCAGGAAGTGCTGCGCCCCATCATCGAGGCTGATGTGGTTTACGTGAAGGGTAATCAAAAATTCGATTTTTTGCTGAAGTGTGTGCTCGATCTGCCTAAGAGACCACACATCGTCGATATTGCGGCTACTATAAGTACAGTCGTCACAACGCCTCCACCAACACTCGAGAAGCAGAGCCCGCTCTATTTGAATCATATAGCATCCGGAGAAATAGAAGTGCATTGTGCCGTGAGACACTGTTTCGATATCTGGCAATGGATATCGTCACACCTGATATGGTGAGGCCCCACGGCGATCACGACGACGACCAAGACACTCCTATCAATCGGCACTTGCAAAATTTGCGCACATAGCAGAGTACGAGCACAAGCTGTGTATTTTCAAACGCTTCCAAAATATGCAAATTAACGATGGTAAATGGATGGGGCAGCAGCAGCAGCAGCATTCACCGATCCACCACGTTCCGCCGCCGTCGCCGCCAGTACCAAGTCCATGACGTCAGCCACACCAAGACTAGCCGAAAAAAAAACACACGAAATATTATTATTCATATTGTATTATTATTCATATTGTACTATTATTATTATTATGTATTAATAGATGTATAAAACCAATTTTTCTCGATTTATTTTGCGGATCGAATGAATGAGAGAGAGAGAGAGACTGAAAGAAATACGAGTCATGTACATTGAGCAATGGTGTATGTGTGTGTGTGTGTTCCTCTCAGTGTATATATTTGAGTGACATATACGCTGTTTCTCAGTGTACATTGAGATGTCCTCACGATGACAACAAATTATATAATTCTAGCAGCCGTTCTGTCGAACGTACTGTATATTAGCCCGCCATATGAGTACGGTGAGGTATTGGTATCGTATTTGCACGACGATGATTATTCGAGTACTTCGAATTGGACCAAAATGACTCAGGCGCTAGCCAATGATGGATATTTGCCTGTGTTGAGAGCCGAAATCCCGATGAACACCTCATCGTACAGACTGCGGAAGATTTATACAAATCTCACCTAGAGCGATACGCAGTGGTTTCCGCTGAAGATGTCTTGCCCCTCTAGCAACAGCACTTCGAGACCATCGTCGTCTTCGTCGACGCCCCACCCAACTACCCAACCCATGGACGTCAAGATGCAAGCCCCTGCTGCTGCTGCTGCTGATCGAGAAAGTAAGGATTCCAAATGTGAGCTGCCGCCGCCGCCAACACTGCACGATTGGTTTATATTTTTCGTGTCAATGGTTCTGAGTGTTCAAATATCCGAATCCATATATAGATTTATTAAATCCATGCATCAAAAATATTTTTTTATCGATAATGATAATGTATCTTCATACTACGCCTCTGGCACTGAAGTGTAATTTTTTTTTGTGAAAAATAAATGTATTTTTCTCGAACTGACGTTATCCATTTCAATAAATGCAAACAGAGGCAAAGACTGACATACAATGCCATGGGATAGCGTGAGACATTTAAAATGCCTTGAATCGATCAATTTGGCTTCAAACTCGACTCTCTCATCTCTTCCTGGAAAACAAACATCTGAGACAGTAAAAAACTCCAAGGTCAATTTAGCTCGAACAGCGTAAACAGATACCGGATGTGCTATTAAATCTGAAAAACAAATTCAAGGTCAAAAATGGATCATCGTCGTGTTTACTGAGAATTTCGTTCAACTTGAGAGAGCAGACAGTAAACATTCAAGATACGTTCTTTATCGCTATTTCTTAGAATTTCATTGGAGAAAGAGTAAACACCAGATCTGACTTATCGCTGTTTACGACTACAGCGCGCGGAGACGTATTTTTTTTCTTTTGGAATTTCATTCGAGAGCGAGTGAATTAATAATAAGTCGTCCATCAAAATTTTCTTTTTTGTGTTCTAAGACAGTAGACATTTTTCATATTTATTTTTTTTGTTTTGTCAATTAAGGTGGCGGCGGCGGCGGCGGCGGCCATGTTTTTTTCTCTTCCAGCCAATTGCTCCCAGCGAATCACGTGAGGGAAAGTTTTTTCATAACTTCCGCCATCGCGCCATGTTGTTTTGCATTCCGCTCCATCGCCGCCATGTTTTTTGCGTTCTGCTCCATCGCCTCCATGTTTTTTGCCTTCCGCTCCATCGCCGCCCCTTCCGCTCCATCGCCGCCATGATTTTTTGCCTTCTGCAGTATCGCCGCCATGTTTTTTTTGCAGAAAAGACGCGCGCCACTTAGGGTGAAACGTTTTGAAGCCCCCCACACCGAAACTCTTCGGCAAACACGTCATCTTCTTCAGCACCAACCCTCCACCAACGGCAAGAACTCGATGGACGCGGCCATCGAGAGATTTACCGTGTGGAGCAATGCCGATTCTGGGACACTCTTCGGTCCCAGCTTCGGCATTGTATATCTACTGACATCAGCACCGTTGGATGAAATACTTGAATAGTTTCAAAGTCTTCAATTCCATCTCCGATCAAGTAACACAACCTAGATGTGTCATACTCAAATAGAACTGAAGGTAACATCTTTCAATAATGTTATCCCTTAAATCATGTCATCATTGCCATGACGCAATTTTTTAAGGATACAATAGGCACGTCAGCTAGATTTTGATATCTGTAGGGTATATTCATGGCAACGAAAACCCAAAAAACTGTCTTAGATGAAATATATAGCAACAAGAATGCAATTGAAACGTTCGTTGCAACTTGTTGGGAGCATGTAAAAACGCTAGTATTTCCATCGCCGAACGGAGGTTCTTCGTTGTCGATATAGTCTGGTCAGTACGGTAACACTGCATTTGGAATATCGAATGTCAAACATGACAGAAAAACAACAAAACATTTGATTTTTTCGTCTTTGGCTAATTGGAATGTTTTTTCGTGAGTAAAGGGCAAATTCTGAGTTAATTTGTATTGAACTATCGTTAGTTTTTATTATTAGGCAATTATTAAGCTTTGTGAAATGTCCAAAAGACCATTTGAAGCTGGAAATCAAAATATGTCATTTCATAGGTAGGCTACCAGTGCGTCGTAACTATCGAGAAAGGGAACCCGGATTGGAAATCAGTAAAATGAATGAATTATGAAAATACATGTCAATCAGAGCATCAGCTGTTCTCAAAATAATGTGGAGATTATTCCATCATAATTTCAGGTTTTCATTTCATATTAGGTTTCCATTATTCCTATTTTATTGAACGTCAATATTTCTGTTAACAACGCACGACACTGCCGTTGGGGGAAGATGTTCCTTCCACTCAAATTTTAATGCGTGTGCGGCGAGTTATGCCAGTGTTTGACCGAGCTATATCAATTTTCTTTTAGATAATCATGCATTTGAATAAAATAATCAAAAATATTATGAAACACATGTTATTCATTCAAAAGTTACTCATTCCTCATAATAAATATTCCTTCATAAAGTAGTATTTTTTTTTAAATGAAAAAGAAAACGGAATTTATCATTTAGTCTTTGACCACTTCGATTATATTAGTTGACCGAAATTATCTAGTCATTGACCTTGAAACTGTTAGTGTTTGACCGATTTGAAAAAATAATAGTTAGGTAAATTTATGGTTTATTCCTATCATTTTGTTTTCAAAAAACTGTTTCATTTGTACTTTTTAATAGTTCCAAGTTGTTAATAAAAGAAAATATATTTTAAATGATAGAAAATAAGATTTTGAAAACGTTTTTACTTTCTAAAAATGCATACAAAAATTAACACAAACCCGTTTTTAAACAAAATAATACAATCTTTTGGTAACAATTATTTTTTGGCTCTAATTGCAAAAAAGTCAAATAACAAATAAACTTATATAAAAATTGTCTTTGGACACTAAATAAACAAAAAATAAAAGACAAATATCTCAACTAATTGCTAGAAAATATGTATGTATTTCTTGCATCGAGGGTATTTTTAGGATCTTCTTGGTACTGAAAAAAAAAATTCGTGATTCAGATTTCCTAAATTTTCCACAAATATTTTCAATTTATTAGTAAATGACCACTATAGGGGCTAGTGTTTGACCAAACATTTATTTTTATATTTTACAGCGATTATAACTACTTAATTGCGGTCAATTATTTTTATAGGATCAAAGGATATTTAATAAAATAGAAAACAACCAAACATGTACATTAATATTGTTGTCCCGTAACTGACCAAAAATAGAACCAGTTATTGACTGTATATCTAAACTGCTTGTATCTTATAGAGCTCAAAAGTTTGGTCAAATACTGACACATTAAAAGGGGAATATATAACTTTTAAAAAAAGGTAATAATCTTTATCCTATCATTAAATGCATTTCCAATAATTGTGAGATTATACAACACATAATTCCTCTAGTATTTGATCGGTCAAACACTAATGTTTATTCAAATTTAGAGCTACCAGTCTTTGACCGGTTATATTTCGGCAAAAAATAAGTTAAACCGGATTTTTTGTATATAAACAATTAGAAAACATTTATTAGAACACTGACAAACAAACAAAATTACTAAATATGTAAAAATGCCTGAATAAAATAACCTTATTTGGGCGAACTTCTTAACACAGAAATTACAATATTTAACACGAAGTGAACAGCCTGCGGTTAGAACTGAACTAAACAACAAGAACTCGGGAACGGTATTATCACAGTAAAACATATATGCTTTACTGTGGTATTATATGCAGGCGTTTGAGTGGGAGGGGGTGGAAAAAAGACTTGAGGCAATTCATAGATAGTTTTCTATTTGTTGAAATATTCCTAGGATTTTTATTTTTAACATTTGTTCACGAAAACGGTCAAACACTGGCTGACGGTCAATTACTGGTGTTTTACCCTATGTTGTGTTATTTGATCGGATAATTCCATATACTTGTATTCCTGAGATATTCAAAGACAGTTCAGTGCAGAGAAATAAACGTTCTTTTACATCGAACGGAATTAAAACAAGTCTCCTCAAAAACTTTATTTAAATGATGTATTACCCGTCATAATTTCCTGCACAGCATCATAAGCAACTTTTAATCCCAAAGTAAATTGCAATCCCCCACGGTTTCAAAGTGACACTTTAGTCCATAAAATGTGGATGGAATAAACGGATTTTAGACTCGCCGGTGCACAAAGGCCTTTCACGTCTCCATATTATGTGTGTCATGAAAAATTCACTGTTCGATCCATTCATTTAGTACTGGTGAATAATCCATGAGTTACATTTAGGTTTTTCATATGAGATTTTTTGAAAAACGTTCATACTAAATGAAATGAATGATTTCGACAATGTCGAAATACTATTCTCTCCACCAATTTCTACAAAGTGTAGAATATGTGGCAAATATCCTAATAAATATCAAATAGCTGACGTAAAATAACTGCTTCATATTTACCCAAAAATTCACTATTTAAAGAAGAGCTGATGACTTGCATAAGTGCGTACAGGGATGGAAAGTACGAATTGCGTAGGAACACATATAGTTCCTCATTCAGTAGCGGTCGATCGAGCGAATTCGATGGTCATTTATTTGATTTAAGATCAGAAACAAAGAAACCAGTTCAACCAGCCAGTCGGAAAGTTGTCATTTCATTTAATTTAGATTTGCTATTGATGTAACAAGATTATTATGCGAGTTATAATAATTGAGGACTTTGTCTAGCGACAAGGCACTTCGCGCCGAGTCCCTGATGCAACTTCCCAGATTAATTCAAGTTGCATGATGATCTAGTTACATTCAAAGCTTTATCGTATCATTGACAACGATAATGTGAAAATAAAATCAACAACTTTGGTTATTGTCACGTTATTCTCATTTAAGCGTGCCATAAAAATTAACATAGTCTTAATTAAATCGTATTCAAATCTATGGCTAAAATCATTGATATTCCTGAAAATATACTTGCGGTTCCTAACATGCGAAATTGAATTTGCTTCCAGTTAAATGGTAAATACATTACGAAAATGAATACCTTCAGTTTTGTGAGTGGCAAAATACAGAACAGTTTCAAGGTGCTAGAGAAACGGTATCACTTGCTTATTTTGTGCAACTCTCAAATGTAGAGGGCTTTGATCTGAAAATGTGGGATATAGAGCGAAAAAATCGAAAGCATTCTCGAAAGAGCAGGTTAGTGAATTTGTTCGTACTGCCCCAGACGAAACATTCTTGATAATGAAAGTAACTAGCCTTTTGAATGGACCTTTCCACGGTCTATGAGAAAACACTGTAATTAGAAAGTATATACGCTAATATCACTTGGCATTTTTTATTTATTTTTTCTTACTGCAAGCTTTTCTATAATTTGAAAAAAAAAAGGGTTTCGTGACGTCACGTTCATCAAAATTGAACTTGACAACGTCTATAAGTTGTACACCATGGAATCTCAAATTATCATTACATCTGGATTGTGTTCTATGATAGTTGTTATTTGATACCAGATGGGTTTGTTCGTCTGTTTCTCGGAGCAGATCAATAACAATTGTTTTTCTCTTTTTAACTCATTTACTTACCTTATGTGACAAGATAGATGCTAGTAGATCAAATCTGTATGTTGGAAACTGACAGACTCTTGAATATTTAATTTTCTGAGGTTGCCAAGTGATTTCTGTATTCCTTACAACCATGGAAATGTCTTAAAAGTGCTTTGTATCCGGTTGTCTGAACACCAGTGAAAATTCAAATAAACTGTATGTTCTGTGGTAATAACAACTTTTGTTCATGTTATTATAATTCGCGGTGTTGCCAACAATGGTTTTTCATCACAAGGCAGGTTCGTTCAGAAAAATTGAAACTTACAAATAATATAAAAAATTGCTTTTGCGTAAATTTTTTTGAGGTGTTGAACCAGTGACAAAGTTTCAGTTATTTCTCGATGGCTTACCCAGTAGCTATATTTTACGGGAGAACGATATTCCCTATTTCGGAACGTATTTTATGTTATGAGATGTTTCCGATGAAAGTGACGTCAGGAACACACTTTGAAATGTGATATTTTTCCTAAATGAAAAAAGTAGAGTGGCACTCGTTGATAAATATACATTTTAGACTATTAACTATCGATTGAAACGAGTTTTACAATACATTTTTTGTAAATGTAAAGGAATTGAAGAAAATGTTGACATTTTAGAGAGCAAGCTAGTAATCACAAATCCTGATTCGAAAACCCACAAGGAAAGGTATTTTGCGGTGATATCTGACGGAGACGTTGATCCTGTAACATTATTTAAAGAATATATAGCATTACGCCCAGCTCATACTCCATATAGAAGATTGTTCATATCTTACAGAGACGGAAAATTCACCGTTCAGCTTTACGGTTTCCGTTTCTTTTCCAAAGTACCTGAGAAAATTGCTACATATCTTCAGCAACTTTTCTTGTTGGTGCGGGTATTGACATCAGATATACAAGAACTTGGTGGTTGGGAATCGAACAATGTTGTAAGAGATGATTTAGAAGATAACTTAAGTAATAAGGTATCCATTGCGCAAAAAATTCAAGTTGGAGATGTTTCTGTAAACAATGTCTCATGTACAAAAGAGGCCATCGAATCAATTAAAAATTTGACTGACGAAGATTCAGCGGACATGCCTATTATTTTGGACAAGAATGGTGCAGGTGTATCTATAAATTTTGAAAACTGTCACAACATTCATTTCATCAATTTTCATGAATAGTTTTCGAAATAAAATTGGTATCTAGGGTATTATAAAGTAAATAAAGTTTTATATTTTGTAACTTATGTATATATTCAGCCCTATGCTATATCACTTCCGTTAAAAATAACGTCACCGTTATTCGCCATTTCCGTTATTTTGCTACTACCAATCGATAGCTCAGAGGAAGCTTAATTTTCAATGAACGATAAAATATTTGATAACTCGCGAAAGCTGGTGAACTATTCTCTTCAATTTATGAAACCAAAACGCTAGTGTGAGACTAAAACTTATACAAAACTTATGTATTGGTACCAAGATTCATTATTATCAGTGAATATGAATCAAAGCATGAATATCATTATCGTTCAAATATCTCGGTCATCAATGACAGCCCTAGTTCATTATCTCAAGTAACTGAAGAGTTATCGACTAGGAGGTGAATCAATCTATCAATCTATAACGCCAGACCTCAGGCGGCTCAGAGCTATCTTCATCCAAAAAATCCAAAAGAAATAACACATGTGGTGTGATCTGGATACCAACAGGTAGGTACCTATCTTAATAGACAGAACATATTTGTAATTGACTTTGTTAAATCTACAGAGTAGGTACCAATCTCAATAGTCACATCTCTGTGATTGAGCCTCAACTACGAACTAGATACCCATCCAATCAACCACAAGTACCAACTCATAAGTCACATCTTCATAACTGAATATTATATAACTACGAAAATGGTACCTATATCAACAGTGAAAACATATCTGTGATTGTGCTTGATACCATTTGCCAAGTAAATAACAATCTCAACAGTCACAATGTCTTCATAATTTAGCCTGTTACAACTACAAACAAACAAACAAGTCTGTGATTGAGCTCGATACAACATCCGAGTAGGTATCCAAGTTACAACATATCTGTGATTGAGCCTGAGACACCTACAGAGAGAGTAGCCACCCCGACAGTCAAATCAAATTCATGATTGAGCTTGATACCAAGTACTAGTTCGGTACCAATCTCAATCGCCACAACATCTCTGTAATCGAGCATGATACAAGTAAGAAGTAGGTACTCATCCCAACATTCACAAAATATGGGTTGTGCTTGGTACTTGTATAATCTTATATTTATTGTGCTCTGACCCCCGTATTGAAGTTGTTGGTATTATCAAGAACTCTCCGTTGCCCTTAGCGACATCACGTTGTATAAATAACTTTTTTCTACATTCATGTAAAAATCAAAACTTTATTGAACTATATTCAGTGGAAAAAGAAGCTCTTTATTGGACTAGTGCAATAAAGTATTTATTGCACTCATCTGTCATTCTACTTCAACATTCATTCATTCAACTACATATTTAGCAGATATTCTGTGAGATTGACCATACGTTTTGAACAGTTACACATATTGTATCATTTTGTATTAATGTTAGCAGTCAGAGTTGAACAAACAATGCCTTCCCGAGAATAACTCCATAATCAAAACCGTCTACCTGCATAGAGCAAACTTGTACTATGACCACACCTCGTGATAACGTACGCGCTCATGGCTACTATGATTTTGATTTTTATAATGCAACTGTGGTTATATAAACGTCAGTTTAAATTTAATTCTGACAATTACAGAACTGAAAGTTTTAAAATGAGTAATATTAATGGAAAACTAGATGATGGTGATGAAATCGATAGTAATAATTATTTATTTAAATCACGTATTTCTTTTTCCTTCACCTAGTGCCGCACCTAAATAAATAATTTTTTACTTTGCATGAACGTAGAAAAAATTTTGTATGCAACTCGTGCAAAAAATGTTTATTGCACTCGACGTGTCGTCCAACTCGGCCTAGCGGCCTCGTCGGACAATTTCACGTCGAGTGCAATAAACACTTACTTTTTGCACTTGTTGCATAAATAACTATTTTGATCATTCTGATGTATGAAACGTCAATAAATAAAAACTCTAATTCAATTATTCAAATCAAATCAAACATAAATTTGGTCCCTCTGAGCCTAGATATAGGTATTTATAAAGTTAAATATTCCATTACCAATTTCAACGCAACCAGCAAGCAGAAACCTAACTTATAATCACACAACCAGTAAGCAGATCCAGTCTACGAGAAACTTTTGGAACCTGTGAGTCATCCATTCTTCCTACTTTTTCCTTATCCAAGTATTTCTCAATCTGACAGTAGAAAACTAGTTGAAACTTAGTTATTTTTCTTGAAAAATGGCAGATGCTTTAGTATTGAAACGCGGCCAACTGAAGGGTCAACTTACACGATTTCAAACATTCATCTCTAATATTTCTGAAAACACCAGTGTTAACGAAATCAAAATTAGATTGGAAAAAACTTGGAATCGTTTATAATAATTTTGAAGAAATTCAAGATCAAATATAATTAGCAAATAATGACATTCATGATGAACGAAATAATTTTGAAAACACATACTTAAAATTAGTTGGTTTAGCTTAAGATACGATCTCAAATTTGTCACAATTTAATCAATCTATTAGTAAAGCTTTTTCCGTTAGTAAACCTGATCAATCCAACAACATCAACGGCGGAGGTGATTCAACACGTTCAGATAATCAATTAGGTCGAGTCAAGTAGCCGAACATTACTTTACCAGATTTTTATGGTCATTCCAATCAGTGGATGACATTTCATGACAATTTTTACAGTCTCATCCACGGTAATGCTCAACTTTCTGTTATTAAAAAATTTTCATTATATACGATCTTGTCTGCGAAAGGAAGCTGCGCAATTGATACAATCAATAGATATTTCTTCCGATAATTACACAGTCGCATGGAAAATGTTGAAAGAGCGTTACGACAACAAGAGACTCATTATTCAAACTCACGTGAAAGCTATTTTTGATTTATACCCAGTAAAAATTGAATCTCATGTTCATTTGCGTAAACTTTTGGACAATTTCAATAAGAATCTACGTTCCTTAAAGGCACTCAAGCAACCCACTGATAGCTGGGACACACTCTTAATTTATATCATATCCACGAAACTAGATCCCATTACCAAACGAGAATTGGAGGAGTCAATCAATAAAAGTGGAACCGAATCTCCTACTATCTCAGAATTGACAGATTTTCTAACAAAAAGATGTCAACTGTTAGAAACCATTGAAAACAAATCCAAAATTCAAAATTCAAATTCTACTCAAGATGATAAAGTTCATACCAATATAACAACCCATAAGATAATGTGTTCTTTCTGCAAAGAAAATCATATTAATCATCAATGTGAAAATTTCTTTAAAATGTCTGTTGTTAACCGAATTCCCGAGGTAAAAAAAATAAATTATGTACTAAATGCCTAAGACCATTTCATTCTCAAGCAAGGTGTAGATCAGCAGGATGTCGATTATGTAACAAAAAATATAACACTCTTTTGCATTGTGTTACTGGTTCGTCTGAAACAAATACACCATTATCACCACCAACCTCTGACAAAACTTGCACATCTGTTTCGACTTAACCCCTTCAGTCATTGCATATGTGTAACACCTTGACAGAGACAGAAACTGACCCACTTCCAGTAGTTACGAATACATCGCGGTCATGTCGTTTATTAGCTACAGCTCAAATACATAGTTTGGCTTTTGAAGAAAAGCCGACGTGCTGTCGTGTGATGCTTGATAGTGGATCGCAGTCCAGTTTTAAGACTAGATCAATTGTGAAAAAACTGAATTTGAATATATTCAAAATAGATATTCCAGTTGCTAGGTATTAATAATTCAATATATAATATATCTGGAAAAACTGAAACATATTTCAAGTCTAGGGACGGAAAATACAAAATAAAAGAATAATTTTTATTTATCGATAAAAAAACTGATAATCAGCCCTATGCTGTATCACTTCCGTTAAAAATAACATCACCGTAATTCGCCATTTACGTTATTTTGCTATTGCTTGGTAATAGCAAAATAACGGAAATGGCGAATAACGGTGATATTATTTTTGACGGAAGTAATACAGCATAGGTATGATTATGCCACAAGTATCATTCGGTATGTCCACATTACATTCACCAGAAAGCATCATGCTTACTAACGAATGTTTTAACCCATAGATGTTTTGTTAGGTGCAAGCATATTTTTCGATGTTTCACGCGTAGGACAGATTAAAACTGGTCGCAATGGTCCAATATTACAAAATACTAAACTTGGTTGGATAGTTTCTGGTGCGATTAACTATGAAAAATATTTAAGTTTACCAATTATGTGTAATCTCAACATTAGCAATAACGAGCTCCATGAACAATTGCAAACATTTTGGAAATTAGAGGAGATTGAACACAAAAAACTCTATACACGGGAAAAAGCAGATTGCGAAGAAAACTTTTTGAAAAACTTTAGGCGTGATACTCATGGTCAATTTGAAGTAGCTTTACCTTTGAAAGAGGATTATATCAAATTGGGAAATTCTGTTCATACTGCTAGACGATTTAGTTATTTAGATAAACGTTTTTCTAGCACGTTGAGCGCCACCATATGAACAAAAAATTGGGTCCACAGGGCCAATTTTTCTTTTTAATCATTCTGGCTCCATTTTGACGTGAAATTGACAGTGTTACAATTTATATGCAAAGATCTTTTTTTTTTGTTTTTGATATACAGCTAATTTTGTGTGTGGTATGAGTTTTATGTCGCGTGGCCTGTAAGACTATATTATATTCTAGGGCCACGTGGCATATAAAATGTGTCGCACAATAACATGTTCAGACTTGTGTTTCATCGCTAACCGATTTGTTTGGATTTGTTTTCATATTACTTGTAACACAAATTTGTGAATTATTTCTAATAAATGTTATCTCTTGAGTAGTTCTTACTTCTACGACAAATTCTAAATTCACACGAAAAAAAGAAACATACCTGCTGTGTCGCACAATCGCTGGAAATCCAACAAATCTTATGGACCAAAAGTGTATGTTGTCTACCTGGGCCACGCTCTTTCATTCCCAATAAAGAAACCGGTATAGCGGGACTCAACTGCTGTGCTACGATGTCAAATTGAACCGATTGCAATGAGGCATGTGTTACGAAGCCTAGGGATCAAAATGAGGTGCGACATGCGCATTATACCTCATGGCGCTTAGCGTGCTAGAAATCTCGAATTAAAAAATCGTTACGTTGATTTCATGAAAGAATATGAGGATTTAGGACTCTTGTTGATATTAAATCAGATAAAACTGAAATTAAATTTTACCTACCACACCAAGGAGTATTAAAAGAAAGTAGCCTCACTACAAAACTACGAGTAGTTTTTGATGGTTCTTGTAAAACTGATTCTCGCTTATCACTCAATGATGTTTTGAAGGCAGGACCAACTATTCAATGTGAACTTTTCTCAACTACTCTGAGATTCAGAAAATATAATGTTGTTTTCACGGCAGACATCGAAAAATGTTATCGTCAAATTTATGTTCATGTGAATACCGTGATCGCCAACGTATAGTGTAGCGATGTGGCTGAAGTTAGCTTTATATTTAAATCTAACTTACAGTGGACCATATCAATGATTTTCATGTGTTTTTGGCGAAAATCCTCGGTCACCATTGAAAATTGTTGGGCTACGGCTACAACAAACCGCTCTCTCCTGTTTCTAATCGAACATGAGGATAATTGTAATTCTTCAATTTTGTTGCCTTACCTGATGTCACCAGCAAGGAATGGTGACTGCGGTTTGCTAGATTTTGGCTGAGATTGGAGAGTTTGGATCCCACGAAGAGGAGCAAAAGTGAGGTAGGTATAACGAATTCTCCCAGAAAATACTGAAGCCGCGAAACAGGCTTGTGGAAGTACAATCACAAAATGATGAAAAATAGTGTATTAATTGAAATGTCAACTACTATCAAATTTAAAGTTCCAATGTGTGTTCTGAAATGATGGTTTCAATACATATTATAGTAGTGGAATCGTCACTGTATCATACATATTACGATTCTTACCAGAAGTAACGATATTCATGCGATTCAGCCATTGGGGTAGTAGTGCCATCCCTTAATGTTGTAATTCAATGAATTCCTTATATGGAAATCTAGACGAAATCATGTGAAAATAAGAGCGTCACTCGAACAGAAATATTACAATTGTTACCAAAAGTAACAATATTTATGCGAATTAACCGTTGGGGTTGTTGCTTCATCCCTAAATGTTTTCATCCAAGGAATGCCGTATATGGAAAACTAGACGAGATTAAGTGAAAATGAGAGCATCACGAGAACATAAATATTACAATTAATACCAAAAGTACTGATATTTACGCGAATCAACCGTCAGGGTAGTTGCGTCATCCCTAAATGTTTTAATCCGATGAATGCCGTATATGGAAATCTAGAAAAGATCAAGTGAAAATGAGAGCGTCACTAGAACAGAAATATTACAATTGTTACCAAAAGTCCAAGATTTATGCGAATTAATCGTTGGGGTTGTTGCTTCATCCCTAAATGTTTTTATCCAATGAATGCCGTATTCGGAAAACTAGACGAGATCAAGTGAAAATGAGAGCGTCACTAGAACAGAAATATTACAATTGTTACCAAAAGTACCGAGATTTACGCGAATCAACTGTCAGGGTAGTTGCGTCATCCCTAAATGTTTTAATCCAATGAATGCCGTATCTGGAAAACTAGAGGAGATCAAGTGAAAATGAGAGCGTTACTAGAACAGAAATATTATAATTGTTACCAATAGTACCGAGATTTAAGCGAATTAACCGTTGGGGTTGTTGCTTCATCCCTAAATGGTTTTATCCAATGAATGCCGTATATGAAAAACTAGGCGAGATCAAGTAAATATGAGAGCGTCACTAGAACAGAACTATTACAATTGTTACCAAACTACCAAGATTTATGCGAATTAACCATTGGGGTTGTTGCTTCATCCCTAACTGTTGAATAAATTCCGTATGTGGGGCATCAGAAGTACAGGTTTTATTATCAAAAATACTGCTGTGTAGGAAAACTAGCAGTCGCAGTGGTGGTTCATCCCCATTTACTTCAATTTAATTGAGAGGATATATCGCCGAAACTGGATGAGGTCAGGGACAAAACGAAGCGTCACTATAAGATAAATATGTCAATTAATACCAAAACTAGTTTGGTTCATGCGAAACAACTGCCGTGTTGGTATTTCCATAGCTAAATATTTCAAGTTAATAAATGCGATGAGAGTATGAAGCATTAGAAGAGATGAACTGAAATCAAGAGTATTCGTTTAGCAGACGGTCTTCTCACTTCATAGCAGCTCTGGTGTACCCCCATTTCTTACGATTTAATTAACAGGATATATCGCTGAAAGTACTGCGATTTATACAAATCAACCAAATCAAGACAAATTTTCATCTTCCTTTGCGATTCGTCACTCGATATTGTGGTTTACTTCATTGATTGAAATTTTCTGTTTGTCATATATCGCGGGAATGAGCCAAGATCAGATTAACGGTGTCAGTTTATTATCATTTGGATCACCATAGGAGTTTTTGTTGTTTTTTTTTTAATTTATAGTATAGTAGCATTGATTACTCTGATCATTAGCCACTATGTGTTCTGGGTAGGCTTTGTTACTTATTCCAAACGTCATCGTAGAAGCAGCACTGTTAATTTGAACGCAGCAGTAAAATGTGCAGGAGTAGCAGTAAAGCCACGAGATTTCAGGAATTCAAGTGTTGGAATTGAATTTGAAAAATCTCAGCTCCGACTGGGGTTCGAACCCGGGAGCTTCAGCATCGGAGATGGGCGCTTTACCACTGCACCATGCCTCGGCATAGTTTTGTTGTTATGCAAAATATCAGACGATTGACTTATTTTGGGCTAGACCTGTCTAGATAAATTTTGTTATTCTGTCATACACTATGTCCAATGTATAGTAGACAGAGTAATCAATTCTCGTTAGTTCGTTTATACCATGGAGTGTTTTATATTGATCCATGAATATAATTTCATCTGGAATGCCATAAAAGCTGTGAAATAACCGTTTGTTAGCTACAGGGACTTAAACATAAACAAGAAACTCCATGTCCGTTAACTCAAGTTCCTCCTTCAAAATATTCCCCACCGATACCGACATGTCATTTGAGGTGTTTCCGGCAATCAGTCGTGGCACGGAATCTTCTACTCTCCTCATTTGTATTTCGAGTGTGGAAAATTTCCTCAAAATACACTTTGTGAAGCCCAATGAACTGCCGTAACTCCGATCCTTCTAAATATATTTTTTTGATAGACATTACACTATGAAAAGGATTCTCAGTTTTCCTTCATAAATAACAGTAAAAACCAAATTTCTTTGTACTAGCCACCTCAAACGTTATTTCGTCAGTCAAAAGTCCATATCTCTTTGCACAAAGATCGAAATGTATCCATCTCTTACAGTTATCACACTTGATGAAACTACCGTCTCGATCTGTGCCGCAAATTTGGTAAATTTCTGAAACATCTGCCGTGGATAGTATAATTGTTCCTTGCAGAGACATCCGAAATCGTTCTGGTTCGAATTTGGGTTTGTCTTTCATGTTTTTTCAGAACGCAGACATTGTTTTTGTCTTAGAAAAAATGAACATGTAATATAGAACATACACCCCACAATTATGGAAATCGTTTTGTTTAGGAATATTGATATTTGATTGAACTTCCCATTTCAATGGCACAATTTCATCACTCATATATTCCTTTTCATTTTGAAAAAATGTGTGAATTCTATTACAAATATGTTCGTCCTCATGAGCATTTCCAGGATCTAAAATATTAATGGCGTGAAATTCAATATCTAAAATAACCAGTAACCAATGATTACCTCTGGAATTTACCGGAAATATAATTTACTTGCAGTCAGGCGCGTGCCTGAGGGGGGGGGGGGGGTGGTAACATTCCCTATTTTCAAACTTAAAAAATGATGATGAAGACACAACGATGGGCTTTCACACCTGTCTTCTAGTCTTCTAGCTTCTAGTCACAACATTAAATTATAAATTTCGCAATCAGGGTGGCGCATTATGGAGTTGAGTGTTAAGTGAACTGGGTTTTTATTTGTTATTGTTAATGATATTCTCTTTATTTTTACATTTTATTATATTCGAGTTCAAGAATTAAATATGAGTGCCTTAGTGTTACTAAAGTTTAACTTTTTAAAACGTAGGACATATTGGTCTTGAAATGGGTGATTACCCCCCCCTCATGAAACTACCCTAGGCACGCACCTGCTTGCAGTCTTTCAATGGCATGACACAGGGTGCAAAATGAGGTACCGTTATCTGTCCTTGCATTATAATTTGTGTGGAAATGGTGTCTATGTGATAAATATCTGGACAATTGGCGAACCACGTAAAGGCAACGCTATCCAAGCAATAGTCTGTCAGCCATTTGTTTCGTATATCACTTGGTCTTGATGGTTTCGAGTACAAATTATTTTCAGACAATATTACTGCAATATCTGAACTAGCTATTTTAACTACTGCATTTTTATATTCGATTATACCAATAATAAATAGTATTTCGTTGTTTAAGGCTGCCCGCATACAATACTCAGTGTTGACAATGAGGCCATTCGGAAGCGATCTTGTATCGTGTGCTTCAGCTACGACATGAAGCTGGGGTTCGTCCTCAATTTGATATTTATCCACACTATCAACATAATTCGTATGTTCTACATGTTCTTCGATATTTTTGGAATCAAAGTAGGTAGGTTTGTGATTTTTTCTTGTGTGTTTTTGGTTTCCACGATTCCACAGCTAGGGGTTTATCAATTTCTTTCAGTTGGGTTCGCTTGCGTCGTGTTTGATTATTTTTGTTTTTATGTTTTTTACCAATATTTCCTTCAACACTCAGTAAATCCGTTTTAATTTTTTTCCGCACACGCCCTACAAACGTACCAATTTTCATATTTGATTCACCACCCGATACGTTTTTTTTCACTATTTTGAACCAACACTCAACATATGCATTGCTGTGTCTCACATTCATGTCTGTTTGGTAATAAACCCTCTGCATAATTCCGGTCCACAACGGAGTACATTTTTGTTTGCCTCTATCATTCTCAAATCATTGTCAATAATGTCTTTTAAACATTGAGAGTTAATATTCATGAAGTGTTTGAAGAATGGTGATTCTTTATATTCACCTCGTACCAAATCATCATCTATCGCTTCATGATTCAGTTCCATAGCATGTAAATTTTCGAGATTTTTTGAGATATTTCTGTCCCAAAAAACTTTCAGAGAATCGTGCAATTTACGAGATTCAATGGTGCTCCCAAGAATAAAACTCATGGCATCGAACAGGAGACTCCGTTCATCCATTGTTATGCATTGTATCAAGCGAGCCATCATTTCCATTACAATTTTTGATGTATTTCTATTCACTCTTTTCTTTTTCAGCATTCAACTGACCATTTTCAGAAAGTGTGAGGAACAACATTTTAGGATGATTACTGGAGTTTTTACCTTTATTTTGTTCAATATGTTGTGTAGAACTCTCAAATAAGAAAATAGCGTCATTTCATTCATACCTAAACAGACGCCACCAATGATTGCAAAACTCCAATCGCAGACGATCACGTCAAATATTGGCCACGATCTTTGAACCTCTACAGTCACAAATCTCTTGAGTTTTATGAAAAAGCATGCGATCGTAGTCGCATCATGCGTGGAGCTTATCATTTCAGCTACCGGAATAATTTTTCCCCTTCTATTCACATCCATGGCATAGTAGAAGACTCTGCCAGATCTCAAAGGTTTAACCACACTACCAGTCGCATCAAAATATCCTGTGACTCTCTGACCTCTTGGAACCAAAATATTAATTTGTGACCGACTATACAAATACACAAGGGTTGCTGCCGATGGCCACTGAATATATTTCGACTCGGCAGGATCAGCGATTGACCGCAATACCAAATCGAAATGAGGATCTTCATGTAAATCCATTGCCGACTTAGCTTCAGACTTGACTTTCTGATATACCATGCTGCAATAAGTCTGCATCGCTCTGTGGACTTCCTGATCTTTATCAGATCTCATGATGACACGGCAAATAGTTTCATTAGCAGTCTGGTGGAATTCAAACCTGAATGATTTACATCCTCTATGTTTACAGATATCATATTCCACGAATTCAGGTCCAGTAACCTTCCTGCGTCGATGCACCCCTTTGAAAGAAATAACACAGGACATATCGTAATCCCAAAGGTGCTTCCGGAAATATGCTCGACGGATTTCTTGATCACGAATTATGTGCCATTGATCAAGAGCAAGTTTTGAAAATCCATAACACACTGTTTGTTCTTCGGGCCACCTTAGATCGCATTTCTCGAAAGCACTCTTATGTGGAATAGTCGAAATCGCATGTATTGGCGCCTCCGTTCCTAACTCACCAGATATACTGGCTGCAGCTAGCGTGAGCTCTTCTTTTTTATCAGTCTCCTCGATGCCTTCACGTTCGTTGGCAGCGCCGACGTTCATTATGGCTGATTCATGTTTTTTCCAGCATTTCCAGTCTATATTTGTTGTTGCCGGTGGATTTCAAATGAAGGGTTTTGTAAATCACATGAAATATATTCGAGGAGCTAATAGAGTTTTCAAGATCTTCGATATGGATCTTGCCCTGCTGAACTATAGTACAGAACAATTCTACGTTAATAAAAACCTTCTTGCTTTTCGACATATTGAAAAATATCTTGAAAAACCGCTGTTGTGTAACACTGACGTATTGATTCTAACTCAAATTAGTTATAATAACTCAATTCTACAAAACGTTCCCGAATCGTATTTCCGTTCGAAATTTCGAATAATAATAAAATATCGTGATCCAAAGTCGCTAGCAATGTCGTACTATTCCTGTTGTACCAAATGTCATATATCAAATCGTTACCGAAATCGTAACCCGCTATCTAAATCAGAAGTCCAAATTTATAATAATCCACATGCGAAAATCGAATACCAACGTATGAACCTAGGCCAGAGCAATTGTCCTTCACCATATTTGTACTTTCATAAAGTGCCCGCTATGGAAAAATGCAGATCGAAATGACAAAATTCCTCGACAAATATCGACTCAACAAAAAATGTTGTATCTTCAAAGAGATTATTTTAGTCCAATTCATTGAGTCATCACATTTTTTTATCAAAATTTTGGTCAGTTGAGACAAAACTATACGTCGCAGTAGAGGGCGTGGGCCAACTGCACGTGACAAATTGAGGATATGCTTCCATATTGAATACGAGTCGCGAGATTCACGACAAAGGGTTCCAGTTCATTAATATGTATTTTAATGTGCCCAGAAATAAGAAATTTTGATACAGACTGTCATTATCAAAGTTCGACGACGGTATTTCCAGTCTATTTGCAAAGGCATAATTAAAATGTCGTTAGTGTACATGGGAGTTGGGAAAACGTACCGTGGTGGACAAACGTTGTTTATCTTTTTATGTACAAAAATGGAACACCAACAAGAAAATACAAATTGTTACAAAGAACAATAATCCGAAACAGGTATTAGTCCATCAGATGTTCGCAGAGGCGTTATTCGGAAGGACTCTAACGTAAACACATTCCTTGAGAAAGGGCCAGAAAAAAAAGGTATGGTAAGATCTAGCGACTTTGCAGGTCATTGAACTTCCGAAATACTCAACGTAATTGTGATGAAAATGATTGAACGTCTCACACATTACCTATTAGTGTTCTGCATCAAACCATGAACTTTTATGGTGATACAACATCGTGTGTAGTTTCTGCATAATATGGTAAATATGAATGGGGGATCAAAGCGGTACAAGATCACTTATGAGTGATTTGCAAAGTGATGTATTGTAGCTGTGAAGGTGGTTATACAGGGTGTCAATTTGAACACGTACTACCCTTTATATTCAGGGCCCTAGAAAAAATCTGAAAATATGGAAAAACAACAAACGTTAAACAAAAAACACAATCGTTAAATTTATTTTCAAGGGGGCATTTTGTAGGATGGCTGAAATCTTGAATGACGAGGGGGGTTGAATCATAGCTCATTTTAAAGTTTGTTCCGAAACCTATTCCAAAATACCACATACTTGAACGTTCTTGTTAGCATAGTTCGCGAGAAATCCGGAGACAACTGTATCACAAATCTCCATCATGACGAGGGACGACACTACTTCGTCGGTCCAATGCCAAAGTCACGAATGTGCATATTTGATGTTTTGAGAAAAATGCCTTTCAAAAATTCAAGACGTTGCTGAAAATGAAGATATCATTATTTAATGTTTTTCAACAGAAAATGGAAAAACAACAAACGTTAAACAAAAAACACAATCGTTAAATTTATTTTCAAGGGGGCATTTTGTAGGATGGCTGAAATCTTGAATGACGAGGGGGGTTGAATCATAGCTCATTTTAAAGTTTGTTCCGAAACCTATTCCAAAATACCACATACTTGAACGTTCTTGTTAGCATAGTTCGCGAGAAATCCGGAGACAACTGTATCACAAATCTCCATCATGACGAGGGACGACACTACTTCGTCGGTCCAATGCCAAAGTCACGAATGTGCATATTTGATGTTTTGAGAAAAATGCCTTTCAAAAATTCAAGACGTTGCTGAAAATGAAGATATCATTATTTAATGTTTTTCAACAGAAAACCTTCCAATAGTGGTTCAGTAACCCAAAATAATATCTTTATTTTCAGCAACGTCTTGCATTTTTGAAACGAATTTTCCTCAAAACATCAAATATGCACATTCGTGACTTTGGCATTGGACCGACGACTTGACGGAAGACCATTAAACTTATCAAGAAACATGGTTGACTACGTAATCCGCTAAAGATCCTATACAAAAGGCGTTGTCGTCGGCAAGTATTCAACAGAACACAACTACTGCCCCCTACGATCATTGAGTTATATCTGTTTAATACTTGGCCAAAGTTTTCTACAATACATTTTCAGTATAAAAGCTGAAATTATTTTTCTATTTAATCTACCACTCTTCTTGATTAGTTGTATCACAAATGACCGAAACTGAAGTCATATTGCATAACGGTGAATTTTTAACGTTTTCTTTTTGTTCATAATATTTAGTTCACATTTATTATTAGAAATAATGAAATTAACCTATACTAGTACTTGTATGGTATTCAGTTTTATGTGTTGGAGAGCGCATATTGTTATCTTATGGTCGGTGGATCAGCGGTCTAACGCACAGACCGTTCGAAACTCCAGCATAGCGATAGTCGGTTCGAGCCCGATGTAGGTGAAAGATAATTTTTCTCAACTACTTTATATCGGATCGATAGGCGAAAAGCAAGTGTATTGTGAGTTGTCTAGATGCCAATCTCGTCTGGTGCTAGCTTCGAGTTCACACCGACCACCCGAGGTGGTGCTGTTAATTTTCCGGGTTTTCCTAGAGATGAAAAGTGAAAACGCCACCAAAAGTCAGTAAGTCGCAACGGAGCGCCACGGCAAATAATAATAATAGCCGTCCTCTACCCGCACAGGCTATGCCTTTGGGTACACTCAACGAGTGTTTATGAGGGAGTATTATTATTACTATTATTATTATCGTTTGCCTTAGGGTGCACAAAACTGTAGTTTGAACAGTTTGAACAGTACATTGTTCATTGGGAGCAAAAAAACTGTCAACATTTCTTCCACGAGTTGTTAGCTGTATTTGAGACCTTTTCTTTGTGTCAAAATCACTTTTTGGCACAAAAAAGAAGTTTTGCGAGTTGAAGGTTGGTCGTTTATTAAATTTCTCCACACTTCAACAAAGAACTGAACTTAGTATTATTTATGGGGAATGTCAAAGATATGCGAGACGAACGGCAACACTGTTTAATATACGATATCCCATCAATAGTAATTTATATCTCAGTTAACACATTTCATTTAATCATTTTGCGATTGCAATTCCACTTGCCTGTTTCGCAGCTTCAGTAATTTCTGGGAGAATTAGTTTCATACCTCACTTTCGCTGCTCTTCGTGTGATTCAAATTCTACAATTTCAACCAACATCTATTCACCATTTCTTGCTTGACAACACAATATGATCGTTGTGTCACCACCTAAGACAACAAAATTGAAGAATTACAATGATCTCTATGTTTCATTAAAAACAGGAAAGAGCGGTTTGTTATAGCCGTAGCACAACAATTTTCCCTGAGGACCGAGGACTTTCGCCAAAAACTATACATGAAAATTATTGACATGGTCCACTGTAATATTCCGAATATTAGATTTGAATCTAAAGCTAACTTCAGTCACATATTTTAGCGTGCAAATGAAAATGATGATTTGAAACATTATCGTCTCAATACTCTTACCTATGGCACAGGTCCGGCTTCATTTCTTGCATGCAGATCGTTATTTCAAGCTGCTATAGAAAGTCCCTTGCGCCGCGGAAATTATAAAACAAGATTTTTACGTAGATGATTTAATGAAATTTCACAGATTCTGAAAAACGCGGGATTTCCATTAAGAAAATGGTTTTCAAATCGTAATGAACTTCTCGATAATTCGAGTCTTGGAAATTTACCGGAAATTGATACACCGAAAGAGGGAACTGTTAAAACTTTAGGTTTGGTATGGAATCCTAATTCTGACTCATTTTCGTTTACATTTTCAGTAACTGACTTCCCTACAATTTCGAAACGTTCCATTCTCTCTTGTATATCCAAAATATTCGACACATTCGGTCTAATCGGTCCTGTAACGATTCATGAAAAACTCATATTACAAGAGTTATGGAAATCACGTTGTGACTGGGATGACCCCATTCCAGATGATCTGAAACAGACATGGGAAAATTTCTTTGGTCAATTACCCGTCATAAATGAAATAAAAATTCCTCGCCAAGTAACAATTAATGAGTTTGTTGATATTCAAATGCATTGTTTCTATGATTCGTCTGAATTAGCGTACGGCACATGCATAAATAATCGAACTACGGATAATCATGGAAATCATTATCCCTTCACTGCCTAGTGTTGTAGATATACTACATATTCAATTTAATTGCTTGCAACTCAACAGAGTGATAATTCGTGACACCTCGCATGCTGTTGTAATTCTACAACTCATAAGCCAGATGGGAAGTGCAACAAATATTATTTAGATGACGCTTTTAGTTACTCATTCACGAATGAAGAGAATATTCGCCATTTGTTCACATGCGTTCGGTTTCGTAGTATGAAAGTTTGTTTAGTGCGCAAAAGAAGAGTTTTTGGACCAAGATAAACGTAGATTTACTTGGGAACGGTAAGTCAATTGCCGATATGTATAGTGTTTGTGAAAAATAATCGTCTCATCGAAGTGATGATGTAGTTTATTATTGTTGTTTTTCTACAAAATCATGCATATACGTATTTATTATTGTTGTTTCTCTACAACATTGTGCAAACGACCGTCGTTTTTAGATGGGTAGCTGATACAAAAAAATGTTGACAGATGAAGAGTTGGAAGACATATTGGAGAACTTATCTGAGAGCAAAGATGGTTGGGATTTCGACGATGACGATAGTGTGGCTGATCCTGATTTTTCACCTGAGGAGGAAGATCAGATAAATGAAATAATTCAGGAAGAGGATTTAGAAGAAGTAGGATGTGAAGAAGGAGAAGAACCCGATGAAATTTCTCCCAATGAGAATGTACCAAGTACGTCCAGAAAGTCAAAGGCATTAGAGAAAGATGGTAAGTTATGAGTGAATAACTAGGTTTTGTATTCATCGTGTCTATTCCTTATAGATATAATTTGGAAGAAGAAGAGTTTGATTCTCAATGATTCATTTCACAAAATTTCACAAAATATTCTAGATTTAGAGAGTCCATATGAGTTTTTTTGTCATTTCTTCAATGAAGATATTTTTGACGAAATAGTTGAAGAAACCAACCTATTTGCCATTCAGAAAGACCCAAGCCAACCTTTAAATATAACTAAAGACGAAATCAAGCAGTTTTTTGGTGTAACGTTATATATGTCTCTTGTTCACTTGCCAAACTCTTGTGCATATTGGTCAGAAGATTGAGGTTTTCAGAAAATTAAAAATGCCATGACTCAATAGATATGAAAAAATACGACGCTATTTGCATTTCAATATTAATGAAACATATTTGCCACGAGAAAATCCTGATCACGATCGTCTTCATAAGTTGAGACCAATTCTTGATTCTTTGAATAAGAACTACAGCCAAAATATACCAGTAGAACAGTTTCTAGCAGTAGACGAACAGATGTGCTCCACTAAAGCATGGCATCATCTGAAGCAATATTTACCAAAAAAACCGCATAAGTGGGGGTTCAAGTTTTTCGTTTTATGCGGTGTGTCAGGGTATGCGTACAACTTTGAAATGTACTCTGGACAAATGCAGACGAGAAGAGATCCGCAAATGAACCAGATCTTGGGGCTTCAGCTAACGTTGTGGTCAGGCTTGCAAGAATAATTCCAAGGAATCTAAATTACAGAATATATTTTGATAATTATTATACCTCTATACCACTTCTAGTATACTTGGCTAAACAGGGCATATACAGTTTGGGTACTGTCAGAAGGAATAGGATTCCGAATTGTAAATTACCAGATGAAAAATCTATGAAACAAAAAGAACGCGGAGCTAGTATTAAAATGGTAGCATCGTGTGACGGAGAAGACATTTCTTCTGTTTTATGGAAAGACAACAAACTTGTAACACTTTTGTCAACTTTTGCTGGAGAAAATCCATCCGAGTCAGTTGAACGATTTGACAGAAAACTCAAGAAAAAAGTGAATGTGAATTGTCCTTTCATAGTGAGAGAATACAATCGCCATATGGGAGGAGTAGATTTACTTGACAGTAATTTAGGTCGCGTAAAGATTGTCCGCCGGAGCAAGAAGTGGTATTTCCGAGTATTTTATCATCTTATGGACATGACTGTTGCAAACAGTTGGATTCTATATAAAAGAGTGCAGGAGCAAAAGGGCAACACTCAAAAGTTCATGACTCAAGCAAAATTCAAAAGAGTTTTAGCATCAACTTTATGTTCATTGGGGCAAGGCATTTCTGGAACGAATCGTGGTAGGCCATCATCATCTGATGTTGAGCAAAGAATACAAAATAAAAAGAGAAAAGGATCTGCTCAACCCATGCCTGTGAAAGAAGTTTGACTGGATGGTGTGCAGCATTGGCCTATTTGGGTTGATAAGCATATCAGATGTAAATTTCCAGACTGTAAATTCACAAATTGTATGTGAAAAGTGTGGAACTGCATTATGCTTTACGAAGAAGAAGAATTGGTTCCGAAATTTCCATCATTGATGGCATCACTTATTTCTTCAATACTTTGTTGCACAATGTTGTAAATATACAACAATAACGTTTTTTCAAAAATAAAAATGAAAATTGGTGTTCACATTTTTTTTATTATTTTTTCCACATTACTGCTCCCATTCGAAGTAACATAAATTTTTTTCACGCAGAAATAAAAAATCATGCAGTGAAGGGTTTCTAAACTATTATGTGCCAAATCAAAGGTTGGTCCTTTAACGGTATTCATCCCTCAGAAAGAAGGGAGTCAGAAACGATATTTTCTTTTTCGAGTGATGGAGAGAATTAGTGTATGAACATAAAAATAACGAAAAAAATATTATTCAAGTATTAAATGAATGAACAGAATATTTCCCCTCAGTTTTGGTAATTTTTGTTCATTTCCACCATAAAAACGAATATTTTTATGTGGTTCCATTTCAGTATTGAAGTGTATCATTTACTTAGTTAAATGTCATTCTCACTTGATTTTTGTGTAAATAATTTTACAAGAATGGCGAAAAAATACATTTTTGTAAAATTATTTACACAAAAATTAAAGCCTTGAAAAAAGAAGTGAGATCGACGTTCAACAAAGTAAATGATGGACATCATTACTGAGATAAAACCACACAAAAATATTCGTTCGTTTTGATGGTGGAAATTAACAAAAATGCCTAAAAATGAGGGGAATTGTGGTGTTTATTCATTTATTACTTGAAGAATATTTTTGTCTTCATACATCCATACATCCCTCTATCAATCAAAAAGAAAAATTCGTTTCTGACTCCTTTTTTTGTCAGGGATGAAGACCCTTAAGAGAAGTTAATCTACCTAGATTAGAATTATGTAGTGCTTTACTAGCAGCACGATTATTTAAGTAAAACTTACTGGTGTGATTCCAAAATAGTTTTAGCATGGATTTCTTCTGAGCCTTCTCAATGGAATACTTTCGTTGGAAACCGTATTGCAGAAAATAAAAGACTAACAGACTTTCATTGTTGGAGGTATATGGAATCAAAACCTAATCCATCCGACATAATTTCTCGTAGTTCTAATCCAGAAAGGCCCTCTGCAAATAACTCATGGTGGTCTGGTCCTACATTTTTGAGGATGGATTCTTCATTGTGGCCTAAGACACCTATTATTAGAAATCCTGACTCGGTAGAAAAACGTGAAAAGGTTCAACTTTCGTTCGTTTCAGTTAATTACGATTTTATTTTCAGTTGATATAAAACTTTCACGAAAACTCATAGAGTATTCACATATTTGCTCAGATTCATAAATAATATCAGATCTAAAAATGAAAATAATTTAAAGGGTAACTTGACTACATCTGAAATAAATAAATCATTTACTCTTCTTATGAAAATTTGCCAGTTATCAGTTTTTTTTCATGAAATTCATTTTCTAAAGGAGAACAAATCACTACCAAACTCGAATTAAATATTAACTTTACACTCATTTCTAGATTCAGAAGGCTTATTACGAGTTGGTGGAAGGATTGTATACTCCAATTAACGTTTAAAACATTCGATATTACTTCCATCAAAACATCCATTGACAGAAAAAATTATAAATTATGAACACAAAAGGAATTTACATGTTGGCGTATTAGCCACTTTAGCCGCTATAAGAAAAATATACTGGCCAATAAACGGAAAAAGTTCCGTAAAAACTGTTATTCGGAAATGTTTGGTGTGTTTCAGAGCATAGCCTATCATTTTTAATCCTTCAATGGGAAATCTTCCAAAATCAAGATTAAGTCCAAACGTCCATTTTCTATTACTGGTATTGATTATGCAGGCCTAGTTCTCGTCATAGATGGTAAATCAGTGGCTTGCGCCCCTACATATACCCTCCTTTAAATGTGAGGCAAAAATTTCTGGTTTCCTTGCGCCCTTGTCAAGCATGCGCCCCCCCCGCGCCGCGGGGGTTGCGGGGGTGTTAGCTATGCCACTGTGGTAAACTTAGATCTAGAAAGCTGGTAAAGGCTTATATTTGCATATTTGTTTGCTTCATTACTAAAGCTGTCCATATAGAAGCAGCTGGGAATCTGTCATTAGAAACATTTTTAGATTGTCCTACCAATCGCTTGAAGCTGTATGAACGTATTCTACAAATGGTTCAGCATTTTTGGAAACGATGGTCTTCTGAGTACCTCATTTCGCTCCAGCAGTGCAATAAATGGAAACGTAATCAACCCCAAGATCTGAAGATAGGAACATTAGTTGTTCTGAGAAAAGAGAACCTGCCTCCTCTTCAATGGCGACTAGGACGAGTAGTGGCCCTTCATCCAGGGAAAGACAATGTTGTGCACGTCGTGAATGTCCAAAGCAAGGGTGGTATTTTCAAACACAGTCTCGTTAAACTTAGCCCTCTACCTGTAGACTAACAGACATGATATAAGACTATAATTTTTTCAACTATAGTTTTGATTTTTGGATATTTTGTGCATGAAACTGTTGATGTTGGTCCTTCGAGCCGGATATCAAATTTATGTTTGATTTGAATAACTGAATTTGTATTCGTTTTTATTTATTGACGTTTCATACATCAGAATTATCAAAAAAGTTATTTTTACAACGTGATGTCGCTAAGGGCAACGGAGACTTCTTGATAATACCAACAACTTCAATACAGTTGGTAGGAGCACAATAAATATAAGATTATACAGTTCTCATCTCAATAGTCACAACATCTCTGTGAATGAGTTCGATACAACTATCAAATAGGTGGCCACCCCAACATCACAACATATATATGATTGAGCCCGATTGAGCCTAATACCAGCTAGGTACCAAACTCTACAGTCACAACAAATCAGTCATTGAGCTTGATACAACTATCCGGTAGATACCCATCCCAACAGTTACAAAATATCTGGATTGTTCCTAATACCCACTATTGAGTAGCTATTCATCTCAACAGTCACAACATCTTTGTGATTGAGCCTACGACGAAGCAGGTACCCATCTACACAATCATAATATTACGGAGGGAAGACATTTCAAACTTGTAACCCAGTAATAGAATACAATGCGAGCATCTCTTGTAAGTCACTACTGGAAGAATATATCTCCTATGAGCCGTGGTGGCATGCGGGTTACGCATCTGCTTTCATTACAATCGGATGTGCATGGGTTCGAACCGCAGCACTGACAACGGTCTCGTGCATGGTATCACATGTTTCAAAAGTGTAAGGGCTATGTCTTCCCTAGCTCGCACATGACACTTGGAGACTTCTGAGTGTAACTTGAAAAGGTGCAGACGTTGAGGGATATAACAATTTCAACATCAACAGCAAAAAATAATCCATGGTTTGTTATAATCATCAAAAACCACTGCTTGTTATTATAATTGTTCTACAGATCTTTAATATATTTGTCATTGAATTTGTTAAACAAAATTTTCCTTTTGTCGTCAATCGGCTGCACCCTTATGAGCCACCCTCAGAAGTTTTCCGCAAGACAAGGATATCACCTTTCAACGTGTGTTGCCATGCACGGACGAGAATCCAAACTATTGACTGTCTAAGTTCGTCGGCTACCCACCCAAATGGATGGCCACAGTTGCTTTACTTGAGTTACCGACAATACCTGACTTGACCTCAACAGCTGTTTTCTCGACAGCGTCGTGTGGATAACGGCAGTCGCATGCAGAAAAGGAACTCAGCGTATGTACTTGTTAGCATTATAAATATTCCATGTGTTTGATTGAAATAGATGCAAATGGCGTGAGACAGCAAAAGTTCTCGAATATTTCTTCCAAAGCAAGAGTTGAAATGTCAAATCTCTAATGGCAAAATTGAATTTGGAATTGAAAATTTCACTACGCCCGTGGAAGAAAGTTGTGTATGTACCTACCTTAATTCAGTTACTATGAAGTTTATTATTTCCAGTTCGCTTTTCACGATGAGTGCTTCAGAACTTCTGTCAAAATTTCTTGTCCGATATATGGATTATGGAAAATATAAAATTTAACCTTCCTACCTCTGAATCTGAAATTACCGTAAGTAGTGGTTCAACTACTAATCCCTACGATATACTTATTCCAGTTCTATTAAATAATCATAACACCATCTTCATGCATATTCTCAAGTTTGGGAACTAATTTTCTGAACGGCTGGAATTAATCCTGTCGAAAATGATGTGTCTTCGAATTACAAAAAAAGCACAAAGTGAATATAATCGAAACTGTGTCTACCATAATAGATCTTATTCAGTCAATAATATTGTGAGTTGTTCAATTTCCAAAGTTATTTTCTTTCAGATAGGTACTTGCCGACAATTAATTCGTGGGAATGTGTGGATAGAAAGAACCCAGCACATTTCATATGGGAAATGGCTTTCCGTGAATTTGGCATTGATATTGTATATGTTTTAGAACCTGATGTGCTGATAAAGAGTATAGTATTGTGATAAAAACGCACTAAACTAATTTGTTAATTTATTTAAAATACTATTAAAACAATTATTCACTAAAACATAGACTTCACTAGATTCAAATTTATTTCTACTGTGGCTATCAGCGAACTCTGGAACTGATACTAACTCTGAACTCTGACTGTTCCGCCATCTGCTATACAGCGGCTATATATAGTAGCATTTACAGTTTTCGATCTTTCCAGTCCGTTCGGCGACTTCTTAGAGGTCCCTAGAATCTTCGGTTAGAACGTTCGCGTCTCTTCCATGGATGAGTCATGTGTTTGTCAGAAGAGAACTTGTTTACATTTCGAGTGTGGAGTGTAATTGGATGATCAGAGCCGGTCTCGAGGCCGGTCTCCAAATCGTTACACTATATACCGGGTGGCTACGGAAGTATTGCCTAGGGAAAATCTCAGTTATTGTATAAGGTATGCTTGTGAAATTTGTAGTATCGATAAAATGACAGAAGAGCTAGAATTTGAGCATATTGACATGTAGAAGTCAACTTCCGGTCTGACCGGAAGTAACATCAACTTTCTAATTATAAATGGTAATCCAATTTTTTTTCTCTTTACTTTATTCAGCATTCAATTCCCTTTAAAATAACATATTACAAGTTGGTATTTACCCAGAAAATAGATCAGAAAAAAATTATTATTAATATTCACTGGGTAGGTAGGTCGGGGAAGCAAAATGAATGCTAAACATTAAAAAGTTGGCTATGAAAACCATTCGTCACTTGATAACAGTTGGTACTACTGTGATATTTTATTTTCATTCGTCAGCGTTATAAGAAGCAGTCAAAAAAATATTGAAAAAATTGGGAAAAAAACAATACTCTGTAGGTCCATGACTTATATAGGAGCATACTATTTTTTTTGTCAGTACTTTCTAATGATATAATAGAATAAAATTGAAAATAATTATGTTTAATGATAAATAATATCCTTGAAAGTTTTGAAACAACATGGATTGAAATCCTTCAAGTATCAGCTGCATCATCATTTGTATAAAAATGATGGTGAAAGGCGCCTGGAGTATTGTAATTGGTTTCTTCGTTGAAATTCTGAGAATCACCTATTTAACTCTTATATCTTGTTTACGGATGAGTGAAGATTCACCAACAATGGATTCTTTAACAGGTATAATACAAGGTAGGTACAGGATTATTATCGATAGTCGAAGTGTAAAGTATGAACGGTCATTTGTTCCAGGTACTGTGCTATAGAAAACGAGGTTTCGACAAGGCGGATTCCAGGAGAGATTTGGTGTGGTTTGGGCAGGGATAGTTGGAACTCATATTGTTGACCCCATTCATTTTCAAGGCCAACTAACCAGAGAGAGATAATTTAATGTTTTAATGAATGAAATTTCGTAATTCATTAACAACCTACCAGTGGAAATGACTGAGAGCCTGTACTTCAAGCAAGACGGCGCCCTTCCGCATAAGTCAAGAATAGCAAAAAATTATCTCCAAAATCGCATTCGAAATAGACTTGTAAAAACCCATGGTCCAGTCAGGTGGCCACCAAGGTCACCTGATCTTACTCTGTGCGACTTTTTTCTATAGAGGCATCTTAAAAATAGGTGTACTCCACACAGCCTAGAACCCTACATGAGCTATAGTCTAGTCAACAAGTGCCATTTAGACCAACTTTTTTCAGCAGTCTCCGAAAATTATGATTGAGGTGTCATTCGATTCGGAATGACATCCAGATGATTTTTGAAAAAAATGAAGTTCCGCATGAAAAAATTGTAAAAGTTATTAACAGTTAACTAAAAAAAAAAGATGGCTTTAGTATTTTGTAAATATCTCAAAAACTACTTAAAATTTTTTAAATCTAAAAAAAGACTCAAAAAGAGGAGGAAATTTCCTAAATAAAAGCTCAATTCCCGGAATTGTAGCATCAATATTTATAATTTTCCCAGAGGGATGAAAATACGGCCGAAAACGGGTACTCTGGCTCGGGCAAGCCACACCCACTTTGGACACTTTAACAATAAAAATTATTTTAAAATACTAAATATGAAAATAAAAAATTGGAAAAATTCAGGCACTAACTGAATAGATTAATGAACAATAATCCGCTTGAAAAAGATTTTTATCACAATTTTTCAATTAGTTAATCAATAGTTAATTAATAATTTTTTTCTGCTTGAACATGAACATTGCAAGTGTGATAATTGTTAAACTATAAATTTAAGATTTTTTTCCTCTTTTGGAGCAATTCTTGAAAGGCTTCAGAATAGAACCCCGTTGGAAAAATTAAAAAGTTTTCATTTTTCAGTTTTTTATTAACAATTTTCGTTGTTGCAAAATTAAATACTTAAATTAATCATTGAAAAAAAAATTTTTTTCCAAATATTATCAATAATCCGTTTTTATGTTATCAGAAACTACATAGAAATAATTTTTTTAAATTTTTATCTCTAATTGTTTAAAAAATTGTTATAAACAAATGCGTTGTTTATAAGATAATTGAAATTTTTTTTATGGAATTTCAATCTTTGATACAAATAATGATTTTTAAAAGAAAAATTGTTCCTTAAAAAAATTTTTTTATTGCTTGAAAACGCATTTGTTAATTAACAATTATTTTCTCCCGCTTCTAATTAATATTAAGGAACCATTTTTTTTTTTAATCATTATTTGTCTTTCTTTCTGATATATAAAAAAAAATTCCATTTTATTTAATTTTTCATTGTTTATGCAATAAACAATTTGTTATAAACAAATAAATTTTTACCTTATATTTTTTTTTCTATTCTAATTTCTGTCACAAAAACAGACATGATTTTTTTTCTTTTTTAAATTTTTTTTTTTTAGTTTTTATTTAATTTTTAAATATAAGTTCTCTCTAACTTCGTCATTCTTACCTGGTCTTCATCCTTAAAATTATTATAATTTACAAACTAATGGAGATACGATGAAAATACTTAAGACTTATTTGATAATTACTCGTAGATATGAGGGTCTATTATAATCAAATGAGATTTAAATGATAATATATATGAACGTGCATAGAATATTCTGTTCGTTGATGAATAATTAAATTTATTAGACTCTATTGTCTCAATAATATTTCAAAAGAAAAAAATAAAGATTGTCATTCATAAACTTTTACAAACATTAAAGAAACCGAACCTGAAAATAAATATCTAGATATTAATATTAATATATAAAAGGTAAAAATGTTGAGTAATAAACAATAATTGATAAGATACTTGAATGAAGTAGTCATATTTTTAATAGTTGATAAGATTTTTAAGCATTAAAACAAAAAAAAAATTTTCCCTGAGTATTTTTCAACAACAATTGCTATAAATTCAATAAATAAATAAGTAACAACTAAACTTTTCTGCTAAATTTGTTTTTTATGTAATGGAGAATAAATAAGTCTCAAGTATTTTCATCGTATCTCCATTAGTTTGTAAATTATAATAATTTTAAGGATGAAGACCAGGTAAGAATGACGAAGTTAGAGAGAACTTATATTTAAAAATTAAATAAAAAATAATAAAAAAAAAATTTAAAAAAGGAAAAAAATCATGTCTGTTTTTGTGACAGAAATTAGAATAGAAAAAAAAATATAAGGTAAAAATTTATTTGTTTATAACAAATTGTTTATTGCATAAACAATGAAAAATTAAATGAAATGGAATTTTTTTTTTTTATATCAGAAAGAAAGACAAATAATGATTTAAAAAAAAATGGTTCCTTAATATTAATTAGAAGCGGGAGAAAATAATTGTTAATTAACAAATGCGTTTTCAAGCAATAATAAAATTTTTTTAAGGAACAATTTTTCTTTTAAAAATCATTATTTGTATCAAAGATTGGAATTCCATAAAAAAATTTTCAATTATCTTATAAACAACGCATTTGTTTATAACAATTTTTTAAACAATTAGAGATAAAAATTTAAAAAAATTATTTCTATGTAGTTCCTGATAACATAAAAACGGATTATTGATAATATTAAAAAAAAAAAATTTTTTCAATGATTAATTTAAGTATTTAATTTTGCAACAACGAAAATTGTTAATAAAAAACTGAAAAATAAAAACTTTTTAATTTTTCCAACGGGGTTCTATTCTGAAGCCTTTCAAGAATTGCTCCAAAAGAGGAAAAAAATCTTAAATTTATAGTTTAACAATTATCACACTTGCAATGTTCATGTTCAAGCAGAAAAAAATTATTAATTAACTATTGATTAACTAATTGAAAAATTGTGATAAAATTTTTTTTCAAGCGGATTATTGTTCATTAATCTATTCAGTTAGTGCCTGAATTTTTTCAATTTTTTATTTTCATATTTAGTATTTAAAAATAATTTTTATTGTTAAAGTGTCCAAAGTGGGTGTGGCTTGCCCGTGCCAGAGTACCCGTTTTTGGCCGTATTTTCATCCCTCTGGGAAAATTATAAATATTGATGCTACAATTCCGGGAATTGAACTTTTTTTTAGGAAATTTCCTCCTCTTTTTGAATCTTTTTTTAGATTTAAAAAATTTTAATTAGTTTTTGAGATATTTACAAAATACTAAAGCCATCTTTTTTTTTTAGTTAACTGTTAATAACTTTTACAATTTTTTCATGCGGAACTTCATTTTTTTCAAAAATCATCTGGATGTCATTCCGAATCGAATGACACCTCAATCATAATTTTCGGAGACTGCTGAAAAAAGTTGGTCTAAATGGCACTTGTTGACTAGACTATAGGCAATACTTCCGTAGCCACCCGACATAGCCATAAAGCTCAAAATATATTGTTATTATTGTGAAAGTATTGTGCTATATTAATTTTTTTTAAAGTTGTAGAAAAATTATTGCATTGAAAAAATTCCCGGACTATTTACACCTTCCTTATTTACCTTCCATTTCTTTTCAGCTCAGTCGGTCTGTTGTTCCTGGATCAGAAACATCTCTCTCTCTCGTTCAATGAACATTAAAAAAAAATGTTTCTTTTATTTATGTAGAAAAACTTTAATGTGAAATCAAAACCAATAAATCATTACTGATTTTTCAAAACATGAACATTTTTCAAAATATCTAATTAATGTCCTACCCTGAAAGTTATCTTTCACCTTAAAAATATAAATTTTTTATCAAAATATAACATTCATTCAGAACATTGAAATGATAATAATCTGACAATTTAAAAATAACAAGTCTGCTGCATTGCGCAAATGAACGTTCCTGTGTAATGAAAAACGAATCAAAGAAACGCACTGGTTCCAGGTCACAAAATGTAAACACGGGTGACAGGGGGATAATGTTCTGATGGAAATAATTGTCTGTGGCGGTAGAATGTGAAAACTAACCACAATGAACGAACGTATCATGTATCAAAATAAAGTTCTGGAGGGTATTTGTGATCAATGCTTGAAAAATATTGTTTGTGCACAACACACACAGTGAAAGTTAATAAAACAGGTACTACCTTATGTGGTGGATAGACGGAACTCAGCTATCTTGGCTTCTCAAATCAGCTACCGTATTTGACTTGATGTAGGTAAATAGCAATCTATTAATCTTGATAATATTTTCTAGCTCTTCTTCACAATATTTACTCTGCAAGCTTTGTTTCTGATTCAGTATTTTGCTTATAATTCCCTTTATTTTGTTTTCAAAACAGAAACTAATTTTCTTTTCAAAATTTCAAAAAAAACCCTTTCCTTTTTAAATCAATTAAACAACTCTCCTGTTTCTTTATCCATCACCCGGGAAACTCTCCTCATTTTATTATTCCTGTTTTTCACCAATCCCTTTCTTGATTTCAAACAAAGATAACACACAAAATTACTTCTATTTTACTATTAAACAGCCTATTATCTTCCATTTTGTTATTGAAATATCACATTTTCCATTCTTTTCATGTTTAAAAAATCTCTAAAAAAATACATTGCCTTTTGTTATCGCATAGATTCATATTTCATGTCCAATGTACAACGTTTCATAAACAGTTTGGATTTTTTTTTTTGGCGAATGAAGTTTAATGTCACATATGATTTTTGACTTCGAACTTCCAAAAGTAATACATTATTGGATGAACTAACCGAAACACATCAAAGATTGAACAAAACGAATAAAATGAGTACCCTTCCGAATATCTGAGCTGAATAGAAATAGTTGTCAAAGTTGTAAAAAATGAAAATGTTCAAAAAAAATATTTTATAGCATTTTTTTTTATAAATTTTATAATCATCAATATTTCAAACTTTCGCCAATTTGCTATTGATTCAATATCATAACAATAAATAAGATATAGAGCTTTGAAAATGGATTTTTTCAATTTTTGCTGTATTTACGTATCAATCGGAGAGCTCTCATTTCGGGTTGGGACTGAACTTGAATGTTTGACTCCCATAACTGGACTAACGCTGGTCTTTCTCAGTTATATTACGCCCCGTCATCAATACTTTTTTATACACTGCTCCCATAGAAATATATATCATACAGTTACTGATGATCCAACCTTGCATCACTGCGAAAAGCATGCCGCATGTGCACCCCGTTTTTGCTGTGATCAGTATATTTCAGTTCCAATTGAAAGTTTTCTGTAATGAGGCAACGAAACCATTTCGTTTAAAAGATATATATTTTTCAACGCATTCAAGGCTTTTTCAAACCCAAGGAACTCTTAGAAATAGATTACTCTTAATTTTGGGTGAGAATTAAATTGATTCTATACATGTACTCTATGTTACTGTAATTCAAGTGATCGTGCAATGATGCTTTGTCCTCTATACACGAAGTCTTGCCGGTGTCTAGGGTCGGTTTGCTCATGTTCACAGACTACGAGTTTAATTACCGGTTACTGGCATTTATTACGTATTATATTCTTTCATTTTGATCAAACTGAAAGAACTGAGTTGAAGTGATCTGACTGTTGCATTTTGAGCTCATAATTCAACAGTCGGATCACTTCACTTCAGTTCGTTCAGTTTGAACATAACGAAAAAATACACGTATTGTACATGTTCGTGTTAAGCAAATTTTCAAGATGCTGAGTGTGTTTTAGGAATGGCTGATCACGTTTTTTTCATGGATCAGTTACAAACCAATCCCGTTCTGGACTGATAATGTTGACATGTAAACATTTCTATAAAGTTTTTCCTCAATAACTTTCAGACTGATGAAATTTAGTCCTCTGCATTTTTTGGTTCTTTTCCTATTCGAAAAAATTATTGATTTTGAACTATTCTGAAAGTGAAAATTTGTTAATTTGGCCCAATACATGTCCTCGTTTAGATTTACTAACGTGCTCTTGTCATTCACATTGAAAACCAATAATTTTCATTTCCACGGGTGAGCAAATTCAATTTACTGAGAGACTGCCATAAAAATGGTGCACTGGAAAGTGTGAAATTTCTTAAAATATAAATCAAAATATTTAACATAAAATTATTTAGATGAGACAATATAGGATTCCAAAGTTTTTCGAAAACATACTGATCCATTACTCAGGATCAACGCAAGTATAGTATGATCTATATTCGATAGAGAATAAATGACCTAATTTTATTCACTTCACCTCATTTTGAATGGATAGAAATAATTCCGACTACGGTCGAAAATACTCATTTTCCACAATCTTAATGGCAATGAAGTATGCTTTTATTACATTGTGGCACTGAATTCAAAATTACAGATATAATTCAAACCGGTTTTTGTGACTCACTCTATATACCCGACAGAAAAATACAATAATTTCAAGTTTCGGAAAACAACATATGTATTTTGGGTATATTTTGAAGAAAAATCGAAATAACTGATTCTGAATATACCTTATTAACAAATAATATGTTTACAATCTCCTACAAGTTCACCTCATAGCAGGATCAAGTATCAGGTAATATGGAAGGAGCAAAGGAACAGGTCGCAGAGGAACTGCTTCGGCGATCACCATTGTCCTATGTTGGGCAGTGTCGGGTGAACGTGGATTGGCTTCATTAGTAGCAAGAACATCAGTGCCACAGTTTTCTAAACTAAGTAGACTATCTAAGAGGTTGAATGGTTACTGTTACAAAAAAAAAATAACTGTAAATTAATTCTAAGACATCGAACTATCGGTGTTTATCACATCAGTTCAGCACCATCTTATGATTCTTATGTACAGGTCAACTCCAGATAGGACAGCAGAAATCATTCCAATTCTGAATTTTGGAAAGTACTTAACAGTTTATTTCAGATTCTGGAACTCCAGAAAGTATCAGCTAGGACTTCGCGAAATCAAGAGTCTAGTCTTGGTCTTGTCTTGTCTTGATACAAAATTAAAAATTATATTGTGATGGTGAAATGAGAAATTCATTTCGCTTACTTTACACGTACAAACTGACAATTGTTGAAGACTGAGAAATACGAAATACCTATTATATGCATATAATAATAACAATAATAATTATAATAAATTCTTTTATTGATAAATATCAAGTTTACAGAGTAAATTATCCGGATCACACACTTGTAGCTATCAAAAGGTAGAAATTCATTTTCTGAATACGTTGTCAGAAACGTATTTACAGCTTGCTCTTCCATTCAATCCTTGAGTAATTCTTACACTTAGAGTAGACCATACCTACAAAAACACTTAGGAGTAACTAAAAATAGATGAATCAACACATGATTAAAAAAAAAAGTGAAAATAATTTTTTCAAGTTTTAGACACAATGGCAAGAAATACAATTATTACAACTAAATCAGTAAATTCAAATGTTCATTCTGGAGGAGATGAAATAAACATTCTGTGAACCTTTCTGGGGATAGTGCTTTCAGATTATTGGGTAACCGGTTGACAAGCCATGCGATATTGTATGAAAAAGAGCCACGATATGCAGAGGTCCTGTGAGCTGATGCAGTGAGCTGGTTTTTAAATCTCAAGTTCAGATTATGAATGTCAGTTCTGTATTTGAATTTTTCATGTAGGTAGCTCGGTTTTTGAGTCAAAATTATTTTGTGAAATTGAACGCACGCATGGAATACTCTCCTGGTATCCATATTCAACCATCCTAATCTATTTAAATGTTGCGACTCATGTTGACGCCTTCTTGTACCGGTGATGAACCTGATGCATGAGTTTTGTAAATCGGCATAATTTGCATGAGAGACTACTAGAGATTCGCAGAGGATTTGCCTGAGTTTTGGGTTGAGGACTTTTCAATTAGAGTAAATTGATTTCAAATTACTGAAACCTCTCTTGATGATTAGAGAAATATTGGAAGAGAATCTCAAGGTGGATTCTAATATCAGGCCAAGGTTTTTGGTAGATTCGGAAAGGGTTAATTTCTCATTCTGAATTCTAACATTGATATTATTCATGCATCTGTGTCTCATTATTTTGCGACCGAAAGCATAACTACAGTTTTAGAAGAATTAATAGATAAACAATAGTTTCTGGAGATATTCACAAGATTATTAAGGCCTTCAATGATTTGCTCGCAAGCTGTATTCAGGAGAGTTTCTGTGAATGTTTTATAAATTTGTGTATCGTCGGCATAGCTCTGGATCTTGGTGTATTTGAGACATTTGGGAAATTGAGAGGTATATATGACGAAAAGAAGCGGTCCGATTATTGATCCCTGGGGCAGTCCACAATTTATAGTTAGAAAATTCGACATTTTTTGACCTAAAATAACTCGTTGCGAGCGGTTCAGTAGGTAATTACTAATGAGTTCCACGGCATTCAACGAGAATCCCAAATATTCCATAAGAGAAAACAAAAGTTGATGGTTGATTTTATTGAATGCTTTGGAATAGTCTATCAACACTAAATGACATAACTGGTTATTAACTATGGAATCCAATAAATCGTCTAAAACCTTTAGTAGAGTTGTGTGCAGCTGTGATCGGGTCTGAAGCCCGATTGACTAGGGGTAAAATGTTTTGTTGATCTAAATAATTACGAATTTGTTCATTTAGCATCTTTTCAAAAAATTTTGAGAAGACACACAATATACCAATGGGACGTAAATCGTTATAATTTTCGGGTTTATTAGTTTTAGCTAGAGGAATTATATGCGACTTTTTCCAATTTGTTGGAAAAACTTTTGTACTGTTAGATTCATTCAAAATATATGTAATGCACGACAAGATGAAGGGACAACAATGAAGCAGCATTTTCACACTTATATTATCTGGGCCAACTGCATTAGATTTTATGGACAGGAGGTTTTTGATTACTTCTTCATCATTAGTTCATGATAGATGAAATCGGAGTGACCATTGATGTGATTACTAGAGAGAAAGTTCAGCAGATAACCATCCGGAACATCGTTACTGATCGAGCATTCTCGACATTCTTTAGATGACTTGGTATTTTGTTCAGTTTTTTGTTATGGATATTCAAGTCCGAGAGCTCTCTCCACATATGTTTCTTGTTTCTCAAACTGAATGCCAGGTAGGCCTTTTTTTCTAAATTTACTGTTTGATTAGTGAGGTTTCTTAGTTGTTTATAATATTCCCAGTGATGCTGGGACCTACTCCTTTTGTATCTGATCAATGCCCTATCACGCAGACGCATCATAAGTTTGAGATTAGCCGTCAACCAAGGCGCCTTCATTTTAGTTATTAGAACCGTTCTGATAGGCGCATGAAGATCAAAGCAGTTTGTCAGCAAAGAACAGAAGATCCGAACTTTTTCTTCAACGTTTCCTATTGTAAAAATTGAGTCAAAATCAGAATGAGTTATTGTGTAGTAAAATTCATAGGAATTGAAGTGTTTGAAATCCCTAAACGTATACTCAAATCAATATTAGTTTGAACTGGAATTTCAATTCTACAAGCACATAACCAGTGGTCGGAGAAGCGATAGCAATCAGATACATTACGGTCATTTAAAGTCAGAGCTTGGGAGCAGAAAATAACATCGAGTAACTTCTGCGTAGTAGTAGTAGTAGTAGTAGAGTATCGAGGGGGTTCATTGATTACCTGATGTAACTCATATAAACTGTAGGAAATTTCTAGACAAATTTTGATCCAAGACCAACATTATCAAGACCAAGACTGATCAGTCCTGGTCTTGGTCTAGTATCAGCTATGGATAGTGTACACTAATGGCGAAAATGGATACGGGAATATTAGTGCACATGCAAATTGGGTGCCACTGTTATGTCTGTGAATATATGAGTACGATTTTTCCCTTCTTACCTTTTCAGCTCGCTGAGCCTAGTTATGAACATTCTAGAGCATATCTTCCATACTATGAGACACTTGATATATTCAGATTTAGTCATTTCGGTCTATTTTCAAAATATGTCATTTTCAGAAAATGGACAATATTGTAAAGTTATTTCGTAGCCAATGTGGAGCAGTGTATTGTAAGTTACCGATGATTGTATCTAATATAACATTCATCGGTCTGGTTCTGGATATCGAATATTTAGATACAGCTCCAACCCGAAATGAGAACTCTCCGTGTAAATCCCGCAAGAATTGAAAAAAATCCATTTTCGAAACCCCATATCTAGACAACTGTCCCTTTTTGAGCTTTCTGTCTATGGAAACTTCTGATCAGCATATCAGGAACTACAAAATAAGTATAAAAAATTTGGTCAAATTCACGGAAAGACATTTCCCTTAAGAAATGTGCGGGGTCCTTTCCCAAAATCAATTTTAATAAAGAAATAATCTGAATTTATTATCACTGTCACAATCACCATCTCTGAAAGTATTTCTTCGTACTGATGATAAAAACCAAAAAGTACTAAGCGTGATTATTCTTCTCTGGAATAATCCCCAGTGAATTGTCGACATGGAATAAATGCTATTTCGTGTCCGAGGCAAAATGATAACAATCTACTTTAATTTCCAAATTTTCAGTTCAATATCCATTAAATTACGCTTATATCCGTTCAATTCCAGCCAGAAGCTTCATGTTGGTATGAATGGATTTTAGTCATTGTTAACAATAAAAATGAACAATACGAAATCCATGCATACGGATATTGTTTTAGTAGTATATTTGAATGGAAGTGTAGAAAGCTCTCTACGAAATCACTTTCTGTTGTATTGTTCCATTGTGCGTGTTTTGTTTAGGCCATGCTTTTGTTTCATGAAAAAATGTACATATAACAAAGGCAATATTCTACAGGAATATGCTGGAAGTGTTGATAATACTGTTATCTGTGTTATGGTCGAGAGTATTTGTTTTCGTTTGAAAAATTATTATTTATTGCAACAATCCTACGTTTTCAGAACTACCGACCGACGTCGCATTTGATAGCTGTTCTGTATTTCATTGAAACGAATAGATTGAGGATTATTCATTGGGATTCAAATATTCCTCATTTGTCGTCTTGAAGTTATGTCAGTTTTCTGGAGTTTTGAACTGGACAGAAACACTCTCTTCGGATCACAATACTACATGTCAAGTTAGGTTCCCAGACTCGTGCCTCACGGTTAGGCTGGTGCCCGGGTATCCTTCACAATGTTTTACCTGGGTCACTGGATCTTGGATCTGGCCCAACTCGATCCTATGACTAGTTTTATAAATACAGGGTGTTAAAGTTGGGAAATGACGACTTTTCCCCATCTTGTATCTCTAGAGATAATCAATTTATTTGAATTTTTTGCATGTAGTATTTCGAAAATATCCTTTGACAACTATCCTCCTCGAAAAAACTCAAGAACACTTTTCCGTTACAGGGTGATTTCAATTCATACTCTTGCGATTTTTCGAATTTCGAAATATTGATGCTATATGGTTTGGAAACACTTGCAGGAAGAAAATTATCACATTTTATTTTATAGTCGCATCATGTAATATCAATATATGTTTCCACAAAAATTAATCTTCTACCACCGTTTTCAGAATTTGATCTTTATAAAATCTGTGTGATTTACTTGATGGCGGGCGAGAGTGTTACGAATATAAAAATCGCAGACTGCCAATTCACTATCAAATATAGATATAAACTGATCGAAAAAAGTTAAGAATATTGTGAATTATCTGAGAAAAAATTGTTTTTTAGAAATATTGTATAACATACATTTAATCCCTTCTCTTTCAGAAATGAAACACATTTGTTTACCTGAAAAAAAAGTTTTAATCATAATTTACAGGAAACGTTTCTCTAATAATGCAACAAAACAGATAATTATCAAGACAGAAAAGTGTATTAATAGCGTGTGATTCCACCTCTATTGGCTATTACTGTCTCAACTCGGCGAGGCAGACTTGAAATTAAATAATCCAAGTCATTTTGATCTAGGGTATCCCATAATCATGGAACAACTTGTCTCAGTGACCTCACGTCCCGAATAGGTGGTTGAGGGGCAATTAGTGCCCTTCCGAACATTTCCCAAGCATGTTCAATGCAGTTGAAATCTGGAGAGTACGGGGGTAATGTCACATGATTAATTTCATTGATTGCTATCCGTTCTTGTACTACTCTGGCTCTGTGCGAGCGAGCGTTATCATCCAGAAATCTGAAATTGGGCTCCAAATTCCAACGGTAAATATTCACCATATTATCATTGATGTCATCGGCATAAATTTCACCTGTCATTGTACCTTCACAAACATACAACTCCGTTCGACCTCCGTAGAAAATTCCACCCCAGAACATTACACCTCCACTTTGAAATGGATGTACTTCCTGAACATATCGGTCATCAACTCTTGAATTTCTTGGTCTCCAGACACGAACTGTTCGTCTGTCAGCACGAAGACAAAAGCGGCTTTCATCACTGAACATCACAGTACGCCACTCATCATTCCAATAATTAGCTCCTTCATTACACCAAAGCACACGTTGAGCTCTATGGACTGCGGTCAATGGAGGTCGTCTTATAGGCCTATAGCAATGTAAACCTGCCTCATTTAATCGATTTAAAACCGTCTAAGGGGTAATACGAATTCTGGTGGCAGCGAAAAGGTCCTTGCTGAGCAACGTGCAGTTTGCTGTTGGATCCATTCTAGCTCCTCTCACTAGTCTTCCGTCCTCCTTAGCATTTGTCGATCTTGGTCTACCCTCTCTATGCCTGTTTATGACAGATCCAGTCTCATTTAGTCGGTTATTGAGTCGGGAAATAACACTTTGAGAGACATCAAACCGATCAGCCACATCGATCTGCCGCGCACCTCCAAGAAGCAACCCAATGGGTGGTATGAATAAACTTTGAGCAAATGCTTCTACTCTGATTGCTTGAAACAGACCTATTCATTGTGCTCAGTCAAGAGAAGGACAAACCTATAGTAGAAGCATTTGCTAGCTTTTATTCATAAGGTACAATGGCTTGATTTGCTTCCGCTACGTTTGTGGTCTATTCATTTTATTGATGACAGAACAATACCAATATCGCAAACTGCGCTTAGCAACACAAACAAAACTAACTTTACAAATATAAAATCTCCCTTTTTAGTGATAATGCTCTTTATCGGTGGCCGGTGGCTTAGCGGTCTAATGGCACTGGCCGTTCGAAACTCCAGCATAGCGATAGTCGGTTCGAGGCCGATGTAGGTACAAGAGATTTTTTCTCAAATACTCTATATCGGATTGATAGGCGACCGCATGCCTTGTTGAAAAGCAAGTGTATTGTGAGTTGTCTAGATGCCAATCTCGTCTGGTGCTAGCTTGGAGTGCACACCGACCACCCGAGGTGGTGCTGTATGTTTTCCGGGTTTTCCTACAGCTGAAAAGTGAATGAAACATCAGTGAGTCGCCCCGGAGCGCCACGGCAAATAATAATAATAGCCGTCCTCTACCCGCACAGGCTATGCCTTCGGGTACACTCAACGAGTGTTTATGAGGGACTATTATTATTAATATTACTATCTGTTCGGGTACAATTTTATATGTCTATAAACAAATTTTTTTCAAAAAACAAACGACATAGGTATTGATAGCTGTACCCGTAGCAAAAATACAATATTCTTAACTTTTTTCGATCAGTTTAGTAAAACAAGAAGAAGAATATCATTTGGATGAATGATAAGTGACTTTTAGAGTGTTGGAAAATATCAATTTATAGAAATTATAATCCCAGCACAAAATAATGGTCATATTCGAAAAATAAATTTTTTTTTGTTCGTAATTTTCAATCGTCATTTTTGAAATATGTGAATAGTCTTCTCCAGCAAAATAATTTTGGGAATAACTCCATTATACTAATAGGAGTTACTTTTGATTATTGAAATTTTCCTATTTTTGCCATATAAATTTGGTCACAAAGATACGACTTTATTCTCAGGATTCCAAATTTAATCTCGAGATCCTGACTGTAAAGTCGGGATCCTGACTTTAAAGTCGGGATTACCTGTAAATATAACTTGAACCAATTGAAGGTTTCCATAAAAATTATAACAAATACAATAATGCATCAATTATATCTGATTGATTTGTTGTCTAAGAATCAGAATGGGTTCAGGATTAACATCTTCTGAAATTACCTCATGTTATCTGCTCAGTTGTTCATTAACAACTTGACAACAATAAAATCTATAGACAGTTTTGATACCGTGTGTTCTGAAATATTAGGCAATAATCTGTTTTATGTGATCTCTATTTACATTGTTGACTGGGAAAAATCATATATGGCGAATCAAAGAATGATAGTGTGATACTACGATGTGAGAGATCAAATGTATGAACAATGTGCACTTGGGTGTTCCTCAAGGATCAGTTCTTGGACACTATCTTTTTATACTATACGTGAATAATCTACCCAAATATCTCACGAACGCCCAAAATCGACTAATCTTAACATCTGAATCTGATGATTTTTTGTGTGAGAATCAGCATGGGTTCAGGATAAACATCCATTGCAATTGCGTCATGTCACTTGCTCCGTTAACAATAAGTTTGTGATGTCTTTTCTATTAGATCTATAGACAGTAGTCCATACCGTGTAGTCTGAAATATGATGTAATCAAGCTATCATCTTATGAGATTCCTGTTAACATTGTTGACTGGGCGGAACCATATACGGCAAATCTGGAAGTGACAGTGAGTTGCAACTATGTAAGATCCGAGGCATTTACTTCCCCCAAGGATCCGTTCATTGACTTTGTCTTTTCTACAATTGCCTATACAATCATATATGCTAACGATACGAAGGTCACAGTTTCAGGAGACAATGTAGAAACGCTTGTGCCCCCGATATCGACAAATTCTCAATATGAGAAAAAAACAATGACCATAATATTTCATTTTAGAAGAGACATGACAACTTTTTCCAACAACAACATAACCATCAATCCAAATGGACTCACCCGATTTTCAGCCCCTTCCGAAAGAGTGAAGTTCTTAGGTCCTTTGGTTTAGTAGTAACATTTAGAGGTAAAGTTTTTGGACATTCAGGTTGTGGGAGAGTCCCAAAAGTTTACGGGGGACATACTGGGGTAGATCATTTACGTATAGTACAAAAATAATGGGCTCAAAACTGATTCTTGGAAAACACCAATTGTATATAAATACATTTGATCTTAAATCGTAGCACCTTGATATAATTTTTTTGATTTGTCATATACGATTTCACCCAGTCTACAATATTGATAATGATCCCAAGAGACGATAGTTTGATGCCCAATATATGAAAACACAAACATATCGTTGTCAAGTTGTCGATGAACATAACTGAGCAGATGACATGACACAGATTCAATAAATATGTTTTTTTTGAATACATGCTGATGCTGACTGACATTAAAATTATTTCGCACATTTAGATATTGCATTATTCATAAGTGGTTAAAGTATCTGGCAGTGGAGCTTCTGGCTCAAATTGGACAGACTTTCGAAGCCTCAATACGCGAGAATCTTTTGACTCAAGTACAGGTACAGGTACAGGTATAGGTCTCTTAAGGCGGCCACATGACTTGTGAAGCAAGTTTGATGTGAGTTGCCTAGATGCCAATCCCAATGTTTGGTGCTAGCTTGAAGTGCACACCGACCACTTGGGGTGGTACTGTAAGTTTTCCGGGTTTTCCCACAGTTGAAAAGTGAATAAATACATCACCGAAATATCAGTAAGTCGCCCCGGAGCGCGTAATACTATTAGCCGTTCTCTACAAGCACACGTTGTGCCTTTGGGTACACTTAATGAGGGAGTATTAGGTATTATTTGCTATAATTTTCACATATGCTTTTAATAATGAGTTCAAAACTGATATTTGCCGGTTATTTACGATGTCTTTTGTGTCACCTTTTTCATGGTGTGGAATAATATATACGTAAGCATCCTTTAAACTGCTTATTCCTAACGTATTTGAGTGATACCGACAAAAGTCGGGCTCCCGACTTTGAAGTCGGGTTTCCGAGATTAAAATCGGGATCCCGAAATGAAAGTCGTAATTATGAAAAATGAAATCATTGGCCCTTCAGCGACTTCGTACAAAGTCGCTGGCGAGTCGAATATTTCCATTCCATGTGTCCAATTTTGATGTACTGAAAAAATGGGTTCGCTACTACTGGACTATTAACACTGACCAAGGCAAGAACATGTAATATAAGCGGATTTAGATTATGCACTTCTAGCGTGCACTGCAGATGATTCATCAAATATGAATGGTGTAAATTGAACATTCACCAACATTTCATCCAGGATGAACGTGACAGTAAACAGCGAACGAGGCAGAATCGATTCCCAACTTTTGATGAAACAGTTGGGTGAAGCCATAAGGTTGTGAAGTGTAGACTTGGTTGGTGAACACTGAACAGTTTCAAGCGGGAAAATTAGTAGCACTACCACTTAGAGGGGGAACAATAGACTGATAATGAAAAATTGATTTATTACTACTGTATCCTGCTACAACATGTACCAATAAGTATGTAGGTATAATTGTCGGCAAGTCTTCAACAGAAAACAACTAATGCCTCCTACGACCATTGAAGTTGTCTATCAGATTATTGTCAAAGTTTTCTACAAAAACTAATTCACATTGGTCTAAAAATAGCACAGCTAAAATTATATTTCGATCTCCCCCATTTGAATCTGACAATTATTCTAGCTATAATATGTTAGAGATGAAGAAACTCCTTCACTAAGGGCCAGTTTATCAATGTCGTGTTAGCGTACTTTGACTGCAGGTTAAATTTGAGTCGTGGTTAGAATGAATATGACATTTGCTAAATAAAGGAATCGACTCACATTCTAACTACGAGTTAAAGTTAGCTCGAAGTTGAAGTACATTGAAAAACCGGCTCTAATATGGCTAGACACGACTACTATAAAGGAGCCCTGGACTATTTTGGCATTTGTCAGTAACTAATACAGATTTTGACAGTTAGGATATAATCTTGAATATTTATCGATTTCATTGTAAAGTTTCACTGTTTATTAAACTCCATTCAAAAGTCGTTTTCTTACGTACAGTTTCACTGCCCGAATACTCTGGCCAACAGGTTATGGGCCCAGGAATACCAAGAGTATAGGACATTGGAGAAACGTTGAAAATCGCAAACTTTTTCCGTTGATTGTGTCATTACTATTGTTCAATATGAGTGTTTCTAGTAGTCTAGAATTGAACCTCTGAGTAAGGAAAACTATGACACGTGGAAGATGCAGATGGAGGCTTTGCTGGTAAAAAACGACGCATGGGCGTATGTCAGTGGTGATTGTCCAAAACCAATAGAGGTGGTGAATGATGCTCAATCTAAAAAGGACTTGGATACATGGACGAAGAACGATAATAAAGCGAAATCGGATATAATACTTGCGATTAGTCCCGCAGAATTAAAGCAAATCAAGGGTTGTGCTTCTCCGCGCGATGTCTGGCAAAAATTGGAAAACATATATCAATCCAAGGGACCTGCTAGAAATGCTACACTTCCAAAGCAGCTCACCCTGCAACGCATGTTGGAAGGCGATGATGTACGACAACACATCAACAAATTTTTCGATGCGGTGTATAAATTGAATGAAATGGAAGTAGAAATAAACCCCGAATTGCTGGCCATTATGTTACTGTACAGTTTACCGTCCAGTTTTGAAAATTTTCGATGTGCAATAGAGTCAAGGGATGAACTACCCACTCCAGAAATACTTCGCATCGAACTTGTCGAAGAGAGCGAAGCTAGGAAAAATGATACACAATCTGGAATTCAGAATGCTATGTTCGCTAGTAAGAAACATACCAAGTGGAGACACCAAAATAATTCAGTTGCTGATAAACCTGTAACTTCTCAAAATTTGAATACGAATGATACTAATAAATTCAAGTATCGTTGTTACCGGTGTAGAAAATTTGGACACAAATCTTCTGAATGTAAAAGAAGACGTGAAAATGTCCAACCTTTAGCTCAATGTGCCGAAAATGTTTCTTTATGTGTATCAGACGGTTTTCAAGTCAGTTCACCAGATTACAAACAAAAATGATGCATAGACAGTGGTGCAACTTCACATTTGTGCAACGAACTGCAAAAAATTTCCGATATTTGTTATACAAACGATGATAAACTTAATCTCGCAACAAATGTGTCAACAGAAATCATTGCGAAAGGAACAGTTTCATTTACTGCAGATGTTTTTGGTGAAACGAAAGATATTACCCTGAATAATACTTTGCATGTACCAGATTTGCGGACAAATTTATTGTCAGTTGGAAAAATTACCAAGAACGGTTTTGATGTTTTATTTCAAAAAGACAATGCATTAGTTCTTGACACTGACGGAAATGTGAAAATTGTCGCAAATCGCATAGGTGACCTATATTATGTTCGTGAACAAGTCCCTAGTTCGAGTGAAAACTTATTCAATGCAGCATTGATTTCACGTACCCCTTCACAAACTCTTGCGATATGGCATCGTCGTCTCGGGCACTTGAATATCAAGGATATTCTGGAAGCTACAAGAAAAGGTGTCCTAGAAGGTGTGGAACTGGAACAAATCGACGATAAACTTGAGTGTGACGTTTGTTTGAAAGGAAAAATGACAAGAGCTCCTTTTCCCAAGAGATCTGAAAGAAAAACTTCTTTGTTGGACCTGATTCACAAGGACGTTTGTGGTCCAATGCGTGTAAAATCCAATGGCAAATCCAAGTATTATGTTACATTTATCGATGACCACTCGGGATGGTGCGAAATACGATTCATTTCCTCGAAAAGTGATGTTATTGAAGTTACCAAAGAATTCTTCAAAATGGTCGAAAATCAAAAAGGAATGAAGATCAAATGTCTTCAGTCGGACAATGAGGGAGAATATAATAGTAAAAACTTCGAAGAACTGCTGAAACGAAAAGGTATTGTGCGACGTTTGACAGTACCCTATAACCCAGAACAAAATGGTATAGCCGAGAGGAAAAACAGAACACTTGTTGAAACTGCACGTTGTCTACTCATTCATTCTGGCCTACCACCCTCATTCTGGGCTGAAGCAGTGAATACTGCAAATCATATACGAAATAGTTGTCCAACTAGAAGCCTTGATGGTAAAACACCATATGAAGTATAGACAGGTCGGAAGCCTAATGACATTTACTTCCAAGAATTTGGTTGTCCAGTGTATATTCTCAACAGGAAACAAAGTAGAGACAAATTCGATGCAAGGGGTAAAGAAGGCAAATTTTTGAGCTACTCGGAGCGAACAAAAGGCTATCGAGTTTAGATACCAAGTGAGCAAAGAGTGGAAATTACTCGAGATATTAGATTCTTGGATAAATCAGAAATCTCGATTAATGAATTTTCTGAATTTCTCCCAGATGAAATGTCAAATTCTTCAAAATCTGATGAATATTTGGAACCTCCTACTTCAGAAATTGTAATAGAACCTCTCGTAGATATTAGCAATGTGGAAATTGAACATGCCGAGAGAGAAGTTGAGGAGCATTCTACCGAGGATAATATATCCGAAATTGAGAATATTCCTGAAGAATTACCTGTACAAATGCCCGAAGAACCATCTACAGAATCATTTCCTACTAGACGAGGACCCGAAAGACCGAAAATTATCAGGATAAGTTCAAAGGGAAGACCTCGGAAAGAATATCACGAATTGCCATCAGTTACCATGATCGATGAAGAACCAGAGGAAGTTTTTATTGCTGAAGTGCCAATGAAACAGGCAATAAGTGGATCTGAAGCCAATCAATGGTACAATGCTATGGGCGAAAAAATCAAGTCAATCATAAAAAATTATACTTGGACACTTATAAATCGTCCTGAGCACCATGATATCATAGGCAGTAGAATTGTCTTGAGGAAGAAGTATAAAGCTGATGGTACTCTTGACCGTAGAAAGGCACGTCTAGTGGCTCAAGGATTCAGTCAGGTTCCTGGCATTCATTTCAATCAGACTTTTGCACCTGTTGCCCGTTTGAGTTCCATACGACTTGTTTTAGCTCTAGCAGCTCGCTATGGAATGCATATTCATCAGGTCGACGTTACATGTGCTTACTTGAACGGTGAGTTTCAAGAAAAGATTTATATGGAACGACCCAAGCAACTGAGCGAAATTCTGAAAATAATCAAGGAAAACGAAGGTAATGCAGTTGAAATCAGAACGAAAGCGAAAGTTAGACTGAAGAGTCTACAAGGCGGGAATAAAGTTTGTCTTCTCAAAAAGTCCTTATATGGATTACGCCAAGCCGAAATGAGCTGGTACGAGAAATTGGACAGGGTTCTGAAATCTATTGGAGCAGAACCTACGAATGCTAATCCATGTGTGTATCGTTTATATAATGGGAAAAATTTAGCATTGATCACCATCTATGTAGACGACACTTTGATTGCTTGCCGAAATTATGAAGTAATTCTCGATGTGAAAAAACAACTTTCCTACATATTCGAACTGAAAGACTTTGGAAAAGTAGGTTACTGTATTTCACTTGAATTTTCACGAGAAAGTAACACAATAGCCCTATATCAAAAAGGTTATATAACTGATTTACTTCACCGATTTGGAATGTTCGATTCAAAACTAGTTATTACGCCGATGGATTCTAATGTTAAGTTGGTGAAAACTCAAAATTCTACTACAGATGAATAACTGAAGGTGCCGTATCGAGAGCTGGTGGGCGCTCTAACATACTTAGCCGTGACTACAAGGCCAGATATCAGTTTTGCTGCCAGCTGTTTAGACCAATTTAATAATTGTTTCGACAAAACACACTGGACTGCTGCAAAACGTGTACTACGTTACCTAAAAGGCAGTATAAACTTAGGAATTGTCTACAAACCAGACTATGAACCATTGAAAGGATTCGTCGATGCTGATTGGGGCAACAGCCTTGATGATAGACGTTCCTATACCGGATATTCGTTCATTTTTGCTGGAGGACCTATATCTTGGGATTCAAGGAAACAACGAACTGTTGCACTTTCATCCACCGAAGCGGAGTACATGGGGTTGACAGAAGCTACTAAAGAAGCCATATACTTACGAAGATTTTTGTCTGAATTAGACTTTCAAGACTTGGAAGATGTCACAGTTTACAACGACATTCGTAGCGCTATGATGCTTGCAGAAAAGCCCACTTTCACTCGGAGAAAAACAAATTCGATTGCTTCATATTTCTACTGATCAAATGGTCGCTGATATATTGACAAAAAGTTTGCCTCGACCAAATCACAATATTTGCGTAGTAATGTTAGGCCTGGGAGTCTCGATAAAATATGTTTCCGCCGTGTCTCGAGGAGAAGTGTTAGAGATGAAGAAACACTTTCACTAATATGGCTAGACACGACTACTATAAAGGAACCCTGGACTATTTTGGCATTTGTCAGCAACTAATACAGATTTTGACAGTTAAGATATGATCTTGAATATTTATCGATTTCATTGTAAAGTTTCACTGTTTATTAAACTCCATTCAAAAGTCGTTTTCTTACGTACAGTTTCACTGCCCGAATACTCTGGCCAACATAATATTTACAAAGTAGTTGTTTCAGAAAACTTATTTGCCAAATATTAAAAAAAATATATTTTTAAGGTCGTAGAGGACAGTACTTGTTTTCTGTTGAATACGTGCCGATGAAAATACCTGCTGCGTAGGTTAGGTTCCATTCTCTCTTGCGAGTAGAAAATATTCAACCCATTTGATCTCATCGGTCCTGTAACAGTTTACACAAAACACTCAAGACACACAAGACTTATGGAAATCATGTTAAATCATGTTGTTACTAGGAGGACCCTAATTCTCCTATATATATATATATATATATATATATATATATATATATATATATATATATATATATATATATATATATATATATATGAAAACTAAAAGTTCGGGTTGAACCGCGTCTAGAATTTGTTGAAATTCGACGTTTCGGCTCCGATTTTGGAGCCATTTTCAAGAACTGAAAAAGAAAGAAAATTAATAAATGGTTGAAACGTAATTCTACGCTGTCTCAATCTGCCTACTCCTCAGGTATAATTACGTTCGGTTTTTGTGACTTGACGTCGGGGTCTCAATCTGCCTACTCCCCATGTCTCGTCACTGGTTCTCTCTAAGGTCTCAATCTGCCTACTCCTTCGAGAGAACTGAGGAATTGTGGGTTGAGGAACTGTATTTATAGTGGACGTGGCTGTAATGGCCGTGTGCAATGTATTGGCGCGAGGTGAACTATGGGCGGGAACTGAGTTGGCGCTAGATGAGCTGTGTGCGGGAACTTGGTTGGCGCTAAGTGAGCTATGTGCGGGAACTGGGTTGGTGGGAAATGAGTTGATGCGTGCAATGAGAGGCTTCCAGGTATTGGGAAGTCTACGTCCGTCGTCGCGAGTGTTGAGGCAATTGGGGCGCTTCTCTATCTCGAGGGCTTCTCGGATGATCCTGGTTTGCAGAGTTTTCTCGGTGGAAATTGTTTTTGCGTTTTTGAAGTCTATTTTGTGACCTGTGTCTTCTCGATGTTTATAAAGTGCGGAAGTGGAAGATGCCTGACGCACAGCAAATTCGTGTTCGTAGACTCTGGAAGTTACTCGTCTGTTAGTCTGGCCAATATAACTTCTCGGGCAGTCTGAACATGGTATTTCATATATACCTTGAGAATCGTTTGGTATTGTGTCCTTGGGAGATCTGAGAAATTTGGATATTTGGTTGTTGACCGTGAATATTGTTTTTATCTCGTGTTTTCTTAAGATATTACTGATTTTGTCTGTCACACCTTTGATGTATGGTAGGAAAGCTTTGTGTGGCTGGATACTCTCTAGTGGATCATTTGTTTTTGGACGGGTCAGTTGATGGCGGATAGACTTGTCGATTAGCGAATTGTTGTAACCATTCTGAAGTAAGGCTGATTTCAGTTTGTCCAGCTCTTGTGGTCTATTCTGGTTGTATCTCTATATCTGACAGATATAATTCAATATCTGTCAGACATATGTGCAAAGATCCTTACTTTGAAGGAACAACTTTGCAAGAGCTCTCTGAAACAAACAGCAGGACTTTGCCTGATTCAATCGGAGAGCCAACTACAGACCGGTTTCGGAATATCGTACCTCATCAGTGCAGTCAAGGTTATCACGGTTGTATACACGCGAGGTCCCGATGTTCGTCATCGTCCTCCGAGAGGAATACTGCAATTGCTCACAGGATCCACCTCGGTGACAGATTAGAGAGCACCCCAGAAAGACATTTCGGATACGAAATGGTATATGTGATATACTTGTTTCAAGGAGCAAATAATGTTCCAGTGACTGTAAAACAGTCGATAACAATCCTTTAAGAGGTGACTATAACTTTGTATAGTATGTATGGCATATGTCCAACAGAAAACAACTACTTCTCTGGCTGATACCTCGACAGATATTGAATTATATCTGTCAGACATATGTGCAAAGATCCTTACTTTGAAGGAACAACTTTGCAAGAGCTCTCTGAAACAAACAGCAGGACTTTGCCTGATTCAAACGGAGAGCCAACTACAGACCGGTTTCGGAATATCGTACCTCATCAGTGCAGTCAAGGATATCACGGTTGTATACACGCGAGGTCCCGATGTTCGTCATCGTCCTCCGAGAGGAATACTGCAATTGCTCACAGGATCCACCTTGGTGACAGATTAGAGAGCACCCCAGAAAGACATTTCGGATACGAAATGGTATATGTGATATACTTGTTTCAAGGAGCAAATAATGTTCCAGTGACTGTAAAACAGTCGATAACAATCCTTTAAGAGGTGACTATAACTTTGTTTAGTATAGTATATATATATATATATATATATATATATATATATATATATATACTATATATATATATATATATATATATATATATATATATATATATATATATATATATATATATATATATATATATATATACTTGACTGGACTAGTTGAAAAAAAACCAATTTATCTAAGAATATTCTCAGTGAAAATATCCCTTGGGGTTGCAGTCAGAAAAAGTGGCCTGGTAAAGAACAACTCTTTGTTAAATTGTCGAGCTTTCGAAAATATTTATTTTCATTTTCAAGACATTAACGTGAGATTAATTTTGTGTTGTGAAAACAGCAGAAAACTTCTTGGTCATTCCTTATGTATGTAAGGTTATGTCACAACACAAAACGAGATGAAACAACAATAATAAAACTATGTCATGTACATGAACACGATTAAAAAACATTATGATTTTATGAGTTATGAAGGAAAACTTTTAATTTAAATTTGGAAAAATGTTAATCATTTTAAAACTCGCCTTTGAGACCGCACGTGGTTCAAGGCTTGTGCGTCCCTTGAACCACGTGCGGTCTTGAGACTCGCCTTTGAGAGTTTTAAAATGATTAACATTTCTCTCGAAGGAGTAGGCAGATTGAGACCTTAGAGAGAACCAGTGACGAGACATGGGGAGTAGGCAGATTGAGACCCCGACGTCAAGTCACAAAAACCTAACGTAATTATACCTGAGGAGTAGGCAGATTGAGACCTCAGCGTAGAATTACGTTTTAACCTTTCATTAATTTTCTTTCTATTTCAGTTCTTGAAAATGGCTCCAAAATCGGAGCCGAAACGTCGAATTTCAACAAATTCTAGACGCGGTTCAACCCGAACTTTTAGTTTTCAAATATATATATATATATATATATATATATATATATATATATATATATATATATATATTTATAATCAAATTTCGTCGCCAAGTAAAAATCGGTATGCCAAAAGAATAGCAGAATTTCTTTCGTGATAACAATAAATGAGGAAACCGTGAATACGTAAAACCAATAGAATGGAGGATTTATCATTTATCAGAATAACTTTTTAGAAAAACTAAATATAGCACAATGAAATGCATAGAACTGATTATCCGAAAAGAAATGCATCTAATGCATTTGTATGAGAAATGATAAAGCATCATACGCGAAAACGGTAAGAATTATTATATATAGATCTGAATTAGATAAGAAACGAAAGTGATTGAAATGATAGAACTAAGTAATCGCAAATCTAAATAATCTAAGCTATTCATATCATGAAAATGTCAAACTAAATAACTAACGAAACATAATTTCATCGAAACATCATTTAATATTATCTAAAAACGTAGAACCAACAAATTATCCCAAAAAAAATGTAGTATCATGAAAGGACATGGCACTGGATACATGTATTCCTGGGGCTCGATTGATTTTTTTGATTTTTGGATATATCATTCTATAGGTCAAAACAAGCAACTTTCTTCATTAGACTCTTTTCTGGATCTACAGCGTGAGCTACAAAAATGGGTTGATAGTCTAACGCTAATTATGGAAAATATTTTCTGCGAATGGATTTTTCTTGATTTTTGAGTATAACATCACGTGAAAAATATCAATTTCTTTTGATTATATCAATTATGGTGTACATTACTACAGGGCGAGGTAGAAAACGCGATTTTTCTGAAACTCGTTTATTGACTTCTTGCCCAATTGTGGGCTTTTCGTTGAATGTCTCGGAACCAAAAGTTCTCCGGAAGTTGCTCGTGTTAGCAATTCTGTTTTTTACATGTCTGTAGCTATATATACAAGTTAAAAAAATTAAACTCACTTCACGAGCTCTTGCTACATACCCCTTAGTGTATCGATGATCAACGTTTTGTTCTATAAAGTGTTCAACTATAAAACAAAATGATTGTTGTTATGGTGACTATATAATCTGTCAAAATTGATAATAACTCCCCATCATTGAAAAGTCATGGTTCGTTGCTATATATGTAATATACCAAATGCTCAATACCAGTTGTTATCCGTCGATCAATTACTCCTCGAAAGGAGGTAGGTAATATCTAGATTAGTTAGTAGATTAGGTTAGTTCAATTAATGTATTCATAGCTTTCATATCAACAGAAGTAAATAAGTATTTTCCCATAATTTCGTTTAAATAAAGGTATTTGAAAATTTGTCTTTTTGGAGTCACCCTGTAGCGTCATACAAAAAGAGTAGACAAAACTTGATTTTCATTCTCTGTGAAAAATCAAACTCAGATATCAACAATAAATCCACTATCCCATCATATCCCATTAATCAACCCACTTATTTTTTGCTCACTGTGTAGAAACGTTGTGAAATGTATTGAGATCAGTTCGTTGGGTTCATCTACACAATAAGCCCCAAGAAATTCAACAAAAAGTCCACAATTGGACGAGAAGTCAATAAACGAGTTTCAGAAAAATCGCGTTTTCTGTCTCGTCCTGTAGTAATGTACACCATAATTGATATAATCGAAGAAAATTGATATATTTTCACAGGAACACATGTATCCAGTGCAATGTCCTTTATGGAAACGTAATGTGTAAGGTATAAAATGATCAGAATCGAAATCCAGCAGAAATGTTAGCAAATAATAAACCAGTCTGGTAAATACATGCTCTATTAGCTCTCAGATGGCGCTAACTTCTAGTTGAACAAATCGAATTGCCTGGTTCGGACTCATATGATCGTTTATTTGTTTGGTACTTTCGCGAATTATTCGAGACTTCAATTGCTGGGTAGTGATTTTCATGAATATCGAAGAAAACAGCCAACACTGAACAATAATATACATAAATAGATGATTCGACGATTTCAATTCCTTTAACTTTCGAATAATATGCTTTTCTCACTTACACTTACACTTACACTTATTATATTACATCATTTTTATACGATATTGTTTCTGTAATTTCAGGGTTTGATCGAATATCCGTCTTCACATTTGTGTTTATTCTCATTCTATGGTAGGTATTACAGATGATTTTTCAGTTCATCAAATTTTGGTTTTTCAAAAGTCTGGTGTAATCATTTCTGATTCTGGTATAATTCTTTCTTGATGAAAATTAGTTATTGTAATGTTTTGGTTCTACAAAGTTATTTTTCAATTCTTTTTCATTTCTGTAAAATTATTTCCTATCTAGTTCGATTCTTAATAGAATCGTTACTAAACTTTGTTGGTTAGATAGTTTTAAATCACAGACTACTTCAGATCTATATTTTAACGCTTTTATGGATTATATGTAATCTAAAAGTTTGTTGATACTCAAATGCATTACTTCTCGGATTCTTCCGAATCAGCTTACCGTACATGCATATATATATATATAGTATGTCCATAAAGTATCCCACCTCCCTGTAACTCTTCAACGGAGTGACATTTTTCTTTGAAATTTTTGTTTCGGTTGAATCGAAGTTCATAGCCTGCCTTCTGAACTCAATCAAAAAATATCTTCATCAAAATGGCGTCGAGCCGCTATTTAGAAATATTATTCAAACTAATATTTAGAGTCGAATGATATAAGCAAAATTGAATAAATATTTTTTGGTATCTAGGACTTCTCTGTCCCTCACAACGACATATAAAAGACGATTTTCTCAATTTTCCTGAGATTCAATAAAACGAAGTATACCTGCCTTGTCATTTCTTCCAAAGATGACAATTATTTTCAATTTTGAAGGGCAAAGCAAGTTTTTTTTCATCGTACTACATAGAGCTAGTTAACAGGCATCTACTGCAAACAATCCCCATGTGAGACTTCTAACGTTATGTACCGCCATTTACTTCTGGGTCAATATTTTTGCCTGAAATATTGTATATATAATTGAATGAGAATTGAATATCACTCGACCCCAAACGCCTTTCAAACCATTTTCAAAGATATATAATTTTTATTATGGTTGAAAAGG